>CAVLJG010000009.1:80549542-81176302 GCA_963669975.1 Acanthoscelides obtectus
GAATCTTAAGAATTCTTAAAAAAGGCAACGCGATAAATGATTATTTTTATATTGTGTTTTAATGTATTTTTTACTGCTCTAAAAATATCGCCACTGTTTTTTTAATCACCCCGCAAAATGAATTATTACTATGATGGATGTAATAATTAAACAAGTATTTAATAACAATATTTATTGAATAAAAAAATATGCCTAACAATATTAAATGAGAGGCATTTTGAGCTCTCCTTAGCCTAAGGCAAATTTTGTTCATTTGAAGATCAATATTGAGCTTAGTTTTGAACAAGTCCAAACAGATAAGACCTTGTATACACCACTCCGAATTTTCTGGCAATTCTCCCAACGACTCTGAATTTTTTTTATTTAGAAAATCCTTTTATTCAATAGATTTTTCGTCTCTTATAACACCTCAGATTTAAAAGAACTCGTAAGGTTTCTCTCCAGTGTGAGTACGTCCTTATTAAAAACCGCGTTTATGTTTCTAGGTGCCAGGAGGCCCCTTACAATTATGTTCTTTGAACAATGTCCTGGTAACAAACCTTTAAGGCACATCACACACCCGTAAGGTCTTTCACCAGTATGATACCTCATATGTGTAGTCAAAGCCGACTTTTGCGTGAGCACTTTCGTGCACACTTCACATACATCAGGCCTTTCCTTGGTACGTATCCTCGTATGAACTATCAAAGTTCCGAGCAAAGTTCTTTTGACACACATTGCACGCGTAAAGTTTCTCTCCAGTGTGAGTACGTCTTTATTAAAATCCGCATTTGTTTTTAGGGACCAGGAGGGCGCTCACAATTATGTCCTTTGAACAATGTCTTGGTAACAAACCTTTAAGGCACATCACATACCCGTAAGGTCTTTCACCAGTATGATACCTCATATGTGTAGTCAAAGCCGACTTTTGCGTGAGCACTTTCGTGCACACTTTACATACATCAGGCCTTTCCTTGGTACGTATGAACTATCAAAGTTCCGAGCAAACTTCTTTTGACACACATTGCACTCGTAAAGTTTCTCTCCAGTGTGAGTACGTCTTTATTAAAATCCGCGTTTGTTTTTAGCGACCAGGAGGGCGCTCACAATTATGTCCTTTGAGCAATGTCTTGGTGACAAACCTCTTTTGGCATACCGCACATTCGTAAGGCCTTTCACCAGTAATGTGTCAATGCAAACTTTTGCGTGAACGCTTTCGTGCAGACCTCACACAGATAGGGTCTTTCCTTGGGCCTTCTACGTGCTGTTAAAGTTCCGGGCAAACTTCTTTTGACAAAAATTACACTCGTAAGGTCTCCCTCCAGTGTGAGTACGTCCTTGTTAAAAACCGCGTTCATGTTCTAGGTACCAGGAGGCCCCTCGCAATTATGTCCTTTGAGCAATGTCTTCGTGACAAACTTCTTCTGGCATATCACACACTGGTAAGGCCTCTCACCAGTATGATACCGCATATGTATAGTCAAAGCCGACTTTTGCGTGAACGCTTTCGTGCACACTTCGCACACGTAAGGTCTTTCCTTTGTATGTATCCTCCTATGCGCTATCAAAGTCTCGTTCCTGGCGAACTTTTTTTGACAGAAATTGCACTCGTAAGGCTTCTCTCCGGTGTGCGTACGTCTATGGTTGGTCAAATGGCTCTTGGTGGACATGGACTTGCCACATAAGTCGCACACGATGTTCGTGTAGTTCTCTCCTGAGTGCATCTTCATATGGCGGTCGTAGGACTTCATGCCAAGGACCTTGTGGCACACCTCGCAAGTGAACTGAGGTTTGCTGTAGCCGGGATCGTGCGAATTCGTGTGCATGTTGAAGTGCCGTTCGTCTTTGAAAACCTTGTCACACAAAGGGCATTGATGACGTTCCCCTTCGTGGTCAAACTTGATGTGTTTGGCCAGTTTGCTCCTGGAGTTGTAACTTTTTGGACACTTGTCGCAACCGAACTTATATTTGTTCAGATGTACGTTATCAATGTGCACCTTCAGGCCCTTTTTGCTCAAGCACACTTGATCACAGTACGAACATTTGCAAGTGAATTTTCGGAAATGCTTGAAGTTTTGGTGATATTTGAGGTTAGCTTTCCTGTAGAAGACCTTGTTGCACATTTCACAGGGGAATTTTTTGTCGTTATGGCTGCCTTGATGCCGACTCAGGTTTTTTGCTGATGAGAAGGTCTTCTTGCATTCGCCACAGCTGAAAGCCTTACTGCGTTCTTCTGGCATCGTAGTTGACCTGAAAACATGAATTCATGAAGAAAAAATGTTGTATATTGAGCAGTTTATATACTACCTCAGTTCCTTGGAGCACATCTGTTTCTGCACTTGATTTAGTGAATTCAGGAAGAGAAAAAGTAACTCTTCAAACACTGTATGTTAGAAAACTACTTTGACATTGCAACATGATCAACTTTTCTTATAGATTGAATTTTTGCAGAGGAGATTAGATTTTTAGTTTCGATTCTGATTTTAGTATATCATACATTGCCATAGCCAAACGCTAGTTGTTAAAATAAACAGAGTTGCTATACAGGGTGGCGCATAAATGCGTCTGTTTCGTTTTCGATGCGCCACCCTGTATATTCCTTAGCACCACGTGCATTATAGAAGTCGAAGTCAGCATTTGGAAATGTTCATTATTTTTAAAGAAGAAAACTATCACTGGACAACAAATTTTAGTTTTTTAATTGTATCTTGTGGGAAAAGTGCAATTCTTTGTTAATTTTGGGGCGCTGAATCCAAAAATGACAATGAAATAAAAAAATTAGTTGCGGTTTAGAAAAAAAACTTTTTATTTTTAAGGATATGTTAAAAAAGTAACAAGATTCATATACTTATAAGAATCACTATATGCGCTGTCTTTTGCTGTTCTTTTATGGATCGTTTCTGGAGCATCTCTATCAAGAGTCCAACAGTAGTCTGCAAGCATGGAAGGATTCCACTTTCCCTGGTACCTTTTTCCATTGTTCCTGATGAAAACGTTCGCCGTGCTTATCACTTACGGCTCCAGTTTTTTCAGTACCTGTTAAAGTGTTTTCAAACTGTGTATCTTTCAAAATATTTCGAATCTGTGGCCCAACAAAAATACCTTCTATAACCTTTGCCTCACTTAGTCTTGGAAATTTCTGACGCAGGTATTGAAAAGCTGACTCATCTCTATCTAATGCCTTGACAAAGTTTTTCATTAGGCCCAACTTGATATGCAGTGGTGGTAATAAATTTTTTTTCGAATCTACTAAAGGCATATGCTGTACATTTTTTTGACCTGGCTCTAGGAATTGACGAACAGGCCAGTTTTGTCTGGTGTAATGAAGTGCCTTTGCCCGACTGTCCCATTCACACAAAAAACAGCAAAACTTTGTGTAGCCTAGCTGCAGCCCAAGTAAAAGTGCAACAACTTTCAAATCGCCACAAATATGCCATTGGTGCTCATCGTATTTTATGCATGTCAATAGGTACTTCATATTGTCATATGATTCTTTCATGTGAACTGCATACCCTACAGGAAGAGATGGTAAAATATTTCCAATATGCAACAACACTGCCTTTAAACTCAATGTTGAACTGTCTATAAACAATCTCCATTCTTCTGGGTTATAGTTTATATTTAAAGCCGCCAGTAAGCCGTTAATGTTACTGCAGAAAACCAAGTTATTCTCCATATTGAAAAATGGTTCTAAGTCTTTGTGGCGTTTACGAAAAACACATACCAAAACATCGTCTTCTAACAAGTTCCACTGCTGCAGTCTTGATCCAAGTAACTCTGCCTTACATTTTGGAAGTTCTAAATCTTACATCTAATTCTGACTGTGTTATTTTGTGCGGTTGGTGGCATGACGTGCTCGGTATAAAATCAGGATCTCTTGACGTTGATGGCATATCTTCTTCCTGACGAATCACTCGATCGCCATGATCTGATTCGTTTTCTGATTCGCAAATGTAGGATTCTGGGGGTTTTGGAATAGGATTTTCGTCACTGTGAGGCACAGGTCTCATCGCAGATGGTATGTTTGGGTAGTTAATAACCGAATTTTTTTTCTTGGACATACCTGTGGCTTGTCCAACACAAGGTACCATGCAAAAGTAACAATCATTAATATGATTTGTAGGCTCTCTCCAAACCATTGGGACAGCAAAGCGCATAGACCGTTTTTTGCCATTTAACCAGCTCCTCAGACTTGAAGCACATGTATTACAGCAGATGTGGGGTGCCCACTGTTTGTCTTGATCACCTAGTTTACAACCGAAATAAAGCTGATATGCCTTTGTTATTAGTGGAGTAATGAACCGTCTCTCAGACGCAAAAGTCACATCACCACACACGTAACAAACCTGATCTTTCGAGACATCTTGCATGAACGCTGTCAGCCAACTGAGGAAAAAATGGCTAATATAAAACAATATAATGTACACGTATGTATAACGTAACACAATCATGCCGATTACATCATCTTTTCTTGCCGAATATAAAGATGTAGCACGTGCATTCTTGTGAATTACAGTATATTAACACTGTCACAGCAGGAACACATATAATTATCGTATCTCTAAAACTTGAACTTATATTGAGAAAATAAGTTTCATTCCGGTTTTAGCACATTAAAAATAGTAATATTTTGTTGACTTTATTTAGGATATTTTTTGGCTGTTGATCAGTGCTATCAAAAGTTCTGGCGTATCTGGAATTTCAACCAAAGTCTCTCTTCTTCTCTCTTATTTCGCTTGAAAAATACAAACTGTTTTCTAAGTGAAAAACTTTATTTTATCCTCTAAGTATTTCGTATCCAAGATAATAGACCAAACAATTACACCCCACTAAAATTTATTCAGAAAACATAAAATGGTTACATCGCTATATGCCATATGATTAATACAGTAAGCAATACCTATAACATAGTTACTAACTACTACCCAAGTGCAATAATTTTGGCCATTTACTCAGAAGTAGACGGCTCCGGTTTACCTTCGGTATGAATCTTGCTGTGCAATCTCAACCCAGAATCGGTAGCAAATACCTTAGCGCAAACGTTGCACTCAAAAGACTCCTTGGTACTGTGGTGTCTACGAATGTGGATTCTCAAGTTGAAGATGTCCGAAGCGACGTGGCCACAAGTATCGCAAATAACCTGAGTCTTGTTCTGGTGTTTTGCCATGTGGTGTCTATACCCGTGGCGGGACTCAAAGACAGTGCTGCAAAGTTCGCAGATGTAAGTCTTCCTGACGTAATCTTCAGAGTGTTCCTTGATGTGCTGTCTCCACTTAGCTTGATAGGCGAACGTCTTTCCGCAGATGATGCAAGGATAACGCAGGCCCTCGTGAACGACTTTGACGTGTTCGACCAGCTGGACGTTCTTATTGTAACTCTTGTCGCACAGCTGGCACTGATGCGGCTTCGGTTCGTTGTAGTGGAAAGACTTGATGTAGATCTCGAGTTTTGAGCGATGGCTGAGCTGTCTATCGCACATTTCGTATATACGCTGTCTTCTCACTTATTTCTTTGAAAAATACAAACTATTTTCTGAGTGAAAAACTTTATTTTGTCCCTTAAGTATTTCGTATCCAAGATAATAGAACCAAACAATTACACCCCACTAAAATTTATTCAGAAAACATAAAATGGTTACATCGCTATATGCCATATGATTAATACAGTAAGCAATACCTATAACATAGTTACTAACTACTACCCAAGTGCAATAATTTTGGCCATTTACTCAGATGTAGACGGCTCCGGTTTACCTTCGGTATGAATCTTGCTGTGCAATCTCAACCCAGAATCGGTAGCAAACACCTTGGCGCAAACGTTGCACTCAAAAGACTCCTTGGTACTGTGGTGTCTACGAATATGGATTCTCAAGTTGAAGATGTCCGAAGCGACGTGGCCACAAGTATCGCAAATAACCTGAGTCTTGTTCTGGTGTTTTGCCATGTGGTGTCTATACCCGTGGCGGGACTCAAAGACAGTGCTGCAAAGTTCGCAGATGTAAGTCTTCCTAACGTAATCTTCAGAGTGTTCCTTGATGTGCTGTCTCCACTTAGCTTGATAGGCGAACGTCTTTCCGCAGATGATGCAAGGATAACGCAGGCCCTCGTGAACGACTTTGACGTGTTCGACCAGCTGGACGTTCTTATTGTAACTCTTATCGCACAGCTGGCACTGATGCGGCTTCGGTTCGTTGTAGTGGAAAGACTTGATGTGGATCTCAAGTTTGGAGCGATGTCTGAACTGTCTATCGCACATTTCGCAGATGTGAGGCTTGTAGTGGACGCAAGCGATGTGGCTTTTCAAAGAATGAATGCTCATAAAAACCTTGCCACAAGTTGGACATCCGACCTCGCCGCTATCGTGACTCTCTTGGTGTCTGGCGTACGATTTTTCGCTTCGGAAACCCAGTCCACAGCACCTCTTGTAGAAAGCTTGGAATTGAACAGCCCTGGAACAGTTTAGAATTAATATCATGACAAAAAGAATGCACCCTATAACAGTCTTTATTAGTTTTGGGCAATGAGGCATAAATAAAACAAATATTTATACGAATTGATATTATTTATTATTAGAACTGCTGTTACAGTTAATGATTATATCACATCGGTTCAGTCTGCAAGATTTTTGCTTCTTACTTTTAATAATAAACTGCGTCAATTTTTATATTTTTGTCAATATGGTATGTGACTTGCGCTTATTCTTGGATTCGAATAAATTTAACAATTTCGATGTTTAATTGCTTTTACCCTTTTGTCGGCGTTGAACAGACGAAATTCATCAGGTCAAAATTATTAGATCATTGAATGTTGATAACAATAGAAACGTACAAAAATTCCTCTAGATTGCGTTAGTTCTAATTAGAATGCCAGCATACATGGATGACATTTTCTAACATGCCTTTTTTATAATTGGTTGTAAGAAGCCCTTTATATGGATCAAGAGGCTTGTCAGGAGGTAACATAGAGCAAATTTATTTAATCAGTTTTTTAAACAAAGTAGAAACTATTGTTTTTTCTCTCCTAAAATTGTTTGAGATAATTCTGAACAAAAATGGTCCTCATTAAATGTTTCTCTCAAGTAGACAGTTTTCAAATTATACTTAAAAAATACTTCATTTTTTTCTACTTGTCTATGAAGTATAAATATCATTTGAATAATACAACAGTGTAAAATGGGTTTCATCTTATTTGTACGATAAAGAATTATTCGTGTGTATAAACGGGTATAAATGCAAAGTCGGGAGTTCCTCAGGGTAGCCACCCAGGTCCATTATTATTTCTAATCTATATAAATGATACCGCACAATGTTTCAGCCATTTCCAGTTTCTTCTTTAAGCAGATCACTTAAAGATCGTATAGTTGGAAGCCTTCAAGACTGCATCAAAATACAACCTAATATCGACAAATTTAAAGATTATTGTCAGAGAAATGACCTGCCACTCAACACTAAAAAGTGGTTTTCAATCACATTCACAAATGAACCTATTGCAGTATGCGTATCAGATAGAGAATTTCAATATTAACTCTGGACCTGGTTGTTACACTAGATACGAAATGGTGCTATAATAGCCATATACAGGGTGTCCGCAAAGTTGGGGTTTTCCTTTACACGACGTGTAGATCTTGAAAACATAAGCAATTTTTCTTAGTACCATATACACCAATGTCTTAAGGGAACCGAGATAAAGGGCTCTGCAACATCAAAAATATCTGAATACCGTCCTGTAGCCGCGATATCCCCGAGTGGTACTAGGACACTAGCTCAACCCGACGACAGAACTGGGTCGGGGTCAGTGTGTCAGGTCAGTATGCAACCTTCAACCGACGGTTACGGTCACGCGTGTAGAGGTAAACGAACCCGTATAATCGATTGCGTTTCAAAAAACAACAAGCACTAGAGACGTGGCTAGAGAAGTGCAAGTATCAAAAACTGAAGTGTGGCAAACGCTGCGTGAAGAGGGGCTGTATCCGTTTCACGTCGGGCAGATTTTCAACAAACATTTTCGGTGAATGTTTGGGCTGGCATGGTGAACGGTATGCTCATTGGACCATTTATTCTCCCAAATCGATTGGACGGGATGCAATACCTAGACTTTTTTCGCAACATTTTGCCTTCCTTGTTAGAAGATGTGCCATTAAGTGTAAGACAATCAATGTGGTTTCTGCACGATGGTGCACCGCCCCATTTTAGACGCGAAGTGCGTGAGTTTTTGAATGAATCATTTCCGAATAAGTGGATCGGACGTAATGGATCCGTAGCGTGGCCTCCGCGATCTCCAGCCGACGTCTGCTCGGTAGCGCATCAGCTGATTTCATTTTCTGTTGGAGCGGTATGATTTCGGGCAGAGACGTACTTAGCCCTTGTCGTCAACTGGAGAGTGAGTACTTTTTCCTTTACTTTTTTTTACTTGGTCGCCCTCGTTTCACTACACATTACCTTTGTTATTTCAAGGGTAGTTATTTCTGAAAAGGAAAACCCCAACTTTGCGGACACCCTGTATTGAACAATCAAACTGACTGCTTTTACCTTTCATCGAAAATCAATATAAATGTACCGATAAGAGTGAACTGCACATACATATCAATATTCCGTTTTGTAGAACTAATATTGGTGTAAATTCTCCACTGATTGGAATGCAAAATCTGAATAAAAATGATAAATTTGCTGATATTTTCCATGTGAAAGGTTAAAGTTTAAACACTTGATAAAAAACAGAAAGTTGGTCACCCCTTAGTAAGCTGCGTTCACATTTTCTGTTTAATTTTTTACTGAACTGAATATCATGCCATTGTATTTTCGTATATGTAGAATATAAATAATAATGCTTACAACTTAGTAAGTGTGTACTGTGGATGTCTATTTTGGAGATTTTCTCCGTTTGATGTCCATAATTCGTTACGTAAATGGAAAAATAAACATGTACAGAAAAACTATTTGTTCTCTCCTTTCTTCATTTAGTTCTTGGTTTTGTATTCAGTTACAGATATGGGAAAATTCGTTTTACGTGCTTGGCAATTGAAGATGGACATTCTTAGGGTTTCTCAGACTTTAAATCGCATATAACGTACTTGTTTTTGTTCATTTTGTTCACTTAAGAGCCTCCCTTACAATTATGTTGTTTCAACACAGATTTCGTGATGAATTTCTTATAACAAAGATCGCAAGGATAAGGTCTTTCCCCAGTATGATACCGCGTATGAATTATAAGAGCCCCATTTTGCGCAAACTTAGCTTCGCACATAGAGCACTGATAAGGTTTCTCTTTTGAATGGACTCTGCTATGCACAGTCAACCTTCCTTTAGATGGGAAGCCTTTTCCGCAAACCGCACACTCGAAGGGTTTCTCTTGGGTGTGCTTGCGCATATGGATTGTCAGCGAGGCGTTGTCTGACAGTTTCTGACCGCAAACGTCACAAACCACTTGGGTCTTGTTGTAATGGCTTCTAGCCATATGATGACTGAATCCATGAGAGGTTTTCAGCACAGCGTGACATATCTTGCATTCGTATTGTTTCTCTACGTAGTCTTCTTTATGCGTTTTGACGTGCTCTCTATAATGCGTTTTGTATTTCGTGGTTTTTCCGCAAACGTCGCAAGTGTAACGAGCTCCTTCATGTACGACCTTAACGTGTTCTACCAGATAAGTATTCTTGTCGAAACTTTTATCGCACAGTTTGCACTGATGCGGTTTAGGTTGGTTAAAATGAACGCTTCTTATGTGAACTTTTAACTCTGAATACAATCTGAAAGCCTTTTCGCAAATATCGCACACGTGCGGCTTGGTGTGGACACATGCCATGTGACTTTTCAACGAGTGTTCGCCGACGAAGGTTTTTCCACATATCTGGCAAAGACGCTCCGTTTTGTTGTGATTCTGTTTGTGCCTAGATAAAGACGATGCACTTTTGAATACCTCGCCGCAGCAGATTTTATAGAATTTAGATTTTACGGATGATCTGAAATGAAAAAAATTTAGTGACAGGTGTATAACAAATGTGGGGTGCCACCCGAGGTCAGTTTTTTTGGCCGATGCTTCCTAATTCTAAGATCTGGTTATTCAAATATGCTGAGTGACAAAAAAAAGGTAAAAACCTACGTATGTTTATCTGATTTTAATAATTTTTGGCATCCACGATTTCTTATACACTCATTGACACGCCGATGATGATGATATTGTAGCGTTTTTTTTGGGTTCTTTTGGGTGTGGATTAAAACACTGGATTCCACGAAAAGAAATACACTAATTTATTTAACATTTATATACACCACTACTATTTATGTCTGACTAATTCTTATGCCACCATTGACTGCACTAGACCTCACTCCGCTCTACTACTCGACCGTATTCCGTACTCTGCCTCCATCTCCCGGCCGCATTTTAACACTATGGTATAGGATTCGGCACCAGCCTTAATTTTATTGGTCAATTTCAATTTATTTAACCAATAACAAGCTGGGTGCCGAAATCACTACCGGAATGTTAAACAGTGCTGAAAACAGTGTCAGAATGTTATCAATAAACTGCTTCTACTAATATATATATATATATATATAACTTGAGACGTGGTCATTGTCGTCTAGACCAGTTAGGTGAAAAATTAAAGCTTCCGCCTTTTGTTGGGTACTTCGACAAAAATTTAAGCAAAGAGGACTGTTTATACTTTTTTATTCTCTCTAGCTTTCAATGGACTTTGCCATCATCATCAGGAGCTGCAATTACATTGATAACAGTAGCAACAATAGTGTGAAATGAATTTAAATTAACTTAACTTACAGTAGTATGTGAGGATGTTGTTAATTGTTGTTTACGTTAAGGATGAGGGAAACACCCAGTAACATGGTGAAAGCTGGATAAATGGTACAATGGTCAAAATTATATAAAATACACACAGCTGTATGACAAGAACAAGTTAAAAACAGATTAAAACATTTTTTAAAAATTACATCGTGAAGCCACTTGATGATTGCACATACCCACCATTTTGTGTACCCAAGTACCCAACAAAAGGCGGAAGCTTTAATTTTTCACCTATATAAATATATATAAATTTTTCATGTAATTTTTCTTATTGCTAAACCAAATTATTAATTTTAAAATCATTAAATATCGTAATAGGAAACAACGTTCGTTGATTATTATCTTACGTATTTTTAGCGGAAGGTAAGTAAATTTAAATTTAAATTGATAACATTCTGACCCCATGCTCAGCACTGTTTAACATTCCGGTAGTGATTTCGGCACTCGGCTTGTTATTGGTTGAATAAATTGAAATTGACCAATAAAATTAAGGCTGGTGCCGAATCCTATACCATAGTGTTAAAATGCCTCCTTTGTCAGGGTTGAGGTACAAGGAATGCTGTTGAGAGATATCTGTCAGCGCATATTCTATGATAACCTTCATCTATACAGGGTGGCGCATCGAAAACGAAACTGGCAGCTCAGTTTTTTTTTAAAAACGCTCAGACCCGTCGATTTTGTTTTCGAGGGGGACACAAGTTTGGCAAAAAATCACGTTAACACGTACAGCCCCCTGGGCGGGGGTGACACCAACCCTAAAATCTTAAATGGAAAGGTGGGTCGAGTGATACCTTATTTTAAAGGTCTTTCAAGTCCCTTTATAATATTCAACACTTGCTTTTCCCACGAATGTTCCTTTTTCTTAAATGGCATAGTAAATCGTGATAACTGCCAATATTGGTCCGAATTTAATCCCAGAATTTATCATGAGGTTCATACACAGCAGCCACAAAGATAAATGTTTGGGCCGGTATTTTTGGCGATCATTTAGTTGGTCCTTTTTTCTTACCTGGAAATTTGACCGGTGAAATGTATATGGAATTACTGGAAGACGCCATAGATCCTGCATTAACAGCCATAATTGAAAATCAGAATGATCAGCGGTACATTGTGAATAGGTTGATGTTCCAACAGGAACATTTACTTGCCTAACGGGTCAGTTCATTCTTCATTTTTAAATTACTTTGCTGCCAAATGTATTGATCTCCACTAATGATGATGTATTAGTGTTATTTAAGCTTTAAATCAATAAATCTTCAAAACTACTGAACTGAAGTACATTAATTTTATATCATTATAAAGGGAATTGAAAGACCTTTAAAATAAGGTATCACTTAGTGGTGATCTTCTCTCTTCAATACAAATTCTCTTACAGAATGCTTTAAATAAAGGATTAACACATTAAATATTAAGACACAAATTAGAAAATCTGAATCAATACGATTTATTTTCAAAATAAAATTACAAAATTCCTTTGCAGCTATGTCCTTTCAAAGCCGTCTTGGTGACAAACTTTTTATCGCAGCAATGACAAGTATGAGGTCTCTCTCCTGTATGGTATCGCATATGAACCTTGAGCGTCCCCTTTTGCGTGAAACTGGTATTACATACGGTACATTTGAAAGGTTTTTCCTTTGTATGGGTTCTGCGATGATTCTGCAGGTTCAATTTTGTAGGAAATCGTTTTCCGCAGGTCTCGCACTCAAACGGCTTCTCGCCTGTGTGTTTACGTATATGAACAGTGAGGTTAGATTTTCCCGAAAACGTTTTTCCGCATGTTTCGCATACGAATTGGTGTTTGTTGTCGTGCGTCCGCATGTGTTTTTTGTAACCGTGTATCGTGCCCATGTTAGCCTCGCACAGTTCGCATTTGAAAGTTTTCTTCACGTAATTTTTTTCGTGAGTTTTAGCGTGCTCGATAGCGTGGGTCCTAGACTTCATGACTTTACCACAGTCACCGCAGCTGTACCTGAAACCTTCATGAATGACTTTTATATGCTCAGTCAGGCTGTCTTTCCTTTCGAAATCTTTCTCGCACAATTTACACTGGTGAGGTTTTTTAACGTTCATGTGACTAAGCTCCACGTGTGTCTGTAGGTCGGATTGCGATGTGAAAGACTTTTTACAAATCTCGCAAATATGAACCAAACTGTTATGAGCTCTATACATGTGGCTTTGAAGTCTGATCGTTGAAAACATTTTTCCACATTCATTGCAAGGACGTTTCTCAACTTCGTGAGTTTTTCTATGCTCTGGAATACTTCTGGCCTTGAAGACTTTATCGCAACAATTGATATATTTCCCCAAGGTTGTCCTGAAATTTTATATAATCAAATTTTTGTTAATATATACATTTATTAATTGAATTTAAATTAAAACTACTCAAAATAAAATTTTGTATCTTTTATGTAAAATATACGTAACATTAAATAAACAGGTGCCCGCATTGGGAATAAATGCCCGAATTGAAAAAAAATAAGAGGGATAAAATAAAAAAAAGTGCAAAATAATAAAAAAAAAGTTTTTTACTTAAAATAGTACAATAAGCGAGTTCGTTTATTAATTATAACATAAACGTATGTTCTACAATAATTTCACTGTTAGTTTGATTAAATTCCGCTTCTTATACGTCTAAGTTATCTGACAATAGGCAAAAAATTAACGAATTTTAGTGTGTACCTATCGTTGAATTTTCAGAATAATTTAAACAAAAAAATATTTTCTATAAAGAGGGGTTCTTTAAAAAAATCAATGTGGGCACTTATTCCCAATGCGGGCATTTATTGGTCAGACACCAATAAACATAAAATAAACTATAAATAAAATAACATAAGCAATAAGTCAATATTTTTAGTGAGAAGGATGAACTTGATGCTTTAATAATGAATTATCAACATTTGGCGTCAATTTTGTAAGGGTTAATCTTAAATCAGGCTAATGACGTCCAGTCTGTTTCTTTTTTTCGTTGGGAGATTGGTAACAGCGCTGAACCCCCTTTCCACTAGGTATGACGATGGAAAGGAAATTAAAAATTTCCTCGCTATATTCCATAATACGGGATAAGTAACGGGTATGTTGTTTTGCAGCCGGAATTGTTGATATCCGTTTTTAAACTGAACCTTAAATTCTTCGTTTGTACTTAGTTCAGTCAGTTCCTCTTGTATTATGACATTCGTTTCTTCTATGTCACCATACGGATTAATTATCCACGGTATTACCATAGTCAAAATATCCTCAAACCTAGATTCAAAATCTGAATAGAGGGCATTTAAATGTTGAACGTAAGTTGAAACGTCGTCTTCCTGGCAGCTTGTCTGTGACAAATTTCGGAACTGAGAAAATTCGCCCCGTCCAATATTTTGCTTCATTAGTTTAACTCTGGCAAGAAACGCTGATAAGATGGACTTTGTTTTAATCAAATTTAAACTGTCGCCTTGTAATTGCAAATTAACCATATTAAATTTTGTAAACAAATCTGTTAAATAGGCGATGTCTGTTTTCCTATTCATTAAATTTTCTTTTAAAATTTTATCTTTAGTATCCAGAAATTCTAAAATAGTCTCAAAAAGTGCAAAAAATCTTGTCAAACATAAGCCTTTCGACAGCCAGCGTACTTCAGTGTGAAGGAGTAATTGATGAAAGTGTTCGTCATTTTCTTCACACAACTGCGCAAATAACCGCATATTCAACGCGTTGCTTCGGATTCGGTTTACTGCATCAATGACTAAATGAACTGATTCATGCAATCTAACACTCAAATTTTTAGCAACTAAATGTTGTCGATGGATGACGCAATGTATTACTAACACCCCTGACACATTTTGTTTTAAATAGCTTATAAATCCACGATAACGTCCAACCATGGCAGGTGCTCCATATGTAGCTACTGATATTATATTTGATAAAGGAATTGCTTTTTCAATGAAGTAATCCTTCAAAACATGAAATATTGATTCACCTTTAGTGTCGGTTATCAAAGTTCTTGCGAAGAGCAGTTCTTCGTAGATTTCTTGATTCATAATAAAACGAACATATGCCAATAATAATGCTGCATTATCAGGTAAAGTTGACTCGTCCAGTTGTATAGAGAAATGGGTCGTTTGCAAATAATTACATAAGAAGCTTTCAATATCAGAACTCGTTTCATCAATACGTCTTTCAACAGTATTGTTGCTTAATGGAATTCTTTTAATGATATCAGATGCAGGTTTGAGTAAAACAGTTTTTAAAACTTTAAAAGTAATTGATGAAAGTGTTCGTCATTTTCTTCACACAACTGCGCAAATAACCGCATATTCAACGCGTTGCTTCGGATTCGGTTTACTGCATCAATGACTAAATGAACTGATTCATGCAATCTAACACTCAAATTTTTAGCAACTAAATGTTGTCGATGGATGACGCAATGTATTACTAACACCCCTGACACATTTTGTTTTAAATAGCTTATAAATCCACGATAACGTCCAACCATGGCAGGTGCTCCATGTGTAGCTACTGATATTATATTTGATAAAGGAATTGCTTTTTCAATGAAGTAATCCTTCAAAACATGAAATATTGATTCACCTTTAGTGTCGGTTATCAAAGTTCTTGCGAAGAGCAGTTCTTCGTAGATTTCTTGATTCATAATAAAACGAACATATGCCAATAATAATGCTGCATTATCAGGTAAAGTTGACTCGTCCAGTTGTATAGAGAAATGGGTCGTTTGCAAATAATTACATAAGAAGCTTTCAATATCAGAACTCGTTTCATCAATACGTCTTTCAACAGTATTGTTGCTTAATGGAATTCTTTTAATGATATCAGATGCAGGTTTGAGTAAAACAGTTTTTAAAACCTCTTCAACGGCTGGCAAAATTAACTTCTCTCCGATAGTATGCGGTTTTCCGGATTTTGCTATAAGTAACGAGATACTATATTGTAAGATGCCCGCAAACCATCATCATTTCTTTGTGACGTCGAAGCGAACATTCTGTCCAGTGTAGGTCTCTTCTGAAATTTATCTTTGAGTGTTTGAAAGTATTTCAAACCTTTCTCTGTTTTATCAGGGTGGCATCTTCTCAGATGATCTTGCAGTTTAAATGGTTTCATAGCGTCATTGCCCAAAACTTTATTGCATAAAAGGCACATAGGCAATGATGGAATGAAGCCAAATTTCAAATAATCAACTCTGTACTGTCTACATTTCTTTTTAGACTCGGACATGGCATCAGTCACCTGTGGGCAAAATTAAATTATATAAATAAGACAGAAAATCCAGCAGCTGTATATTAAAAATATTTTTAGATTTTTCCGAAAACATTCCACAATTCATCTTCTTGCAACAATTAGCTCGAATTACGGAGATTGCACTGTAATTATATTATCGATTGCCAAACTTTCAAAAAGAAACGATTGAGGAGTACTCGTGTAATTTTGCACGATTGAATATTTAACTACTAATAACTAAAGTACATGATTGGCGAAATTCATCTATCTTTGCTAACTACGAGTACAAAACTAAAATTTAGTAAAAAATAATGTACTTACTTTTCTCCAGCACTCTCAAACAAAATAACACTGACTCACTATAATTTGTGTGTTATACTATCTGTTTATATTTTTTAAAATATTTTCTTAGCACTTTCCTTTTCAAGATTCAGGAAACGAATAAACGTATTTGTCCCACATTCGTATTTATAGAGTGACGAATTGAACAAGTCAGTGCAAGGTAGCGAAGCTCTGAGACTGCGACTCTCACGTTTTTACAAGCTCAAAATGTATTGCGACCACAAAGCGAATACCAACATCCTACAACTTACACAATTTTATAAAAATATATAATAAATAAATTTTTTACTTCTTAGGTACTTTTATAAATAATGTATATGTTTTGATATTATAAGATAGTATGATGTAAGTAAATAGGTACTATCAGTGTATGTGTTGAGATCCACTATCGTGGACCCCCATATTCATTTCATGGACCCCCAAATTTTTTTTCGCTGACGTAGACCCCTTGCAGGTTGTCATAGACCCCTAGGGGTCGATATAGACCACTTTGGGAATCATTGATCTAGATAAATAATTGTATCCCATGAAAACTAGATAAAGGAGGGCAAACTAATAGAGTGGGGGGTTAGCCAAAAGTGTCGAGATTAAAGCTTATCGTCAGAGACGTATTTCAGATTCTGTACATGTGACATCTCTCTTACGTCTGCATCTCTCCCTCTCTCTCTCCCTCTCGTTCACGTATAAGTCTTTTCACGAGTATCCATTATGGTAGAATGACAGCTGACTATCTAGTAATATTTCAAAATTCCCCATATCGACAAATGACATAATTCTGACGGATCGGTCAACGTCAGCTAGACAGAGCCGTACTTTGTTTTGGTCTTTTGTACCCTACTGATTCATTATATACCTGCTGACAAAAATTTCATTTGCATACAAAAGAGACGTCAAAACGTGATCGTCACTCGTGAGATAGGGTTTATAGGTATGTCGTGGACATATTATTATTCACTTATTTGATTGAAAATGATGTGCCAGCTAAAATATTGTGTTTGTCTATGGAACTACTAATTATCTCATCAACAATTACACATTGCATAACCAGACCTTCCAAAAGAAATTCTCGGACAACTGACAGTTAACTTCCAAGTTATAGCCAATTAGCTATACAACTTGTCAGTTAACATGCGGTATAAGCCAGAATATACAACTATGCTTGAAATGACAACAGGAAGAAAGTAAAGAAATACTTACCGTCCCATTGATGAAAAATTTTAAGCACTGCCTTGACACGCAGCAGGATAGAATCGTTCAGAAAACCGGTGTGAATTTACTCGCAAATCCTGAACAGCTCCTTGAAGATACCGGAAACTAACGTGGTATCGTTATTGCAATAGGAGTGTATAATTTTCAATTTGTTCAAATCCGATTAATAAACAAGCAGCACAGCTTGCCCACATGGATTGAATATTGACGCGTGTCGTATCTTTTTACCTAATCTTTCGTAGATTGTAATGTGTAAGAGATAGAAGCACCTCGCTGCCTAGCAACCCGAGCGACAAGGCCACTGAGGCCAAAGGCGCATTCTTTCTACCATATGTAGGGTGTTTCTTAAAATTAATGATATGCGAATATTTAAGGGTGTGAATCTAGATGAAAAATTAATGTTGGGTTGGTTTATAAACTGTGGACCAAAAATGTTTCCTTACAAAAACTCGGGGTGTTGAAGCTTTAGGGAAAAAAATGGAAATTAATTAATATGTACAGAACCGCTTCAGATATTTCACTGATATTTAGTACGTAGTGAAAGTTAATAAATTTACATATTTTTCAATGCAAAAATAATGTTTAGCTTTGACAGTGCCGTGCGTACGGGCATTGACTTCGAAATTTTTTAAGAAAAAAATGGTACGCCAAAGGTTTGTTGCCAAATGAAAATTATTTTTGAATTCCCCGTTCTATTTAAAATAAATGATATCTCTTGAATTCGTTGCGCTATTTTTGGGTAAAAAAATAGAAACCGTTCTATTGTCTAACTTTATTATAAATTATTATTAATTTAATTGGAAAAATTAAACAAATTAGGGGTAATGAACAACAACAACTGACAACATAAACATAACACTAAAACCAACGAAATGATTACAAAAATTGTTGAAAATGGCCCCCTTCACTTAGTATGCATGCTTCCGCCCTCCTTCTCTTGGAATTGCTGACTCGTTGAAATATCCCTGGATTGCTTTTTATTCTATCACAAGCTGCAACTATTCTTTCTCTTAATTCCTCTACAGTGTTAATGGGGCTTGTGTAGACTAGTGTCTTAAGATAGCTCCACAAAAAGAGACTTGTCAGATGTCAAAAGCCAGTCACATATTCCAGAGCAACCTCATATTTATTGCTAAATTGCGTTCTTCAATTATTACATTAATTTTCGCGGACAATAGAACGGTTTTTATTTTTTACTCAAAAATGGCGCATCGAAGGAAAGCAACTCGAGAGAGATCATTTGTTTCAAATTGAACGGGGAATTCAAAAATAATTTTTATTTAGCAAAAAACCATTGGCGTACCATTTCTTTCTTAAAAAATATCGAAGTCAATACCCGTACGCAGTCCACTGTTAAAGCTAAAAATTATTTTAGCATTGAAAAATATGCAGCCTTATTTACTTTCACTACGTACTAAATATCAGTGAAATATCTCAAGCGGTTCTGAAAATATTAATTAATTTCCATTTTTTTCCCTAAAACTTCAACACCCCGAGTTTTTCTAAGGAAATATTTTTGGACCAAAGTTTATAAAGCAAACTAACATTAATTTTTCACACCCTGTATTGCACGACTTATACCTTACCGTATCTGACTGGGAAACAGGATCCATACACCATGCAAAGCAAAATTCTAGCTTCAAGAAAACAGTGATTCAATCGTGACTGAAGTCTTAGATAATGTTACCAAAGTAACGCTTCACATCAAGTCATTTCGTCAAAATTAAATTATAAATTCAGACCACCGAAAATTATTGCAGTATACAAAACCGATCAAAATTACAATATAATTCGAGTAGTCAAAGCAATAATACTTGAGCTATTTCAAATGATTTACTTATTTTCTTTGCTCTATTTCTTCCTTCCTTTCTTTCCTTCTTTCTCTTTTCTCCTTAAACATGTTTGGTATCTGGGTAGCCAGACCTGACAGACTAACAGACCGACAAGACTTTTAACTAAGAGCAAAGGTCCACCGGACCGCTATGACGAATAGTATCAAGTCATTTCGGTGATGCTTTTGAATTAGGTTAAGAGTACGAGATATAAAGTACGAAACAACACGAGCAAATATAGAAAATTTTATTAACAAAACAACAAAAAAATATCACCTAGCTGCCTTTACAGTGATGTCCTTTCATCGCAGTCTTGGTGACGAACTTTTTGCTACAGCGACTGCACGCATAAGGTCTTTCTCCGGTGTGGTACCTAATATGCACGTTTAACGTCCCTTTTTGTGTAAATTTTGAGTTGCATATGTTACACTGATACGGTTTTTCGTTAGTGTGTATCCTGTTATGCGTCTTCAATGCCATTTTTGTAGAGAAACCTTTACCGCAAATTCCGCACTTGAAGGGCTTTTCTCCTGTATGTATCCTAATGTGCATTTTTAAAAAGCTTTTATTCATCACCTTTCCGCAAATGTCGCAGATCCCTTGAGTCTTGTTTTCATGAGTTCGCATGTGGTGGTTGAAGCCTTGGATCGTCTTCAGAACAGCGTCGCAGATCTTGCACGTGTACTGCTCTTCTACATAGTTTTCATCGTGAGTTTTAACGTGTGCCCTAAAGTGAGACTTGGATTTCAAAGTCTTCCGGCAAACGGTACAAGTGTACCGAAAACCTTCGTGCACCACTCTAGTATGTTCGGCTAGATGAGTTCTGTTTTCAAACTCTTTCAAACATAGCTCGCACTTATGCGGCTTACGTTCGTTGTAGTGTCGGAATTTGATATGCTCTTTGAGCTTCGAATACCAGCGAAAAGATTTGTTGCATATTTCGCAAACGTGCGTTTTGAAATTGTGCGTGATGTATATGTGGTTTTTTAATGAATATTCGCCGAAAACGACTTTGCCGCACATCTCGCAGGTTCGTTTTTCTTTATCGTGCTTTTTCTTGTGCCTCCATAGCGTCGTTCTGCTCTGAAATGTTATACCGCAGCACGTTTTACCGAGAGAAGATCTGAAAATATTAGATATAAACATAAAACGTCTGAACGCATCTTAATAGCTAGAGAAAATAATTCCGTCATTTACTTTCACTTGAGGCGTTTGTCGGACTTCCATTGTATAAAAGGTTTTTTAATTTTGAGTCAATGTTTGATCTGATACTTTGGGTTATTGCTGGAAAAATGGTTATATCGCTTTATACAGGGTGGCGCATCGAAAACGAAACAGACGCATTTACTGGCAGCTCAATTTTTTTTTTTTGAAAAACGCTCAAATCCGTCGATTTTGTTTTCGAGGGGGACACAAGTTTGGCAAAAAATCACGTTAGCACGTGCAGCCCCCTAAGCGGGGGTGACACCACCCCCAAAATCTTAAATGGAAAGGGGGGTCGAGTGATACCTTATTTTAAAGGTCTTTCAATTCTCTTTATAATGATATAAAATCAATGTACTTCAGTTCAGTAGTTTTGAAGATTTATTGATTTAAAGCTTAAATAAAACTAATACATCATCATTAGTGGAGATCAATACATTTGGCAGCAAAGTAATTTAAAAATGAAGAATGAACTGACCCATTAGGCAAGTAAATGTTGAAAATGGCCACCATGACTCTCCATGCAATAATAAAGATTTTGGTCAAAACGTTGCCGCACATTTTGCAATATTTGAGGAGTAATTTGAAGGCACTCATTCATAATTCTTTGTCGCAGGTCATCTAATGATGTTGGCTGAGTAACCTAGATTTTGCTTTTTAAATGACCCCACATAAAGAAATCCAAAGGTGATAAATCTGGCGATCTTGGGAGCCATTCAATGGCACCTCTTCTAATGTTGGACCAGCGAAAGATTGCAAGCCGAAAGAATGCGGACAAAAAATTGCGAAGTTGTCAGATATTCTACATAAAATGCGGTCCATACATATTAACATATTTAAGATATAGAATTGTTCCGCTGAATTTGGCAATGTAGCTGGAAAACCCAGGCCGCAGGTAAACATCCGGTCGCTGATTGGTCCAAAACTCTTATCTTATCTGAAACTAGAATAACGTGCCGATGGCACGGTCATTTATAAACCTACTCCCATAGGCGTAGGCAGTTGGCAAATACTTTGAAAATATAATTTACTGTTTAGTGGTGATAATGGAATTCAAGCATGGGAAAGTTATTCACAGCCAGGCAAGGGAAATAATAGCAAACGTGATACGTGCTTGCGATGCAGAAGCGGCTAACAATACTTTCGTTTATCCACTGGTAGCTAGAAATGCAAGGGCGGCATATTATACGGGTGTTAGTGAACGAACTATAAGTAAAATTAGAAAAGAAGATAAAGACAGGCAAAATGCAACCTCCACACAGCCTTTAGCTTCTCCCGGAAAAAAGAGATCACGCCCTTCTGTGATCCAAAAAATTGATGGAGTCGATTTTTCCATTATTCGGAGAATGATAGAAAAATTTTACTGTGATTTTAAAGTGGTACCTACTTGTAGTAAACTTCTAATCAAACTGAAGGAAGAAATGGAATTTCCATTTGGTAAAGAATCGTTGAGGCTGCTTTTAAAAGCAAAAGGATTTTACTGGCGTAAATGCCACAACAAAAGGAAATTACTAATGGAAAGACCCAGTATTTTACATTGGCGATACAAGTATCTTAGGTCTATTAAAAAGTTCCGGGAAGAAGGAAGGCATATTATTTATTTGGACGAAACTTGGGTTGATAATGACCTCACTTTCAAGAAATGCTGGCAAAGCGAAGAAATTATGGGTGTCCTGAGCAATATAAGTTCTACAGGTAATAAAGTTTCTTTCACCTCGATTTTGCTTATTATACATTTTTCTCAATTTTGGAATATTCTTAATAAGTGCTCATTTAATTTGTCTAATTGAATACATAATCCCTTGCAAGTATTTTTTTCTCAAAAATATGTTTTTTATACATAGTGATTCAAAAAGGTGTTGGCAAACTTAAAATAACACTAAAATGAGGCTATTTATTCATTTCCAGGACGACTTATAATTGTTCATGCGGGTTCGCAAGATGGTTTTGTTCCTGGAGCCTGTCTCATTTTCAAGGCTGGCTGTGCCACTGGTGATTATCACGGTCAAATGAACCAAGAAAATTTCACGAAGTGGCTTACTGAAAAACTATTTCCTAACATTCCTCCTAATAGTATTATAATAATGGATAATGCACCTTACCATTCAGCTTTGGAAGACAAGCCTCCAACTAGATCTTCTCTAAAAAGAGACATCATCACGTGGTTGAGCAAAAAAGGTATAGAGCATGATCCTAATGCTAAAAAAATGGAGCTTTATGAAATAGCTTGTCTACATAGGCCACCATCTGATGAGAAAAATTATAAGATAGATAATTTAATAAGAAGTTTCGGACACACCCCACTTCGAACGCCACCCTATATGTGTCAGTTTAATCCCATAGAGATGATTTGGGCACAAGTAAAATTTTTCATTAGAAGCCATAATACAAGCGGCGAATTTACTATAAAAAAACTAGATGAAATTTCTAATAAGGCCATCGCTTCAGTAAGTGCCAGTGACTGGCAAAAGGTTATTGGACATGTTATAAAAATTGAAGATGAATATTGGGAAAAAGACAGTCTCATTCAAGAAATACAGGAAGAAATAATAATCAACATAGGAGGTGAAAGTGATAGCAATGACAGTTCCTCAGACAGTGATCATGACTCTAATCAGGATTGAAACTATACTAGATTGGCTACCTTTTAGAATTTTTAGATATTCATTTATTATACTATTGGTTTGTGGCTTTTAGTATCTCAGTAGAAAGTCTAATTCTATGTGTTGTTTATGGGTTATTTCATCAAGAAATTACTTTTTGTTTTCCTATATTTTTCTATTCAGTCAGATATTTTTGACTTGTTGTATTCTATTTTAGAAGAATGCATAATTTGTTTTGCTGTTCAATCGTAATGCGTACATAGGAATATTACTTGTTGCCTAAAAAATATATTTATTTTGTTCTCAATATTCAGTGTTTGTGTATATTTATTTCTTATAATGTATGTTTGGTATCACGTCATTATGAATCGCAAAAAAATATTAATACTACCAGTTGTAATAAAATATAAATTCAATTAATAATTCAAGTCTCTCCGATCTCCGCCTATGACTCCATATAAAATCGTCTAATGGTAAGGTTTTTTCATCGCATTTCCCCCTTTCGTCCCTAGCAATCTTTGGCTGGTCGATCAGTACCAATCCATCGATCTGGAAACGTCTGATCTAAATATTGTCGAACACATAATGCGTAATGTGGTGGGGCACAATCCTGTTGGAACATCAACCTATTCGCAATGTACCGCTGATCATTCTGATTTTCAATTATGGCTGTTAATGCAGGATCTATGGCGTCTTTCAGTAATTCCAAATACATTTCACCGGTCACCCTGTATAATATACCATAAAAAAGAGCAGAAGTAAAGGTTTTTTTTACTGATTTTAAATTACACTAAAATGCCACAAAGCACTGCGAAATCGAACCATTCAGTATTCCAACATTGTTCTTTATAAGGTGTACCCGATATTTCGATAGCTTGGAAACTACTTGTATAGGAAGAGCATACGTTAAGATTATTAAAAATAAGAGAACAAAGAAATTGCGCTTCGTTATCGAACAAGGGACTCCATTTGTTCTAAACGGGGTGCATTATCACCCTTAAAAGGATGGCATCGATCTTCCGACCACCCTGTATACATATTAATATATATACTTTCAAAAGACTCTTTGAGTAATTTTGAGACAAAAAGTTCATATAAGCATAGGACCGCAAATTCTTCGTTCTCAAGATACTGGGTATACAATTGCGAAAAAAAGTTCTTTCGTAAATTTCTTAAATATCATTTACCCTTGATTTAGTGTTTATTAGTTGTTACATAATCCGTAATAAAAAAATAATAAATACCAAACAAAACTTTTACTAGTCCAGGGATAAGCAATTAAGTGGACTTTGTTTCCTCGAAGACTAAGCAATATACGAAAAAAATTCAAGAGACAAAAATGTATTTCTTTTTGCTCAATCTAAAAAACGTAATAAAAATTGCACAAAAGTCACTGGCGTATATTTTTTTGACACAAATATTCGTTCAGATCCCGCTCGGGACGCCACTGGGCTTAATAAATTGAATCAAGCTAGGGCCAAATTAGCTCCTTAATGTTATAAATACCACCGCCAAATTACAACAAAATTAGGTAAAGGATAGTTGAGATATTTACGAAAAAGCATTTTTTTATTTTTAACACCCTGTATCTTGAGAATGAAGAATTTTCGGACCTATGGTTATATGGGGTTGTCCAAAATGGACGCAGCAAAGTAAACGCATATTAAAACAAGAAAGATTGATATTCAAATCAAGTTGGGTACTTTATTTTGAAGGTTCATTTATACCATTTATGTATGAAAAATAACATCGCTCAAATGTTCACCAATGACCTTTTGCAACATGGTCGGTTCTATGGCATTTATCTCGGCAATGATGTTGTTTTTGAGTTCTTGGAGGGTGGCTGGTTTGTTGACGTAGACTTTGCTTTTCAAATATCCCCATAAAAAGAAGTCCAAGGGAGTCAAATCGCACGATCTCGGTGGCCATGGCACATTTCCTCTGCGCGAAATCACGCGATCACCGAAGAAGGACTGCAATCGATGGATATTGACGTTGGTTGTGTGGCATGTTGCACCGTCTTTTTGGAAATAAACATCGTCCATATCCATTCCTTCAAGTTGCGGCAAAAAATAGTCCTCTATCATCACGTGATATCGCTCAGAATTGACGGTAACGGCGTCCCCGGCCGCATTTTCGAAAAAGTAAGGTCCGATGATGCCTTTTGACCACAATGCACACCACACAATCACTTTTTGAGGATGCATCGGCTGCTCTTGATACTCACGGAGATTTTCGTTCGCCCAGATGCGGCAGTTTTGCTTGTTTACCGTCCCATTCAAAGTGAAATGCGCTTCGTTGCTACATGATTTTTGATGAAAAATTGGCATCAATTTGCCGATGTTCAAGGAGCCAATCTGAGAACGTTCGGCGCGAAAAATGGTCGGCCCGACGCAGCTCTTGCGTCAATTGGATCTTGTAGGCGTGTACATTCAAATCCTTGTGGAGAATGCGGAGCAAACTGGTTCTCGAAATGCCCAATTCTTGGGATCGACGCGTTGTTGATTGTTTCGGATCGTCTCTCACACTCTCCTTCACAACAGCAATATTTTCCGGTGTGCGAACGCTCCTTGGCCGGCCAGAGCCTGGCAGATTTGCCACCAGACGACCGACGGTTGTTTCGTTTGGGCGGTTGTTGCGACCGAAATGTTCACGAAGCGCGCGAAACGTGTTTTTTATTTTTGCACCATTTTTGTAGTGCTCTTGAATAACTTTAATGCGGTCTCCAATCGAATACGACTCCATAGCGATCAATGGTAAACATTCAACTAACAAAATGACATGTCGGTGACAGAAAACAAAGATGGCGTCTATGTCAAATTGACGTTTACTTTCCTACGTCCCTATTGGACAACCCTTCATAAACTTATTCTCTTAAAATTCGTCTAATAAATTTATGGTACATAATTGACACCCTGTAGAGAAATTATCCATTAGATGGGGAAAAGGGGGATTTAAAATGACAGATAATTAAAAAAATGCAAAAATTTTTTATTGGACGGATGACAAACCTATGTGTAAACAATACATTATTCCACTGCAACTTGTAAACAGCAGAAGCATCACAAACTATTCTAAAATCGCAGGAGAATCTTAAAGTATGTCAGCAGAAAATAACTTATCACACACTATTAGTTTTACCAGGAAGGTCTAAAGAAATGAGATTAATATACAGGGTGTTAATTAATTTTTTTTTATAAACTATGGTCCAAAAATGTTTCCTTACATAAATTCGGGGTGTTGAAGTTTTAGGGAAAAAAATGGAAATTAATTAATATTTTCAGAACCGCTTCAGATATTTCACTGATATTTAGTACGTAGTGAAAGTTATAAAGCGTTTATAAAGCAAACTAACATTAATTTCTCATGTAGATTCACACCCTTAAATATTCGCATATCATTAAGGAACACCCTGTATATTCATTGGCAAGTAGACCACACTTATACTTTACAGCCAGAATCGTCAGTCATCTAGCGGTCACGAGTTGACCTTCCGTTTGTCTGGTTGTTTTTTATCTGCTGATCCGATATATTTAAGCGTCATCTTTTGGGGGTCCACCACACTTATGTTTTTTCAGAAGAGTTTTGGTGACGTACGCCTTGGAGCAAATGTAACACCGAAACGGTCTTTCATCTCGATGATACCGCATATGAATTCTCAAAGTGTTACCCTGGGTGAAGCAATTTCCACACAATTTACACTTGTAAGGCTTCTCTTTCGTATGGGTTCGTCTGTGGTTTTTTAGACCGTTGGACTCCGTGAAGGTTTTTCCGCAAAAATCGCAACTGAAAAATTAAAATAAATGAAACTTCACTAATCCATCGCTCAGTGTTAATTTTTTTTCTTAAATGCCGTTCGAAGGATGTGAAAGTCCACGTAACGTAACGTCACGATTTTGGAAAAATGGCTCGCTAGCACCTATTCATTCAACTTGAGGGATATGATGTGCTTTTGATAAACGTTGCCATGTGTCACTTCAGTCGTTTTTCATATCTATTACCCGAATCGTAGTCAACAGAAAAAATTATATAAGAATTACGTCAGGTAGATTGAGTCTATGTTTCCTACACCTTTGTTGGATGTTTCAAAAAAAAGGGATAAGTCAAGGCGAAATCGAATCGTGATTAGGAACGATGAATGTTCGACCTCTGGATATCAAACTGTATAAAAGAAATCTATCATATTTCCGTGAGATCTGGGCTCCGGGGAGGCCACGGAATAACGTCGCAACTTCGCTTGCAGTTTCCTCAGTTCGTATTGACCTTGGACTCGAACTTTCTGACTCACGACTTGATCACACTTTCACTAGGACGTTGATTTAGATCATGTAAACTAAACACAGAGCGAGACAGACGCCGTGCAATAGTGCACGAATCTCCATTTTTGTAATGAGCCTCAACACAGAACGCAGGCTGCTCACCGGTCAAATGATCTATGGCAACTAAATTTCCGAACAGCAAGCTAGGTATCCCCACTAACCGTTTCCCGCTCCCGCGTGCGTGTACGAGCAATGCGGTTTTGAAATTCGTACGTCTTTCTGGTCTACCTTGTGCTACAGCCAGGAATGAAAAATGAAAATAGATACTTGATCTCCAAACAGCCAAAAAAGTCGATGGTTTTAAATGAGGTTATTTCAATGAGCAGCAATTGATTATAAATAATTATTTACCTGAAAGGCTTTTCGCCAGTATGTAGTCGCATATGTTTCGAGATACACGTCATTTTCTTGCCGCAAACATTGCAAACACTGGCGATGTTGCCAGCATGTTGGCGTTTGTGAAAGTTGAACGACTGAACGGTACTGTAAACTTTACCACACTCTCCGCATTCGTACTCTTTACGCTTGAATGATTTATCGTGATGCTTCTGATGCACTTTGAAGTATTGTTCATTCTTGAAGGACTTGCAACAGATATCGCATAAGAACCTAAAATAAAAAGTATAAAAGTTTAATGGAAGAATTTTTAGAAAATATTTTTGGACTGCGGATAAAAAGTGATATGAATTCAAGAAAACAATTTGTATGGTCATATTTTACTTACCTCTTTCCATCGTGTTGAATAGCACTGTGCTTCTGAAGTTTCTTCTCGGACCAAAAACCTTTATTGCAACGCTGGCAAATATATGGATAATTTCTGTAATGCTCACTCCTCTTGTGCCTCGATACGTATTGTATAGATGCGAATGTTTTATCACAAATGCTGCACTTGAATCGAGTTCCTGCACATAGTGTAAATTGAAGAAGATGATTTCATGGCTTAAGAAATCAATGCTTACCATGAACACGAGAGCAATGATCTCCAAACTTTACTTCATTCGTGAACGATTCATTGCAATGTTCGCAAGCGAACACCTTTCTTTTTCTGAGAGAAGCTGACGTTTCCTTATTTTTCTCAGACGAAAAGGAAACTTGTTTCCATGTCCTAGAAACATGAAGTCAGTATTCTGTATTTTCGATCAAGTTACTAACTTACCAATACGGATTTATTTCCTCAATAAGTATTTAAGCTCCTCTTAGCAGCCGTGGTGCCCCGGCATTCGACAACCGCGAACTACATTTACACTGAAGATTACAAAATGTTCCTATGCCTATAGCCTACAATGAATGACAGCATTGATTAAAGAATTCTACCTGATACCGTACTTCGGCGTCCAAAATTATCCAAGAATGAAATGAGTTGAGTTAAAGTTATTTGATGATGTGATTTTTGAGCTATTAAAAGTCGATTAGAACTAAACGAATTATCGTACTGAAGCCTAGCGCCTCCACCTACCAAGCTCAAAACGTAGCGGCATCATGGCAATCAGGTCAGAAAAGCAAGGTCCGTTTGTATATCATGAATTTGAAGCAGTTCAAAGGCTAATAGACATGTGATATCCGCACACATTACACAAAATAAAGAAGAGGTATAAAATGAATCTTTATTCAGATTTCATGTGACAGAGGTAATCCTATTTACATTCTATGTCTATACTCAAAATGTTTATTTCTTCAGTATGGCAACTCATATTCATCGACCTTTATGAACTTTCTAAGCGTGAAATTTGACTTAATAATACTGAATACTTTTCTAGAGGAAATAATCTGATATTTCATCATTGCGAAGTGTCAAATTTTCAAATCAATGGTTTGGAATTACTTTTTTCTAATATTTTTCATCTACAATTTATGAACTTGTAAACGATGCTTAACATTATAAATAACCGTTGCCGTATACTTTTGAAATGAAGGTCCGAATTTGGGCACTTTTCTCTATTATCGCACCTCGCTGTCGTCAAAAGCATCAACTTTCATATGTAGATATACTAAGTGACATATAAATCCGAACACCCAGTTTAAATGGTTTTATTTTGATAAAATTTTGTATAAGTACTTAATGAAGCATAATAAGTAAATGATAAGATTTTCAAAATGATTGCACTGCTTTAAAGCCCTTTGACCTTTAATAATGTGTCGATGCACCCTGATGTGCTACGCATTCTCCAACGCGCCTAGGCATGCTTCTGATCAGGTGGTCAATGTCCTCCTGTAGTATCTCATTCCAGGCAACCACCAACTCCTCTCGAAGTGCTTCTAGAGTCTGAGGAGGACGTTGCAAATTGAGCAATCTCCTACCCATCATATCCAACACGTGCTCAATTAGAGATAAGTCGGGAGATCTTGGTGGCCATGGTAACAATGTGACATCATTATGTTAAAAGAAGTCTATTGTGACTCATGCAACCTGTGATCGGGCATTATCTTGTTGGAAAGTTGGATCTGCCAGGGTGTCAAGATAGGATAAAAGATGGGGTTCTGGAACTTCGTGGATATAACGTTGCGCGTTCATGTTACCTCTGATGAAGATTAAAGCTGACCTGGAACCATAAGCTATAGCACCCCAAACCATAACTCCAACAGTGTGATGAGCATGTCTTTCAACAAAAAACTGTGGATTCCTCCTTTCACCACGTCGCCTTCTAACCCTGACACGACCATCGTGCATGCCTAAACAAAATCGAGACTCGTCGCTAAAGACAATACTGTTCCATTCCTGATTCCAGAGTGACCGTTGTTTGCACCACTCAAGGCGATTACGTCGGTGTTCTCGAGTTAAAGGGAGGACCCAGTGTGGCCGGTATGAAAACAAGCCAAAACTTCTCATTCGTCAGTAAACACCTCGCATGCCAATAGGTCTTCCGTGTTCTGCAAACCATTCATTTGCAATGGACCTGGTAGTGGAGAAACGGACCCTTAAGGCCAATAATCTTAGGCGGCGATCTTCACGGTCTGTTGTTCTACGGCGGCGTCCAGTGCCCCTTGCTCTTTGCGTACGGCCTTCTCGAAGCCATGCCTGACAACACCTAACCACAGTGTCTACACTTCAATTGCCCGAAAAGAAAGTCCAGCTTCCCGAAGTCCCACTATACGGCCCCTATCAAACTCACTAAGTTGACGAAATCGTACAGGTCTCCGTACTCTAGGCATCGTAACCGATCGTAAAGGATGTCAAGAACCAAAATCCGCCAACGTCGATTCTTTACTGCGGCTGAAATATTCATTTTTAGAGCGTTAGTGAATTAAAAAAAAAGCAGTATAAAAACCGGAATGTCCAACTGATAAGGCTGAAAATTTGTTCACTTGTTATTTACAGTAAGATAAATGCATTCACCAACTTTTATTAAAATAAAACCATTTAAACTGGGTGTTCGGATTTATATGTCACTTAGTATGTATCACCTGCATATTAAAGCAGAAATCCTAAGGTACAGACTTTCTTTTAGCCAGTGGGCCCTTGACAACTATTCCTTTTATGCCTCTGCAACTTAGAGCTGGTAACAAACTTCTTCGAACAGAAGTCGCATTGATACGGCCTCTCTCCAGTGTGGGACCTCATGTGCACCACCATGGGCGTCCGTTGAGTGAACGCTTTCTGGCATACCCCACAACAGTACCTCTTCTCCTTTGTGTGAAGCATTTGGTGCGTCCTCAGGGACCCTCTACTGGCAAAACATCTGCCGCAGAAGGTGCATTGATACGGCTTTTCCCCGGTGTGGATCCTTAAATGTGCTTCTATTTCTTTCACTAATTTCCCGCAATAGTTACATGGTGTTCCCATCCAGCCTGAGTGATGTCGTTCGATATGCTTCATCAAACCTCTTCTTGTGGTTAGGACCGCTTCACATTTGTCGCAGCGGTATTTTTCTTGTGAGAAATCTTCTTCGTGTGTAGCTAGATGCTGGTTGTATATACTTTCCGTCTTATAGGTCTTTCCACAGTCAGTACACTTGAATCGAACGCCTTCGTGTTGCGTCTTTTTATGATTATTCAGTTCTTTTGGATGACTGAAACCTTTTTTACAAACATCGCACGAGTATCTGTAGACATGCTCATGCACTCTGAGTTTGTGCTCTTGCAGATGAGACGGCATTGAGAATCCTTTATCGCATAGATCACATTTATGTTTGTTTCTGTTAATATGTACTTTGGTCACGTGGGAATGTAACGATTTTCTTTTGGAGAAGGTTTTTCCGCATCTATCACACGTGTGGTCTCCTTGCACTGCGTTGTGTCTCAAACGTCTATGTTGCTGAGAACGGTATAACTTGGAGCGTATTGAGCAAGCGACTTGTGGTTTTGCGCTTTTTCTAAAACAAATAGCGGATATTATATTCATACACTGATGGAAGAGAGCTAAATCGTTATAAGAAATTGACCAGAACGGAAGCAAAGCTCTTCTGTTGGGATCTGTTACGCATAATCAGACGAGAGGCCGAAGACAAGTGACGTTTGACAGATAATGACAGATGTCATCGCTTCTTCCCGGTCAAGTCATCGTTGGTTGTCAGAGCGGTCCGTGGGACCTTAGCTCTTGAGGCACAGTCTCGGTTTGTAAGTCTGTCAGGTCTGGTAACCCAGAAACCAGACAATTTTAAGGAAAAAATGGAATGAAAGGAGAGAAGGAAGAACGAGAACAAAGGGGAAGAAGAGAATCTTTTAGGATAGGCAGCGTTTAGGCATTGTTAAAGATTTTGATATGGTCTAAAAATATTCGATTTTGTCAAAATGCTCCAAGTTTGGTTGTTCTTAGTTCACGAATTAATTTTAATTACAGTGCGAGCCGCGGCCTTTTGTGCTTGCGAACTTGCTCGACTGTGTAGTCCACTGAGGGTTGCTGTGCGATTCCGCTAGGCTATAGCGCCGCTGCGCCTGTTGCTTAATGTAGTCCTTTAGGTAAGGGACATCGAGGTCTCTATGTAGAGTTTCGTTAGAGACATACCATGAGGCGTCAGCAATAGTGCGCAAAGTAATGCTTTGCAGAACCTGCAGATTTCGCATGTGCGTTTTAGCAATAAAACACCAAGCCGCACATGCGTAAGTCATTGCTCGTCTTATGACCACCCTATAGAGTCGAATCTTGTTAATCAAACTTAATTTTGAACATTTACATAATCATGGGTAGAGCTGTTTAAACGTAATTTGGAATTTAGTTTTTAGCGCTTCGATATGGTTCCGCCAAGTCATCCCTTTGTCCAGAATGACACCGGGATACTTAGCGGAGGATTCCCATGGTATACGAAGTCCATTCATTTTTGTACAGTAGATTGTCTGCGTTTTCGAATGGTTAATTTTAGTTAACCACCAATCCGCCCAATCTAATACTTCCTCCACCGCAGCCTGTCATGGACTAGGTGACCAGACCACGACTGAGCCACCAATCCACTATCGTCAGCATAGAGATAGACTTTACAGTTGCTGGGACTAGGGACGTCATGGATCTACAGTGAGTAAAGGATAGGTCCAAGGACTGAACCCTGAGGGACGCCGGCTGTAATCAGCCGTGTTGTCGACAGGACCTGGTCAATTTTGATCCGAAATTTCCTACCTTCAAGGAAGCATTTCAGTAGTTTTAGAAGCCAAAAAGGGAAGCCCTTTTGGATTAGGTCCGCGTGCCACATCTTGTGAAATGCTTTTGAGACATCCAAAAGCAAGATGCCAGTACTTTCGTTAAGGGTGAATCCTCTGGTTCCTCGTTCCACCAGCCTAACCGCCTGTAGCTGTTCAGACCGAAAGCCGAATTGCACGTCAGGAATCACATAGTGAGCTTCTTCTCGGTATGCGTGCACAATACTTACAGATAAAGAGATACAAAAAGGTGATTTAACATGACGATAGTATTACTGCTAACACAGCGATATAGAAGATGTCGATTATGTTTTTGTTTGGGAAATCCCTTCCTACAGAAATTAAATTTAATAATTATTCAAGGACCCCTTTTAACAACTGCGTTCAGCACAAATTAAACCCGCTGAGGAAACAGGTCAAACAGGTCCTTTCAACTAGTCCTTGACATGCTTTCCTTATCTTACCAGTAGTCCATCAGGCAACGTCGCCTACCTATGTAATATCAGTACAGTAATGCCAGAATAGTTACCGAGACCAATACGCCACCGGGAGCAAAATCAGACGCGTTTTCAAGGAAAAAAGTATGATAGGTGAAATATGTCGGATAGATGCGTATAATTACCGAGGTTGGGAGTGTGTAAATGTACCAACAGCAAAAAATTTAAACACCTAATTTTTTATTTTGACATTTTTCCTTTCAAGAATGATAAGGATTTATTGACACTGTGAGTGACTTTGATTTGCATCCAATAATAAAATGGCCAACAAGAATTGCGAGATCATCATTAACAACCATTGACCAGATATTTCTAAATTTTCAGAACTGCGGTGCAAACTGCGTCATTGAAAATATTGTATCTGACCATAGGGCCGTACTCCTTGTACTGAATATTTTCTCCCCTGACAACGATTTAGGTTACGAAGTCTAACATTCTCGTAAATTCGATGAAAATGCGGTTAATAACTTTATATGCAATTTAATATCTGTGAGTTGGTTGGAAGTGTATAAAAACTCAAACTGTGTGGATACAGCGTTCAAAACTTTTTTTGATATATTTTTACATCATTTTAACACGAGTTTTCCACTTTTGAAATGCTTTAAAAAACTGAATACAAAGGAATGGGTGAACAATCCAGCAGGAACCTGAAAAACTTATATGGCTTAACCAAAATATTCCCAGAAGTCAAATCGGAGTATCTTCGAACTAAAAAATTGCATCAGAATCTGGTGGCCAAAAGAACAATATCAAAACAAAATTTTCCAATCGGGAAACCTCAGTAAGGCGACTTGGACTGTAGTTTCTGAAATAACTCCAAAAGAAAAAACGATACAACAATACCTCTTAAAAGCAGATGAAGCTGTTATAACTGATCCACTGGATATAGCAACTCATTTCAGTTCGTCTTTGAAAGGTCCTTTACTTATAATGCGGTCAAGGTATACAATTCTTTACCAGCTATCTGTAAGAGCTTAAGTTTGCAGCGCTTCGAGCACACAATCAAGTTGCACTTTCTGGACTCAGCACATTGAGTGATAAATTCATTTTGCTGAACGATATCTTGTTCTTTTGTTTCTATATGATCAACGTGTTTTTATTGATCAAAAGCAAATTGTTAGATCAATGGGGCAAGTAACACACACAGTTGTAAAGACCTTTTCAAAAAATATAAAATCTTCGCAGTACCTGCCCTGGCGATTCACGAGTTGGCGTCCAAAACGGACGCAGGAAAGTAAACACATATTAAAACAAGAAAGATTGATATTCAAATCAAGTTAGGTACTTTATTTTGAAGGTTCATTTATACCATTTATGTATGAAAAATAATATCGCTCAAATGTTCACCACGACTGGATTTACAGACGTCCACGCGATGGTCGAAATTGTCAATGACATTTTGAACATGGTCGGTTCTATGGCATTTATCTCGGCAATGATGTTGTTTTTGGGTTCTTGGAGGGTGGCTGGTTTGTTGACGTAGACTTTGCTTTTCAAATATCCGCATAAAAAGAAGTCCAAGGGAGTCAAATCGCACGATCTTGCTGGCCATGGCACATTTCCTCTGCGCGAAATCACGCGATCACCGAAGAAGGACTGCAATCGATGGATATTGACGTTGGTTGTGTGGCATGTTGCACCGTCTTGTTGGAAATAAACATCGTCCATATCCATTCCTTCAAGTTGCGGCAAAAAATAGTCCTCCATCATCACGTGATATTGCTCAGAATTGACGGTAACGGCGTCCCCGGCCGCATTTTCGAAAAAGTAAGGTCCGATGATGCCTTTTGACCACAATGCACACCACACAGTCACTTTTTGAGGATGCATCGGCTGCTCTTGATACTCACGGGGATTTTCGTTCGCCCAGATGCGGCAGTTTTGCTTGTTTACCGTCCCATTCAAAGTGAAATGCGCTTCGTCGCTGAACATGATTTTTGATGAAAAATTGGCATCAATTTGGCGGTGTTCAAGGAGCCAATCTGAGAACGTTCGGCGCGAAAAATGGTCGACCCGACGCAGCTCTTGCGTCAATTGGACCTTGTAGGTGTGTACATTCAAATCCTTGTGGAGAATGCGGAGCAAACTGGTTCTCGAAATGCCCAATTCTTGGGATCGACGCGTTGTTGATTGTTTCGGATCGTCTCTCACACTCTCCTTCACAACAGCAATATTTTCCGGTGTGCGAACGCTCCTTGGCCGGCCAGAGCCTGGCAGATATGCCACAGAACCTGTTGCCTCGAATTTACGCACCAGACGACCGATGGTTGTTTCGTCTGGGCGACCGAAATGTTCACGAAGCGCGCGAAACGTGTTTTTTATTTTTGCACCATTTTTGTAGTGCTCTTGAATAACTTTAATACGGTCTTCAATCGAATACCACTCCATAGCGATCAATCGTAAACATTCAACTAACAAAATGACATGTCGGTGACAGAAAACAAAGATGGCGTCTATGTCAAATTGACGTTTACTTTCCTGCGTTCCTATTGGACAACCCTGTATGTATTCCGGAATAAGACCAAGTTTACTCTCAACAAAGAAATACACACAGTTGCCACAAGGCAGAGTGATAGTATACACTCCATTTTTTCTAAATTTAAAGTAGGAAATAAATCGCCAAATATACTTGGTCCTAAAATCTTCCGAAGGATATACAAGAAATAGCAAATCAAAATCACTTTAAGTATTGTTTGAAAGGTTTTTAATACATAAATGTTTGTATAATGTCTGTGAGTTTATCAGTGTGTAAATGTTGTTTATTATTTTGTTTTAACATAGTTTTGTCATAACTCTGTATATAGATGCTCTCTTGACGATTTCTATACAAACTTTGTTTGTCTCAAGAAGTTATTATTATTATTATCTTTTGAAATGACAAAAAACGAAGTTTGAGCTATTTTTACTGTTTTCGCTTTTAGTCATTTTCTTCGCCGCTACTAGACCGTTTTTTAAAAACCAAAAAAGCTTTTTCTTTTCTCGAACAGTATGCGTAAAAAATTTAACCAAATACGAGCATTACTTTCCAAGTTATAGACAGACCAAGACTAAAAGCATAATTCGAGTATATCGTTTTGAAATTTATCGCGATTACCATACTTCCTCGCCATTAGGCGTGGGAAGTAAAGAAACCTCGGATCTGGATTTTTCCAATTCTCTTAGTAGTTTCAGATTACCCCTAAATGCTAGAAATATTTTGCAAACTTTTATTTAAATCAGGTCACTATTATACGAGGGATGTCTTTTAAGTTTTGCATATAGAAACATACTGTGTATCTAACGAAGCTACAAAGTAATCGTAAACAGTGGTTGATTCGTGATCAACGCGTGATCGGTAGCCATGGCGCTCTGTCGGCCTCTTCCTGATTGGCTTGTAGCGACGAGCCTCCAGACAAAGTCGCACGGTTGCCACGCTCGGCGAGTTTTCGCCAGAGTGGTTGATCACATTCGCATGGATCACAAATCAATCTGTTGGTGCAATACGTGCAATAACTGTTGTAAAGGACATTATATAACAATAAATGGCATCACAAAGGTATATTCCAATTTGATCTGCAGCAAATTATGAACGGCATATACGGAGATGCGAAAACAAGCTCAAAAAGGTGAAGAAAATTTTTGTGCAATATTTATAGTTAAATTTTTCCTAAGAGATAGCATCAGTGAGGGAATTTTTTTCTATTGTCTTATTTTTCACATTAATGCGATGTCGAGGTATGTGGCCCTATCGCAATTGAAAATAAGGTTTCGATAACCCTTCCATAAAGTTTCGATGAGTACATCTGAAATAACCTTGAGATATTCTTCAGGGAAATACAAAAATCTCCTTTTGTGTTTTTTTTGTGCAGATTTATCTATTAAAATCCTATCCGCAATCTATTTTCCGTGCACACACCTTCAACCGAATGTATGCCATATATGATATTACCGTTTCCAACTTTCACCAAGGTTAATAGGAACCATAACAGCTCCCTACCCTTCCCCCCTATAAGAATATCGATTTGTAGCCTCACATTTCAAGGTTAGACTTCTTGTAATGTTTCTGTTCAACATTCGGCGATTTCTGACAATTTTCCCAATAAAACATGATCATTGTGACATTAAGCCTGGCAACGCTGCATAGTAGAGGGAACTCTCAGCGTCACGTTGATGGTTCGTCACCACGCACAGGATTGTAATCAGTTACGGATACCCGTTTATGAGCGCGAACGTTTTATGCACGTCTTGACTTGATTTTTCTTGCGGAAATTTAATAATAGTCTAAAATGTCTGACACAGATACAGCTGATGAAGTGGTTGAAATCAGCTTAACGCCACCCATCAAAAGGGCTAAAAAGCTTCATCTTAGCGCAGGTGAAAAACAAATTATTCTAAATATCTACAAGAACCAGATGCAAGAGAATAGTGGATTGGCTATAGAAAATATCGTATGTAAGGTTGCTGAAATTTCTGGAGTAGGTCGATCAAGTGTTTACAAAATCTTGAAGGAATATAGACAAAATCACTCACTATCTGAGCCAAAAACATATCCAGCGAGAAAAAAAATCATCGAAAAAATAGATGACTTTGACAAAAGTGCCATTAGAAGAAAAGTACATCACTTTTTCTTCAGGAATGAAATACCTACAATAGATAAAATATTGAAGCAAGTGAATGATGATGAGGACCTGCCAAATTTTAAAAGATCTACGTTCCATAAGCTGTTGAAAGAACTAGACTTTCGATTTTTGAAAAGAGGAAGGAATAGTTTATTGATAGAAAAGTAGGAAATTGTTATCTGGAGGAGAGAATACCTTAGAAAAATTAGGCAATTCCGCGCTGAAGGAAGAAAAATTTATTATTTAGACGAAACATGGGTGAACGCGGGGCATACGCAGGGAAAGGTTTGGGTAGACAGATCTGTGAGGTACTCAAGGCAGGCTTTTTTAGATGGCCTTTCGACGGGATTGAAAAATCCTGCAGGTAAGTTTCGAAGTATATGAACTTTTTTGGATGCAGATAATTCATTTTCTGATCGAATCAATGATTTGGAAGCTCCGAACTCAGTTTTGCTATCTCATCCAAGTTTCTGAGTATTTCCTTCACCCAAAAACTAATCTAAGACCCTATCCTACACTAACCTAAAAAGTGTAAGTTGCTTAATTTCGTCATTTAGTGCGCTCGCTGAGAAGTAAAATAACTAATTACTTTCAGGCAAGGGAAAACGCCTGATCTCATGTAAATTTTAATAGCAATCAAACTAACAAACTTTATGGATTCTGTAATAAACTTTTGTACTACTACTACTACGTCTGTAGTTTCCATTTGCTCAAAAAAATTTGCTCTGCATTGTGAATAGAAGGTTGATTTGTAAATATTATTGGGTATATATGTAAGTTAATAATAAAATATGAACAATTTCAATTGAGATGGTCCACAAGTTTTCTTTTGTGTGCGTTTTAGTAACATTTTGCTGAAATGGTGAATACAGAATTTTTTGCACTGATTCCTAATGTCGAAATATGATTAGAAAGGCGTGGTATATTCGTGATAATTTACTGTGCTTTTGATAGAATTTACAGCAACACATATCTTGTACGACATTTTTTGATAGATCTGTCACAATAGCTTGATACGGCTCTGTAGCGTCTCCTACGGTTAAGTTCTTGATCACGTGCAATACGGGTGTATATGTTTGATTTTACTTTGTTTCTTCGATGGAAACAGTTTAGTTGGCCGCGCGGATCGAACGTCAGTACTGAAGGAGTCCTTGAGCCAAGATTTTAAGCCAGTAATTCGAGAGGAAAAAAGCATATTAATATTTATTCGTTTTTATACAATTGAATAAAATTTAATTTTATATTACAAAGAAAGTCCTTAAACTAACTGGAAACAAGATTTGAGAACTCTTTGGGTATCCTACATCGATGAGTGTTAAGTAACGTCTTCGTCACAAACCCCTTACAGCATATGTCACAGCTGAAAGGCCTTTCTCCAGTGTGGCACCTCATAATATGTATTTTCAAGGTATTAATCTGAGCGAAGCTTCTATCGCAAACCTTGCATACGTAAGGCCTCTCGTTAGTGTGCACTCTCAAATGACTCACTTTGTTATAAAGACTAACAAAAGACTTATCACAAAACTGGCATTGATACGGTTTTTCGCCCGTGTGTATTCGCATGTGGATTTTCATCTCTTTTACAATTTTTCCGCAGAACGTGCAAGGGGTACCTTTCCAATCGGAATGCTTCCTTTCCATATGTACGACCAGTTTCTTTTGTGTCGTCACCGTAACGGAACATTGCGCGCATGGGTATTTCACTTGCACGTATCCTTCTTTGTGTGTTTCTAGATGTGAACTGTAGTAACGTTTCTGTTTAAAGGTTTTTTCGCAATGAGGGCAATTGTATCGTCGACCCGCGTGTTCTATCAACTCATGGTTCTTGAGATTCTGTAACACTCTGAATCCTTTTTTGCAGATTCCGCAAACGTATCTGTAGATGTTCTCGTGTACGCTTCTAAGATGTTCTCTGAGGTTGCATTTAGTCGCGAAGCTATGACCACAAAGCTCGCATTTGTTGGCGATGTGCTTCTGCTTCACGTGTTGCTTCAAGAGGTGTTCATCGCGAAAAGTTAGCTCGCACATCTCGCAAGGATACTCGGCTTCCATGTTGTGATCTAGGAAACAGTGGTGTTTCATCAGCTTTTTGGTAGGGAACTGCTCTAGGCAAAAATCGCAACGTGTTAGTTCCATTTGTCTAAAAAAATTCAGCGTTAGAAATTACTCGATAAGTCTACAAATAACACTGATCAACAGCCAAAAAATATCCTAAATAAAATCGGTAATTATATGTGTTCCTGCTGTGACAGTGATAATATACTGTAATTCACAAGAATGCACGTGCTACATTTTTATATTCGGCAAGGAAAGATGATGTAATCGGCATGATTGTGTTACGTTATACATACGTGTACATTATATTGTTTTATATTAGCCATTTTTTCCTCAGTTGGCTGACAGCGTTCATGCAAGATGTCTCGAAAGTGTGTAAACAATCCAGATCAGTTTTGTTACGTGTGTGGTGATGTGACTTTTGCGTCTCAGAGACGGTCTATTACTCCACTAATAACAAAGGCATATCAGCTTTATTTCGGTTGTAAACTAGGTGATCAAGACAAACAGTGGGCACCCCACATCTGCTGTAACACATGTGCTTCAAGTCTGAGGAGCTGGTTAAATGGCAAAAAAACGGTCTATGCGCTTTGCTGTCCCAATGGTTTGGAGAGAGCCTACAAATCATATTAATGATTGTTACTTTTGCATGGTACCTTGTGTTGGACAAACCACAGGTATGTCCAAGAAAAAAAAATCGGTTATTAACTACCCAAACATACCATCTGCGATGAGACCTGTGCCTCACAGTGACGAAAATCCTATTCCAAAACCCCCTGAATCCCACACTTGCGAATCAGAAAACGAATCAGATCATGGCGATCGAGTGATTCGTCAGGAAGAAGATATGCCATCAACGTCAAGAGATCCTGATTTTATACCTTCATGCCACCAACCGCACAAAATAACACAGTCAGAATTAAATGATTTAAGAACTTCCAAAATGTAAGGCAGAGTTACTTGGATCAAGACTGCAGCAGTGGAACTTGTTAGAAGACGATGTTTCGGTATGTGTTTTTCGTAAACGCCACAAAGACTTAGAACCATTTTTCAATATGGAGAATAACTTGGTTTTCTGCAGTAACATTAACGGCTTACTGGCGGCTTTTAATATAAACTATAACCCAGAAGAATGGAGATTGTTTATAGACAGTTCAACATTGAGTTTAAAGGCAGAGTTATTGCATATTGGAAATATTTTACCATCTCTTCCTGTAGGGTATGCAGTTCACATGAGAGAATCATATGACTATATGAAGTACCTATTGACATGCATAAAATACGATGAGCACCAATGACATATTTGTGGCGATTTGAAAGTTGTTGCACTTTTACTTGGGCTGCAGCTAGGCTACACAAAGTTTTGCTGTTTTTTGTGTGAACGGGACAGTCGGGCAAAGGCACTTCATTACACCAGACAAAACTGGCCTGTTCGTCAATTCCTAGAGCCAGGTCAAAAAAATGTACAGCATATGCCATTAGTAGATTCGCAAAAAATTTTACTACCACCACTGCATATCAAGTTGGGCCTAATGAAAAACTTTGTCAAGGCATTAGATAGAGATGGGTCAGCTTTTCAATACCTGCGTCAGAAATTTCCAAGACTAAGTGAGGCAAAGGTTAAAGAAGGTATTTTTGTTGGGCCACAGATTCGAAATATTTTCAAAGATACACAGTTTGAAAACACTTTAACAGGTATTGAAAAAACTGCTCGGAATGATTTCCGTCTGGTGGTCACTAATTTCTTGGGAAATAGAAAAGCTGACAACTATAAAACCCTTGTCAAAAATATGCTGTCATCGTATCAAAAGATGGGCTGTAATATGTCTCTTAAGATACATTTCCTACACTCACACCTGGACTTTTTTCCTGACAATTGCGGAGCCGTAAGTGATGAGCACGGCGAACGTTTTCATCAGGATATTTCAACAATGGAAAAAAGGTACCAGGGAAAGTGGAATCCTTCCATGCTTGCAGACGACTGTTGGACTCTTGGTAGAGATGCTCCAGAAAGGATCCATAAAAGAACAACAAAAAGACAGCGCATATAGTGATTCTTATAAGTATATGAATCTTGTTACTTTTTTTAATATATCCTTAAAAATAAATTTTTTTTTCTAAACCGCAACTAATTTTTTTATTTCATTATCATTTTTGGATTCAGCGCCCCAAAATTAACAAAGAAGTGCACTTTTCCCACAAGATAAAATTAAAAAACTAAAATTTGTTGTCCAGTGTAATTAATCAATGTCTATTTTAATTTATTGTACATACCGTGCTGAATTGCTGGAAGAGTCGTGTGCTCCCAATACGATGTAAAAATAATGTAAGGTGACTTTCCAAGATAGCCAAGGAAGGGGATGTTGTGTCAGTCAGGGCGTTAGCCAAATTCAATCACCTTCTATTGTACCCAAACAACAGAGTCAAATAAAATCTGATATTATGTTCTTTTATGTTAGTGAGAATGTTGAATAAACTCTCAGACATTTTGCGACGTCGGAGAATTGTCTATTGACAGAATGTAAATCTGCACGGGTATTATGTAAAAAACTTATAAAACGTCAAAAAAAACCTATAAAATATCATCTTGCACACTAGGTAGTTTTTAGGGTGCTAACAGTCATTTCACGTTTGCTCACTAGGATCGTTGTGAGCATCCATCTATGGAGGAATGTCTCAACTACATGCATTGATGGTTGCATATGTTTTGTGAAGCCGAGTAGTCTGTAGTTTTCATCCCTGTGAAGAAAGTTGGTTGAATAGCAAGATCGCATCTGGATAATTATGTGTATTGGTCTGCATGTGTGTAAAATAACTGATTTTCTGTGTGAGAAACTCATTACTGAATATGCTGCCAATGAAGTATATCTATTAGCTGTACCCGACGTGTTATTTAAATGGTGTCCCTTCTGAAAGCAGATTAGTTATAGATTACGATTTTTTAGGTTTTTTTTGTGTTTTCAAAAACTTTGAGGAGAATTACGGTAAATCACCACGGCGCCCGCTTTGTGTGTAATTACTTCTAATTCAACTGTGAATACTGAATATAATCATTTCTTATCTCTCTCATTTTTAAAATCCAGCAAATTTACATTTGTAATTTCCAGAATGAATAAGAAAAAGTGGATACGCAACTAGTTTCTACCTATGAATCTAAAGTAAGTATACTTGAGATAAGGATCCAATCGAATTGTCAACACATATACTAAGTGACATAAAAATCCGAACACCAGTTTAAATGGTTTTATTTTAATAAAATTTTGTATAAGTACTTAATGAAGCATAATAAGTAAATGATAAACATTTCAAAATGATTGCACTGCTTTAAAGCCCGTTGACCTTTAATAATGTGTGGATGCACCCTGATGTGCTACGCATTCTCCTAGACATGCTTCTGATCAGGTAGTCAATGTCCTCCTGTGGTATCTCATTCCAGGCAACCACCAACTCCTCTCGAAGTGCTTCTAGAGTCTGAGGAGGACGTTGCAAATTGAGCAATCTCCTACCCATCATATCCCACACGTACTCAATTGGGGATAAGTCAGGAGATCTTGGTGGCCATGGTAACAATGTGACATCATTATGTTGAAAGAAGTCTATTGTGACTCTTGCAACATGTGGTCGGGCATTATCTTGTTGGAAAGTTGGATCTGCCAGGGTGTCAGGATAGGGTAAAAGATGGGGTTCTAGAACTTCGTGGATATAACGCTGCGCGTTCATATTACCTCTGATGAAGATTAAAGGTGACCTGGAACCATAAGCTATAGCACCCCAAACCATAACTCCAACAGTGTGATGAACATGTCTTTCAACAAAAAACTGTGGATTCCTCCTTTCACCACGTCGCCTTCTAACCCTGGCACGACCATCGTGCATGCCTAAACAAAATCGAGACACGTCACTAAAGACAATACTGTTCCATTCCTGATCCCAGAGTGACCGTTGTCTGCACCACTCAAGGCGATTACGTCGGTGTTCTCGAGTTAAAGGGAGGACCCAGTGTGGCCGGTATGAAAACAAGCCAAAACTTCTCATTCGTCGGTAAACACTTCGCATGCCAATAGGTCTTCCGTGTTCTGCAAACCATTCATTTGCAATGGACCTGGTAGTGGAGAAACGGTCCCTTAAGGCCAATAATCTTAGGCGGCGATCTTCACGGTCTGTTGTTCTACGGCGGCGTCCAGTGCCCCTTGCTCTTTGCGTACGGCCTTCTCGAAGCCATGCCTGACAACACCTAACCACAGTGTCTACACTTCTTTGCACTCTAACTGCAATTGCCCGAAAAGAAAGTCCAGCTTCCAGAAGTCCCACTATACGGCCCCTATCAAACTCACTAAGTTGACGAAATCGTACAGGTCTCCGTACTCTAGGCATCGTAACCGATCGTAAAGGATGTCAAGAACCAAAATCCGCCAACGTTGATTCTTTACTGCGGCTGAAATATTCATTCTTAGAGCGTTAGTGAATTACAAAAAAGCAATATAAATACCGGAATGTCCAACTGATAAGGCTGAAAATTTTTTCACTTGTTATTTACAGTAAGATAAATACATTCACCAACTTTTATTAAAATAAAACCATTTAAACTGGGTGTTCGGATTTATATGTCACTTAGTATATTATTAGCACACAAGTCCTCACTATGCATCTATGCATTGCCGTTTCCTTCTAGCTATAGTATACGACTTACAGCTTAGACTTCCGGTAATGCCATCTTTGAAGCAGATGTTACATCACATGAGAGCCAAACATTGACGGCTGAAGGATCATGACGTGTAGGCAACACGTACAGCTACAAAACGAGTTCACAACAAGTGTACAACTCTGCTAACTAGTGCTAAGTTTACAGCGAACGTTATGCTCCAAAAAAACCTACAAAATGTCAACAAAAAAAAACAAAATTGTCACTATTCAAAATACGTAATACCCGTGCCAAATTTTAAATGAAAGTTTGCAAAATATTACCAGTACTTAGGGGAAATCAAAAACTGGCACAAGAATTGCAAAAATCCAGAACCGACCCATTTTTTTATATTGTTAAAATCAACACATTTTATGTTACGTATCATCTTGGAACAGAAATTCATCTTACTGCGCGTGTTTTAGTGATCCAGTTTTATTTTTACAAATTTGTAATCTAAATTATTATACCAAAAATGGCTGCTAACTTATTCACACAAATACCCGGAAGAATTGACTGCTAACTTCATACCCGTCAATTTTGTTGTTAGTTAAATTATATAATCCATAATGCAATATATGTGACTTATAGAGAATTGATTTTAATGAAATGAAAAACAAAATATGAAGTATATGGCCCTGATAATGTTTTATTTTGACTTAGTGTCAGCATTGAACGAACAACAAAATGCCAACCAAATCTAATTACGATTATTTCAAATTTTTTGTGTTTTACATAAACTTGAGTGAGTCATTTTGAAGACTCGTAGTAATTATCTGAAAAACGTAATAAGTTTATTTACATGCTAGAAATTGATTCTAAATGAATTAAAATTGCATTAAAAATGAGAAAATAACGTAGTGAGGAAGTCGTGACGATCTAGATACAGTGCGAAAACATAAAAAAATAGAGTTCGGATCTGGAATATTTCAAGGTAAAATTAGATTGTGTACCAAATAGAAAATAGCAAGAAGGCATCCGATTCTCATCAATCTGGTCGGAAATATTGAGTTTTTATAAAAACAGACTCATAGGAGGAATATATACTAAGTGACATATAAATCCGAACACCCAGTTTAAATGGTTTTATTTTAACCCATATATGCCTATTGTCCGGAAAATCGAACAGAGAGCAGGTAACTGTAAATGAGCGTATATTCGAGCCTTGCGCTTCTTAATCACAGATGTCGCTTTAACGCTTGGAAGTTCATAGCACATTCAAATATAAACAGGTGTTGTTAGGTTAGTTGTAGTTATTTTGTAGCAAAAACGATACAGTTTAACGCAATGGCGCACATAGATAGAGATTATGCTCGATCTTTAACACTTTGTCGGTAAGTTTTGCAAACTTTTAATGATCAGTCAGATTTTTGCTGACAGATACGTATTCTCTAAGATATATACATGCTTTTTGCTGCTTTACAGCAGGCGTACAGCAACACGTGTTTTGTCCAGGCAGGGGTAAATTTGCGTGTTCGATAAAATGAACAACAGGTACACAAGGGTATATTTTGTATTTCAGTGGCTTGACGTTGGATGATATTTTGAATACGCTGGATGACGACGATGATGAGACACTTCCTAACAGCCAAGAGATAGACATTATTTTACAGCCCCCTACAAATGCGTGTCAGGATTTGACAGATGAAGATTCGGGCGACGAGGATTTGATGACCATTGGTAACCTGCCAGGCACACAACTTATGGCAGAAGCTGAATTATTCGGCATTACTCAAGAAGATAAGGAGGAAGAAATAGGAAATGAAATAGATGAGGATGATTTACCGCTACGTAGCTTGCAAGTAGCCATAAAAAAGAATTACTTATGGGAAAAGAGAGATTTAGAACCTCGATCTTTTGAATGGCCAACGTACATCGATGTGAAAACAAACTTCTCACCTACAGAACTATTTTTTCAGTTTTTTTGACAACAACGTCATCGATATGTTTGTAAAATATAGCAATTTGTACGCTTCAAAAAAGAACGTCTTGCACAGTACTATCACAGAAGCGGAAATGAAAGCGTTCTTCGGCATCTTGATTTTGAGTGGTTATGTCCAGCTTCCACGCCGTCGTATGTTCTGGGAGAATAGCAAAGACACCCATAATGAAGTTGTTTCTTCAGCCATGTCAAGAGATAGATTCGAATTTATTATGTCAGATTTGCATTGTTGTGACAATTCCAAGCTATCTCAACAAGATAGATTTGCGAAAGTTCGGCCACTTTTTGAAGCAATAAATAGAAATTTTCAACTTTTTTGCCCCGTACGAGCTGCACACTCAGTTGATGAGTCCATGGTACCTTACTTCGGCTGTAAGCAGTTCATCAAAGGGAAGCCAATCCGTTATGGATTCAAAATATGGATGGGTGCAATATCATCTTCAGACTGTGCTGGCTATTGTGTGTGGTTGGGATCAAACACTCAAATTCCCACGATGTACAAATTGTTTGGCTTAGGGCCATCCGTTGTGCTGCATTACAGTACCGTATTGCGCCAAATGCTATCTCTCCCGTATCACATTTTTTTCGATAATTTCTTTACTACTGTGCCACTTTTGGAGGAACTTTTGCGGCATAACATTAGAGGTACGGGGACAGTGCGGGAGAACAGAATGTCGAAATGCACAGTCCAGTCAAAAACTGACATGAAAAAAACTACGAGAGGTACATATGACTACGGGTCAACCGAGAATAAAGTACTAATCGTCAAGTGGAATGACAATAATATCGTAAATGTGGCCACGAACAATTTACAAGTAGATCCTATTCATCATGTGTCAAGGCTTCAGAAAAGAAAAAAGATTACAGTTGATCAACCTCAGTGCATAAAAGCATACAACGCATTTATGGGAGGTGTAGACAGATGTGACGAGAATATTAGTTATTATCGTACGAGTATCCGAGGAAAAAAATGTATTCCTGTCTAATCTTTTACCTTTTGGATTTGTCTATTCAAAATTCCTGGCATTTACATAGGCTGCAAGGAGGGTCAATGGATCAACTGACATTCCGGAGACAGATTGCCATGACCCTATTGGAAACTAACAGGGTGTCCAGAAAACGTGGAAGACCATCATGTCTGGAAAATGCAGAATCCCGTTTCATGAACACTAATGAACATTACTTAGTGCGGCAGGACAAGCCAACTCGTTGTCGCGTGTGTCACAAGCCGGTGCAAAAAAAGTGCTACAAATGCGACGTTGCATTACATATGAACTGTTTTGTTCCTTATCATACTAAGAATTAAGAAAAAGAAGTATGCGTGTTAACATTTTCTTGAAAATTAACTCATTTTTACGTATATATGCCTAACGTTCGATTAAACTAACAGCCAAAAAATGTATTTTTTCGTGTAGATTCTCAAATAAAATGACTGAACATCACATCAGAGACTATTTTTACTTCACTAAACAGCCCTTAAATCGAAATTCTTGAAAGATTATAATTCAGGCATAAATGGGTTAATAAAAGTTGGTGAATGTATTTATCTTACTATAAATAACAAGTGAAAAAATGTTCAGCCTTATCAGTTGGACATTCCGGGTTTTATACTGCTTTTTTTTTAATTCACTAACGCTCTAAAAATGAATATTTCAGCCGCAGTAAAGAATCAACGTTGGCGGATTTAGGTTCTTGACATCCTTTACGATCGGTTACGATGCCTAGAGTACGGAGACCTGTACGATTTCGGCAACTTAGTGAGCTTGATAGGGGCCGTATAGTGGGACTACGGGAAGCTGGACTTTCTTTACGAGCAATTGCAGTTAGAGTGCAAAGAAGTGTAGACACTGTGGTTAGGTGTTGTCAGGCATGGCTTCGAGAAGGCCGTACGCAAAGAGCAAGATAATGCCCGACCACATGTTGCAAGAGTCACAATAGACTTCTTTTAACATAATGATGTCACATTGTTACCATGGCCACCAAGATCTCCCGACTTATCCCCAATTGAGCACGTGTGGGATATGATGGGTAGGAGATTGCTCAATTTGCAACGTCCTCCTCAGACTCTAGAAGCACTTCAAGAGGAGTTGGTGGTTGCCTGGAATGAGATACCACAGGAGGACATTGACCACCTGATCAGAAGCATGCCTAGGCGCGTTGGAGAATGCGTAGCACATCAGGGTGCATCCATACATTATTAAAGGTCAAAGGGCTTTAAAGCAGTGTAATCATTTTGAAATTATCATCATTTACTTATTATGCTTCATTAAGTACTTATACAAAATTTTATTAAAATAAAACCATTTAAACTGGGTGTTCGGATTTATATGTCACTTAGTATATTTTTTAAAAATATTAAAAAAACCAAAATTAAGCGTAGTCAAATTAAATGCTCGTTTTCAGAAGCATGATCCATTGGCCATTGCAGTACAAAGTTGAACGTTTCGATATGAAACTTACAGGCTCCTGATTTTAACAGAATAAATCACCTTCTATTGTACCCAAACAATAGAGTCAAATAAAATCTGATACTGTGTTCTTGTATGTCAGTGAGAATGTTGAATAAACTCTCGGGCATTTTGCGAGGTCGGAGAACTTTCTGTTGACAGAATATAAATCTGCACAGGTATTACGTAAAAAACCTATAAAATGTCAATTTGCAGACTAGGTAGTTTTTAGGGTCGTTCCACGGTTGCTCACTAGGATCGTTGTGAGCGACCATCTATGGAGGAATGGCTCAACTACACGCATTGATGGTTGCATAATGTTTTGTGAAGCCCAGTGGTCTGTACTTTTCATCTCTGAGAAGAAAGCTGGTAGAATAGCAAGAACACATTCATTGTAAAGTCATGGATCTTGAAAACGAAGCAAATTATATTGATATTTATTTGATTCAGTACAATTGAATTAAACTTTGCCTAGACTAGTCAGAAGCTTGATTGAAGTAATCCTCGGATATCTTGCATCGATGGCTTTTGAGTAACGTCTTGGTCACAAACCCCTTACAGCATATGTCACAGCTGAAAGGTCTCTCTTTCGAGTGGCACCTCATAGTATGCGTTTTCAAGATATTACGCTGAGTAAAGCTTTTATCGCAATCTTCGCATTCGTAAGGCCTCTCGTTGGTATGCACTCTCAAATGATTCGCTTTGTTATGTAGACTGGCAAAAGACTTATCACAAAACTGACATTGATACGGTTTTTCGCCAAAGTGTGTTCTTCTGATATGACTGTTCATCTCTTTCACCGTCTTTCCACAGTACGTGCACGGGGTACCCTTCCAATCGGAATGCTTTCTTTTCACGTGTACGACCAGTTTCCTTTGTGTAGATAACGCGACAGAACATTGGGTGCATGGGTATTTCACTTCCACGTACCCTTGTTTGTGTGTTTTTAAATGTGCGTTGTAGTAACGTTTCTGTTTAAAGGTTCTTTCGCAATGCGGGCAATTATATCGAAGGCCCTCGTGTACTGTTTTAATATGTTCTGTAAGGTAGAATTTTGTCGAAAACCTATGGCCACACAACTCGCATTTGTTCGTGATGTGCTTCTGCTTCATGTGTCGGTTCAGGAGGTGTTTATCGCGAAAGGTTTCGTCGCACACATCGCAAGGATATTCGGCCTCGACGTTATGATCCAGGAACCGATGGGTATCCAACAGCTTTTTGCTAGGGAACGGCTTGAGGCAATCGTCGCAAAGTATTAGCTCCATTTGTCTAAAAAGAAGTTTGGCGTTAGAGATTACTCGATACAAATAATTAATGTTTATTCCGTGTTACCCTCGCCAAATGATAGCACATGATAAGGCTTTCGCGGCCAGTCTTGATTCGGGTCGTCGTCGGTTGGAATTCCTTCCTAACGTTTCGCTAGCACGAGTTGCAAGCTTCTTCAGAGGTCCTTCCATTTCTGATGCTGGATGTAGACTTACGATTTCTCTCGCGCAGGTTGCATTTATACCGGAGGGTAGGGGACGTGGTTTCTGAGGATCGGGTGCCAGATCGGGTTGAGTCTGAGTGTCTCTTCCTTCCTGTTGAAGTTATCTGGATGTTTGTGAATCTCGATAGTTTCCCTGACCAGTCTATTGTGATAGCCGTTGACTGATGACAGCAACCTGCTGCTCCCAAAGTGTATCCTGTGGTCCCCATTGCTTAGTGCATGTTCATCCCGAAGTCAACCGAAGCGGAACAAGCCACGACACCTACCCTCCGGTATAAATACAACCTGCGCAAAAGAAATCGTCGTTCTACATCCAGCATCGGAAATGGAAAGACCTCTGAAGAAGCTTGCCACTCGTGCTAGCGAAACGTTAGGAAGAAATTCCAACCGACGACCGCCTTTAGACCCGAATCAAGGCAGCAATTTTTCACATTACTCTTTCCTGGAGTTTTCGCCATTACGGTGGACTTTTCCAGATTACATATACAGAGTGTTTCAAATTCTACTGCTACCATTAAGATCTCGGATACAGCGGTAAAATCTTCTCTATATCTAGTTGCAATAAGTTAATTTTTGGTTGCGGTCGTCAATGTAAAGATTAAATGATCGATAATTATACAGAGTGTAAACGTTATGATAGTCATTAATTAAATGCGTGATAGAGGGCGTTAAAAGAAGAAAAAAGTTTCATATAACATGGAGACCAAATCGACATTTTTTTTTTAGAGAGAAGCGACTTTAAAGTAAAATAAAATCTGACAACGCCGCAATACCAAACGCAAATTACGACGGAACGCAGTGTAAATAAAGATGGAGCTTGTTATTTTTGGCTCTTATGTATTACAGCAGACGCTCGATAATGTAAACTAATTTAATCCAAGTGTGGTTCACATTATCGAAATGTTTACATTAGCGAACGTGATTTATATATTTGATTTATTAAAAGAAACGTTTAATACATACTATTTATAACAAAATAAACAAATATTCTAACAGCGATAAGTATTTTTTTAATTAGAAGAAAAATAATTAACAATTTTTGTCTGCGTAAATTTGCGCTTAGCATTATCTTCTAATGCCTGCGCCTGTAATTTACGAAGAACTAAAATATCCGTGTATGAAACTTCTTTTCTTTCAGCCCAATCTAAAGCTTGGTTAAAAACTTGTATAGCTTGCGCGTCAGTCACTACACTTCTGACTTCAATGGGATCGTTCTCATCATCCTCACTGTCCATATCCTCCTCCTTATCCATCATTCGTCTGCTTATCTTCGTTCCATAAATTAATATAAGCAGGAGTACAAACAATGTTGGGATTCACTGTTTTCAATAAATCAACAACATCCAATGACACACTAATAACATTATCATTATTGGATCGCAAACGTTCTCTAATTACGCTTAAGGGGACATCGTCTTCTTCATCATCTTCATTATTGATACAAAAGAGATTGTTCCAACATTTCTGAATAGTTCGCTGGTTAAGTTCATTCCAGGCAATATGTAAATGTAAAACAGCTTCTCGTAATGATACTTTTTTAAAGCCTCAGATAAGTTTTCAGGATTCTTTGATAAGACAGACGAAAGTAGAAACTAGTATAGTTTGGTGAGTCTTATTATATTCTGGTCCATCGGTTGAATTAACGGTGTTACGTTGGGCGGCATGTACATGACGAAAATTTACCCATCCCTGCTCCTCAGTTATTGCTCGGGAGGATGACTTGGTGCATTACCCAATAGTAACAACGCTTTTATTGGAAGCTTCTGTTGTTTTAGGAAACCTTTTACCTACAAATTGAAAACACATCTTCAAATTATGATTAGAGCATTTGTGATAATTGATTGTCATACCTGAGGGACAAAGCACCTGTGGAACCATTTCAGGAATATACTGCTACTCATCCAAGCGGTTTTTGAACGGTCATAATCAACAGGGATATTAACATTTTTAAAGAGCGCGGATTTTTTGCTTTCCCAATTACCAGTGGCTTTATTTTGTGTGAACCATTAGCATTAGTGCAGGCTAGAAACGTTATTCGTTGTTTCTCCGGCTTTCTTCCCGGGGCAGATTTTTCAAATGATGCAGCATAGGTTTTCTCTGGTAACATTTTCCAATAAAGGCCACTTTCATCTGCGTTGTAAATTTGTTCCATTCTTAAATCTCGCTCGGTAATTGTTTTCAACAATTTTTCTTTGAATGGTTGCACTAATTGTTGTGCTGATAATTTTTCACTAGATATAGACAGCAGTCGAATTCCATATCTTGTTTTGAATCGTTGTAGCCAGCCATCACTAGCTACGAAATTTTCAGTTTCTTTCAGTTTTTCATTTAACAGTCTCGCTCTCTGTTTAAGTACTTCGCCACTAACTGAGACATGATTTTCCCGTTGTTTTAGAAACCACTTATACAGGGAATTTTCCATTTTAGGTGCCTTCGCATTTTTTAAAGTTTTTCTTTTTCCCGGACCTCCAAATGTATTGCACGTTCTTTGTAAAATTTGAGTTTTCATACGCTTAATTTTCCAGATTGTTGCTTTCGATAATCCATACTTTTTTGCTAACTGTGTCACTCCCGCACCTAGTGCAACTTCGTCTATGATTTTCACTTTCTCACTCACCTTTAAACACTTTCTTTTATAGGATGTGGATGCCATAGTCGTAAAATATATTAACGCGTGCAATGTATTCACTTAAGTTCAAAAATGAAATACATACGTACGTATAAACGTATCCTAAATGATCATACGACTGACCGAGTTTGTCGTATTTTATCGCAGAGGTGAATCCCCTACACTCCACATCATAAATCGGGGACTCCCCGACGCCCGACATAAATCATCGAGGCTTCAGCATTTTACCGTCGCGCTGTTTCCGTGCGCCGAGAGTTGTTTACGTTATCGAGCGTACACATTGTATACGTTATCGCGCGTTCCGTTTGATCCTATAGAACGAAGTTGGTGCTTACATTAGCGCAAGTTTTCATTATCCCGTGTTTACGTTATCGAGCGTCTGCTGTATTTCGTTATTTGATAACGTACTCGTAAGATGCAAACAATTAAAAAAAACGGACTTGCACTGTCTCAGCGTTTCACCTGGTGTGTGAAAGTTTATTGAACGTATTAAAAAAATCCATTTATAAATAGGGAACACAATTTTGATACATACATAGTTTTTCTTTTTAAAACCCACACTGCACTTTTTTTGTATTCAAAGAAGGTCGTCCTCCACTTTCCACACAAGCTTCATTGCGACGAACCCAGTTCCTTCTTACTCTAGGTAGGAAGTTGTACTTCAGTTGTTATTGGACCAGCCCCTTAAACCATCCATTTAAGTTCTCCCCAATACCAGAAATCCATCGGATTGAGGTCAGGAGATCTTGCTGGCCATTTTCGAGGATCAGGACCATTTCGACCGATTCAGCGATTTGGATAATGTTCATTCAAATACTGAATGGCGCCTCTAAAAATGTCTGGTGGTAAAATTTGTTACTCCTGCTCTACAGTAACCAGTCATTCACAAGTGCGAATATTAGCGGGCTGAACACTTCCCGTATCTCGAAGTCTTTCGTACACTTGCACAAATGTCCTTCTGTCTGGATGTACCCGTTGGCAAAATCTGTCGCGATAACTTTGAGCTGCAAGATTTGAATTCTGACGAGCTTCATCGTAAACATGTCGGCGTACTCTTGATTCGAGAACATTTTAAATTAACACGACGACGTACGCGAACAAAAACAAAACAACATACTACTGTTACCGTTTGCGATAGATTGCCGGTTCGATAAGAGTGATGACGCGCTGTTGTCATGTGTGTTTTAAATATTTAATTTAATGAAACTTAGTTACTTACTGGCTACAAATTTTGGCTTAACTTAGAAAGACTATAAAGCCATTTAGACAAAAATTTATTGACTTTTGGACCATGGGTCTTATGAACTTTTTGACTTGCTTTGACCCTCCCTATTACCCATTTCAATAATGGCTACCATAACGTTTACACCCTGTATACTTAGTAACAAAAAAAGGTAAACACCTACGTATGTTTATTAGAGTTCAAGAATATTTCACATATCGATTTATCTTGCCATGAACAACAAGTGATGAAATGGTCGGGTTTTTCTGGGGTGGCTGCTTGTATTGTTTATAAACGAGCGTTCAGTTTTCGTGCAGTTACGGTGTCAGTTAAATGTTAAATTTCGTGTAGCCTATTAAGAAGCCTTTTTGTGAACATATATGCCAAAAATTATTAAAATCGGATAAACATAAGTAGGTGTTTCCTTTTTCTTTATCACTCAGTATAACGTATTTGTGTCACATTCTAAGGCCCGTATCGTCAGTCGTCCCTACAATTTCAGGGCGCGTTTATGGCCTCCTTGATTGTCATACTACTTTCTCTCCTTCAAAAATTTCTAGATTACACTCGTCCCGTGTCAGCGTCAGCGCTCTCCTATTGTGAAGATATGTTTTCCTTTTAAATTGTAGGAAATTTCAGGCTGATAAAACATGATATAACTCAAAATCAAGCACAATTTGATGCAAATAGATGTTTGTGACATAACCTCAAAATAGAGCACTGACATGGAAAAATAGAAAACTATGACAATCAAGGAGGCCATAAAGGCGCCCTACAATTGTAGGGACGACTGACGATACGGGCCTAAACCAATTTGCTGAACTGACGCTGTACAGTTCACTTCAAGATAGGCCAACACTTCTATTACCTTTTCTTCACTGACGATAGAGTTATTGGCACTTTCCTCTGGTTCATTTCGCATTTTCCGTTCCAGTTTTGGAAAATAAGTCCGTGTGGGATGGCGACGATTGGGAAATCTCTGAGAATAAATTTGAGCTGCCTCAGTTGCATTTTCCCTTGCTTCCCCGTAAATCAACAGCATGTCAATTTTCTCGTTTCTCAAAATATTTTTTTACAAATTACAATTATTCAGAAAAATAGTGAAAATAAAATAAGTGTGTGGTGTCAAATTATTCGTAAGAAAGTGGTCTCTTAGAAAAAGCCGACAAACCACCCCTTTCTATTTGAGAAATCAAGTAAACTGAAAAAAAAATGTTTGTAATTTTTAGAAAATCTTTAAAACGGCTGTAAGGTCGTTGATCTCAAAATCGTATTTTTCTTATGTTGTTTGATCAAAAATGAAGCGATTTACAGGATTCATGGCATTCCAGATCAAAAAATAAAAACGACTTTATTTGTCTAATATTGACAAGTGAGGCGTTGTTGAGTTCAGAATGTCATTCTCGATGGAAATACATAAAAATATATAGGGTGTCTCATTTAAAAACCGAAATCTGAAGTCGTTTCCGGTCAAACCGGAAGTACTTCAAAACAAGTGATTATGTCAAAAAATGTAAAATCGTCTAAAATACGCAACACTCAATATATCTTCAATAATAAAAAAGTTAAAGAGGTGAGTCGCCTTGGAGAATAAGTAAATAATATTCTTTATATCTGCGGTAGCCATCTTCAGTGGCGCTGTCGGCGAGGGCGAAGTGCTCGGCTTGGCGGGTCGACTCACACTTATCGGTTAACTGGACAAGCGTGCGGTTTTATAGGCGATCAGCTGACTGAGGACTGAGTTGACTGGTGGGGGTACTCTGGGCCTCTTGAGTGACGTGGCTTTCGCGCTGTGTTTTTTAGAATTGGCAACCACGTTTTGTTCAAAGCAAGGCCTTCTTATTTTCTATTGAAATTATCATCGTGTTCGTAGATTACAATTGCTTCTCTGTACATTCGGGCTGAGTAGTGGGTGGATGTTGAAAGGACAGCTTGGTCGAACAGAACATTGTGACCATCAGTTTGTCCCAGTCGACAGTTTCTTTCATGCTCCTTGACGCGTGTTCGGAAGCTACGTTTAGTGGTGCCTACGTATACTTTACCACAGGAACACGGTATTCTGTATACGCCGGCACCGCTCAGGGGGTCCCTACAGTATATTCAGATAAGAGATAGACCGGATGTAAACAAAAGGTTCGGGTGATTTTCACGCTAACGCCGCCGTCTCGACGTAAAACAGGAGCCCTCATTGGTCAATTCGCAATTAAATGCCTATGCCGAGCGGCAGAGCAGTCGTATCAAGGCAGAGTCACATTCAGGTTCAGACGTGTTACGTATGTCGTGTGCATCATTGCAATTTGATATTTCTTTGGACGTTTTCGTTTGTTATCTTATTAAGTTGTTGAGTTTGTCGTTGTTATTGTTATACCTTGTTATTGATTGTTATTGTTATCAACTGCTTGCGCAAAATGCCCAGTAGTACAGATACTGACGATGAAGTTGTAAACTCCTGTAGTCCACCTACGAAACGCTCTAAGAAAAGACACCTGAGTGCAGAAATGAAAGAGGTCATTTTGAATATATATAAGATCGAGCGCGAGGAGAACGAGGCATCAACCATCAAAGAAATTGTTGTGAAGGTTTCTCACAAAGTTGGGGTGTGTCGCGCATCAGTGTTTAATGTGTTAAGACAATACAAAAAAAATCACACCTTTTCTGAGCCAATGACCAGTAAACATCGCAAAAGTATTGTTAAATCATTGGATGAAGCTGATAAGCATGCGATTAGGAGGAAAGTGCATGAATTCTTCTTTAGGAATGAAATACCTACTATAGATAAAGTACTGCAGGAGGTAAATGGAGATACAACGTTGCCAAATTTCAAACGATCAACTTTCCATGCGTTACTGAAGCATTTAAATTTCAAATGGAAAAAACGGGGTCGTAATAGTTTACTACTGGATAGAGAAGAAATTGTGCTATGGAGGAGGGATTATTTAACAAAAATTGGGAAATATAGAAATCAAAACAGGAAGATTTATTACCTTGATGAAACGTGGGTAAACGCAGGACACACTACAAGTAAAGTATAGATTGATGATTCTGTAACTTCATCCAGGAGGGCCTTTCTAGATGGACTGTCCACCGGATTAAAAAATCCAGCAGGTAAATACGAGTAATAGACAACAATCGGATGTTTTTCAAACCTTGGGAACAAGGTTCTAAACATTAATTCCAGGGGGCAGATAAAACATATTACAAGTAACAAAACTTTTATAACTTTCGATAAAATGCGTGGATGTTTTATTGTCATTTTCATTTGTTAGAACTTTTTTAAGCCATGTTTTTATGTGTTTTCGATATTTCAATAATTTTTTAATATAATCTTAAAATATGTCGAATATTATAAACTTAAAAAAAGTTGCTAAGTTTTATATTGTGTACCGTTCCTAATATTTCTAATCATTTTAATTCATACTTTAAGCTTTATAAAGTTATAATTTGTTAATATTAATATTTGCGCGTATTTCAGGTTCCTGATCATTCATTTTTTAAAGGTTTATAACTTTAAATTAAATTGTGAAGCGCTGAGTAATCATACGACGTTCAATATTCTTTCTTTCAATATGACTAAATAATCCCAATTATAGCAATCTGATACTCATGTCTCAATGTTTTTTCGCTGAATGTGATGAAAACATTTGAAAAAGGTTCGCTTATTGAAATAAATCTACACCAGTTAGTACTTCGATTTCCAGGTAAAGGGAAAAGGCTCATTATCTGCCATATTGGCAGTGAGGATGGATTTGTTGTTGACGGTCTGTGGTGCTTTGAGTCTAAGAAAACTGGAGATTACCACGAGGAAATGAATGGCGAATCGTTTGAACAGTGGTTTTCAAAAATTTTACCGAACTTAGAGGAAAACGCAGTAATTGTGTTGGATAATGCGCCTTATCATTCTCGAAGAATGGAGAAGGTCCCAACAACGGCTTCAAGGAAAGTTGATGTTCAAAATTGGCTCCGCTCGAAAAATATCAACTTTGAAGAAGCAATGCTGAAAGTACAATTATTAAGAATTGTCAAGGATCACAAGGCGGAATATCAAAAATACGCCATTGACGAAATGGCAGCAAGTCAAAATAAAACTGTGCTCCGTTTACCTCCATACCATTGCGAGCTCAATCCCATTGAGCTCATATGGGCAGAGGTTAAAAATTATATAGCTAAGCACAATACAACTTTTAAATTTTGTGACCTCAAAGGACTTTTCAAAGAAGCACTAGAATTAATAACAGCGCAAAAATGGGAAAACTGTATTAAGCACGTGAAAGACAAAGTTGAAAAGAGAATGTGGGAACTGGACAATATTTTAGAGGAACAAGTCGAGCCATTCATTATTGACGTTGGTGCTTCAGGCAGTAGCGATGATGAAAGCTCATCAAGCTCATCTTTCCAATAAAGGATGTCGTTCATCAAATTCGGTAAGTTATAAGTAATTATAAAGCTACTGTATTTTTTAATTGATTATTGACATTTTTGAACCCATTTTGGCAAAACCTATTCAAGAATCTACTTTCTGACAATGTTCAACCATGCACATTTTTTTACGTTTTGAACGTTTTAATTTGGTTACATATTTACCTAGAAATCAAAAATATACTAATCAATATTCTAAAAGCAATTTTAAGAGATATACGATTATTGTTAATTTAGGCTAATTTAAACGCCATTTTGAGATTATATTCGACTGTATTTCACCAAACATCAGGCGGCATCCGAAGCTGGAAATCGAAGCGAAAATTTTGAAACCCTTATGTATATTTACATCATTATATATTTCTTACCCCACCCCCACATGATCCTATATCCATCACCAATCGTATACACATCGAATTGTGCTAATTTACTACAAAGTTACGCAAAGCAGCATCTACTATCTAAAATATGTACTGCGTGACTCTTAATACGTCCCTGCCGAATGTTACAGCGTTCGATGATCACGTGGTCTTGTTTATGTCCGGTCTATCTCTTATCTGAATATACTGTAGAGTCCTTTACTGAAGTTAGGAGTTGCTGGATTTTATTTGTCGGCTTGTAGATGGTCATGACGTTGTGATTCTGCAGCAACCTTCCTATTCTATCCGTGACGCACCGTGAGGCACCACTAAACGTAGCTTCCAAACACGCATCAAGGAGCATGAAATAACCTGTCGACTGGGACAAACTGACAAAGCCTTCATCCTTCAATATTCTTTATACTTTGAGCTTGGGCCGAAACAAAGACTATTTTCAAAATATTTAATTGCATTTATTAAAAATCCAAATAATAAAGGAAAATAAAAAATCCTCAAGTACATATCTCTCTTAAATATCCATCATCTGTCTTACACCGATGATCCTTGAGCAAAGTTTTGGTCACAAACCGTTTAAGACAAAAACGACAGCTGTAAGGCCTCTCTCCGGTATGGTACCTCATATGTACCACCAAGGTACTCCGCTGTGTGAATCTCTTATCGCATGTGTCGCACCTATAAGGTTTTTCTTTCGTATGCACTCTCAAATGATTTTGCCTGGCACTGAAACTGGCAAACGACTTCTCACACTGCGAACATGGATACGGTTTTTCACCGGTATGTGTCCTGAGATGTCTCTTCATATTCTTAGCTAGCTTTCCACAGCGTACACAAGCAGTGCCTTTCCAATCAGAATGCTTCCTTTTTACGTGAAGGACGAGCCGTCTTTTTAAAGAAAAAATGGAGGAGCACTGCTCACATGGATACTTTGCTTGGACAAACTCCTCGTTGTGTGTTTTCATATGTAACTTGTAACTGACTTCTTTCTTGTACGACTTTTCGCACTGCTGGCAAGTATAACGAAACCCCTCATGTTCTATCTTCTCGTGCTCTTTGAGGTTCTTCAACTGTATGAAGCCTTTGTTGCAGATATTACATACGTATTTATAAACATTTTCGTGCACTCTATGAACATGTTCAGACAGGTAACAAGGCGCTGAGAATCCTCGATTGCACAGCTCGCATTCGAATTTGTTCTTGTCTTTGTGAAACCTCTTCACGTGCCTTTTTAATGATTTTTCGTAGGGAAATATTTTTTCACACTTATCGCAGGGAAACTCGCCTTTAACAATATTGTGCATCAGACAACGGTGATTGTACATTGCCTTTTTAGTATGAAATGGTTTCAGGCAAATGGTACAAGGTACTGTTTTGTCTGCGTTCGTTTTTCTAAAAAAAAAATTGTTTGAATAAGTATGCCATTTTTCATAATACAATTTGCAAGATATTACCAGATATCAGCTTTGGCGTTGTCTGAAATCTGAAGCGGTAGAACTTCTTGAGATCGACCAATATATGATATCAATTTTTAGCAATTTTTCATTGAGGTTAAAGCAAAGCCTAATGAAAAGACTTTAAAAGGTTGTGATGCATATTAAGCTAAGTAAATTGCGTATCTCAATCGGGAAAGAATGTGACAGCAACTTGTCCTCGCACGATGGGACCGTGGTGTGTGCCCACGAGACAGCGTGGTGCAACTAGAAAGCGATACCTTACCAATATGGTTTGTTTCACTGGAATGCCTCAAGATGGGGCATCAAGCAGCTTGAAAAACAAAGACACAGTGGCCTAGGTAGAATTGAAGACGTTGAAGAGCTCAAGATGAATGGACAGAGCTGTTTCTTAAGAGCTATGATTATAAGCCAACGTCTGTGATTCAAACTTCGTACAAAATCGTTAAATTGGCGTGGATAAACTAACGGTATTTTTTTCTCCGTAACAGCAGAAATCATTTTTATGTTGTGGAATACAAAATGATGCTAAAAGAGGTAGCAAATGTGAAATCTACGTGATATTTGCGGGTTTGATCGAATTTTTAGCGCATATTTATAACCTATGTACCTGCCATCGAAGCAACGTTTTCTTGAGAGAAATTCTGTTTATAGTGCATTATAGTTTAACACATTAAGGCTCAATTTCACTAATCTTTGATGCTTAGACTAATGTGCCAAGACCTTAACGAAATGCAATTTGACGGACATGTCAAAGCTATCTGAATATCAGTGATTTCTATTGAATTAATGAATAATATCGTGAAAAAGCGATTGTATTATAAGCGAGAGCACTTTTTGATTCCAACATGATACTTTTGGACAGAGAAAACAGGACAACTTTCATGTACATATTTTGATTTTCCTTATGAATGTTCATATAATACATCGGTTATCCCTTTAGCCAATGGGAATGCAAGAAATAATAGATCGATTTTCTACCTGTTAAATTGAATAGCGGGTTTGGACGTTTGTTAATGCATGACAATCTCGAATTTGTCAAGTTCAATATACTCAGTGTTTATATATTATCATTATAGCTACATACCTGTTGAAATATGCGGATTTGTTTGTATTTTGCATGAAAAAGAATATAAAATGTATTCCAACCAATTCCTCATCTTTCGTTACATCATAGTAATAATAATTCATTATCAATTTATGGGTTAATGAATTTCTTCAAAGCAATCAAAACTGCGAATACAATATCGTATCAAAAACAACAAATGAACAAAATCAGTAACTGAAACAGTATTTAACAAAACAACATAATAAATGAAATATATATACAGGGTGTCCGCAAAGTTGAGGTTTTCCTTTTCAGAAACAACTACCCTTGAAATAACAAAGGTAATGTGTAGTGAAACGAGGGCGACCAAGTAAAAAAAAATAAAGGAAAAAGTACTCACTCTCCAGTTGACGAGAAGGGCTAAGTACGTCTCTGTCCGAAATCATACCGCTCCAACAGAAAATGAAATCAGCTGATGCGCTACCGAGCAGACGTAAACAGTCTAGGGATTGAATCCCGTCCAATCGATTTGGGAGAATAAATTGTCCAATGAGCCTGCCGTTCACTATGCCAGCCCAAACATTCACCGAAAATGTTTGTTGAAAATGTGCCCGACGGACAGCGTGCGGATTTTCTACTGACCAAACATGAGTGTTTCGAAAGTTATTCACCCCATTACGCGTGAACGTAGATTCGTCTGTCACCAATATGCACTTCAAAAAGTCCGCATTATTGTCATGTTGATGCAACAACCACTCACAAAACCGCACTCTTGCTGGAAAATCGTCAGGTTGAATGGCTTGTACACGTTGGACGTGAAACGGATACAGCCCCTCTTCACGCAGCGTTTGTCACACTTTAGTTTTTGATACTAAGAAAAATTGCTTATGTTTTCAAGATCTACACGTTGTGTAAAGGAAAACCCCAACTTTGCGGACACCCTGTATAACGGAATTTTTATTTAATTTTTTTTCCATTTTAATAAAATTTTTGAGCTCTAGCGTGTATCATTCACATGTTAATATACTTCAAAATCAGTGAACCACGATATGTGACTATACTATACACCTCTCTGGGAAATGGAACTTTGGAAGAACAAATTTCCCTCTAAGATGTTTTTGTGCAGAATTACATATTACACTGTCGTGTCCACGTTAAATCTGCACTAACCCCCATATATGTGGTTATGTTGAGTGTACCATGTACCATCACCGATAGTGCGACTGATTATACACTGAAATCAAAACAAAAAACTGCAACTGCAATTGCATGTATGAATGTTGAAAATCTTGAACAGTTTCGGATCAGTGGTGTTAAAACGTCATTGAGGAACTGGAAAGAAGTGTATGAATGTGATGAAACGCAACACCTAACAAAAATTTGATTGAAAAATGTAGGATAAACCATAAACACACGGTAGGTGATGTTAAGTTAATATAATCGCATATGGATTACAAAAGTTGCAATAAACATGTAGAAACCTGCAGCTAAACTGAAAAAAATTGATCAAGCATTTTTTTTAAAATGTTGGCTCAGTTTTATATAATTTCATAATATTTAATAAACTGAAAACATTTCAATGACAAGCTATCACTTCATATTTTACAGTGATTTGTTTTGAACACTTTGATTCTATTTGCTGTCAAAAATTTGACGGAGAGACCTTGAGGCTGATTGGGTATATTTGACTGTCTGTTTGGTACTCGTTCCCTATTGGTTCAAAATAATGGTTTGTTAAATTGTGAAATCCTCCCTAAATCCTTCCATATCAAAATTTCATATGCAGTGTATTGAAAGATTTACAAGCTTTATAAATCAACATTTATTTAAGCTCTAGTGCGATCCAAAACTATGAACCTAGATCGAACATCTACTAGATGGTTTGACAGTTAGTCGGTTGACATTTGATGGCGCAGCGTTGCCAAGTTTAACATATAGCTTAAAATTCAGGGAAAATATTTATTCATGCTAATGTGAGTCTACAGCTTCTGCTGAGACTTTCGCTCTATACTCCCACCTGTTTTGCAAAAAGTGTGGCGTCATCCGTTAAAAAATTTCATAACAAAAGTCACTACGGGAAATGGCTGGAAATTATTTTAATCTTCCTAAAATGGCCGATAGGGTATTTTCGATTTCAAATATTCAAAAGCGACCTCAATGGTTTTGACGTTTGCATTAATTTATTTTAGATTAGCTTCTGTTCTCGGAAGTCATGGCACGCTAGATTTTATTAATACGGATATAAATCAATTCATAATTTGCACTCTTACATATAACTACCACAAGCGGTAAAAACTTCGATATTTCCTGAATTATTAGTATTTCAAAGCCACCTGAGTTTAAATATGAGGTATAATTTATTGAATTATGTCCTTTTTCATACATCAGGCGATATTTACGACACCTATCGGTTATAAAAAGCAAAAAAATAAATTTGCAAGTAAAATATCTTGAAACCGTAACATATTGATACATTTCACTTAACTATTCATAGCCTTAATCCAGTGATACTTGAAAATTGTAATTTAACTATATTTTTACATCATATCTCCATAACGAATAAAGATATTGATCAGCGGTTTTCGCAGTTTTATAGGGCTTTTTATGCTCTTTTCGAACAAGGTTAAAAAATATACAGATATATGCGAAATTTTCGCGAAAATAAAAAAACAGTGACACATCCATTGAGCGCTATCTAGTGGCCATAAAGTGAACTAATTCGACGAGATTGAGCGTTGAGTAGCAGAAGTTGTATTACTTTTCCTGAAATGACATCCAACTCTTCCCCACCCTGAACGAATCAAAAGAAGAAAAATGAGTTTAACAAAAAAACACGATCAGTCGACATAACAGAGTTATTAAATCAGTACGTTAATAACGCATTTTCGCAAAATAATGCCGTTTGAATGTTTAAAATTGAATATACGCCGCCTAGCGGTCATTTTAGGCAACTGAACATGATTTCCAGCAATTTCCCTTAGCCGCTTTTGACCTAAAATTTTTTATGGGTTAGGTTAGGCCGTTGCTGGGATATAGCCGATGTCTTTTATTATTGGGTCACCGGGTACGTATATTTTTTGTCACAAGACTTTCTGTAAAAAGAGGGAAGACAGAGCGAAAGTATCAGCTGCAACGTAAGTATTTTCCTTAAACTTTAAGCCATATGTTAAACTTGGCAACAGTGCGTCATCAAATGTCGACCGAATAGCTGTCGAACCGTCCACTAGACGGTCGATCTAGATTGAGATATAGCCCCAATTCGCCAAAGCATCGATGTTCAGGGTTCGATGTGCCGTGGAACACAAGGACAAGACATACGATAAAAATACAAAAATATGAATAAAGTTATTCCATTTGTGGCGCAAACGGTTGTCCAGACCATAACGCCCTGTCCTCCTCATAGCTTGCCTGCATTCTTTCGCTGGCCGTATCAATCGTCGGTCGTCCCTGACAGTTGTGTTTCTTCAACAGGTTGACGGTTGCGAAACCCTTGTAACATATTTGACATCGATGAGATTTTTCGCCAGTATGAGTCCTCAAATGCACAGTTAGACGAACTCTTTGATTGAATTTCTTCTGACATATGCCACATTCAAACGGCATTTCATTGGTGTGTATCTTCTCGTGGTCCTTCAGGTTACCAATATTGGCGAAGGATTTTTCGCAATATTCACATTGGTACGGCTTTTCACCGGTATGCGTCCTGATGTGTTTTTTAAGGCTTTTCACGAGTTTTCCGCAGTATTCGCAAGCTATGCCCTTATAGTCGGAATGTTTTAGCATGACGTGGCACTTGAGGGTTCTTTTCTCTTTGAAGCTCATCTCGCAGTGTGTGCATTGGAATTTAGGTACAAAATCTTTCGAATGAGTAGCCATGTGTCTTTTAAAGACAGCTTCTTGCTTGTAAACCTTGCCACATTCAGCGCAAACGTAGCGCATTCCTTCGTGATCGGCTTTCACGTGGAGTTTCAGATAGCTATTGCTTGTGAATACCTTGTTGCATACGCTACAGGCGAACATTTCGCGTATTCCCTCATGATACGCCTTAACGTGATTAGACAACAAACAGGGAGCCGGGAAACCTTTGCCGCAAGTATCACACTTGTATTTGTCCTTGTTTTTGTGCTGATTGTTCTTGTGCGCTCGCAAGATGTCTTTGTAATGATATATTTTTCCACATATGTCGCAGACGTAGTCTCCTTTGACTGCGTTATGTTTGGCAGATCGATGCTTTTGCATTTGTCTTCTGTTGTGGAACGGTTTCGAACATATTGTGCAGTTCACCGGCCTGAAAAATAAGAGCATTAGAAAAATCAGAGCCATCTTTAAAGTAAGAACTTAGTGCGCATCGTATCCGCGCATCCTGTCTCTATGCCGCCATTACGTTTCACGTCTCTGTCGGGGTTGGTTGCTTGGTTATACTGCTTTGTTTATTGCCATTTCACTCACTGTGGAGTGGGCTCAGTAATTTGTTTTCCGTTCTTCCTACTATAAATGTAGAGAGGTGCTGTGGAACATTATTAAATTTGAGGCAAGAACACAGACGCAGCTTTGTTGCATATTACTGGATCGTCCGTCATACAGCCCTGACTTAGTACCATCAGACTTTCATCTTCTTCCAAAACTGAAGAAATTTCTTCGTGGAAAGTGCTAGGAAAATGGAGGAAAGTTCAAATGTGACTATGTTGAAAAATGAAGAAATGTTCATATTTTACTTTGTGATACAATTTACGTTCATAAAATTTCTCTTACTCCAATACAAAAGGATCCTTGCTTAAAAAATAGGTTTCGTATAAACGGGAATGATGTTTTCGACGAAAAACTATACATCTTAATGTGTCTGAAATATGGGGCAATCCAAGGGACAAGTAATATATAAATATATTACAGCATATTTATTTAAAGTATGATATTTACAAACTCTACTTGAAGGTCATCCTCTACTTCAAGCATTCGCATGCTTTTCCAGCAAAAAAAAACCACGGCATTCTGTTGCAAAGGCTCACTGCATCTGGTGTAAATGGCGCTCTTTATCTTACCTTAACGGGGCTCCTACAATGTGTGAAAAGGAAACGAGGGTGGGCTGGCACTAGACGGTCGTAAGCGCTACTTTAAAAGAGGAAAGGATGACTGCGGGTGCATATCAAGGTAAATTTTATAATAACAGAGTCGGATTTCGATTAGCGATCTAGAAGTAAATCGTTTCTTATTTTGGTACTCAGCAAGTGATCATTTACGATTTTTCTCCCCTTGTTACTGTTCGTCGATATTGTGTTGTTGAATTGTTGTGCCGTACTCTCTTTGGTGTGATTGTTCTTGAGTGCCTTTTTTTATCAAGGCTGATAATGGACAATAAAGGGTCATATGCGACCATTTTAATTACGAATGCAGTGAGTTTAATTCATAAAATAAATTATTGCAAGAATAGGTCATATACCATGGAAGATGTACTGCAGCTGTAGTGAGCCACAATACCCAGCGGCCTGTCTATGTGGTCTAAATACATTTGCGTTCTAAGCTTAGTCCAACCTCAGCTTAGTAACGTAAGAATCTTGAAAAGAAACAAAGACCAAAAAAAAACTGATACAAAAATAACTAACAATTCGGATAGCAATTCCAATGAAAATGAATAGTCTTAAACTTAAACTTAAAAAAAGTACCGACGAGATTTTGCAGATCGAACAAGTCAGGACTGGACTTTGTCGCGCCTTCATCGGAGGATAAGGTTGACAGCGTCTCGAATTGGTGAAGTTTATAGAAGGCAGACAACAAGCTGTAAAGTTCTATTAAACTCCATCATATACCCAACAGGGTTTTCTAGTAAGGCAATACAAAAATCATTGGACACCGCAGTTCAATCTTGTGGTTTGTTTATTGATCGCAAACATCCATTTCTGGCAGCATCGCCTCCATCTACCTATTACAGTAGACAAGAAATGTACTTAATCCAGGTATAAGCCTACCTGTTTGGTGCTTTGCAAAAATTACCTAACTATTTCCTCTTATTTTGACGGCATAAGATATTTTTATGACCCTCGTTCAATTGTTACCATGTACCACATAACCCTTGTAAACATAATTGTGTTTATTGACATGAATAAACGAATTTGAATTTGGGTTCTTGAATTTATTTTAGGAAAGATCAAATTATTTGAATACATTTTTTCTTAGTCGGAACGCACCGTCGCCTCGCTTGGACTGGCAGGACGAAACAGTAGACGAATTTCGCCCAAAAACCGGTTTGTATTTCACAGCTTACGTTTCATTTTTTATTATTTCCAAATGAAACTCTTGCAGCGTGCTAAAAACAGTTCACAGGGTGCTAACGATCCACTTTTTCGATTTTATGCACTAGGAGCTTTTTAAAATATCAAGAAGTTGAGCAAAAATAGAAAAAATTTCAACCCACCACCCAAAATCCTAACGGTACCTACTTAGGCGATTCACAAGATAGCGTTATACGTATTTCGTAACAAGACCAAATTTGCTCTCAATAAAGAGAGGTATACGCCAACTTTTATAAATTCACCGTAGGAAATCGACAAATATACTTGGTCCCAAAATCTTTCAACGTCCTTGAAAAAGATATGTTGGAACGCGTATACTTTATCTGAAGTCACTTGAAACACTGTGAAATACCGGGTGCGTTTTATATATCTATATTTAACACGCTCTGTTGCTGCAAAAATCGCCAAATTTCGCAGCAAATATCCCCCGTATAAGATCAAAGGCAGTTTCACCGGTCCACGTGGAGTAAAGCACGCCTATGCGTGGACATAGCCAATGAGAAAGCGTGTATTTCAGAGCTCCGAACAAGTGCAGGTGGCTACTGAAAATTGAAACAGTTTAGCCAGTGCCGTGTAGCGGTGAATAAACGTGTTTTCTTTAGTCTGTCCGTGTTTTTTCATAGATTTTATTAGTTTGTGCGTTTTTGACTTTTGAATACTCAGTTTACTTGTTGATTTAATTGTTGTGTTGATTGTTCTTGTGTGTCCTAAATATGGCTCTTTGGAGACCTTGGGAAAATGCTCCAAGCCACGAGGAGATGGTTGATGAACCTGTGCACGCAGAATTCTTTCATAAAGATTTAGAGGAACAGACCCAAAGAGTACATGTAGTCCTAAATATGTATGATTGTCTGAAAAACGAAAATCCAGATTCCTCGCAAAATCAAATTTTAAACAGAATTTGTATCCTGACACCATTTATCGGGTTATAAAAAGGGGAGATGTAGTCAACCATTCCTTCCACAGAAAGCGCATAGGGCAAAAATTAAAAAGAATAGACGTGGGTTTTCAGGAAGATATTCGTCGTATAATATACGGATTTTATAAAGAAAATTTGGTGCCCACGTTGGAAATGATACGGGATAAATTAAAAGATTATCCTGAAGATTTTTATAATTACAAATGCTTAGACTCACTGCACTGTATTGTAAAACTGTGTGGTTTTCAATACAAAAAATTAGATAAAAGAATGGTGATTATGGAGTCGTCTCGAATCGTTGAATTGCGCCAAGAATTTTTGCACAGAGTTAAAATATATAGAGTGCAGAAAAGAAATCTGATTTACCTGGATGAAACGTGGTATGATACCCATGATGTTGTGCAGTACGGCTGGGTTGACGACAGCAACAAGTGCATTTTAAATGCACCATGCAACCGTGGAAAACGAATCATTATTCTCCATGCTGGCAGTGAAAATGGATTTATACCTAATGCCTTGCTGTTATCTGCCAAAAATATCAAAGAATCATGTGCCGACTATCATGAGGACATGACCTCCGACTTATTTGAAAAGTGGATAGAGCAGCAGCTAATACCAAAAATTTCCCCAAATTCAGTGATTATTATGGACAATGCGCCATACCATTCCCGACAGAAAAACAAAATTCCGAATACAGGCACAAAAAAAACAAGACATTATTGATTTTATGAAGGATAAGTGAATGGAAATACCACAAAAATCAACCAAAGCCATTTTATTGGATCTTATTAAAAGACAAAAATTTGAAAAAGAGTATGTTGTTGACAATCTGCTTCAGCAAAATGGCCATACGTCTACCTCCCTATTACTGCATTTTTAACCCGATTGAGTTGGTCTGGGCTGCTTTAAAAAAAAAAGTAAGAAAACATAATCAGACCCCTCAATTAAGTGAATCGCTATTGGCCACAATAAGAGATGCAGTATCTGATATTGCTGCCACAGACCTATGGAAGCAGTGTTCTAGGCATATTATTGAAAAAGAAAATGAATATTGTGTTTTGCCTCCTGTAAATCCCGTTGTAATTCCTCTACAAGATGACTCTAGCGACAGCTCCGAAGGCGAGGATGATATATAAATACCTATATTGTAAGTCTTTATATACCTTTTTATATACCTACCTGCTATGTAAATATTTGCCTATGTCAAACGTTGGAATTCTGTAATTTTTCCATTTCTTAACTTTCAGTCAACATAAATTAAACTCCCAATATAATTTTTATCCCGAATCAAAAAAATAAGAAGATAGTAAAATCCATTTATTGTGATATAAAAACATTATTATTATCGTTCTAAATAAATAACCGCACGCCTATGATACGTCATGAAATTACAAAGGACGCGCCGACCAAAGGTTTTTATGTTATTTCAAGTGACTTCAGATAAACCATACTAGCGTCACCCTGCCACGCCGCTGCTGGCGAGACGACCAGGCACCTCGCCTAACCTTGAAGTAACAGCCGTCGGTCCACGCGCGCCGCACTAGGAATGCAGTTAGTCGTAAAGAGTCAGTCGTAGGAAAGCAGTCGAACAACAGCAGCCAACGCACGCGCGCGGATCACGGAAGCCCGGTATACACCTGTCGCGTATCTACACATTCATGTACAAGTACTCAATAAACTGTTCTGAACCGAAGCCCAGTGCGAGTTGAATTGCTTTGCTTACCTATCCTCAACAAGATATACAAGGAATAGAAAATCAAAATCACTTTAAGTATAGTTTGAAATATTCTTTAAAACATAAATGTGGTGTCACTATATAAATGTTGTTTATTATCTTGTTTTATTTATCGTTTCATTATATCTCTGTATATATCTGCCATAATGACGATTCTTATACAAATTTGGTCAAAGGAAAATAATTTATTATTACAGCGTATTTCAGATCTGCCCATCCGGTCCCCTGCACCTATGATCCTTCAGCAAAGTCTTCGTAACAAACTTCTTGCAACAAATGTCACATTTGAAAGGTTTCTCTCCCGTATGGTACCTCATATGCACTATCAACGTGGAACGTTGACCAAACCTCCTGTTACACGTATCACAAACGTAAGGTTTTTCTTTGGTATGTGTTCTTCTATGCACGCTCAAATTGCTGACATTCGCGAAGGCTTTCTCACAAAATTCGCATTGATGTGGCTTTTCGCCGTTGTGTACCTGAAGATGGCGTTTCAAACTTGCCACTGCTTTACCACAAATATCACAGACTGTCTTGTGATTGCCTTTATGTGATCTTTTGTGAACTGTTAGTGCTTGCCTTGTTGAGAATATCTTGTCACACGAAGGACACGGAAACTTGATTGGTACATAATCTTCCGAATGAGTTGTGATATGCAATTTGAAGTAAGCTAGGTTTTTGAACGTTTTTCTACAATGTTCACACTTATGCCTAAATCCACCGTGCTCGATCCTTAGATGATCGTCAAGGATTTTCTGATTTTGAAAGCCCTTTTTACACTGTTCACAATAGAATCTGTGACTGTTCTCGTGGAAGCGTTCTTTATGTGTTTTCAGATGAAACGCTAGAGAAAAAGAGCTGCTACACATGTCACATTTGTATCGATTTTTGTTTCTGTGTACGATATACTTATGCGATGACAGCCTATGTTTGTGACTGAACGTTTTAGGACACAGATCACAACGATATTCGTCTGTGGTTGCATCGTGGATTCTTCGTTTGTGTCGTCGCATTTTGTCTATGCTCTTGTAGGATTTTGAACACATTGGACAAACCGCTGACTCCTTTGGTTTGCTCACCCTAAAAACAAATGTTTATGAATACGAAAATAAAAATAGTCAAATACATTATATTATACATTATTGACATCTATTTATGACGTCTATAGTTTATTTTGTTTTCTATTTGCCTTTGAATCTCTGCATCAGTCATATCATAGGTTAACAAAATTTGGGGTACCCCAAGGATCGATGCCTGGGCCAGCAATATTTATACGCTCGATGAATAGCGCTTACTTAATACTCACAGGTTTATTTCAGATTGAATATGACACATATTCTGGTATAAAATACTTTATTGATTAGAAGCGACACTAAGCAAGAGAATTACAAAGTTGATCTTGCCTCAAATTCATATGTAGTTCCACTGGATGACCTAATGGTTTTCATACGTATTGAATCAAACATAAATAAGACGCTTAGAAATAATTTATGAATAAATACTAGGAATAAATACTGGTGCACAAGCGAGTTAGGTTCTGCTGAAATAGCAAACTTATTGGGCTAGACAAAACGTATATAACAAGTGAGATACTTCCTGTCAAAAATCGAGATTTGCTTATAGATCCACAATTCAGAACGTTTCCGGAAAACAACAAACGCTTGAAGTAATCCACAAAAAGTCAAATCAAAATACTACGGAATTACACATTAAATCCTATAATTACCTTTTTATTAACTATTATAATACTCTTAGAATAAATAACTGGTGTTGAGATGTCAAAGCATATTGCATTTAGGGTTTGAAAAATTGTTTTTAGACAACCCTGGTAAATAGTAGAGGAAAATGCCCTGAATGAGCACCGCTCCCATAAGGCGGCCCCCTGCGGTCATTTGAAGGTCAAGTCAATTTTGTTAAATCTTTTACCCGTAAATGAAAAGAGCGGAAAATATTACGTGTGTCTTGATCACTCTTAAATTTTGACTTTAGAAGGTCATGGTCAAGGTCAAACCCAGGTACGGTGATATAACTTCAAAGTCAGTAGAGTCGTATACGGCAACTACACAGACATTATTTTCATGATTTTCCCCAGATATCCAATAATGACCTTGGATATGACCTTAACTATCAATGACCTTCAAGGTCTTGTAAAGGTCAAGTAGGTTTTTGTAGCCAGGGCACAATCCTGATATAACAGTCTAGTCAATCTATCACAGTTAAGAATTTTCAAGGTGAGCTTGTGTTTGACCTTGATGGTCAAGTCCAAGGTCGATTTCTAAAAGTGATCTAGGGTATATTCGAACATAAAATTCCACCTTTTCTCGATTTTCGCCCCGATTTTGGATCTGACCTTGACCATGACCTTCAAGATTCTTCGGTCAACTTTTTTAATGTGACCCTAAACTTTTGACCGCCAAAATCGGGTCAAAAATGGATAAAAAAGAAAATTTTTGTTCCAATATATGACGATTTTTAGAACTTGACCTTGGACTTGACCATGAAGGTCAAACACAAGCTTACCTTCCTGACAATTCAGAAAACTGTGTAATACTCTGATCGACCGACTACACTGTTCTTTCAGGATTGTTTCCTGGCTACAAAAATCTACTTGACCTTCACATGACCTTGTAGGTCAAGGTCAGGTTAAGGTCACATCCAAGGTCATAATTATATATTCATCAATTATTATTATACGACTACTAGTTTTCAAGACACAGTACCTGGGTTTGACCTTGACTATGACCTCCTAAGGTCAAAATTTTAAATATGGTCCAGACCATATTTGGACGTAAGATTTTTTTCATTATTTATTAGCTTCCTTCAAAAAAACGATTTCACCTTCAAATGACCTTAAAGGTCATGACCTAGGTCACCACTCTAACAATCTCAGGAGTTTTTTTATACCATTATTAATTCACAAATTATCTTGAGGAACTTTTCACGTATACTGTATCGATAACTTAACGGGTGCCGGTTTTGGGCATCTTCCTCTGTTGCCATCTCGCGCGCCTAATCGCTAGGCCCCTTGCATTTGTGCCCTTTCCTAACAGTACTAGTAACGAAGTGCTTCTGGCACACCTGGCACTGGTACGGCCTTTCCCCGGTGTGGTGCCTCCTATGCGCGATGATCGCCGGCCTCTGTGCGAACGTCTTGTCGCAGAATTCGCACGCGTACGGTTTTTCGCCGGTGTGAGTGCGCATGTGCACGACAAGGCTCGTGCGCCACGCGAATTTCTTCTGGCAGAACTCGCACTCGTGCTGTTTCTTTTCTACGGGATAGGAGTACGTACGGTGGATGAGTTGATTAGATTGACTAGATAGATCTCACCCAATTCTTAATTACGTATGGGTGGTGGAGAGAATAAAATTTTGATAAAAAACGGTTTTCGATCCTAGTTTTTGGGTGTAGATGAAAAAAAGGGGCCAAACATGGGCGCATATTTCTAAATAAGTTTCCTATATAATAGGTCTTCTTTCAATTCCTTATAATCAACCTTAACTGAGCACAGTTACAATTTGAGTTGAAATTTTTAGTTTTGTGTCACATAAACTGCTAAAAATTGCATATTTGATTGAATTAAAATTTATAAGAGGCACAATTCCACCATTTTATTAATAAATTTTTTAACATTTGAATCATTAACAATAGATAAGTTGACGGGTTCTAAATAAGACTTAATCATTGAAGACGCGCCTCTAACTTTTCTACCTGAAATTTCTTTAGAGCTCCAAATATACCTATACAGATATTAATTTGTACAGAAAAATATTGGAGAACAATATACGGTATAATTATATGACAACGTTATATTGTTTTTCTTTTTAGGGATAGGTCTTAATAAAAATATTTTGCAATTTTCATCGTTTTTCTCTTCCCAATTCTGGATTTTAATTTTGATATCACTTTTCAACTTTCGGATTTTAAAATACATTTTACATTTAAAAAAATGATGCCGGGCTTCAGACGTTACACCTACTGGCGTGGCTAAGTCCATTAACGATTAAGGGTGGATTTCACCAAAAAACTGGTCGTTATGTTCAACCAATCACATACTATTCGTCATTATTCGTCAGAGCGATCCGGTGGACCTTTGCTCTTAGTTAAAAGTCCCGTCGGTGTGTTAGTCTGTCAAGCCTGGCTGCCCAGATACCAAACATGTTTAAGGATAAAAGGGAAAGAAGGAAAGAAAGGAAGGAAGAAATAGAGCAAAGAAAAGAAGTAAATCATTTGAAATAGCTTAAGCCACGCCTTAGGAAAGTAATGAGTTCTGAGTATTGCATTGATTATTGCTACCAGATAAGTCAAAGCCTTGAGTCAAAGCAACTTCAGTGCTTTGTTGGTGATTTGATCCTCTCCAGGTGCTTTAAGCACCATTAGGTCCTTAATGTGGCCTTGGAGCTCTGCTGGTGAGCAAAACAGAATCTCAGAGGACTCCGTTGGTGTGCTATGCTGAGATTCATCTGAAGAGTATTCCGTAGAAGAATCTCCTGAAAAGGAGTCACCGATGCTAGTACCGATTTTGGTGTCGCCATTTGCTCTGAAGTATCTTCTGACAATTCCTACAATTTGTCGTTCCTCGTCAAGGTCATTGTCCAGATCATAATTGAGAGAGAACTGCCTTTCCATGACGTCAGCAAAAACCTCCACTTTATCCTCAGTCCTGAAAACTATGCCTCCAGGACCATGAATATGTGGTAGTTGTTCTTGCCTTCTGTTTCTGAGCGATTTTGCGACTTTCCAGAGAGGAATACTTGATTCAAGCATCCCCGCCAGAAAGTCGCTCCACTGCTCATTGCGGAATTCATTTCTCACTTCATGGACGAGATTCGTCGCTCTACGAATGTTATCAGGATGACACGACCTTTTTACTTGCTTAATCTCTTCAGAAATTTTCCGACGAATGTCATCAGGGAGAACCAATCACATTAAACAACTCAAATCCATGGCATCGATACCTCTTGCCGTTCCTGCGATCCTGATACAGATCTATAGGCATCCGAAAATCGCACTGTCTACCAGACTTTTCCCGTAAAATTGGTGGACGACGAGCTGCTATCAGGATCACAGAAGCGCGAGGAGGTTTGCAAATGCCACTCTGCTCTTGCTATGAGATAAGCACGAAATTCAAATCCATGGCATCGATAGAGCTTGCCGTTTCTGCGATCCTGATACAGATCTATAGGCTTCCGAAAATCGCACGGCCGACCAGACTTTTGTCGTAAAGTTGGTAGACGACGAGTTGTTATCAGGATCACAGAAACGCGAGGAGGTGTGAGAATGGTACTCTACCAATGCTATGATGTTGGCGCGAAATTTTGATCTTTGGAATCTATACTCCTAGTCGTTTCTGCAATCCTAATACAAATTTATATGATTCATTGGAGAATTGTTATCAGGTTTACAGAAAGGCGAGGAGGTATGCAAGTGCCACTCTGCTCCTGCTATGAGATAAACACGAAATTCAATTCCATGACATCGATACCTATCACCGTTGCTGCGATCCTGATATAGATCTATAGGTTTCTGAAAATCGCACTGCTCACCTGACTTTTCTCGTAAAATTTGTGGACGACGAGCTGCTATCAGGATCACACAAGCGCGAGGAGGTTTGCAAATGCCACTCTGCTCGATACCTCTTGCCGTTTCTGCGATCCTGATACAGATCTATTTGTTTCTGAATATCGTACTGTCAACCACAGATCCTTCGTAAAATTAGTAGATTGTAGGACTTGTTCCAGGTTCACAGATACCCGAGGAGGTTGTGGACGCGAAAGCTTATTCTTTGGAATTTATGTTCCTAATCATTTCGGCAAACCTGATACAGATCTATATGATTCTGAATATCGCACTTGTCGACCACAGCTTCGTAAAATTGGTAGATTGGAGAATTGTTACCAGGTTTACAGAAAAGCGAGGAGGTATGCGAATGCTACTCTGCTCCTGCTATGAGATAAGCACGAAATTCAAACCCATGGCATCGATACCTCTTGCCGTTTCTGCGATCCTTATACAGATCTATTTGTTTCCGAATATCGTACTGTCAACCACAGATCCTTCGTAAAATTAGTAGATTGTAGGAATTGTTACCATGTTCACAGAGACCCGAGAAGGTTGTTGTCGCGAAAGCTTGTTCTTTGGCATTTATGTTCCTAATCGTTTCGGCAAACCTGATACAGATCTATATGATTCTGAATATCGCACTTGTCGACCACAGCTTCGTAAAATTGGTAGACTGGAGAATTGTTACAAGGTTTACAGAAAAGCGAGGAGGTATGCGAATGCTACTCTGCTCCTGCTATGAGATAAGCACGAAATTCAAATCCATGGCATCGATACCTCTTGCCGTATCTGCGATCCTAATACAGATCTATTTGTTTCTGAATATCGTACTGTCAACCACAGATCCTTCGTAAAATTAGTAGATTGTAGGACTTGTTGCCAGGTTCACAGAGACCCGAGAAGGTTGTTGTCGCGAAAGCTTGTTCTTTGGCATTTATGTTCCTAATCGTTTCGGCAAACCTGATACAGATCTATATGATTCTGAATATCGCACTTGTCGACCACAGCTTCGTAAAATTGGTAGATTGGAGAATTGTTACCAGGTTTACAGAAAAGCGAGGAGGTATGCGAATGCTACTCTGCTCCTGCTATGAAATAAGCACCAAATTCAAATCTATGGCATCGATACCTCTTGCCGTTTCTGCGATCCTGATACAGATCTTTTTGTGTCTGAATATCGTACTGTCAACCACAGATCCTCCGTAAAATTAGTAGATTGTAGGAATTGTTGCCAGGTTCACAGAGACCCGAGGAGGTTGTTGTCGCGAAAGCTTGTTCTTTGGCATTTATGTTCCTAATCGTTTCGGCAAACCTGATACAGATCTATATGATTCTGAATATCGCACTTGTCGACCACAGCTTCGTAAAATTGGTAGACTGGAGAATTGTTACCAGGTTTACAGAAAAGCGAGGAGGTATGCGAATGCTACTCTGCTCCTGCTATGAGATAAGCACGAAATTCAAATCCATGGCATCGATACCTCTTGCCGTTTCTGCGATCCTGATACAGATCTGTTTCTTTCTGAATATCGTACTGTCAACCACAGATCCTTCGTAAAATTAGTAGATTGTAGGACTTGTTGCCAGGTTCACAGAGACCCGAGGAGGTTGTGGACGCGAAAGCTTGTTCCTTGGCATTTATGTTCCTAATCGTTTCGGCAAACCTGATACATATGATTCTGAATATCGCACTTGTCGACCACAGCTTCGTAAAATTGGTAGATTGGAGAATTGTTACCAGGTTTACAGAAAAGCGAGGAGGTATGCGAATGCTACTCTGCTCCTGCTATGAAATAAGCACCAAATTCAAATCTATGGCATCGATACCTCTTGCCGTTTCTGCGATCCTGATACAGATCTTTTTATGTCTGAATATCGTACTGTCAACCACAGATCTTTCGTAAAATTAGTAGATTGTAGGACTTGTTGCCAGGTTCACAGAGACCCGAGGAGGTTGTTGACGCGAAAGCTTGTTCTTTGGCATTTATGTTCCTAATCGGTTCGGCAAACCTGATACAGATCTATGTGATTCTGAATATCGCACTTGTCGACCACAGCTTCATAAAATTGGTAGACTGGAGAATTGTTACAAGGTTTACAGAAAAGCGAGGAGGTATGCGAATGCTACTCTGCTCCTGCTATGAGATAAGCACGAAATTCAAATCCATGGCATCGATACCTCTTGCCGTTTCTGCGATCCTGATACAGATCTTTTTGTTTCTGAATATCGTACTGTCAACCACAGATCCTTCGTAAAATTAGTAGATTGTAGGACTTGTTGCCAGGTTCACAGAGACCCGAGGAGGTTGTTGACGCGAAAGCGTATTCTTTGGCATTTATGTTCCTAATCGTTTCGGCAAACCTGATACAGATCTATATGATTCTGAATATCGCACTTGTCGACCACAGCTTCGTAAAATTGGTAGATTGGAGAATTGTTACCAGGTTTACAGAAAAGCGAGGAGGTATGCGAATACTACTCTGCTCCTGCTATGAGATAAGCACGAAATCCAAATCCATGGCATCGATACCTCTTGCAGTTTCTGCGATCCTGATACAGATCTATTTGTTTCTGAATATCGTACTGTCAACCACAGATCCTTCGTAAAATTAGTAGATTGTAGGACTTGTTGCCAGGTTCACAGAGACCCGAGGAGGTTGTTGACGCGAAAGCTTGTTCTTTGGCATTTATGTTCCTAATCGTTTCGGCAAACCTGATACAGATCTATATGATTCTGAATATCGCACTTGTCGACCACAGCTTCGTAAAATTGGTAGATTGGAGAATTGTTACCAGGTTTAAAGAAAAGCGAGGAGGTATGCGAATGCTACTCTGCTCCTGCTATGAGATAAGCACGAAATTCAAATCCATGGCATCGACACCTCTTGCCGTTTCTGCGATCCTGATACAGATCTATTTGTTTCTGAATATCGTTCTGTCAACCACAGATCCTTCGTAAAATTAGTAGATTGTAGGACTTGTTGCCAGGTTCACAGAGACCCGAGGAGGTTGTGGACGCGAAAGCTTGTTCCTTGGCATTTATGTTCCTAATCGATTCGGCAAACCTGATACAGATCTATATGATTCTGAATATCGCACTTGTCGACCACAGCTTCATAAAATTGGTAGACTGGAGAATTGTTACAAGGTTTACAGAAAAGCGAGGAGGTATGCGAATGCTACTCTGCTCCTGCTATGAGATAAGCACGAAATTCAAATCCATGGCATCGATACCTCTTGCCGTTTCTGCGATCCTGATACAGATCTATTTGTGCCTGAATATCGTACTGTCAACCACAGATCCTTCGTAAAATTAGTAGATTGTAGGACTTGTTGCCAGGTTCACAGAGGCCCGAGGAGGTTGTTGACGCGAAAGCTTGTTCTTTGGCATTTATGTTCCTAATCGTTTCGGCAAACCTGATACAGATCTATATGATTCTGAATATCGCACTTGTCGACCACAGCTTCGTAAAATTGGTAGATTGGAGAATTGTTACCAGGTTTACAGAAAAGCGAGGAGGTATGCGAATACTACTCTGCTCCTGTTATGAGATAAGCACGAAATTCATATCCATGGCATCGATACCTATTGCCGTTTCTGCGATCCTGATACAGATCTATTTGTTTCTGAATATCGTACTGTCAACCACAGATCCTTCGTAAAATTAGTAGATTGTAGGACTTGTTGCCAGATTCACAGAGACCCGAGGAGGTTGTTGACGCGAAAGCTTGTTCTTTGGCATTTATGTTCCTAATCGTTTCGGCAAACCTGATACAGATCTATATGATTCTCAATATCGCACTTATCGACCACAGCTTCGTAAAATTGGTAGATTGGAGAATTGTTACCAGGTTTACAGAAAAGCGAGGAGGTATGCGAATGCTACTCTGCTCCTGCTACGAGATAAGCACGAAATTCAAATCCATGGCATCGATACCTCTTGCCGTATCTGCGATCCTAATACAGATCTATTTGTTTCTGAATATCGTACTGTCAACCACAGATCCTTCGTAAAATTAGTAGATTGTAGGACTTGTTGCCAGGTTCACAGAGACCCGAGGAGGTTGTTGACGCGAAAGCTTGTTCTTTGGCATTTATGTTCCTAATCGTTTCGGCAAACCTGATACATATGATTCTGAATATCGCACTTGTCGACCACAGCTTCGTAAAATTGGTAGATTGGAGAATTGTTACCAGGTTTACAGAAAAGCGAGGAGGTATGCGAATGCTACTCTGCTCCTGCTATGAAATAAGCACCAAATTCAAATCTATGGCATCGATACCTCTTGCCGTTTCTGCGATCCTGATACAGATCTTTTTGTGTCTGAATATCGTACTGTCAACCACAGATCCTCCGTAAAATTAGTAGATTGTAGCACTTGTTGCCAGGTTCACAGAGACCCGAGGAGGTTGTTGACGCGAAAGCTTGTTCTTTGGCATTTATGTTCCTAATCGTAAAATTGGTAGATTGGAGAATTGTTACCAGGTTTACAGAAAAGCGAGGAGGTATGCGAATGCTACTCTGCTCCTGCTATGAGATAAGCACGAAATTCAAATCCATGGCATCGATACCTCTTGCCGTTTCTGCGATCCTGATACAGATCTTTTTGTTTCTGAATATCGTACTGTCAACCACAGATCCTTCGTAAAATTAGTAGATTGTAGGACTTGTTGCCAGGTTCACAGAGACCCGAGGCGGTTGTTGACGCAAAAGCTTGTTCTTTGGCATTTATGTTCCTAATCGTTTCGGCAAACCTGATACAGATCTATATGATTCTGAATGTCGCACTTTGTCGACCACAGCTTCGTAAAATTGGTATACTGGAGAATTTTTACCAGGTTTACAGAAAAGCGACGAGGTATGCGAATGCTACTCTGCTCCTGCTATGAGATAAGCACGAAATTCAAATCCATGGCATCGATACCTCTTGCCGTTTCTGCGATCCTGATACAGATCTATTTGTGTCTGAATATCGTACTGTCAACCACAGATCCTTCGTAAAATTAGTAGATTGTAGGAATTGTTGCCAGGTTCACAGAGACCCGAGGAGGTTGTTGACGCGAAAGCTTGTTCTTTGGCATTTATGTTCCTAATCGTTTCCGCAAACCTGATACAGATCTATATGATTCTGAATATCGCACTTGTCGACCACAGCTTCGTAAGATTGGTAGATTGGAGAATTGTTACCAGGTTTACAGAAAAGCGAGGAGGTATGCGAATGCTACTCTGCTCCTGCTATGAGATAAGCACGAAATTCAAATCCATGGCATCGATACCTATAACCGTTGCTGCGATCCTGATATAGATCCACGGGTTTCTGAAAATCGCACTGTCTACCTGACTTTTCTCGAAAAATTGGTAGACGACGTGTTACTATAAGGATCACAGAACCGCGAGGAGGTAGGCGAATTGTACTCTGCTTACGATATGATGTTGGCGAGAAATTTTGATCGTCCTCACCGTCAAATTGTATTAACCAATGGCATTTTAAATTATTTTTAGATAGTTTTGAAATTTGGCGACTTCATAGACAAACAACGTTTCCAATGATAAATTCATTTTCCAACTAAAAAATGTCTTGTGTCTGAAAAATGTGGGAACCTTATTTATGAGGCGACCCTCGTGATAATACGTTTTACGATTCAATCTACAAAACTTCTCTTTCCTATACACCCGAAAAAATCTTACCAGCATGGCTCAGCATATGCGACTTCATACACTTCACGCCCTTTCCACAAACATTGCAAATGTCAAGCTCATCTTTATGAACTAATCTGTGAGTATGCAGCGCCGCGCGAGCTGACAGCGACTTATTGCATATGTTGCATCTGAATTCCTTCGGAGCTTCATGTTGCTGGACGTGATCCCGATGAGCATACTTATTCTTGAACTCTTTCTTGCAATGCTCGCAGGTGTACCGGAAACCGCCATGTTCCACCCTGTAATGCTCCTCAAGGTCTTTGTTTCCGTTGAAGCCCTTGTCGCATTCGTCGCAGATGTATTTCCTGATCTTCTGATGGATCCTGAGGATTTCTATCATTTATATTTCGCATGTTGATTGAAAGGACGTACACATTTTCTTGTTGCATAAGCTTCTGAGTTGGAAATGCAGCCTTACGTGCACCGTGCTGGAGCAGCACAGGATCAGATATGCTCAAATGCAGCTCAAAGACTAATTTTCCTAGGCTATAAACTTTAACGTACTGTGACAGTGACAGGTTTCGCAGAAGTCAAACTTGGTCAATATTAAAGATCATTTTATAACCTTGGTAGCTATAAGCAACGAAAACTCTGAAAATGATCAGGAACCTCTGAAACATCAACAAAAGAAATTTGTGCGGTTTTTATATTCTTCGTGTTTTTGCCCACCACTGGACCAGATTCCAACAACTTTTGCGTCCTTGGCATAGTGGTAAGACTGTAGTGGACAGAAAGGCAGACCAGCGAAAATGAGTGAAAAAATAATACTGCTTATTGAAAGGAGCCCCTTCCCACTTCAGTTGGCCCAACTATTGAAATCTTAGTTTTTTTCTTATAAAACACAAATAATAAAAATGTAGCAGGGTGTTATGGGTTTAAAATATTAACAATGAATATTTTGATAATATATAGTAGAAAACACCAACTTTATCACTTCCTAATCAAATTTGCAGCATAAAAATAACACATGTTGCAATTACAGCATATCAACCTATTTTCATTTCAATGCAAAATAAGTCTATAATGCATAGGTGGCTGTGAAAAATAAAAGCCATGACAATTGTTTTTATTAATCACAGATGTCACAATACGTTTAAAATAGTTTTGGGTAGTTAAGGTTTTCAAAATGAGTAGAGGAAAGGTTATTAGTGAGAAAATTCGGTTACTGATAACACTGATCAACAGCCAAAAAATATCCTAAATAAAATCAACAAAATATTACTATTTTTAATGTGCTAAAACCGGAATGAAACTTATTTTTTCAATATTAGTTCAAGTTTTAGAGATACGGTAATTATATGTGTTCCTACTGTGACAGTGTTAATATACTGTAATTCACAAGAATGCACGTGCTACATTTTTATATTCGGCAAGGAAAGATGATGTAATCGGCATGATTGTGTTACCTTATACATACGTGTACATTATATTGTTATATATTAGCCATTTTTTCCTCAGTTGGCTGACAGCGTTCATGCAAGATGTCTCGAAAGTGTGTAAACAATCCAGATCAGTTTTGTTACGTGTGTGGTGATGTGACTTTTGCGTCTCAGAGACGGTCTATTACTCCACTAATAACAAAGGCATATCAGCTTTATTTCGGTTGTAAACTAGGTGATCAAGACAAACAGTGGGCACCCCACATCTGCTGTAATACATGTGCTTCAAGTCTGAGGAGCTGGTTAAATGGCAAAAAACGGTCTATGCGCTTTGCTGTCCCAATGGTTTGGAGAGAGCCTACAAATCATATTAATGATTGTTACTTTTGCATGGTACCTTGTGTTGGACAAGCCACAGGTATGTCCAAGAAAAAAAAATCGGTTATTAACTACCCAAACATACCAGCTGCGATGAGACCTGTGCCTCACAGTGACGAAAATCCTATTCCAAAACCCCCAGAATCGTACACTTGCGAATCAGAAAACGAATCAGATCATGGCGATCGAGTGATTCGTCAGGAAGAAGATATGCCATCAACGGCAAGAGATCCTGATTTTATACCGAGCATGTCATGCCACCAACCGCACGATGAGCACCAATGGCATATTTGTGGCGATTTGAAAGTTGTTGCACTTTTACTTGGGCTGCAGCTAGGCTACACAAAGTTTTGCTGTTTTTTGTGTGAATGGGACAGTCGGGCAAAGGCACTTCATTACACCAGACAAAACTGGCCTGTTCGTCAATTCCTAGAGCCAGGTCAAAAAAATGTACAGCATATACCATAGGTAGATTCGAAAAAAAATTTATTACCACCACTGCATATCAAGTTGGGCCTAATGAAAAACTTTGTCAAGACATTAGATAGAGATGGGTCAGCTTTTCAATACCTGCGTCAGAAATGTCCAACACTAAGTGAGGCGAAGTTTAAAGAAGGTATTTTTGTTGGGCCACAGATTCGAAATATTTTGAAAGATACACAGTTTGAAAACACTTTAACAGGTATTGAAAAAACTGCTTGGAATGATTTCCGTCTGGTGGTCACTAATTTCTTGGGAAATAGAAAAGCTGACAACTATAAAACCCTTGTCAAAAATATGCTGTCATCGTATCAAAAGATGGGCTGTAATATGTCTCTTAAGATACATTTCCTACACTCACACCTGGACTTTTTTCCGGACAATTGCGGAGCCGTAAGTGATGAGCACGGCGAACGTTTTCATCAGGATATTTCAACAATGGAAAAAAGGTACCAATTATTTACAATTAAGTGCTCTGTGGAGTGACGCTGTTGGAAGGAGAATTTCGAGGTCCACAACTCATACAGAGGCCCACAAACTGGGATTTAGCACTTGCAAGGTAAGTTTTCTTATAAAAAAAGGTGAAGTAAAAACCCTAAAGTTGCACAACTTGTTTATAGCTCAAAGAAAAGCCACTATTAACTCCACTTCAAAATAAAAATCGGCTTAGATGGGCTAAAGAACATAGACAATGGACACCTCAAGAATGGTGTGCAATACAATGGAGTGATGAGGCCCGATTCGAAGTTTGTGTTGGTGACAGTCGCAGTAGAGTTATTCGCAAAAAAATGAAGCATTCCATGTTGACTATCTGAAGAGAAAAGTGAAATTTCCAGCATCCATTATGGTCTGGGGCAGTATGTCATCAAAAGGAGTAGGAAAACTTCATTTTATTGATGAAAATGTGGATACAGACAAATATTTGGCAATTTTAGAAGAATCGCTTTTACCAGTGATGGAAGAATGTTTGACATCCAAGATTTTGTGTTTCAGCAAGATGGTACAGCGTGCCATACCTCAAAAAAGGCTATAAAATGGATGGAAGAAAATAATGTACCACTTTTTAAATGGATTTCTAGCAGTCCAGATCTGTCACCTATTGAAACTTTGTGGCACGAGATGAAAAAGGTTCTACGACAACATCCTGCTCGTACAATCACCGAACTGAGACAAAAGCTTCAAGAAATATGGGATTGTTTTACAACAAATTTTTGCCAAAACTTGGTTAACACTATGCCCCAAAGAATTTCAGCCGTAATAAAAAATAAAGGCGATGTTATTCAATGACAATCTTTCAGTTGTTGCTTTGTTAACTTCGCGCATTTATTCGCACATTGTTTATTTGTTCAGATGTTCTATTAGCTATAGGTCTAAGTGATTTCAAATATGTATTTTTTACGACTAGAGTGTATCTAAAATGTTTTTGAGAAAATTAATTGATTTAGTAGTGAATAGTTTCGTCAAGTATATTTTGGTACAAATCTTGAAGTGGGCCAACTGAAGTGGGAAGGGGCTCGTATACGTTTTTGCCCGAGTTTGATCTATGGACCTTTTCCTAGATGATCCCGCTTTTACACCTAACCGCACTCCACTAACATATTTCTTGCCTGTGTTCCATTCCAGCACGGTGTAGGTTAGGAATGCAGCTTAAAACCATGAACAATATGATGCAAACAGATATTTGTAACATAACCTCAAAATAGAGCACTGACACGGAACAGTAGAAAACTGTAAAAATCAAGGTGGCCATGAAGGCGTCCTACAATTGTTGGAACGACTGACGATACGGCCCTAAGCATACAAAATACTAACCTCTCAATGTGATTGCACAACTTCAATAGTACCGAATACGATTTGCCGCAAAGGTCACATTTGTAGAACCCCTGTTCGTCCATATGAGTGAGCCGCATGTGCTCTTTCATCAAATGCTTGGTTTGGAAAGACATTTGGCATACTTTGCACAGTACGGGCAGCGGGTTGTGACGAAGGTGTACCTGTCTCGTGTGACAGTACAGATGGCGTCTAGTTTTGAAGACTTTGAAACATTCGGGGCAGCTCATTTCATCTTCAGAAGCAAATACTCTAAAAAAAGTTTATGTTAAAATGGTGTTACAATGTTTTAACTACTAACTAGTTTTAAGTAATAATATGATTACTTAATTTTTTACTCATCTGCTTATCAAAAAATATTAGTTTATTATTAGGACGTCAATCAAGGCACATGTGTTCCAAATTTTACAGAAGGATCAATCGACACTTGAATCACACTGATTCAAGTTCTGCAAGAGAGTAGTTCGTGAAAAAAATACGCTAAGGATCAGAAAAAGCAGCATGCAAATTCCTAACCATTCGAGAGACCCAGTAAAAATAAATAATTATTTTAGTAGTAATACAAATTCATTTTTACGAGACAAATTATTATACTCATAATAGATTTAATTTCAAACCGATCGATTTTTAAGATTTACAAACAATATTTACATCACTATAATCAAATGCCCTGGGGATTGATATCTCTTAGTATGTTGAATCTCTAAAAAGCTAAATTTATATACTAAGTGACATATAAATCCGAACACACAGTTTAAATGGTTTTATTTTAATAAAATTTTGTATAAGTACTTAATGAAGCATAATAAGTAAATGATAAAAATTTCAAAATGATTGCACTGCTTTAAAGCCCATTCACCTTTAATAATGTGTGGATGCACCCTGATGTGCTACGCATTCTCCAACGCGCCTAGGCATGCTTCTGATCAGGTGGTCAATGTCCTCCCACACGTGCTCAATTGGGGATAAGTCGGGATATCTTGGTGGCCATGGTAACAATGTGACATCATTATGTTGAAAGAAGTCTATTGTGACTCTTGCAACATGTGGTCGGGCATTATTTTGTTGGAAAGTTGGATCTTCCAGGGTGTCAAGATAGGGTAAAAGATGGGGTTCTAGAACTTCGTGGATATAACGCTGCGCGTTCATGTTACCTCTGATGAAGATTAAAGGTGACCTGGAACCATAAGCTATAACACCCCAAACCATAACTCCAACAGTGTGATGAACATGTCTTTCAACAAAAAACTGTGGATTCCTCCTATCACCACGTCGCCTTCTAACCCTGGCACGACCATCGTGCATGCCTAAACAAAATCGAGACTCGTCACTAAAGACAATACTGCTCCATTCCTGATCCCAGGGTGACCGTTGTCTGCACCACTCAAGGCGATTACGTCGGTGTTCTCAAGTTAAAGGGAGGACTCAGTGTGGCCGGTATGAAAACAAGCCAAAACTTCTCATTCGTCGGTAAACACTTCGCATGCCAATAGGTCTTCCGTGTTCTGCAAACCATTCATTTGCAATGGACCTGGTAGTGGAGAAACGGTCCCTTAAGGCCAATAATCTTAGGCGGCGATCTTCACAGTCTGTTGTTCTACGGCGGCGTCCAGTGCCCCTTGCTCTTTACGTACGGCCTTCTCGAAGCCATGCCTGACAACACCTAACCACAGTGTCTACACTTCTTTGCACTCTAACTGCAATTGCCCGAAAAGAAAGTCTAGCTTCCCGAAGTCCCACTATACGGCCCCTATCAAACTCACTAAGTTGACGAAATCGTACAGGTCTCCGTACTCTAGGCATCGTAACCGATCGTAAAGGATGTCAAGAACCAAAATCCGCCAACGTTGATTCTTTACTGCGGCTGAAATATTCATTTTTAGAGCGTTAGTGAATTAAAAAAAAAGCAGTATAAAAACCGGAATGTCCAACTGATAAGGCTGAAAATTTTTTCACTTGTTATTTACAGTAAGATAAATACATTCACCAACTTTTATTAAAATAAAACCATTTAAACTGGGTGTTCGGATTTATATGTCACTTAGTATATATTACGATTTTTCTGACTCTTCGATTGGTATTATTATTATTTATTATGCATGTATTCATAAGAAACGTATATCAAAAAGTTTTCATTGATATGAACTCCTCACCAACTTTTGTTTCGTCGGGAATGCCGCAAGGAACAGTGCTTGGACCACTACTTTTTACTCTTTACATAGCTGATCTAGACAAAGCGGTAAAATATTGCCATATACAATTATTTGCGGATAATTCTCGATTATACAACAATTTCAATAATGACAAAATTATAGTTGCAGAATCTCAAATAAATGAAGATTTAAAGGCTATTGATAATTACGCAAAAAGTCATAAGCAAATACCTTTGCCATTTGAAAACTTTTAAAAATACATCAAAAATACTTACCTCTCACTTTTGCTACTAAAAATATTATTTATTTAGTTATCAGAGTAGTTACATCAAATATGTATAACACTGATAATATTAGTGTCATTTATATATTTTATCCATGTTTGTATTTATTTTTCTATACGTTGAGAGTAATTTAAACTTATTATTACTATTATTATACTTGCCTGTTTCGTATAGCTCTGTTTTTATAATAATTGATTTTCATTTATTTCACAGTTGTATTTCTGCTTTACATTCAATAGAAAATATTTTACTCGTAAATTAATCAGTGCATAAACATTATGTCAGAAAGTAAAAACGTATCGATAATAATTTTTAAAGCTTAACTATCTAAGTTAAAAGCCGTTGCTAACATCTGTACACCTGTACCTCTTCTGCATACAACTCAAAAATGATTGTAGACAAAAATTGATAACAAAAAAGAAATACGGTGAGTACTACCAAAATATGCTGTTTAGATATACTATAACTATTTAAAACTGTAAAGACTCATCGATGTTCACGTGAACATCACTTAACTACCAGTAGTCGGCTGTTCATAGGCGGGGTATGAATGTTTAACATGGGTGAACCAGATTTGTCACATGCTTAATAAAGAGTGGTTTGAAACATATTGTAAGTAAAAAATTTGGGAATTACCTTTATTCATCGTCGCTTCCACTTACATCTGACAGTAATAAACTGTCGCTATCGCTTTCCCCGTTGAAATTGACTATAACTGGCTCAATGATGGTGTCGATGTGGTGGTCAAGCTGCCACATTTTTGTTTCTTCCTTCACAACATGACGGATAGCATTCTGCCAAGCTTCGGGCATTACTAGCTGTATGGAAGTCTCAAGTAAAACCTTAACGTCTGGTAATATGAAGGTTGTGTTATGGCGCGCAATATAACCCTTCACTTGACCCCGATGAGCTCTATTGGGTTCAGTTCACAGTGGTAGGGCGGTAACCGCAGCACAGTGACACCACATTGACGGGCCATCTCATCAGTCACGTAACTAATGTTCGCAGGTTTGTGCTGTTTAATTTTTTCATACAATTCCGCTTTCACACATGAATCGTCAAACGGCATTCCTTTTTCGCGCAACCATTGCTGCATGTCACTTTTTCGAGATCCCATAGTCGGTACACGTTCGGCTCGACGACTATGGTAGGAAGCATTATCCATGACGATTACAGAGTTGGGCTCAACTCGCTGAAGCACCCCTTGAAACCAGCTCTCGAAGTAGCTGGCATTCATTTCGTCATGGTAATCACCTCCTTTCTTAGGGACGAAAATGAAGTCACACTCTTCTAAAAAGCCACTATCGCTACCAATATGAGTTACGATCAATCTTTGACCTTTCCCTGACGGTCCACGAAGACCTGTTGACAAACCTTCAATGCTTGCTTGTCGGTTACTCACTACGTTTTTGTCTATCCAGGTTTTTTAACTGTGTGACCTGCATTTACCCATGTCTCGTCCAAATAATAGATTTTTCTGCTTTGTCGCCTATATTCAATCATTTCGCGTAGGTATTTTCGACGCCAGGCGACTATTTCAGGTCTCTCTATTAATACTGACTTCCGATTACGCGTTTCGAAACGAAAATTAATTTCGTGCAGGGACTTCCTCATTACCTCGACGCTCATTTGGGGTATAATTTCATTTTCCTTGATCGCTGCATGTACAGCCTTGAGGGTTGGTATCTCATTCCTAAAGAAGAATGAGTGTACGGTTCGCCTTAACGCCATTTTGCTATCGTCATCCAATTTAACGGCCATTCGTCCCTTCAAATTAAACTTTGGATCAGTAGTAGCTCCAGTTTTCTTCTTTTCATGCACCACCCTGCGAATGGTCCACTCTGGAACGCCTGTCATACTTTCACAACGCGCGAGTGCATCTCCCTGCGACACAGTTCTGTTCAGATAATTGAACACGTTGAGCACGATTTCTTCCGCGTCCCTCTTCAGTGCTTTACGAAGCCGTCTACTTGTTCCCTGACTTTCAGTACTTCCACTCGTGCCATTTGTACTCTCCATGGTTAAGTATAACCAAAACAGTAACCACAGAAACACACAACAATTCTTATAAAAACACACAATATGCGATCGCTCAACGAAACACGTTCCAATGCGTTGCCGACGCCTATGAGTCTGCCGGTCGAGGCGCGTCTTTGATTTCATTGGTTCTACCGGCGGAGAACAATCAGCCATTATTTCCATCTCTGTCTGTGCTGTTGACCACCGCAAAGCCACAGAAACGACATATGTCGTACGCTATACGGCTGTACGGGAAGGAAGCCGGGATCGAGCTCTGATCACGTGTTGATCACGCGAATGGGTCATTACAGTTTTAAATAGTTGTAGTATAGTAGGGTTAATAAAATGACTTTATCAGTATGTTATGGCAATCAAACCGATTTGAATTCTTTATGGTGAATCAATTTGTGTTTACAATACTTTACAGCTGTGGAAAATTCCTTTTTGCACACTCTGCATGTGAATGGTTTCGCTTTGTCCTTCATATGTTGGTGGTTAGATAGATGATCATCGAGAGCGTCCTGATTTTTAAAAATCTTGTGGCACTGTTGACATTTATAGTCGAGCCTTTCGTGTTCAGCTTTGTTATGCATCGCTAGACGTTTCCTACAGAAAAACTTCTTTTTGCATGGTTTGCAGTAAAATCTGAACCCATCTTTCCGAATGGGTTTCAAAAGACCGGTTACAGTGGGGTTGCTCCAGCACTGATGATTTTCGCCGGATTCAACTTCGTGACATGTCAAACAAATTGAGTCTGCATCAGTCGACTTTTCCCTAAAAACGGTTAAAAATAATAATATGGAAATGAATAATCCCCCATATTCGTCTGACCAAATCAAACCTCATGTATGTTTAAGATTCCTTTTTATTGCATGTTGTATGTTTTGGTCCCAACGGTGACATTTTGGTTAAACTTTTTGTGTTCTACATCCCCAATTCGTAGGAAGAAAGAGTGGCTGTACCAACCCGTTTTTGATGTACCAAAGCAGCAGCAATGTGGATCTACCTAACAGGCCTAAAACGCTGTGATATGATGACAAAGTTCATTGGCATGTCCTGAAAAAAGGGTCAGATCATGATCGCCAGACGATGTGTAAGAGAACGCTAAGCTAGTATGACATCGCTGACCATCTATCACCCCCATATTTTCCTATGGCTGTGATAGTGCCAATAGCTACCCGCAAGTAAACATTCAGGTCCTTGCGTCCCACACGTAGGATTATCTATCGAGCGACGCGAGCCGCACGGCTTAGCAGCGGCGAGAGGGGTGAGGGTGGTACCAACTGTATTCGTGATCGGTCGTTATTATGGCAAAATATCGCACTGGCCCGCGGGGCGACTACGCCGCTACACTATGAACACAGCCGACGTCAACTACGAGCCGTGATGAAAGAAAGGCAACACCGCGCTCGGACGGCATGGTAGTGCTACCTGTGAACGTCGGCCGCCAGCGGCTGTGTGCTCCGTCTCCGGGTAACGTTCAAGAACTATATTTAATTTTGGAAAAGAGGACAGTTCGATTCGATACAAATCGTCTGAATATGATATAGCTCTAAAAAATTTAAAAATACGAAATAATCGTGATATATATGAGTCGCTAATGCAGTTAACCTAATTAAAAGTATTTAGTTTACGTTTTTTGGTGTCAGCATACTGTGTCCCAACAGGCCCAGCTTGGAAATGTGGAGTTACCTGTTTGTTTTTAATACATTTACTTTCAGTTTTACATAATCATCCAAAATTATGTTTGAAAAAATAGACAAAAGCTTAGATAAAATATCTGCATAATTGCGGCCACAGGTGCAAGTTAAAGAAAATTCACTGTATATAAAGTCAGACTGAATACTGAGCAAGGTTAACTAACACAAAATAAATTTTTGATTATTGCTTTTCAAGAAGAAAATTTCCAATCTATCTACATTAATAATCGATTCAAAAATGGCATACATATAGTAGAATATGATTGGTACATAACTGGTTGGAATTGACAGTCCTCCTCTTTGCAAATGATCAAAATAAACATTTGTTGTTAATGAACCTTTTTCTTTAACTATTAGCGATTTGCATATCTCGCAGTTTAGGTTTTTAGAGATAGCGTGTGAAGCATATCCAGATATATAAGTCAGTACTATCCTCTATGTCACAATTGGCTAAGTAATTTGTCTCAAATACTTCATTGAATATATCCAAAACTTCAGGATTTTGTTTGGTATCCAAGAAATCAAAATTTTCTTGAGTTTCTAAGCAGTTTTGGAACCTTGTTTTAATTTCTGCTAAAGAAAATGACGATCTCTTTTCATTGAAAATATGCTTCAGCCGTATTTTCTTTTCAGCATTTAAAATTTCATCATATGACACATTGTAGTTGCAGCCACATAAAAGTCTATAATTGCCAAATCGTTTTTCTAAATTATCAGTGGTGAATTTTCCAGGCAATACATACTCAATGTCAAATTGATTAAATGAATATTCAATTATATTAAGTAGAGTCAGCGTGCTTTGATATAGAGCTGTATACGTTTCTGGTGTCAGGTGTCCATTATTATTCTCTAGATTATGCCATTTTTCTAACCATATCAGGAATTTTTTTAAAAATTGTACTCTATAATCATATTTATTGGTAATAGGCTTACAAAATTCGTTTCGCTTCAATTCTCCTTTTATTACACTTGTATTACTGACAATATCCCACCAATTCCTGAATATTTCCAAAAAGTGTGCAGCATCATTAAACTTTAATTCTTTCATAGCAGCTATTGTTGAGTGATGGAATAAATTATCTACAAAATTTACAATTTGCCTTTCAAATGAATTTGGATGCAATGTTTTATAATTTAATTTATATGCTTTCTTAACTACAGCTTCTTTTTCCAATTGATATTCAGCACGAATGTTTTCAAATTTAGCATACTGAATAATATCATTATTGTCAAAATTAGAATATACAAAAGTTTTGTCTAGGTTTTTTAAATGAATCCAATTATTTCTGATACTCTTGAAAATATGCACAACATCATAAGTTAAATATATGTTCTTATCAGGATTATGTGGATTTGGAATAGAATATTTTTCTGATGAATCCTTTGCTAATTTCCTGAACATTACTCTATTAATTCGGTGATTATCAGTAACAACACAAATAACTTCAAATCCTCATTTTTGAACTAAATTTATCTTTGATCTTATCCATATAACCGAAATTCTGGATAGCTTTTTCATGTTTCTCAATTTTTGTTTTCTTTGCATTGGGTCAGTTCTTTTGGGTGCTTCAGTTTTTGAAAGATATGATGGCAAGTTTGGGAAAATGGAGGGAACAGCATTTTCTTTCAATTTTGGATATTTCAAAGGTATATTATTTTGGACTGTTCCATCCGCCAAAACTATATTTTCTGACTGCACACCGCACACAGCTGAATATTTTGAAGGTGTCCAATTTTTTCTGGGAATTGCCATAAGCCATTTGTTTTTCAGACTTTCGGTACTTGGGAAGCGAAAAGTTGAAACAGCTTTCTGTTTTCAAAGCAGAATTATAGTTTTTATTGCATAAAGGAACACAGCAACAACGAGGCATATTGTCTGCGTCAAATACTTGATAAATGAAAAAAGAAAAATACAACCTGAATTTGCACGTTTTCAATAGTTGAAATCCTTAGCGTCCTGAGGCGCGAACAGCCACAGTCACACTTCTTAGTTTATTTTTAAAGCACAGAAGCACTACAACTGGAGTCTATTTCTCATATATCATAGTCACCGATCACTTTGAACACATACACACACTTTGAAGCTTAGAAAACAAGCTTATCTCTTAATTACAGCCTCTGGGATTCCAAAATCACAAATTGAAAAGGTTATGTTTTCTCAGCGTTTTGAGCACGAGTTGCGTCGATGCAGCAAGCAGTGGCGGGAGTAACACTACCACCTACGTTGCCAGATTTCTCTGTTCACGGCTCGTAGTTGACGTTGTGCTCTGAAACCACGATAAGTAGGTGTGTTCAAGGGAAAGTGGGCAAGGCGTATCATTTTATCATGAATTTGTTCATTGCAGTGCCACTTTGTGGATTATGGTCTTTCAGGGGGTAGGTATGAAGCGCGTTAAGGAAGATCTATCGTTACCTGTGTCTTATACAGAGCCCGATTAGACGGTAAAAAGTGCTTTCTAGATTTAGAAATAAGTTTTTTCAATAATTGATTTGAGGACTGTACCAACAAAGTTTACAAAAAACTAGTTATTGGTAATTTGGTAACAAAGATACTTGAAGAAACAAAACAATATTATAAAAATACCTTCTTTATTATCAGAATCATCAACAAACAGTTGATGCAAACGCAAGTGTATACTTCACTATTTATTGAAGCAAAAATCCAGCATATTATCTATTCCTGAGATATATCGTAACATTGCTTAGAAACTACGTGTTTACAACCACTTATTTCTACCACAATTATATTTTTGCTCGAATACCGCACAACGGGGCTTTTTAATAATGCGAAGCTTTGTCATAAAGATAAATACAAAATACCCAGACAAAATCTACGGAGTAATTTGGCTTACAGAAATTATTGTTGTTTGTCAATACCAATGAACAATGTTTCTCGAGTGATTGATCTAGGTATCTTATCCACAAAATAGGTAAAAAAACGTTAAAGATTGTTCGTCAGGTACCTTTTTCCTACCGCATTCATATCCAGTACCTCAATTCGAACAAAACTTGCCCTAGCAGCACCAAAAGCTTCGGGAAAACAAAAACGTAACATTACTTTATTCTATTTTCATACACACATGCTTATTCATAACAGCCCTTGTTATAAATTCTCTCTCGCATTTTTCACATTTGTACGGTCTTTCGCCCGTGTGATTGCGCTGGTGAACCACGAGACTCCAGCTTTGAGTAAAACTCTTGCCGCAAACTTCGCAATTGTACGGCTTTTCCTTGGTGTGAACACGTATATGAACTTTCAAGTTGCTCGTACTTCTGAACCCCTTGCCGCAATACTCGCACCTGTATGGCCTCTCATCCGTGTGGGTCATCCGATGCTCTTCTATTTTCAAAAATGATTTACCGCATATATCGCACACCGTCTTTTGAGATCCACCAGAGTGCTGCAATTTGTGATTTCTAAAGCCCGTCTCGCTCAGCATGACTTTTCCGCATTCGTCGCAACGATACAGTGGCGCGACGTAGTCCTCAGAGTGGGAGGCTACGTGTTTTTGGCAATTCCTTTGGTCCTTGAAAAATTGTCCGCAAACGTTGCACCAGTACCTTAATCCGTTATGTTCGACGGTAACATGTTCATCTAAACTGCGTTTGTGGTCAAATTGTTTGTTACAAATTCCGCACTGGTAGTTTTTAGGAAAATGCGCTTTTTTCACGTGCACAGTTAGGTGTTCTTGTTTTTCGAATTGTTTATCGCATATATCGCATACGTACTCTTCTTCGGTAAAATGGAATTTTGCTAGATGCTTTTTCAGTTTTAGCCGGCTTGACAATCCTTCGTTGCATATACCACAAGACCAAATATCTTCAGTACTATCAATGTACTGTAGCTCACAGTCATCAGCTATCAGTATGATCCTTAAAAAAGTGTCAGGTTAGGAGTGTCACTCTGGCATTTGTGTTTTGAAAAACGACAAACAAAAAATTCTCAAAAAATATATTTCGCTCGACCATGTTTATCATTTATAGGTAAGGAAGATAGCGGTTACGAGACAAAGATATCCGCTAAGAACTACTTATTGTTAACCAATCGGTAATGGCCACACACACACACACACACACCCTCCTACCCTGTGCGGTCCCTCCACCACCCCTGTTCCAGGCAACCTCAAACCCTTGAGGAGTGGGGGGAAGAGCAATGTGCTCCTCCCTCCTCTCCCGCCCGAAGGCCTGGCGTGGCGCTGCGTGGTTCAGGCCGCTTGCACATTCCCCGAGTGTGTGCTGCCGAACAAGCTGTCCCCCGTCCCCAATTTTGCGCCTTTTTCCCGAAATTTGACTCGATCGCGCACGCGTCGCGGAAGCACGTGGTGGACGTTTCTTCCAACTGTCGGTTCTCGACTTTATGGACGGCCTCTTTTCTTGGGGGTCCTGCGCTGGGGGCTTTTGACCTAAGCCCCTCCTAAAGGTTCGGTAATGGCCAAGTACGAATGTGGATCAAATATAAAGCGGAATTTTACAAATACTTTTCTTAGCCAATAACGAGCCCTCTCGCGGTGATTGTCCTTGCAGTGTTGTGTATTAGAAGTGAGGATATCGCGTAGTGAGTCAGCCAGTGCGTCGGTACAGCCTCGAGCGAGCAACTGGATCCACCGTCCGTTGCGCAACGAGTTACAGGGTTTGACCGGAAAGTAAAAGGACTGAGTCGATTTAAAAAAAATTATTGAGCCGATCGTTACAATTCTTTAAAAACTTTCAAAACAGGCTCCTTCTGCGTCGATGCAGCGCTGCCACTCTTATCCTCGATTTTCATTAACGACGTCCCCGTCCCAGCGACTGTGAAGTCTACCTCTATGCCGACGACACCGCATTAGTAGCCCAGTCATGTCCTAGTGACATAGTCCATGACAGGCTGCAAGAAGCGGTGGACGAGGTTTTAGAGTGGGCGAATCGGCAGCTAATCAAAATTAATTACAAAAAAGCGCCGTGGTGCCCCGTCAGAGATTACTGATTACTTAGGTCTTCCACTCGACAACGGTATGACTTGGCAATCACACATTGAACGACTGAAAATTAAATTCCAAATTACATTTCGGCAATTGTATCTCTCTTTTATGTAGAACATCAAAATTGAGTTCGGATATACAAAACCATCATCAGACCTGCAATAACCTACGCATGTGCGGCTTGGTGCTTTTTAGCTAAGTCACACGTGAACTACAAGTTCTGCAGAGCAGAACTCTCAGAACAATAACTAATGCCCCATGGTATGTATCAAACGATACCATCCATAGAGATCTTGATATCCCCTACCTTAGGGATTACACATGGCACAACGGCGCTACCAGCAAGCGGAATCGCACAGCAACCCTTTGTTGCGTGAAGCAGTGGATTACACAGTCAAGTCATGTTTAGACCTTTAAAAATTATAGTTTTTAAAAACCAATGACCCAAAATTCAGTTCAGGACAAGTCAAAAATTTATATATACAGGGTGACTTTGAAGTTGAGTCATTAATTTTCAGATAATGATTGTAGAAGGAAGATAAACCAAAATATGTGTGTAAAAACAAAAAAAATTAAAAAAAAAATTTTACCTTGTTTTATAAAGTATCCTCCCGACAAGTATTTCAGTGCGGACCTGTATTTGATCGTGAGGTCTTGGAGCACCGGCATGCCGTCACCTGATTCACGAGCCCGTTGTACTACATTAACAAAGGCACGAGGGGTTGGTTGCACTCGATTGGGAAACCGATCCGCATAAACATGTGCCATTTTTTATTTCGTTTGAGCCACGCAACAGACACCACTATTCACTCACGCGTTACCGACTGACACTGACTGTATACAAATGAATAAAATAATTGTAAAAACATCGTTCCAAATTATTTCGCTTTTTTGTTTCCGATGCGATGAACCGATAAGGCGGATTATATCCGTTGTCGCCAAACACGAGCACATAATATTATTATTGAGACAGGGCGGTACTCAAACTTCCAAAGGGCTATAACTTTGTTACTTTAATTTTACCAGAAAAATGGTAAAGGAAAAAACATTTCTTTTGATCAGATCTACTCACTGTTAAAATAAATGACTCAACTTCGAAGTCACCCATAGTACAATGTAACAGTTCTTAGATCTATCGCACCTCAAATATTTACATAAAACAATTCCTTTTCTTTCTCTTCTCGCTCTTACTTCCTTCCTTTCTTTCGCCCTCTCCCCTTTATCCTACAACTTGTCTGGTTTCTGCGCCACTAGATCTGACAGACTGACGACAAACACTGACATTACATCCGCCTTGAAAAGCAACGACGAGTAGTAGTAGTGCAGAAAATGTTAGTCACAATCGACGTCCAAGATCAAGTGTCTCTGGCGACAACATTGGTGCTGTTCGCGACCTTATTAAAAGTGACAGGCGGCTCACTATTCATGAAGTCGCTTGAGAAGCGGGCATTAGCTTTGCAAGTGCTCAAACGATCATCAAAAAGCATCTTTGCATCAACAAAATCTGTGCTCATGGGCGCCGAAGTTGTTTTTGAATCAGATCGTGACGTGTGATGAAACATGGGTGTATCATTACACTCCCGAGTTCAAGATGGTGAGTAAAGAATGACGAAGGAAATACGAAACCGCGCAATTGGTAGGTCACCCAACCTCCGAGTCTCTACAAGCAAGGAATTTGTAAGCTTCCAAATCGCTAGAAAACTATTCAACAGCATTTTTGTGTTGTTTTATGAATAAATAAATATTAAAATAGAGTTCCGGTTTATATTTGAGCCACCTTCGTATCCGGTTTTTAAATCTTACAAACACAAAACAGACCAACATTTTTGAATCAATGAAGATCGAGTAGTAATATAGCTTTCTTTCGTCCGACCACAGACATCCAACCATGGGCAGATGTTTCATGTTATTTGTCCTCAGCACCTCGATATATTAAAAAGTCTCTTCTGAGCATAATACAGTTATTATACGGGGGTTGTTCCAAAAATATGGTACACAACGTTGCAACTTTGCCGCGTGTGATGCTAGGCGAAATCTGGCAACACCGTCGTGTTTGTCGGCTCCCCCACCACCGATCCCAACAAGAATCGCCTATTGGCGATGCTCACTTCGCGCCTGAAAGTCATGCGCAATGGAGCGCATCATCAAGATCAACGAATCCAGTGGTAAATTCGTTTTTCCAAATATACTAAGTGACATATAAATCCGAACACCCAGTTTAAATGGTTTTATTTTAATAAAAGTTGGTGAATGTATTTATCTTACTGTAAATAACAAGTGAAAAAATTTTCAGCATTATCAGTTGGACATTCCGGTTTTTATACAGCTTTTTTTTAATTCACTAACGCTCTAAAAATGAATATTTCAGCCGCAGTAAAGAATCAACGTTGCCGGATTTTGGTTCTTGACATCCTTTACGATCGGTTACGATGCCTAGAGTACGGAGACCTGTACGATTTCGTCAACTTAGTGAGTTTGATAGGGGCCGTATAGTGGGACTTCGGGAAGCTGGACTTTCTTTTCGGGCAATTGCAGTTAGAGTGCAAAGAAGTGTAGACACTGTGGTTAGGTGTTGTCAGGCATGGCTTCGAGAAGGCCGTACGCAAAGAGCAAGGGGCACTGGACGCCGCCGTAGAACAACAGACCATGAAGATCGCCGCCTAAGATTATTGGCCTTAAGGGACCGTTTCTCCACTACCAGGTCCATTGCAAATGAATGGTTTGCAAAACACGGAAGACCTATTGGCATGCGAAGTGTTTACCGACGAATGAGAAGTTTTGGCTTGTTTTCATACCGGCCACACTGGGTCCTCCCTTTAACTCGAGAACACCGACGTAATCGCCTTGAGTGGTGCAGACAACGGTCACTCTGGGATCAGGAATGGAACAGTATTGTCTTTAGTGACGAGTCTCGATTTTGTTTAGGCATGCACGATGGTCGTGCCAGGGTTAGAAGGCGTCGTGGTGAAAGGAGGAATCCACAGTTTTTTGTTGAAAGACATGTTCATCACACTGTTGGAGTTATGGTTTGGGGTGCTATAGCTTATGGTTCCAGGTCACCTTTAATCTTCATCAGAGGTAACATGAACGCGCAGCGTTATATCCACGAAGTTCTAGAACCCCATCTTTTACCCTATCTTGACACCCTGGCAGATCCAACTTTCCAACAAGATAATGCCCGACCACATGTTGCAAGAGTCACAATAGACTTCTTTCAACATAATGATGTCACATTGTTACTATGGTCACCAAGATCTCCCGACTTATCCCCAATTGAGCACGTGTGGGATATGATGGGTAGGAGATTGCTCAATTTGCAACGTCCTCCTCAGACTCTAGAAGCACTTCGAGAGGTGTTGGTGGTTGCCTGGAATGAGATACCACATGGGGACATTGACCACCTGATCAGAAGCATGCCTAGGCGCGTTGGAGAATGCGTAGCACATCAGGGTGCATCCACACATTATTAAAGGTCAAAGGGCTTTAAAGCAGTGCAATCATTTTGAAATTTTATCATTTACTTATTATGCTTCATTAAGTACTTATACAAAATTTTATTAAAATAAAACCATTTAAACTGGGTGTTCGGATTTATATGTCACTTAGATATAAAATTCGCTCTGTGGGTACTATATTTTTTAGACAGCCCTTGTATACAAAAGCAGTGAATAGTCTAATTTGTCAAAAGCTTCAGTTAAATCTGACCACGAAACATCGCTGTCTGCAGTTGGCCCTGGTTACAGAGACGGAAAGCAAACGTCCGTTTCAACTCTCAATATTCTATATCTGTACTTTAAACTATCCTCAGTGACATAAGAAGTCATACATCCAGGAAAAACTAATTTCTTCAAGTTGTTTATCAACGTTTTATCTTTGTTTTTGTTTACCTTTGTTAAAATGTTATCTCTTAGTTTTTGTGAAGAAATCTTTCTGAGAGGTGAGTAGTTATTGCCCTTTCATTTACTGGTGGTAAGCATAACAAAATGCCTCGAGTTCGTTATGTTAGCGACTTTGAAAGGGCTGGAATTATTGCCTACCGAGATGTTGGTTTGACCTATCGCGGAATTGGCGGCCGTGTGAATTGTACCGCAGTGACGGTAATGCGTGTGTGTCGTGTGTGGATAGAAGAAAGTAGAGGAACACGAAGAAGGCCAACTGGTCCACCGCTTGGAATGAGGTGCCACAACCAGACATCGATCATCTCATTTTGTCGATGCCTAGACGTATACAGGAGTGTATACAACTGCGGGGTCACCCAGGATATTATTAACTATATAAATAAAATTTCATTATGTTATCGTTTTATTCTTCATGAACAAAAAATCAAGTTGAAGAAATTATTTCACTGAGCATTCTTCGGGCATTTGTGTTTATTCATCAAAGCTCTAGTCAAAAATGCCCGGGAGCATTTTTGGCACTTGTACAGTTTCTCTCCTTTGTGACTTCGCTGGTGAATCACCAAGGTCCACCGTTGAGTAAACGTTTTGCCGCAAAGTTCACAACCATACGGTTTCTCCTTAGTATGGACGCGTCTGTGAATTGTCAGATTACTCGACGTTCTGAACTGCTTCCCACAATCCTCACATTTAAACGGTTTTTCTCCGGTATGAATCTTTTTGTGATCAGCTATACACAAGAACGCTTTACCGCAAATATCGCACATGGTCTTGTTCGAACCGCTATGAGCAAGCATATGTTTTCTAAGGCCGCTTTGGGTTTGTATAATTTTGTCACAGATATAGCAACGATATCCAGGGAAAACGTAATCCTCGGAATGTCTAGCAACGTGCTGCTTGTACATTCGCACGTCTTTGAAAGTTTCTCGACAAATATCACATTCAAACCGAAATCCTTCATGTTCGATTTTATTGTGTTTCACTAGTGAGCTGGGTGAGTCGAAGTGCCTGCCGCACGGGTCGCAGCAGAATCTGTAGTCGGTGCGATGTACTTTTTCTTTGTGAACGGCTAGTTGTCGAGCTGTTCCAAATACCTCTTCGCAAAGAGTGCATTCAAAGTCTTCTCCGCTTGCGTGACTTTCCTTGTGGTGGTTTTTTAGTCTTCTAAGACTTGCGTAGACTGCGTCGCAAATACCGCAAGGCCAATAATTCTCTATGGCTATCTTTGGCATGACATGATGAACATCGGTGACATCATCAACAACTAGTATTATCCTAAAAATAAAATAAAGTTAAAAATGATTTTTTGTTTCCTTCAAATAAACCATATACAAATTAACGACAGCGTAGATAGTTTTATTACTTTACACATATAAGCTACATGTTCTTAAAATACTTAAAAATAATGTTATACACGGCACTGTTCTCGCCATAAGCAACACGATGTCAACTACACTTCAACCCAATATCGACTTAGGTTGCGTTCTTACCGCAAAAAGCTGTTAAGCAATATAGATAGACATTTTTATCCTTCAAAGTCTCAACAAAAAAAAATCGACAAGATTTTAGTACTCAATTGTGTCAAGACAAATCTGAATACAACCCTGTCCAATATTGGTATGTTTATATCCACTATATTAGATTATATGGGGTTTAGAGTAACAGCAGACATTCAATTTCTCATATTTTTAGCAATGATCCACGAGATTAAAATTATAAAATTATAATTACTCCGTCAACACGAAAATGCACAATGACACACCCAAATAATGAATGAAGCGTTTACGCATCTTTTACGATGGCTACGTATGCGACGTTGTCAGTTGTTGCGTCTGACCAGTTGTCATATTGCTTTTTTGCTAATAACAAATAATTTTACTTACCTTTACCAGCTATTAACTTATTCATATGCACTGCATAATAACTATAGATATAAAATATTTTCGGAGAATTACTAGCATGGCAAATTTCCGAGGAGATTTCTGCATAAATCCGAATATAAATAGTTAGGTCTATATTTTTTAGTAGTCGGTGAGTAGATCACATACCTAGCTGAGAAATGGGCCATTATTGAGCAGGCAGTTTTATATCCAAGGCACGAAGATATAATGAGAGATTTTATTTGTGAAAATAGATATTACAATAGTTGAAGAGCAGCTCTTCTTTGGGGAAAATCGACAAATTATGCAAAGTGTACGCTTTTAAATTTCAACCCAAGCTTTCGACAGTATATACTGTCATCATCAGGAGCTAAAAACAAATTTAAAAAACAAATAGCAACCACACTCAATTAGTTGAAATTCTATTACTTACTGCGGCGGCGAATTTGATCTTAGAAAATGTGGATGAGACCACATGGTAGGGCGATCAAAAATTGGATTTTTGAGGCTATTTTTGAAAAATTTTCGAAAACCAGGACCAAATTTTATTAAACACCAAAAAATATTATTTTGAAAATTGGTTAATGTGAAAAATCTCACAGGAAGAAAATAATGTTTTTCCAAAATGTTGATTTTATCTATTAAATTATCATTTTTAATTATAATTTTTTCATATATGTTGGACCCACATAGTGCCAAATCAATAAAAAGGTTGAAGGACAAGGAACTGGAAAATAGTAAAATAACAAAACACGCGGAATAAATATGCTTATATTTGCTACACTGTTGTCTGTACTTCCAACCAAGTTTATTGAATAGTTGCATTCATTTTACACAAGATCTCAGATACGCTTACTACACTTCGGTTTGTAACGCTTTCAATTCAGTTTAAATAAGGTGAGATTTCTTGGTTTGAGCCAACGAATTGGAGCAGATTAGGAGGCAAGCCTAAGCGTTTACATTGCATGGTTTATCGCCAAACTTGCATAGTTCTTATTCCATACGAGGGGATCTGAAGTTTCCGACATAACAAAGATACAAGACATTTTTTCAGATTTTTCAACATAGTTTCCTTGTAACTTCTTCCAGCAATGCTCCTATGAATGAATGAATCTTGAAATTGGAGGCATTCCGGCCACCATAAGGAGCCAGTGCATAGGCCGCTTAAGCGGGCCCTTATGCACCTCTACATTCCTTGGATCACAAGCCTCGCCCTTTTAGCGAAGTTGAGAATCGCCTTCAGTCCAAGCTCCTTGAGGTCCTGAGGGTCCAAAGTAATGGACCCCAGTATAGTCTGCCTATAGTAGCTCAGAGCTTCACAGCGACACAAAACGTGCGCCGAGGTATCTTCCTCTACCCCGCAGCGTTCACACAAGGGATCTTCAGCCCCCCATCACGTGCAGGTGGCGCCTTAACGTGTTATGGCCGACAACAGACCCACCAGCAACCTTAGGTTGCCTCTATCCAGAGATAAGCAGAAACGTCCATCCTTAGCACTGGGCCCTTCAATGAGTTCCCGTGCCTGGCGGAGATGTCTGGAGACACTCCTTCATTTCTGAGATTGTTGTCTTGCAACGAGCTTGCTGGCTGATTCTGTCTTCCCCAGAGTGTCCGCGTCTCATTGCCCCTTATCCCAGCGTGCCCCGGTACCCACATTAACGATACCGGATGCCTCGCTGCGAGGCAATAGAGAGCCTCCCGGCATTGCAATACAAGCCTTGAAGTAATCTTACAGCCACTTAGTGCTTTCATTGCAGCCTGGCTGTCGGATAAGATTGTTATTCTTCTCCTAGGCACACCCTCCTCCAGAATGTGAGATACACAAGCCAGAATCACAAAGATTTCCGCTTGGAAAATAGTGATGTATCCACCGAGAGGCAGAGAGACCCCAGCACATGAGCCCTCTTCCGTGACCGAGCCGTCCGTGTACCAGACCTGCCCGCTCCCTCGTTGGATACTCCACAATAAACTTACAGTTGAAGCGCTATTTATGGGTAATACGATCACCCCTGCTTAGAAGGACGGGGTCCTCCCTTTGCAATTCGACTTGGATGGGAGTATGCCCCTTGACAGGATTCAAGAATGCCCAGCTGCCCTGACTCCACAGTCGATGAGCGACTACTCTCGCTTCACCGCGGATCACCAGATCCACCGGTGGGAGATCCATTGCAGAGCTTCCATTGCACTCAATGGCGTTGTTCGCACTACGCTTGTAATGCTAATACATGCCAAACGCTGAATTTTATTGAGTTTGGCCTTAGTTGTCTCAGTTCTAATGCAAGGCCACCAGACCAGGGAGCCGTACAAGAGAGATGGACGTACTATCGTCGTGTAGAGCCAGTATACCACTTTGGGTTTAAACCCCCACCTTACACCGACAACACGTCTACAGGCCCACGTTGAATTGCGTGTCTTGCTAACCTTGTATTCAACATGCTTTCTCCAGTTCAGTTGGCAATCCAGGATAATTCCCAGATATTTCACTGACTGGGATAGAATTAATCTAGTCCCTCCTAGTGAATAGGCAATGCTCCTATCTATGTAACCCGTCCAAATAGTACACGGCACGTTTCTCTGCAAAATGATTGTTCATGAAGGTGAATTGAGGTTAATTTGTCGAAAATCTCCATAGGCCTTCGTGGTAGTTGGAGTATAAAAAAAAATATATTTAATGACAGCTCGATACTCGATTTTGGCCATTTTCAAAAAAAACACTCACTCAAACAACTGCGCTTCCAAGACGGACGAAACTTTGGTGAGTAACTGTCAACAGATGAGCAACGAAACTCACTAGCTTTTATTTACCAGTACTGTCATCTTCACGTTGCGGTCGGAAACTATACTACAACTATTTAAAACTGTAATGACTCATACGCGTGATCAACACGTGATCAGAGCTCGATCCCGGCTTCCTTCCAGTACAGCCGTATAGCGTACGACATATGTCGTTTCTGTGGCTTTGCGGTGGTCAACAGCACAGACAGAGATGGAAATAATGGCTGATTGTTCTCCGCCGGTAGAACCAATGAAATCAAAGACGCGCCTCGACCGGCAGACTCATAGGCGTCGGCAACGCATTGAAACGTGTTTCGTTGAGCGATCGCATATTGTGTGTTTTTATAAGAATTGTTGTGTGATTGTTATTGTCGTGGTTTCTGTGGTTACTGTTTTGGTTATACTTAACCATGGAGAGTACAAATGGCACGAGTGGAAGTACTGAAAGCCAGGGAACAAGTAGACGGCTTCGTAAAGCACTGAAGAGGGACGCGAAAGAAATCGTGCTCAACGTGTTCAATTATCTGAACAGAACTAGGTCGCAGGGAGATGCACTCGCGCGTTGTGAAAGTATGACAGGCGTTCCAGAGTGGACCATTCGCAGGGTGGTGCATGAAAAGAAGAAAACTGGAGCTACTACTGATCCAAAGTTTAATTTGAAGGGACGAAAGGCCGTTAAATTGGATGACGATAGCAAAATGGCGTTAAGGCGAACCGTACATTCATTCTTCTTTAGGAATAAGATACCAACCCTCAAGGCTGTACATGCAGCGATCAAGGAAAATGAAATTATACCCCAAATGAGCGTCGAGGTAATGAGGAAATCCCTGCACGAAATTAATTTTCGTTACGAAACGCGTAATCGGAAGTCAGTATTGATAGAGAGACCTGAAATAGTCGCCTGGCGTCGAAAATACCTACGCGAAATGATTGAATATAGGCGACAAAGCAGAAAAATCTATTATTTGGACGAGACATGGGTAAATGCAGGTCACACAGTTAAAAAAACCTGGATAGACAAAAACGTAGTGAGTAACCGACAAGCAAGCATTGAAGGTTTGTCAACAGGTCTTCGTGGACCGTCAGGGAAAGGTCAAAGATTGATCGTAACTCATATTGGTAGCGATAGTGGCTCTTTAGAAGAGTGTGACTTGATTTTCGTCTCTAAGAAAGGAGGTGATTACCATGACGAAATGAATGCCAGCTGCTTCGAGAGCTGGTTTCAAGGGGTGCTTCAGCGAGTTAAGCCCAACTCTGTGATCGTCATGGATAATGCTTCCTACCATAGTCATCGAGCCGAACGTGTACCGACTATGGGATCTCGAAAAAGTGACATGCAGCAATGGTTGCGCGAAAAAGGAATCCCGTTTGACGATTCATGTGTGAAAGCGGAATTGTATGAAAAAATTAAACAGCACAGACCTGCGAACATTAGTTACGTGACTGATGAGATCGCCCGTCAATGTGGTGTCACTGTGTTGCGGTTACCGCCCTACCACTGTGAACTGAACCCAATGCAGCTCATCTGGGCTCAAGTGAAGGGTTATATTCAAATTACCAGACGTTAAGGTTTTACTTGAGACTTCCATACAGCTAGTAACGCCCGAAGCTTGGCAGAATGCTATCCGTCATGTTGTGAAGGAAGAAACAAAAATGTGGCAGCTTGACCACCACATCCACACCATCTTAGAGCCAGTTATAGTCAATTTCAACGAGGAAAGCGATAGCGACAGTTTATTACTGTCAGATGTAAGTGGAAGCGACGATGAATAAAGATAATTTCCAAATTTTTGACTTACAATATGTTTCAAACCACTCTTTATTAAGCATGTGACAAATCTAGTTCACCCATGTTAAACATTCATACCCCGCCTATGAACAGCCGACTACTGGTAGTTAAGTGATGTTCGCGTGAACATCGATGAGTCATTACAGTTTTAGATAGTTATAGTATAGTCAGACGAACCTCGTACTTTTGACTCATCCAACTCCCATTTCCTATCAAAAAGGCAACGTTGTATGAACATTGTAATACCTACCGTTGGAAAGATCTACCTTCATTTTTAATAAATAACACTAAAAATACGAATTTAATGACCGAATGTACGCGTAGATACTTTTATTATTCTATTCGTCATTGTCTGTCAGAGCGGTCCGTCTTGGTTGAAGTCTTGTAAGTCAGTAGGTCTGTTAGGTCTGGTTGCCCAGATACCAAAAAAAGTCAGGGAGAAAGAAGGGAAGAAGGAAGAAAGGAAGGAGGGAGAGCATAGAAAAAAGAAGTGCGTCAATTTGAGGGGTGCCCAGAGCGATATTTTGGAGACAAATCGTAGACTTGCCTGCTACCTAGTCTGATTCGTTGGTTTCTACAGTTTCCCGCTCAAACCCTCAGACTTACTTGGTACACATCAAGATTTCCGTTTCGTAGTTGCGACGTCCCTGGGCCCGACGCACTTGTGCAATCTCAATTTAGCTTTGGTAACGTAACCTTTATTACAGACCGTGCACGTAAAAGGCCGTTCACCGGTGTGATACCTCATGTGAATCTTCAAGGTAGGAGCCTGCGTGAACGTTTTACAGCAAATTTCGCAAGAGTATTTCCTCTCGCCTTGGTGTTGGGTACGAATATGGATGTATATAGAATTTTGGCTGAGCAACTTGTCGCAATGTTCGCATTTTACTTTTTTGTTGTCGCTGTCTTTTATCGCGGTATACGTATTGCCTTTGAAGATGAATCTCTTCCTGATGTTAGCCTTTCCGGCGTGTCGTTTCAGATGAGGTTTCAGAGTCTGGAGACACGTGAACGCCTCGCCGCACAGCTCGCAAAAATATCGTTTCTCCTTCGAGTGCGTCAACTTGTGGTCCTTGAGATTCGTCAGATGCGCGAAACTGGCGGTGCACACGTCGCACTTGTACGGTTTTTCTCCGGTGTGCGTTCGTTTGTGCGTTTTCAAGTTTGAGAACGCCTTCCCGCACACATCACAAACTTGTTTCTCCTTCTTCGAGTGCTGGTTGCGTTTGTGCTTCCACAGAGTACGGTACGAGGATACAACGACGTTGCATTCATTGCAAGGGAACATCTGACGAATTTCGTCATGAGAAGTAAGATGGACTTTGAACTGGTCGCGACTCATCAGCTCCTTGTTGCAATGCTTGCAGACGTATCTGAAACCGTCGTGGTGGATGATATGGTGGGTGTCTAGATGCTTCAAAAACGTGAACGTTCTGTTGCACGGCGGACAGGAAAGAATGTCCTTATTTTCGTGGACACTTTTCATATGGAGCAACAAGGTCTTGTGGAAACGAAATTTTCGCTCGCAGACGTGGCATTTGAAGACGTTCGCTACGTGAGTCAAGAATTTGTGCAGTTGGAGAGAGTGCTCGAATTTAAATGTTTCGCGACATTCGGTGCAACGCAAGTCCTCCTTAGCAGGTTTACTCGACCTAGAATAAAAATGAGATTGTCAAAAATAGGCATTTACTACAAATGCTGTTACTCGGAGAACGTAAGTACGTGGAAGCAAGAAAACGTGCAAAACTGACAGTCAAATGTACAAACGACGAACCCAGTCAATTTCAACAAACATATACAGGGTGGCGCATCGTAAACGAAACAGACAAATTTACTGGCAGCTCAGTTTTTTTTTTGAAAAACGCTCAGACCCGTCGATTTTGTTTTCGAGGGGGACACAAGTTTGGCAAAAAATCACGTTGGTACGTGCAGCCCCCTAAGCGGGGGTAACACCACCCCCAGAATTTTAAATGGAAGGGGGAGTCGAGTGATACCTTATTTTAAAGGTCTTTCAATTCCCTTTATAATGATATAAAATTAATGTACTTCAGTTCAGTAGTTTTGAAGATTTATTGATTTAAAGCTTAAATAAAACTAATAGGTCATCATTAGTGGAGATCAATACATTTGGCAGCAAAGTGATTTAAAAATGAAGAATGAACTGACCCGTTAGGCAAGTAAATGTTGAAAATGGCCACCATGACTCTCCGTGCAATAATAAAGATTTTGCTCAAAACATTGCCGCACATTTTGCAATATTTGAGGAGTAATTTGAAGGCACTCATTCACAATTCTATGTCGCAGGTCTTCTAATGATGTTGGCTGAGTAGCATAGATTTTGCTTTTTAAATGACCCTACATAAAGAAATCCAAAGGTGATAAATCTAAATATTTTCTTGGGAGATGTTAATATAAATATTTTGGGCGATGATCCCATCACAAATGAATACTTGAATATCCTATCAAGTAACGGATTTCTGTCCTATATAAACCTACCTACAAGGTCCATCAGTGGCACATGTATAGATCACTGCTTTGTGAAAGACCTATCCAACAAAATTACTTGTATACCTATAATCCTAGAAAGCGATATTACTGGCCACTTCTCTACTATTTTACTGATATCTTCAAATGAAAAACATTCTAACATCCCTACCGTTAATAACAACCAGGAAAATTACAAATTTTTTGTCGACAATTCAAAACTAATATCAAATGTCAAACAAGAATTCTGGGAACAATTATACTCTATAAATAATATAGACAAAGCAACGGGACTGTTCATAGAGAAAATAAAAAAACTAATAGATATTAGTACCAATAAAGTAATAATTAGTCACAAAGAGAAAAGCAGAAATGCCTGGATTACCAAAGGATTAATAACATCGGCAATAGAAAAAGAAAGACTATATAATGTAATGAAACTAACGCCAACTACAGAGAATACCGACTGTTACAACCAATATAAAAATAAATTTATAGAGCTTGCAAGGCAAACCAAACGAAAACATTACCTAAATAAATTGAATAATAACTTAAATGATCCTAAGCGGCTTTGGACAACTATTGATGAGATTACTGGGAAAACAAAATTTAAAGAGTGTGTCACTGAGTTAAATACAACATCGGGAACAGTATTAAAAAATACTCAACAGATATGCGATGAATTTGTACAATTCTTTACTGACATAGGCGAAAATTTAGCAAGTAATATACAAGCAAATGTACAAAATACTCAGCCTCCAAAAAGAACTTTGAACTCATTTATTTTGGATAAAGTCGAACAATGTGAAGTATACACCACTGTTATGTCCTTAAAAAATCTGAAAAGTCCTGGGTTCGATGGTATTAAAAGCGAGCATTTGAAAACTTTAGCCGACGACATAACAGAACCACTCACTTACCTAATCAACAAATGCTTTGAATCTGGCATATATCCCTCAATTTCAAAAAAAAGGTAATATAATACCGATACATAAATCAGGAACAAAAACAGATGTTAACAACTATAGACCAATATCAATAATATCCAGTGTAGCAAAGGTTTTTGAAAAAGTTTTATCTACTAGAATGATTCGGTACCTCACAAAATTCAAAATGTGAAGTGAAAATCAATATGGATTTACAGAAGGGAAGGCTACATCGGACGCAATAACTAAAATTGTAAATCAAATACATCAAAATATTGATAACAGAATCCCTTCAATCTGCATTTTTGTTGATTTAAAGAAAGCTTTCGACACAGTTAATCACAAATTATTATTAGAAGCATTGGAGAGAATTGGTTTCAGAGGAAACGCGTACTCACTGATCGAAAGTAATTTGTCAAATCGCCCACAATCTGTGCAGATATCAGGATCATTTAGTAAAGAAATGTATATTAAGTGTGGTGTCCCACAAGGAACTGTCTTAGGTCCGCTGTTATTCAATATATATTTAAATGATATTTTCCAAATTAATTGTGTTGGCAAAATAACTAGTTTTGCAGATGATACTGCAATATTATATGAAGGCACTGACTGGTCTGATCTGAAAAATGTAATTGAAAATGATTTTATCAAAATTATTCGGTGGTTTAACAGTAGAAAATTAAGCATTAACTACTCTAAAACACATTTTTTACCATTTGGATCTTATGCTAGACATCTGCCAAATTACACAAATTTCTCCTTCAATATTAATGATCAAAAAAATGCAAATTAATAGAGTGCCCAACATAAAATACGTTGGAGTGGTCTTGGATCCTCACTTACGATGGGACATCCATGTCAATTATATTTTAAAGAAAGTTAGATTTGTATCCTACAAAATTAAATACCTTGAGAATATATTGACAGAAACATATCTTCAAACATTATACCATGCACTGATTGAGCCTTATCTCACATATGGTATATTAGCATGGGGAGCTGCATGTTCCTCACATATCTATAATTTAGATGTTTTTCAAAAAAGTATTCTAAAAATGATATTTAAAAAACCGAAACTTTATCCCACTGAAAAATTATATGCAGATGTTCGAATGTATGATATAAGACAGCTTTATTTCTTACACAGTATCACTCACTACCATAAATTTGTAAACACCGACCAAAAAATTAAACATAATCATTATACCAGGTACAAAATTCGTGGCACAGTAGTTCCTCAACCGCATAAATCTATAATGCAGCGATCATATCTCTATTTAGCGCCTAAATTTTATGAAATTATACCTAAAGACTTAAAAGATTTACGTTTCGGAAATTGTTTCAAAAGAAATTTAAAAAAGTGGCTATATTCTATATCTAGGACTGAAATTCATAAACTCATAAATACGAACATCAACTAAATACATAATCTACTGTAGCTAATTTTTGTCCTTTTTTGTCATTTGCATTCTACAGTTTCAACTTAAATTATTGGTCCATGTACAGGCGATGCCTTCTATTGGGCCTGTTTTGATTTTATATTTATTTACTCATATTGTTTGTTATCTTTGTACATTGAGTAAATAAATATTATTATTATTATACCTATTAAAGTCTACTTTCCATTTAAGATTTTAGGGTTGGTGTCACCCCCATCCAGGGGGCTGCATGTGTTAACGTGATTTCTTGCCAAACTTGTGTCCCCTTCGAAAACAAAATCGACGGGTCTGAGCCTTTTACAAAAAAAAAACTGAGCTGCCAGTTTCGTTTTCGATGCGCCACCCTGTATAGATGAAGGTTATCATAGAATATACGCTGACAGATATCTCTCAACAGCATTCCTTGTACCTTAACCCTGACAAATCAAATTTTATTATTTTTAATCGCAGAAAAGTTTGAAATCCTATTAAAGATTAAGTATTTATCACAACTAGGTAGATAACTTAACAATCTGAAATGAAAGGCAAAGTTTTCTATGACATACGATGACACTAACTGATGCTAAATGTTCTTATTGGTATCCATGATTATTATTTTTTGTCGATTTTATTATAAACGCAAATAGCTTCACAACGATTGACGATAGGTATAAACATTATTATAAAAAGGTTACTAAAAGCTTCATGGGAAATAAAAGAATCGGAGTTTCCATTTAAAAATCCAAAAAGTAACGCAATGTTTTATTTTTGGATCACCCTGTATTGTACGGCTTTGCAACCCTAACAGGACAATTGTTAGTTGGGATGTTGTTAACGGAAGTATACACCTGACAGTAATGAAAAATGTTCGAGACATACCAAATTCGTTGATGCATACTCCAAAGGGTCAACCGAAAGTACGCCAATTGTTCTCATTCACAATGTAGATAGACATCATTGATGATTGTTTAGAACAGCATCAATTTCGTTAATTTTTTCTTCAAGTTGCAGGTAATTTTATTGCCATCAACTGCCGATCTTGCAAAATGAAAATGTTTGTTGTTATACAGGGTGTCACTAAAAGGTGCATTTTGCCCTAAATTTCTGAACACCCTGTGGAAACATTCGATTACTGAATAATATGTCTCCGTATGAGAATTTTGAGCCTCTACTTTTCTCAACAGTTTTTTTTTATTCATGTCAATATCTCAATTATTGAAAAATATATGCTGTTTCGAAGAAAATTTCGATTGGAAATCGCGCTGGCCGCGCTGCATCGACGCAGAAGGAGCCTATTTTGAAAGTTTTTAAAGAATTGTAACGATTGGCTCAATACATTTTTTTAAATCGACTCAGTCCTATTACTTTCCGGACAAACCCTGTATTCTTCAATAACTGAGATATTGACATGAATCAAGAAAACAACTGTTGAGAAAAGTTGAGGCTTAAAATTCTCATACGAAGACACATTATTCAGTATTCCAATATTTTCACAGGCAAAATGCACCTTTTAGTTACACCCAGTATAACAACAAGCATTGTCAATTGTTTGCAAGATCGTCAGTCGATAATGATGGCAATGAATTTACCTACAACTTGATGAAATAATCAACGAAATTGATACAAAGGTTAGAAAGTTATTTAAAATTTAATTTGAACAAAATTTTGTTTGTGCGCGGCAGTGTATTTTAGGAGCCTTAGATAAGAAATTGACGTTAATATCTATAGATTTTCCGAAAACTTTTGACAGCATCAATGATGACCTTGTTTGCGGGTATTCGTGCTATTTGAATATTTAATAGAAAATCCCCTTGAGTTGGATTGGTTGGCTGTTGAAATGATAGAATATAGGACTGAACGGACATGTTTACATTTTAAACTACATACATTATAATCCTTATTTCCTAAGTACTAATTAATTTGATCTCGGATCCAAACGTCAGATTTCCTCGTATCTTCAGCCACATATCAAGGAACCGTCATTTTCTTCGTTGTTGCATCCTTCGGCCCCACGCATTTGTGCAACCTCAATTTTTGTTTGGTGACATAACCCTTGTTACACACTGTGCAACCGTAAGGCCTTTCTCCTGTATGGTATCTCAAATGTATCTTCAAAGTTCCAGACTGGGTGAACGTTTTATAGCAAATGTCGCACGAGTACGGTCTTTCGCCTTGGTGCTGCGTACGCGTATGGACGTACATGAAGCTTTTGCAGAAGGACTTGTCGCACTGTTCGCATTTGATTTTCTTGTTTTTCTCTGCTTTATTTATATTGGGATTAGGTTTCCTGACGGGAGGTTTCCGTTTGATGATATCGCTCTTCTTCCCGCTATGACGTATTATGTGATATTTCAGGTTATTGTGATTGGCGAACGCTTTGCCGCAAATCTCACAAAAGTACGGTCTTTCTTTCGTGTGCTTGATCAGTTTGTGATTCTTGAGGTTGCTCAGGTTGGCAGATCTGTGTCCGCAAACGTCGCATTTGTACGGCTTTTCTCCTGTGTGGAGTCGTTTGTGCAGACTCAAGTTGGTGACAGCTTTTCCGCATACATCGCAGACTTTTTTACCCATTTCCGAGTGCAACTTGCGTTTGTGGCTGCGCCAAGAATGCTTCGAAGAGAGAACGGTGTCACACACGTCGCACGGGAACATCTTGCGGATTTCGTCATGGTACGATTGATGGATCTTGAAATGGTCGCGGGTTTTAAATTCCTTTTTGCAATGTTTGCAAACGTATCTGAAGCCGTCGTGGTCGACAGTATGATGGGTATGCAGGTGCTTCAGGAAAGTGAACGTTCTGTTGCACGGCTGACAGAAAAGAAGTCCCTTGGTTTCGTGGACACTTTTCATATGAAGCAGCAAGGTCTTTTGGAAACGGAAAGTGCGCTCGCAAAGATGGCATTTGCACACGGTAGCGACGTGGTTTAAGAAGTAATGAAGTTGCAGAGAATGTTGATTTTTGAATTCTTCCTTGCACGTTTTGCAGCGCAATTCGTCTTTATCGGATTTGTTCGATCTGAAATGAATAATTACATTACTATCAAACGAACGTCATCAAACCTCACGCAGTCACAATAGATTTATTACATGTACATATATACAATGGATACATTAAATAACGTACACATCTTTGATAGTATCATATATTTTTTAAAATAACAGTGGACCTAATGATAAAAATAAACCAAAATGTTCCGGATACTCAACGGGTTCCACAGTGTATGTCAGAAAGTCCATAAAAAGTATAAGTTTTATTTCAGGAGTGATACGGAAGTCTATTCACATTTATAATACACTAAAGTATATTCAGATAAGATATAGACCGGATGTAAACAAAAGGTTCGGGTGATTTTCACGCTAACGCCGCCGTCTCGACGTAAAACAGGAGCCCTCATTGGTCAATTCGCAATTAAATGCCTATGCCGAGCGGCAGAGCAGTCGTATCAAGGCAGAGTCACATTCAGGTTCAGACGTTTTACGTATGTCGTGTGCAACATTGCAATTTGATATTTCTTTGGACGTTTTCGTTTGTTATCTTATTAAGTTGTTGAGTTTGTCGTTGTTATTGTTATACCTTGTTATTGATTGTTATTGTTATCAACTGCTTGCGCAAAATGCCCAGTAGTACAGATACTGCCGATGAAGTTGTAAACTCCTGTAGTCCACCTAGGAAACGCTCTAAAAAAAGACACCTGAGTGCAGAAATGAAAGAGGTCATTTTGAATATATATAAGATCGAGCGCGAGGAGAACGAGGCATCAACCATCAAAGAAATTGTTGTGAAGGTTTCTCACAAAGTTGGGGTGTGTCGCGCATCAGTGTTTAATGTGTTAAGACAATACAAAAAAAATCACACCTTTTCTGAGCCAATGACCAGTAAACATCGCAAAAGTATTGTTAAATCATTGGATGAAGCTGATAAGCATGCGATTAGGAGGAAAGTGCACGAATTCTTCTTTAGGAATGAAATACCTACTATAGATAAAGTACTGCAGGAGGTAAATGGAGATACAACGTTGCCAAATTTCAAACGATCAACTTTCCATGCGTTACTGAAGCATTTAAATTTCAAATGGAAAAAACGGGGTCGTAATAGTTTACTACTGGATAGAGAAGAAATTGTGCTATGGAGCAGGGATTATTTAACAAAAATTGGGAAATATAGAAATCAAAACAGGAAGATTTATTACCTTGATGAAACATGGGTAAACGCAGGACACACTACAAGTAAAGTATGGGTTGATGATTCTGTAACTTCATCCAGGAGGGCCTTACTAGATAGACTGTCCACCGGATTAAAAAATCCAGCAGGTAAATACGAGTAATAGACAACAATCGGATGTTTTTCAAACCTTGGGGACAAGGTTCTAAACATTAATTCCAGGGGGCAGATAAAACATATTACAAGTAACAAAACTTTTATTATAACCCTTTATTATAACCCTTATGTATATTTACATCATTATATATTTCTTACCCTACCCCCACATGATCCTATATCCATCACCAAAGTTACGCAAAGCAGCATCTACTATCTAAAATATGTACTGCGTGACTCTTAATACGTCCCTGCCGAATGTTACAGCGTTCGATGATCACGTGGTCTTGTTTATGTCCGGTCTATCTCTTATCTGAATATACTGTAGCTTTTTGCCTGTGGAACATATAGGTATAAAGTAACCAGATTTTCCAAGCACGCAAGTTGGCTGTCAATTTGTTAATGCCGTCAAAGATACAAAACGAGATCGGAGGTTTATATCAATTAAAAACAAATGTTTTGTACTAGCAGCAGTTGATAACGTATGAAATCACAAGTCACAGCCACGTAAAATAAAACCTCTGTATCGCTTGACGGTTACAGACTAAGTGGGGCCATGGCAGGACGCGCTGTTGCCGGCTTGACTCTAACGGTAGAGATTCTGCTACTTGCCAAGATAGTTTATTTATTTATATATACTCTAATACAGTTATAGAGCAAAATAATGGTAACTTAACTAAGAGCATGCATACAAGAACTGAGTACATATAGAAATTGGCAGTTGAATATTTCGAAATTTGACAGTCCTGAAGGTTGGGACTTTCCTTTTTAGAAACAACTCAAGAGTGATTATTCAAAACACTGTAAGTACCATTGCCGATAGTATACCAAATAGTCTATGTGCTAGTCAAGAATCTGCAGTTCTATATACATACTTATTTCAAATTCGCCTGCAGTCTATCTATATACCTGATATGTTTTTCTTTAATTTCTCAACAAAACTTTTTTGGCACTTAGACGCTTTTGATTTACCACTGTTCAACTTTGTTTGTAATAGCAAAGTTAATTTGCAGTAAAACAGCACTGAAAACGTGAAAATTGTGAAAGCCCTGAAAATTTGTTTTTACCACCTACGGTAAATTGAGGTAGACATATGTTTATAAGATTTCCACGATAGATATTGGGATGTTGTTGTTATGGTATTTTACTCTGTTGCCATAACTCACAGGTGGAAAACCGAACGTGAATGTGGAACAGTGTTCAAGCGAATATCGTAAACTGTTGCAAGAGACTTGCATGGCATCCAAGACTTTGCTTGAAGCTTGGCAACGTCGAGTGTTACTTACTATACATTCGACTGATTTCACGAGAAATTTTCATTCATAATTCTCCCCTATCTACATGGGAATCGCCTTTGGGTTTCTAGAAAGAACATCAGTTTCCGAAATATAATGTTGGTTGAAATGTAATTCTATCTACTACGGTAACCATTTCGTATCAGCCTTCTGAACTCTTTTAGAAAATACACAAATGTACGAGGTCTGTAGACTAGGTAATGAAACTGGCAACGTAGCGTTCGATCTGGCAACACTGGAGGCGCCGGACATGGAGCGGAGACAGGGTAACATGTGGTCCGCCTTCAGTACAAGTTTGAACTCGCTCGAGTTATTTCGTTGTCCGTAGAGGTTTATTTTGTGAGGTAGTTTTTTCTATTGTGTTATGAAGATGAGTGATCGAGCAACAGTTACAGTATCTTTTTATGGACGACTAAAAATTAACTATATTTTGTTAATGTAAATTATTACAACGTTTTTCTCATTTAGAATAATACTTTTATATAATACTTCTTGAAAATATTGAATTTTATGTTTATTGCATTGACTCTACTCTCCATCTCTTTAAAGGTCATTTCCAGGATGTGGTTGATGCTTCTATTCGACAATAGAGGGCGTGTGGCATGGTCACGTTTTAGAATTGTCATTGTGAGGTTAAAACTCATATTTTTTGTAATCTCCGTCTACCTTAAATACCAGAGCTGAACGTGACTTGGTGCTATTTCCGGTGCTCTCATGTAGCAGTTCGGTGGCCACAACCTACGTAGTGACACAACCACACTGCGAGAGCTGCTATCCCTTCTCTTGTGTGGGAATCAGTCCCACCATTCTGTAGTAGCCAAGCATCTACCAAGAGATGGATGAAAGCAAATGGATAGAGAAACAGATCTGTTGATAAATCAAGTCGACTTGAACTTTTGAGAGGCTGCAATGTAAATATATGCAGCTTTAAACTAGCATCTAAAGTGCCCTCTTTATTTTTATCTGGTCTGCCACCAGAAGTAACCAGCGAAAGCGTACAAAATTTTCTGAAAGAAAACAATTTTAATGTATACGCTTGCGAAGAAGTGGAAACCAAGAAGGAAAAGTACTGGAGCTCATTTGGACTTGACGTACCTCATGATAACATTAATAAATATTTATGTTTGGATCTGTGGCTAAGGGGCATCTTGATAAACCATTTTAGGAATCTGCAGTGCCAAGCAAAACCTAAACAGCAGGAAGTAAAAAAGTTGCATATAAATGTAAGATCCCTAAGAAGGAAATTAGATGAGTTGGAAGCCTTTCTTGCTGATGAGGATATTGGTGTACTGTGCCTGACAGAACATTGGTTGATAAAAGAAATGGAATTTGTACATGATGAGAAGGTTTTCTGAACGGAAGCACTTCAAAGGTGGAGGAACTACAAGCTTTACTAGAGATGCCTTTGTCAAGCTCCGAGCCTTTACTCTGCCTTTTCATATATTTTTGAAAAGCTTCTGTTTATCCAAAGAAAAACTAACTATGTTACTCATGAGGGCGTCAATGAGCACAATACTAGGCATGAAAACAATGTAGTACCTCTTTATAGACGACTGAGGTCTCAAGATGGACCTTCCGTTTAAAGATTTTAATGTTCAAGTCAAGAAACTTCTTATTAATAACTCGCTTGACGAGTTTTTAAGACATAGATTTTAACTATAAATTATGCTATGTTAGCGATTTGGATATTTTAAACTTTATTTTTAATTCCTTTTATAATTTTGTAATCGTTATACAGGAAAACCAAATGAAAATAATGAGTAACCACTCTAAAAGAAAGAACATAAACAAAGGAACTTGGCTCTCACCTGATGGTGATTACTTAAATCAAATTGATCACGTTTTGGTAACAAAGCAACATTGTAGAATGATTCAGAAGGTGAAAACGTATAGGGGAGCAGATGTCGACTCAGACCACTTTTTAGTAAGGGTTGATATTAACATGGTGAATTCTCAAAGAAAAAATAAAAGTTGGAGGAGTATTAAAAGGACCCTTTGATCCACACCAATTTAAGAATCAAGAGATTCAGGAGAAATATATTAGCGTAATCGAAGGAGGACTACAGATACTATCACAAAGGGAAGAGCAAATGACGATTGATCAGGACTGGAGAATGCTACAGTCTATAGTATACAGTAGAAGTTACAGAAAAAGAAGTACCTAAAAAACAGATGAAACATGGTAAGAAAACGTGGTGAGATCATGAATGTGATAAGGAACTGGAAAAAAGGAACAAAATATGGCAGAAGGCGCTAGTTACTCAAAGTGGGCAAGATATGGAAGCCTATACTCTGGGCGCTGAAGAAAGACATTAAACGTAAACAGTGATCAGCACGTGAACAGATCCCTCGAAAGCATCCACGGATATACTCCAGTCACTTTAGGTCTAAACATCCTCGGCAGTGTATTTCTAGTGAATCCACAGACCCTTTTTCGTGTCATCTTGAGACTAGAAAAAGGGTGACTGTTAAAATATGTTAAGTTACCTTGATCTTTCATGAGCTCCCAGTACAAAACATCATCGATATATTTTTGATGTAGGAACAACAAATTGGTTTAGAAAACATCCACTTTGAACCTAAATTGACTGGAGTAACATCGACCTACAGACAAATTCAAGGTCACTAGCAGTCGTCGGCGCTCTACGAATCTGCACAGGTTTGGACTTGTAAACGTGATTGTAGATGACACGACAGGCATCTAACAGTTAATTCACGCACAGGATTGCATTGCATACGCATTACGCATTCAGTAGGGTATACTCGTTTTTCGCGAGTGGAACGTTTTGTTTATATATTGCCTAAGATACGATGTCTGACACAGATACAGCCGACGAAGTGGTTGACATCAGCGCAACCCCACCCAAAAAAAGGGCTAAGAAGCTACATTTAAGTGCAAATGAAAAACAAATAATATTAAATATATACAAAAACCAAATTCAAGAAAAACCCGATTTGGTCGTGGACGAAGTTATATGTAAGGTAGCACATATTTCTGGAGTATGTCGGTCCAGTGTTTATAGGATCATTAAGGAATATAGGAGCACTCACTCACTTTCTGAGCCAAAACCGTATCCTGCAAGAAAAAGGATAACGGACGGAGTAGATGACTTTGACAGAACTGCCATCAGGAGGAAAGTGCATAATTTTTTCTTCCGAAATGAGATACCTACAGTAGATAAGATATTAAGATTAGTTAATGCTGATGAGGATCTTCCATCATTTAAAAGAACCACATTCCGAAAACTTTTGAAGGAACTTAATTTTCGATTCTTGAAACGGGGAAGAAACAGTATGTTAATAGAGAAAGAAGAAATTGTTGTGTGGAGAAGGGAATACCTTAGGAAGATTCGGAAGTTTCGCGATGAAAAAAGAAAAATTTACTATTTGGACGAAACGTGGGTGAATGCTGGACATACTCAAGCGAAAGTTTGGGTCGACAAATCAGTAACATCATCAAGGCAGGCTTTTCTAGACGGCCTTTCGGCTGGATTAAAAAATCCTGCAGGTAAGCTCCTTCATCGATCCGGCAATTTAATTTTGATAAATTCGGGCAAATAATATGCTGTGATAGCAGATAATGTGTGATATTCTCCAAAAATGGTGCATTCGCAGTGTAGTCATTAGGAAAAAAACTTCGACCCTCTTTTAAGCGTTATTTTGAAATTTATTATCATTTTTGGGTGCAGTCAATTTGCTTTGAATGGGTTTTGAGAAGTTGCAAACTTCAATTTTCTACGTTTTTCAGTTTTTGATCAGCATTCCGTGACTCTTAAATTCAGCTAAATGAACTCAATTGACTCATTCCTTCAAATTTAATCAATCCATAGTGTAAGGAATAATTTATTTCCAGGAAAAGGCAAACGGCTGATCATTTGTCACGTAGGTAGTGAAGACGGCTTTGTTCCCGAAGCACTGTGGGCCTTTGAATCAAAAAAGACAGGGGACTATCATGAGGAGATGGACGGCAATTCCTTTGAAAATTGGTTCTCCAAAATGTTACTAAAGCTGGAGAATAACGCTGTTATTGTACTGGATAATGCCCCGTACCATTCTAGAAAAATAGAAAAAATTCCCACAATGGCAACTAAAAAAGCAAACATACAACAATGGCTGGCCTCAAAACAGATCGATTTTGATGAAACAATGTGTCAAGGGTGAATTGATAAGTATAGTCAATAGACATAAATACAAATACGATTTTAAAATGATCGACGAAATGGCCAAAAAACAAAATAAAACTGTCTTGAGACTGCCACCCTACCATTGTGAGCTGAACCCTATTGAGCAGATTTGGGCCAACATAAAGCAATACGTGGCGTCGAATAATAATACTTATAAATTTTCTGATGTTAAAAATCTCTTTCACATCGCAGTCAATAGAGTTACGGCAGAGGAATGGAAAAACTGTATCCGCCACGTTCGGGAGAAGGTTGAGGTCAAAATGTGGGATTTGGACAATGTCATCGATACCCAAATTGAACCTCTAATAATTCATTTAAACGATTCAGAAGATTCAAGCTCCTCTTCTGAATGAGTGCGCGCAGCTTACTTACTAATAACTAAAAAGTGTAGTTAACTCATTTGTGAATCTCTAACTGAAATTTACTGTAAAAGATAATAATTATCTTGTATGAAATTTTTGATGACTACCCATAATATCTTGATGCGGTCCTGTAATGTCTCCTGCGCCTAAACACTCACTCACGAGCAATATGCGTGTATTTGTTTGGGTTTAGTTTCTTTCTTCAGCGCCTAGAGAATATAGATTCCAAAGAAGGTATACCAAGTCAATATTAAGAGCGAAAAAAAGAGAAAGAATTGAGGAGGAGCATAAAAACATGGAGTGCTGGTGTACTTATGTTTGTAGTTCTTAGTGAACATTAGCACTCTCTTCGTTGTAGTTCTAATGCATTTCTCATTTTAACCATTGACGTATGTAAACATATTTTATCTATTGTGACATTTAAATTTTAATTCCTATGGCTCCTTAGCCCCCTTATTCGAATGACGTGAGTCCTTGTGACTTTTTTCTTCCCGAAGTGGAAAAATCACCTCAAGGAACTCATTTTGGGACAGTCGAAATTACTCAAACGGCTGTAACCGACCAGCTGAACGCTATCGCATCACCTAATTTACAGAACATGAATAAACGGCAGTGTCTAACTATGAATCGTCGATGTTTATGATAGACGTGCTGTCTGTCTCTTTTTTTACAGACACGCTGTGTTGCGAATCCTGCGATCCCTTGCATTTGTGCTTTTGCAAATTTTGTCTGGTAGAAAAGTCTCTACGACATTTTTCACAATTGTGAGGTCTTTCCCCGGTATGCCGTCTCATGTGTGCCTTCACATGGGAAGGCGCCGAGAACCTTTTACCGCAGACCGTACAAGGATGAGGTTTCGGGTTATGTCCGTGCATTTTCCGTATATGCATGTACAACGAACACGCGCTGAATAACTTTTCGCAATGTTCACATTTTACTTTCTCGTATTTCTTTGTTTGACTTTTATCGTTGTTTGTTTCTGTTTTCTTGCGAACGTGCGTTTCCGTGTGGCGTTTCAGATTCTTGCGGGTAGAGAACGACTTGCCGCACATCTCGCAGAAGCACTGTTTTTCTTTCGTATGGGTCATTTGGTGGTTCTGTAGATTTTCCTTTCTCGGAAAACTCGCACCGCAAACGTCGCACTTGAACGGTTTTTCTCCTGTATGAAGCGCTTTGTGAGCCCGAATATTTATGAAAGATCTGCCGCATATATCGCAAACTTTTTTGCCCAAATCCGTGTGTTTCTGGCGATTGTGGCTCCACAACGAATGCTTGGTCGAAAGGACGGCGTCGCACTTGTCGCAAGGGAACATTTTGCGGATTTCATCGTGGCATGTTTGATGTTGTATGAAATGGTCACGGGATTTCATCCCTCTGTTGCATTGTTTGCATACGTATCGAAAACCATCGTGGTCAATGATATGGTGCGTGTCCAACCATTTCAAATAAGTGAAGGTCCTGTTGCACGGTTGACAGTATAAATGTTCGTTGTTTCCATGGACGCTCTCCTTATGAAGCCGCAAGGTTTCTCGAAAACGGAAAGATCGGTCGCAGAGACCGCACTTATATACGTTCGCTACATGAGATAAAAAGTTATGCAACTGTAAACATTGCTCATTCGGGAATTCCTTACTGCATACGCTGCAAAGTAGATTCACCTTAGAAGGTTTAGTCAACCTAAAATCAAAATTGAAATTATTATTGAAAACAACACAAATCACGGCCAATGTTATCAGAAATCCTAGATATATAGATATTTGGGTATTTATAAATCTAGAATTAAAACTGGCCGATCAAAGAACGTTTTGGAGGTGAAGATCAAATTGCTACTAATATTATACATGATAATGTGCAGATGTTTGTTACTCAATCACGCACAATGGCTGGAAAGGGCAATATGTAAGAATCTCAAATAAATAATAGTTTAAAAAAAACTAAAAAAGTAACCGAACTAAAAAGTAGAAAATTTCAAAGAGTTTATACTGCAGTAGTTGATAGTCGAATTAATATCAGATAACCAAATAAGTTCATGCGGTTTTTAATAGAAAAATGTAAATTTTTATTGAGAAACAATAAGACACTATTTATTCGTCGAAGTAATTACCATCACAGTCAATGACCTTTTGCCAACGTGGAACCAATTTTTGTATGCCGGTATTGTATGGGGTTGTCCAAAACGGATGCAGGAAAGTAAACGCATATTAAAACAAGAAAGATTGATGACTGGATTTACAGACGTCCACGCGATGGTCGAAATTTTCAATGACATTTTGCAACATGGTCGGTTCTATGGCATTTATCTCGGCAATGATGTTGTTTTTGAGTTCTTGGAGGGTGTCTGGTTTGTTGACGTTGACTTTGCTTTTCAAAAATCCCCATAAAAATAAGTCCAAGGGAGTCAAATCGCACGATCTTGGTGGCCATGGCACATTTCCTCTGCGCGAAATCACGCGATCACCGAAGAAGGACTGCAATCGATGGATATTGACGTTGGTTGTGTGGCATGTTGCACCGTCTTGTTGGAAATAAACATCGTCCATATCCATGCCTTCAAGTTGCGGCAAAAAACAGTCCTCTATCATCACGTGATATCGCTCAGAAAAAGTAAGGTCCGATGATGCCTTTTGACCACAATGCACACCACTTTTTGAGGATGCATCGGCTGCTCTTGATACTCACGGGGATTTTCGTTCGCCCAGATGCGGCAGTTTTGCTTGTTTACCATCCCATTCAAAGTGAAATGCGCTTCGTCGCTGAACATGATTTTTGATAAAAAATTGGCATCAATTTGGCGGTGTTCAAGGAGCCAATCTGAGAACGTTCGGCGCGAAAAATGGTCGGCCCGACGCAGCTCTTGCGTCAATTGGATCTTGTAGGCGTGTACATTCAAATCCTTGTGGAGAATGCGGAGCAAGCTGGGTCTCGAAATGCCCAATTCTTGGGATCGACGCGTTGTTGATTGTTTCGGATCGTCTCTCACACTCTCCTTCACAACAGTTTATATTCCGGTGTGCGAACGCTCCTTGGCCGGCCAGAGCCTGGCAGATTTGCCACAGAACCTGTTGCCTCGAATTTACGCACCAGACGACCGATGGTTGTTTCGTTTGGGCGGTTGTTGCGACCGAAATGTTCACGAAGCGCGCGAAACGTGTTTTTCATTTTTGCACCATTTTTGTAGTGCTCTTGAATAACTTTAATGCGGTCTTCAATCGAATACGACTCCATAGCGATCAATGGTAAACATGCAACTAACAAAATGACATGTCGGTGACAGAAAACAAAGATGGCGTCTATGTCAAATTGACGTTTACTTTCCTGCGTCCCTATTGGACAACCCTTTATAACTACCTGGAATTGGAGTCTAAAAATTGGCGGACTGCATAGCGAATTGTAAAACTGTCGGTGCCTCATACAGTTGTCAAGAGACAAAAAAAGGTGATAATCACTGGGCGAAATGTCGCGGGAATATGGTGGGTTTGTTATGAATAAAAAGCCTTTTGTGAATCACGATTATAATTTAATAATATGATTATATGAATATTATAAACAGTAATCCGCGTGTTAGACTCATTAGTACCTACGCACGTATAAGGAATGGACAAGGTGAGAATGCTCTACCTTGAAAAAGTATCTGCCTCTGTTGTGCCGTGCCGAGTGCCCGAATCAACAAAGAGTAAGTCCGCATGCGCAGATCGCGCGCTAGCTCTATCTCTCTTACTCCCTACAGAGAATCTATAAAATAATTTATCAATCCTGGCGGTTATAATAAGGATAATGGCAAAACTTCTGGAAAGCTAAGAAAGCGTGTTAAACATCAAAAAAACCGACAAAACCATCTTGCAGACTAGGTAGTTTTTAGGGTCAAATAGTTCATCCCTCGTTTGCTCACTTTGATCGCTGTAAGCGTCATCAATGTCATTATGTGTATAAAATCAGTTATGTTTGGTATGTGATCAAATTATTACCGAATATGCTGTCAATGAAGTCTATCTAAACTGATTGACAGCTGCCATGCAGCAAGTAAAATTTTACCCAAATTCAAATCTCGATATTTTCAGAATGGAAAGAGATATCGAGTAGCGGTATTCGGGAGATTCTTGAAAAAATTTTTGAGAACACGTACAGGGTTCGATCGGTGTATTTCATTTATTTATCTACTTATACTATACTTATACTACTTTTTATGTCAGACTCTCAAGCCTAACAATGACCTGACATAAAAAAAAATAAAGCAAATTGATAAACCATTAAAAACAGTCCAACGATTCAAAGTCGTACACGTGATTGATTTCCACATGCATATTTAGTGCTGCATACGACGTGAAGCTGTCGCCACAAACTTCGCAAGTAAACATTTCTTCTATATCGTGAAGCATGCTTCTAGTAGATGTACTGCTGGGAATATTTGCTCTGGACGCTCTATATGTCTCGTGATAGTTGGAAGCAGGTCCGAGTTTAGCTTCATATCCACCATGCGAAACATGTTCTTGTAGACCTGAGCTTCTGTAGGAAGCTGGAACCTCTTCTCCACTATTCAACTCCCTGAAAGCATCATTGGCCCTTCTTGATTCATACGATTCATGGAGCAAAGCCTCACTTTCTCTGCTATCTCTATCTGACCTAAATCTGTCTTCATCGCCTAGCCCTCTAGATTGAATTACTACTCCTCTGTAATTCCTTTTACGACTACTGTCCATAAGTCTGCTGCTCGCTGGACACGAATCGTAAGACGTGGATGTAGATCTTTTGGAACCAAATCCTCTTTCTGTTACACCAGATGTTCTTGATCCCGATGCCTGCTCACCTCTAAAATCTTCTTTTCTTGATTCATAGACTGTATGTTCCCTTGCCTGGCGACCAAACATCTCTTGATTTACGCCAGGCATATCACGTATTGGCACTCCTTCTCTTGGGGCAGTAGAATAATACGGTGAATCAGTATCTCTTGCCATTTCTGATTCGTGATCGACATCATCGTCCTCATAATCTCTATACATTTTTTCGGTCGATGCATAAAGTTCCTCGTTCATGTTCGAGTTTGGAGTTGCGCGAGATAAGCGTTGATTTGAGTCGTAGTCAAAACTACTAGAAGCAAATGGAACATGAGGAGTGCTTGAAGTTACTTTGGCTAATCTCACTCTATTAGTTACTTCAAACGGTTCGCGAGGATGTTTTCTCTTCAAATGTGCAATAACCAGTGGTATTCCAAAGAATTTGTGTACACAGAAGGGACACTTATACGAATGCTTGTTTGTTTTTTTCAGATAAAAAGTCTGCAAGACTTGGTGTGCAGGAAGAAGCGGTTTATTTCCCAGTTTAATCATGACGTGCTTGGTATCAGCATGATTGAGTATCGCCGCTTCCGAGTAGAATTTTTTAGGGCATTCTGGACAGGTAAACTGTTTGGGTTTCGGTTCTGTCTTCGGATGTCGTGTTTCCAGATGTTGGAGCCGAAGAGATTCAGTTTGGAAAGTGTCCAAACAAAACTTGCAACGTAACACATCGATATGAGATATTTCGCACTGCACCAGGTGGCTCATCAGTTCTTTCTTGGGCATAGAAACATTACAAAATCTGAAATGAAACATCAAATTAATGGTAATAAGATTAATTGTCAACGATCAAGAAATAATCGGAAATAAGAAGGTCGTAAGTGTAAAATATATGCTCAGATTAACAGCGTTGATGGACTGTCTAATCTTGCAAGTTGACCTGAATCATATATTTGAATGGTGTTCAACTAATAAATTATTTTTGAATGTTAGTAAATGCAAAACCTGTTCTTGTACCAGGAAAACGAATACAATAGTTTTTGCATTGTTCAGAAGTAAGAGATCTATAGTGTATTTACACCCAAGATAGAATGGATGCGTGATTGCCAAAAGCAAGGACGGCGTACAGGGCCGCATTCAGGGCTACCTCCGAATGATGGACTACCACCAACGTGTTGTAAAACAAAGATGACAGTATTTAACAGAAACAGAAACTTAACAAATTACTCAAATACACTTAACAACAACAACAGCAACAACCAAGCAAGGTGAATACGAAAACAGGAGCACGCAGTGATACACGCGACGGACGGTGTCCTGAGTGCAACTCTGCCTGCCCTGCCCCTGCCCCGCGCATTATTCCGCCAGGCGACCGCTTGAAATTTAATGGCGAATTGACCAATAAGAGGCGTTGTCCCCACCTGTTACCGAGAGGTCACGCGCTAACTGTTATTATTTACATCTCATCTTGAATTTGGATTCAGTTTAGGTGTGTTGTTTGATGTTAAATTAGAATTTACAGGTCATATTAGTACAATACTATCATCCGCTATAAAAAGTCTCGGTTTTTTGATAAGAAACTGTAAATCGTTGGGTAGTGAAACGGCATTGAAGGCTTTATACTGCACCTTGGTGCGTTCTAAGCTGAAATATGCATCAAGTGTACATAGGAGATTTCTGAAATACTTGACTTTCAAATTAGATGGTGTTTATCCCAATCGTGGGACTCCCCAATCATCGATGTTGTTCAGATTTGAAATGCATCCTCTTGAGCTGAGAAGCGTTTGTAATAGTTTAAAATTCCTTTACAAACTCGTACACAGTGATGTTGATTCTTCAGCTTTATTAACTAAAATTGATTTTCCAAATTCAAATGTTATGACCCGTGTACTTTATGTGCTCCAGCTTTAGCACCATAGCTGATATATTAGCTGTATTCAGCGAGTACTATTATTCAATTTATAACATTTAAGACATGTAGGTGAATAGGTGTAGCTACTCATTTTTTTCTTTCATTTTTTTGCAGAAACTGGGCGAGCTATGATTGTAGTTAAAAATACTGTAACGTCAAATTGTATTCAATTATATTGTCCTTTAAATGGATGTATCTGTTGGGCAATAAATATACTAAGTGACATATAAATCCGAACACCCAGTTTAAATGGTTTTATTTTAATAAAAGTTGGTGAATGTATTTATCTTACTGTAAATAAAAAGTGAAAAAATGTTCAGCCTTATCAGTTGGACATTCCGGTTTTTATACTGCTTTTTTTTAATTCACTAACGCTCTAAAAATGAATATTTCAGCCGCAGTAAAGAATCAACGTTGGCGGATTTTGGTTCTTGACATCCTTTACGATCGGTTACGATGCCTAGAGTACGGACACCTGTACGATTTCGTCAACTTAGTGAGTTTGATAGGGGCCGTATAGTGGGACTTCGGGAAGCTGGACTTTCTTTTCGGGCAATTGCAGTTAGAGTGCAAAGAAGTGTAGACACTGTGGTTAGGTGTTGTCAGGCATGGCTACGAGAAGGCCGTACGCAAAGAGCAAGGGGCACTGGACGCCGCCGTAGAACAACAGACCGTGAAGATCGCCGCCTAAGATTATTGGCCTTAAGGGACCGTTTCTCCACTACCAGGTCCATTGCAAATGAATGGTTTGCAGAATACGGAAGACCTATTGGCATGCGAAGTGTTTACCGACGATTGAGAAGTTTTGGCTTGTTTTCATACCGACCACATTGGATCCTCCCTTTAACTCGAGAACACCGACGTAATCGCCTTGAGTGGTGCAGACAACGGTCACTCTGGGATCAGGAATGGAACAGTATTGTCTTTAGTGTCGAGTCTCGATTTTGTTTAGGCATGCACGATGGTCGTGCCAGGGTTAGAAGGCGACGTGGTGAAAGGAGGAATCCACAGTTTTTTGTTGAAAGACATGTTCATCACACTGTTGGAGTTATGGTTTGGGGTGCTATAGCTTATGGTTCCAGGTCACCTTTAATCTTCATTATAGAGGTAACATGAACGCGCAGCGTTATATCCACGAAGTTCTAGAGCCCCATCTTTTACCCTATCTTGACACCCTGGCAGATCCAACTTTCCAACAAGATAATGCCCGACCACATGTTGCAAGAGTCACAATAGACTTCTTTCAACATAATGATGTCACATTGTTACCATGGCCACCAAGATCTCCCGACTTATCCCCAATTGAGCACGTGTGGGATATGATGGGTAGGAGATTGCTCAATTTGCAACGTCCTCCTCAGACTCTAGAAGCACTTCAAGAGGAGTTGGTGGTTACCTGGAATGAGATACCACAGGAGGACATTGACCACCTGATCAGAAGCATGCCTAGGCGCGTTGGAGAATGTGTAGCACATCAGGGTGCATCCACACATTATTAATGGTCAAAGCGCTTTAAAGCAGTGCAATCATTTTGAAATTTTTATCATTTACTTATTATGCTTCATTAAGTACTTATACAAAATTTTATTAAAATAAAACCATTTAAACTGGGTGTTCGGATTTATATGTCACTTAGTATATATTATTATTATTAAGTGTGCTGTTAGACAAAAGGAAAATCTTGTGTATTCATGGAAGAAACCTTGCAACTTGATTTTTTCATATTAACGTTTGTGGGATGTTTCTTAACATAAATTGAGACGGCAACCTAGTGCAAATTTGTTTAAAAGCAAATTAAACACAATTGTGCTTCTCTCTTCGGCCAAAGTTCCTTTTTTAGGTTTTCTACCAGTAATTGACGTATTGCCCAAGCGTCTACTTTCAGTCCCAATCCCTATGATCATCTGTATTAGAAATATGCAGTATTGAGTTCAATTATCGTTTATCAGGGGGTCGGAATTGAATCGATAGAATGTAAGATTAAGTACATACCTGCAAACGTACTGTACTGGAACTGATGGATCAAAGAATAGTGTACAATTGCTCTCATTGTGCCTGCTCAATTGTAGTGGTTTCCGAAAGTACGAGTTACATTTCGTACATTTGAATGTTGTCTCATGATCTTTTCTCATATGCTCCAGTGCCGTCGTGAGCTCTAGAAACGTTTGCGGACAATAAATGCAAACGAAGTACTTCACTTCTTGTTCCATTTGTCCAACAGTCACGTGGTGCTTATCTTTTAGATGAGCAGCTAACGAAAAATCCCTTTTGAACTTTTCCGAGCAAACGTGACACGCATAGCTTTTTTTTGATTTGCCAAGCGCGGCGGTCTCAGGCTTGCTTGACTGTTCTCCTGTTGATCCAACCGTCACTTTGTGCTTTGCTGCTATATGAGAGGTTAACGAATAATCTTTTTTGAACCTCTCCGAGCAAAAGTGACACTTGAACTTTTTGTTCGGATCGTCAGGCTTGGACATCTCAGGCGTGTACGTCTCGGAGTCGTCGCGGACAGCTTCGTCCAGCAGCTCTCTGAAACTGCTCGCAAACTTATGCTCGACAAGGTAATGCGTTACGAGTTCTTTATCGTTTGTATACACTGTGTTACACACCGAGCACTGTGGTTTCGTTTTATCAGCAACATGCGAGCTCTTGAAATGTTCGACAACTTCATTTGCACTTGAACATCCTTTGTAGCAAATTGGGCAGGTGGCGCCTTTGAGTTTGTGCATCGTTTCTAAATGTTTCTGCACGTCTTCGTCGGTGTTCATGTAGTGATAGCATTTCTTGCACATGTATATCTTCGTTTTGACACTGAAGATATAAGAATGCGTGGAGCGGTAATGTGTCAGCAAAGGCGCCAAGGAATCGTATTTGAATACACACAGAAGGCATTTGCCAAGTTTCAGAGCGTTTTCGATCATCTCTGGGTCTACAGTTAGCTCCTCTTGGAACACAGTCATTTCTTCTTGTTTTTCAGCTATCTCAGGCTGGTTTGACAATTCTGGTGCCTTCTCAATGCTATTTTTGCTTGTTGCCTTTGATATCTGCATCTCATTCACTTCGCTGTCAATGGGTGTCTGTTTTTCAGATCCTTTGGTCTTTTTGGTTGTTACGAGATTTGTTTTACTGCTGCATCTAAAAATATAATTATCAGTAACAAACCTCTTTAAGGTTCCAATTAAATTTGTGGTTACTGTAACAGTACCCAGAATGAAGTATCTGCCATTTATCAATCATGGCGGTCCTAATACGGATAATGGAAAACTGTTAACAAATGATTGATGATGATGATGATTTCAAATAAATCAAACTTCTGGAAATTGGTGAAAATTATGACAGACGCATTTACTGGCAGCTCAGTTTTTTTTTTTGGAAAAACGCTCAGACCCGTCTATTTTGTTTTCGAGGGGGACACAAGTTTGGCAAAAAATCACGTTAACACGTGCAGCCCCCCGGGCGGGGGTGACACCCACCCTAAAATCTTAAATGCAAAGGGGGGTCGAGTGATACCTTATTTTAAAGGTATTTCAATTCCCTTTATAATGATGTAAAATACATGAGCTTCAGTTCAGTACTTTTGAAGATTTATTGATTTAAAGCTTAAAGTAGACCTTAATAGGTACATCAGATTAGTTTGTACTACTTTCAGAAGAAATTTGACTAAAAGAATTTACTTAATAAGTGCTTTTCTTCACTACACATGGTTGGTTTAACATTTTGTTGTTGAAAATAGCTATTGGAGCATTTTTTTTTTTGTGGCAAAAAAGTTATTTCTTGAAGAAAGATAAGGAAATATCTAAATAGGAATTTAGTAGAAAGTTTGCGATTGATTTGACCAAACTTTGTTGCTAAAATAACTTGTAACACTTTATTACATAAATTAACCATGGTATATTCCACAGCAGAAAGAGTTGAAATTATCGAAATATTTTTCGGAAATAATCAGTGCGCTAATAAAACAGCAGAAATATTTAATGATGCGACCCCCCTTTCCATTCAAGATTTTAGGGTTGGTGTCACCCCCGCCCAGGGGGCTGCACGTGTTAACGTGATTTTTTGCCAAACTTGTGCCCCACTCGAAAACAAAATCGACGTCTGAGCGAAAAAACGATTTTTTTTTCGAAATTGAATTTATTTGTAGTGGGATTTGAAAAGTAATTGCGCATAAACATTGCCACTCTACAAGATGACATAATCACAATTTCAATATGACGTATCGTCTCTTGTCCTCAAGCATCAAATTTATTTTTTCTTATGGATGTCATATTGGATTTTTGCGCAAATGAATAGAGTTCTTAATTCTGATTTCAAAAATGTACAATATGACATACATTGATATTGCCAAACCTTGGCTATTCCAGAAAAACCGAAGTTCCTGGGTAGGCATTGAAATCATCAGATAGAGAAACAAATGACTATCTGATAATTTCAAGGCCTACCTAGGAGATTCTGTATTTTTTCAATAACAGGGCTTGGCAATGTATTATACATTTTTGGAATCAAAATTAAAAACTATCTATCATCTGTGCAAAAATCCAATATGGCGTCCATAATAAAAAAATTAAGTGAACGTGCAATTTGTTTTAAAATCCCACTATAAACAAAGTGAGGAAAAAATTAAATTTGTTAATTTCCTAAATTTGCAACTTTGGCTTCGTATCTCTTACATGTATGTTAAAAAATGCCCATATGAACAAGTGAAAAATACAAAAACATGACGCTTTTGGCAATGATTTTATTAGCGAATAACAATTTCAATCTTGCTATACCTACAAAAACTTAAACTTAACTCTAACACTAACCAAAACAAAATAACATATTCCTTAACCACGTATGAACCGAGTATGTAACAGCCTTCGTAGTTAAACATGTGACAGACAACATCTCAAAAAGTAACATTAACAACACTTTTTTCCTTAGTTATGAAGGAAAATAATAGATGGTCAATTCTCTGATCTCCATTAAATGTAATCTACAATCTAACAATCTCACATGATACATAATTTGCTGCTATAAAAGATTTATTTAAAAGAAGAACAAAACATAAATCATCAAAATTTAGCGAAATGTTGTGCCAAATATACCAAAAAAAAAACAAATGATGTACTGGATCAATCCCAAAAAACCATTTATATTTTTATAAAGAAATCAAATCTACATTACGAAGCTTCGTGACGACTAGCGTTTACCATGCCACTTTCTGTTTTTTCTGGGATGTCTTTGATCTCTTATTGCAGCATCACCAGTTGCTACATATTCCCTTTTATGATTAATCTTCATATGCATGTCAAACGCAGGGTAAGACAGGTAAACGCTTCCACAAACGTGACATTTAAACATTTCCTCTCTATCTGCACTTGATACTCTAGAAGCCATTAATTGGGGAAGGCTTCTTTCTCTTCCATCATTAAAAGTCTTGATCCTGGCTTCCTCACTATCGAAATATCTACGTTCATCGCAGAACCTACGCTCATCTTGTTTGTAGTCTCTCGCCATATCAAAGACCTCCGTGCTCGGTCCAGGTCTACTAAACCAGTTACTCGCCACATCTTCAGTCTCGAACTGATTGAAGTCGGGTTCATCTCCTCTAATTCCTATTTTTGTATACCTCAAGTGATTCTCTTTATAGCTTCTTCCCACTCCAAAAGTTTCACCAGCCGTGTCCGATGACCTTGGTCTCGATACGCTTCGACCTCTGACACTTGCCAAGAATTTTTTACATCTATTGTCTCCAATTCTGGTTGCATCAGGACCATAGTACTCTCCGTAATGTCTTTCGGCTCCAAAATGTTGCTCACTTGCATCTGGTGACCTAGATCTCGATGTACTGCGACCCGGGACATTTGCCAAGACTTCCTCATACCTGACGTCCCTATATCTCGATTCCTCAAAACCATAGTAATGCCTCTCGGCTCCAAAGTTTTGCTCTCTCATATCTGGTAATCTGGATACACCTCTGAAATTTGTCAAGACTTTGTCACTTCTGTATTCTCTATTTATTGGTTCCCCGAGATCATAGTACTTTTGGTAACGTCTTACATCTGGTGACCCCGATCTTGATATACCGCTGCCTCTGACACTTGTTAAGACTCCTGCCCTCAAGTTGGACGTACTTCTTGGTGCCTCAATATCATCGTACTCCTTTCCAGAGGCTTGATTACTTATATCTGATGAGATCTCATGACCGAAATCCTGTTGGTAACTTATAAACGTGGGATCGCGAGCAGTATCCTCATCAGATACATTTCTTACTGAGTGATGAGAAGCCATTTCATGGTCTTCGTCAAACATTCCTATAGAAACACAATCAAGCATCTGATGTTTGCGATCCCTGTGTGCGGAGTAAATGTGTGTCGTAATATCCCTCAATCTACGAGAACGTGATCTATGGTTACAAAAAGGACAATGGTAAAAAATCTTCCTGTCTATATACTCAACATCGATGGCTTCCTCTAATGGAAGTACTGAGCCATCTTCCAGACGTATTGCAGGGTGTATTGTTTTGGCATGGTCTATCAAACGTGCTTCTGAGTTGAAGTTCATACCGCATATAGGGCATGTAGTCACACGATAGTCTTCCTCGGATTGTTCTTCATACAGCCCCAACGATACACAATCGAATACCTGATCCTCATGTTGCTTGAGGATGTGCCCCTTGACAACGTCTTTTTTTGGATACTTAAGAATACAAAAGGGGCATTCGTAATAAATTTTTCCTGCTTCAGACTTAGTTGTAATGGATGATTCTAAAGGAACTGCAGAACCACTTCGTAGTTTAACCGCTGGATGTTTGTCTAAGGCATGAATCTTGAGTGTCTGGTTTGATTTGAATGCTCTCTTGCATATTGGACACAGAGTGGGACCAGACTCTGGTTCTGCAGCAAAAAAGTCATCTACATCTCCAGGTACTTTTTCGTACAGTCCCAAGGTAATACAATCGGACATTGGGCCTTTGTCTTTATGAGATCGGTTGATGTGTTGAGTAACAAGTGACATGACCTTGAAGCATTTTATACAAAAAGGACACTTAAGAAGTGCCTTCTCGTTTTTATATACTGTTAAAAGGACCGACTCCAATGGAACGGGGGGATCATTCCCCAATTGTATAGCAGGGTGATTGGATTTAGCGTGTTGAAATATGCCTTCCTTTGTTTTATAAGCCTTTTTGCATATCGGACAAGGTATTTCCGCAGACGGAATTACCTTCCTCTTAAGCTGCAGCATTTGCTCTGGGTGCTTCATATTCTCATGAGACCGTCGAAGTTCTTGGTTTTCGAAAGATTTGAAACAGAATCCGCACCATTCACCAGAATCACTGCTCAAACTAGGTCCTTGGAAACTACTGCTTGGTCCAGGACTTGAACAGTCTTGAAACCTGTTATCGTCTTCATGTAAGGAAACTTCGGCTTCTGGATCGTACAATCCCAGAGTCACACAGTTGGACATTTGGTTTGCTTGATACCTATGTTCCTTCCTGATGTGATCCACAACATCTGGTAACAATCTTAAAAATTCTGGACAGAACGGACATCTGAGATGGAGCTTCTCATTCACGTACTCAGTTACTAGGAGAGACTTTAGCGGAACTGGCGAGCAATTTCCTAGTCTTATAGCAGGATGATGTCTTCTAGCATGGTACAACATATCTTTTTTTGATTCACAGTCTTTCTTGCACATTGGGCATAGGACAGATTCAGAGACCGCTTGTAATGCTTCTTGCGTCTCATCATCCCAAATCTCATTCTCTTGTTCAGGATGTCTGGACAGATCTTCCTCTATACTCTGAGCCCCTTTCAAGCTAAGACTATCTGCAGCAGCTACGCTTGGTCTAGGTGGAGTTCCATTGTCAATAACCAGACTCTTGGAAGGTGAGTTGCTTGAAGCACCGATATTTTTTCCTGATCCGCTGCTCGACTTATTTGGAGAATCTCCAGACTCTTGATTATACAATTTCAAGGTCACACAATCCGACAGCTTGTAAGCATCGTTTTTGTGAGCCTTCGTGATGTGGACGACGATAGACGATATTTTTGGTCTGGAATGTGAACAAAAGAGACATTTGAAATAGTTATACTCGGTTGTGACTACCGACTCCAACGGTACGAAAGGACCATCACCCAGTTGTATTGCTGGATGTTTTGGTTGAGCATGGGTGATCACAGCTTCTTGTGACGTGAATTTCTTTTTGCACATAGGACAGGGAAACACACGCTTAGCGTTTCTCTCGTTCCTCCGCTGCAGCTTTTTCATTTGGTCTGGATGCCTGATGTTCATGTGAGTATCAAGGTCGTTCTCGTTATCGAAAAAGTCTAAACAATACGTGCACCGCCTTCCGTTAAGCAAGCATCTCGTCAAATGGGCAGTCAGTCGTTTCTGAGGCATTATTCGCTCGCAATACCTGAAGCAAAACAATATTTTGAATGCAAACGTTGCTTGTAAACTTACAAGAGACTGTCTCAACCAACAGTGCATCAGATTTTGAATTCATCCGACGCGCAATACGACAAAGTGCATTCGTCTTCTTATATAAGGAAACGTGAAACTGTGACAGCTTTTCGCAACATATTTGGAGCTTTTAACGTCATATGAATTCGCCCAAGAATTCAGCTTAAATGTTAGGCAGAGTTGTGTAGCTGTAATTGAGGCAGGCTGATTCAAAGTGAAAGTATAACATTAGGGATATTCGGTGGTGATCATGAATTTGATCTGGATCAGAACCTTGGAAGCCAAGTCAAGGTCAAACAAATTATTTAATTATGATACTATGACATTGACGGTCAAATCAATGTCAATTCAATTTTCTTCAAAGACACCAGAAATAGAACGAAAACCTTGGGTCCAAATTATTTTAACTTTGGAAGTCCTTGTCAAGGACACCGTAAAAGTCATCATTTCGGGGTCATACATTTTCCGTACTGTTGGCTTTGGATTTGACCTTGAGCACGGCTTTGATGATTAAATCAAGGGCTACACAATTTTTTGCATGTCACCCTATACGTGCACACCGGAAACGGATAGAGCGCAATATTTTATTTTTAGACCTTGGATAGGAACGTTAATGGTCAAAATAATGTTCATCCAAGGTCATATCTAAACATACAATCTCCCTTCCTACCCGTTTCCGAGGTCAAAAGTTTAGGATTCCATTTAAAAAATCGTATTGACATTGAAATGACATTCAGTCGTTCTGAATCCAAAGAAATCATGTACGGAGTTCCCCAAGGTAGTATTTTGGGTCCTACGTTTTATATATATTTTTTGTAAATGATTTAACTTTAAAATGGCCAAATTTCTCCATTTCTTTATATGCTGATGATACGGCGAAAGGTAATGCTTCACTTAGAGATTTTCATGTCGCACATTATTATATACTAAGTGACATATAAATCCGAACACCCAGTTTAAACGGTTTTATTTTAATAAAAGTTGGTAAATGTATTTATCTTACTGTAAATAACAAGTGAAAAAATTTTCAGCTTTATCAGTTGGACATTCCGGTTTTTATACTGCTTTTTTGTAATTCACTAACGCTCTAAAAATGAATATTTCAGCCGCAGTAAAGAATCAACGTTGGCGGATTTTGGTTCTTGATATCCTTTACGATCGGTTACGTAGCCTAGAGTACGGAGACCTGTACGATTTCGTCAACTTAGTGAGTTTGATAGGGGCCGTATAGTGGGACTTCGGGAAGCTGGACTTTCTTTTCGGGCATTTGCAGTTAGAGTGCAAAGAAGTGTAGACACTGTGGTTAGATGTTGTCAGGCATGGCTTCGAGAAGGCCGTACGCAAAGAGCAAGGAGCACTGGACGCCGCCGTAGAACAACAGACCGTGAAGATCGCCGCCTAAGATTATTGGCCTTAAGGGACCCTTTCTCCACTACCAGGTCCATTGCAAATGAATGGTTTGCAGAACACGGAAGACCTATTGGCATGCGAAGTGTTTACCGACGAATGAGAAGTTTTGGCTTGTTTTCATACCGGCCACACTGGGTCCTCCCTTTAACTCGAGAACACCGACGTAATCGCCTTGAGTGGTGCAGACTCTGGGATCAGGAATGGAACAGTATTGTCTTTAGTGACGAGTCTCGATTTTGTTTAGGCATGCACGATGGTCATGCCAGGGTTAGAAGGCGACGTGGTGAAAGCAGGAATCCACAGTTTTTTGTTGAAAGACATGTTCATCACACGGTTGGAGTTATGGTTTGGGGTGCTACAGCTTATGGTTCCAGGTCACCTTTAATCTTCATCAGAGGTAACATGAACGCGCAGCGTTATATCCACGAAGTTCTAGAACCCCATCTTTTACCCTATCTTGACACCCTGGCAGATCCAACTTTCCAACAAGATAATGCCCGACCACATGTTGCAAGAGTCACAATAGATTTGGCCACCAAGATCTCCTGACTTATCCCCAATTGAGCACGTGTGGGATATGATGGGTAGGAGATTGCTCAATTTGCAACGTCCTCCTCAGACTCTAGAAGCACTTCGAGAGGAGTTGGTGGTTGCCTGGAATGAGATACCACAGGAGGACATTGACCACCTGATCAGAAGCATGCCTAGGCGCGTTAGAGAATGCGTAGCACATCAGGGTGCATCCACACATTATTAAAGGTCAAAGGGCTTTAAAGCAGTGCAATCATTTTGAAATTTTTATCATTTACTTATTATGCTTCATCAAGTACTTATACAAAATTTTTTCAAAATAAAACCATTTAAACTGGGTGTTCGGATTTATATGTCACTTAGTATAGAAACAAAACTTATTCTATTTTATTTCTGTGCCTCGATTCGTTTGCTTGGTGTTGAGACAACCTCTTATGAGACAACTAATACATACCTGCAAGAGTATTCTTCTGAAATCCCATCACGATGAAAAAATGTGCATCTACTTTCTTCATGTTTCTTTAAATGTTCTTGGTAAGCAAAGTACGACAAACATGACATACATCTGAAATTATCAGCATGTTCTTTTCTGACATGCTGCTGCGCCAATTCTTTTGTGTCGTATTTATTGTCACATTTGGGGCAAAGGAACCACCTCTTGTCCTCTCCTTTTGGAGGTAGAACTTCCAAATTGTGACTTTCTCTCAAATGAGCAACTAGCGCCACGTCTCGTTTGAGCTTCATCAAGCATATAAAGCACTCAAACTTTTTGTTTTTGTTAGAAGGTGTCAGTTCAGCCTCGTATTTGGCTTGTATCAGACGAACAACCTCTAATGATGATGGATCTGACTGTGCCATTATTTCTGGAGCTTTCCCTACAACTCCCTTGGACTCAAGCTGATCTCTGTCTTTATGCTTCTCCAGATAGTGAAGCACCAAATGACTTTCATTGGCACATATCAATTTGCAAACTGCGCAAGATGGTTTGGTTATGGTCGCAATATGAATTTCTTTAAAGTGATCCATCACCAAATTTTCTTCTAAAAACCCTTTATCGCATATTGGACAGGTGTTATCCTTGAACGCATGCTTGCTCATCAAATGCTTCTCGATTTCTTTCTCATTGGTAATGAATCCATTGCATTTCTTACAGTTCCAAACTTTGGACTCATTGACGATGTGAGCATGTGAGTTGCGATAATGCAGCAACAAGTCGTCTTCACAGTCGACATTAGTTTTGCAAAGTGCGCACGTCCAAATATCTTTGTGTTTCTGTGAGAAATGTTCTTGAAGGGAATGTTCATCGAAGAACATGTACTGGCAGTGGGTGCAATTGTATTGTGCATGCGTTGCGTTTGCGTGACATTTCAGCGAATCTTCGCTGGAAAAAGTTTTTGTGCAAGTTTTACAGGTTAAGATGCTCGCACTAATTTCATCTTTGTCTGCTTTGCCACTTGCCCTGGAAAGTCCTCGATCTTCAGGGGTTTTATTTTTCTCAAAATTGGGCTCTTCGTTATTCTGACTTTCCTGAACCTCAGCGTCTATATGCACATCTTGTGCCATCTGACTTGTTACACCTTCTTCGACTAGCTTGGTTCCTTCTTTTTTCGCATGAAATGTTTCATCTTTAGATACCACGATTTTACTTGATAACACTTCAGTGAGTTTGATTTCATCTGTTGTATCATGTGCTTCTGTGCCTGCGAAGTTTGTCTCGTTAAGTCCTTTGACACCGGATGACTTACTAAGATTTAGTGCTTTATTTGATACTTCAAGGTCCTCATTTATCGTTGTTTTCTTTCTTGGTTGTTTTATTTTAGTTCCTTCAGATTCGACATCCACCTCAATCGTTTTTTCCATTTTAGCTAGTGCTTTATTTAGTGTTTCAGGTTCCTTATTCTGACTTATGTCATTTAGCATTGACTTATTTGGTGCTAGGACTTTATTGTTTATTGTGCATATACTTTTTCTATTCTTGACGTCTGCTTCTCTAGATTGTTCCATTGCGATGATTTCAATTTCGTCTTCTATAATTACTGTTTCAACATTTCCTGTGAAGCTTGATCTCAAATCATTGGTATCAATTTCTTCCTCTACTGCTGCCACGGTTTCAGAGTTCACATTATTTTTCCTAGCTCCAATGTTGAGAGCATTAGACCTAAAAAATCATATGTTAGTAAAAGTTTAAAGAGCGAAGCTACCTGATTCAGGAATTTGGGTATGTAACAATAATGAACAGTTTTATTAACAATAAAAAATACAGGGTCAATCAGTAGAGTTCGTTTCTTCTGTGTCTCGAGCTTGTCGGGTACAAACCATCAGATCATCACAAACAAGGCCGGCTTTTTTAACTCAACACGTTTTTCGCTATGTTATCATCTTCAGGGGAGAGTTATTACGTTCTAATCTTGAAGTTCAGGATTTAAAAAACAATATTAATGAAATAAAAGCAAAAACATGACAGAAAACAGACAATATTCAGCAAATATGTGACGAGTTCAAAGAATTTTTCTCAAATATAGGAGACAACTTGCCAAATAATATCAAACAAAATGCTGACGTTCAGCTGCAATAAATAAGAGTGGATAATTCATTTGTATTATCTGTCGTAGAGTGCCCGGATGTTTTGTATGCCATTATTACTCTAGGAAATAAAAAAAGCGCTGGAGTTGACGAAATCAGAACTGAACATCTGAAGATGCTGGCCACACAAATAACAGAACGACTTGCTTATATAATTAACAAATCCGTTCAATCTGGAGTATTTTCATCAGCTTTTAAGACAGCAGGGTGCGTCATCTATTACTTTTTTTTCTAGTTGAAAAATCGACACGCTTTCTACGAGGTGAAATCGAATTTTTTTATTGATTTATCTATGAAAAATAACATCAGTCATGTGACCACCGCAGCTTCGTTTACAGGCCAACAACCGAACATGAAAATTTTCAATGACTTTTCCCAGAATAATTGGGTCTATGGCCGCAATTTCAGTTCGAATATTGCGCTTTAGGTCTTTAATTGTCCAGGGACCATTCGCATACACTTTTCCTTTCAAAAATCCCCAAAGAAAATAGAGGAGTTAAATCGCACGATCTCGGGGGCGAACTGACATCTGAATTTCGTGAAATTATGCGGTCTTGAAATTTCGCGTGCAATAAGACGATTGTTTGGCGAGATGTGTGAGCCGTTGCTCCGCCTTGATGAAACCAAAGATCATCGGCACCAATTCGATCCAATTGTGGCCACAAAAAGTCTGTTAACATGCCGCAATAACGTTCCACGTTGACGGTCTCTTGATTCTTTTCTTCTGAATGGTTGGTATTTTCATGAGACTGACGAAGCTGTCGATTCGAGAACGTCCCAAGACAGAATCTACACTTTACTGTTGTATCACTAGAAATTGTAGCGTTTGAAGCACAGCTTGACCCAGTTACTTGTTCAGTGTATGTTGTCTCTTGATTCTTTTCTTGTAATGGTTGGTATTCTCATGTGACTGACGAAGCTGTCAATTCGAGAATGTCTCAAGACAGAATCTACACTTCACTGTATCACTAGAAATTGTAGCGTTTGAAGTACAGCTTGACTCAGTTACTTGTTCAGTGTCTGTTGTCTCTTGATTATTTTCTTCTGAATGGTTGGTATTCTCATGTGACTGACGATGCTGTCGATTCGAGAACGTCTCAAGACAGAATCTATACTGCACTGTATCACTAGAAATTGTAGCGTTTGAAGCACAGCTTGACCCAGTTACTTGTTCAGTGTCTGTTGTCTCTTGATTTTTTTCTTCTGAATGGTTGGTATTCTCGTGTGACTGACGAAGCTGTCGATTCGAGAACGTCTCAAGATAGAATCTACACTTCACTGTATCACTAGAAATTGTAGCGTTTGAAGCACAGCTTGACCCAGTTACTTGTTCAGTGTCTGTTGTCTCTTGATTCTTTCCTTCTAAATGGTTGGTATTCTCATGAGACTGACGAAGCTGTCGATTCGAGAACGTCTCAAGACAGAATCTACACTTCACTGTATCACTAGAAATTGTAGCGTTTGAAGCACAGCTTGACCCAGTTACTTGTTCAGTGTCTGTTATCTCTTTATACTTTCCTTCTAAATGGTTGGTATTATCATGAGACTGACGAAGCTGTCGATTCGAGAACGTCTCAAGACAGAATCTATACTTCACTGTATCATTAGAAATTGTAGCGTTTGAAGCACAGCTTGACCCAGTTACTTGTTCGGTGTCTGTTGTCTCTTGATTCTTTTCTTCTGAATGGTTGGTATTCTCATGAGACTGACGAAGCTGTCGATTCGAGAACGTCTCAAGACAGAATCTACACTTCACTGTATCACTATAAATTGTAGCGTTTGAAGCACAGCTTGACCCAGTTACTTGTTTAGTGTCAGTTGTCTCTTGATTCTTCTCTTCTGAATGGTTGGTATTCTCGTGTGACTGACGAAGCTGTCGATTCGGGAACGTCTCAAGACAGAATCTACACTTCACTGTATCACTATAAATTGTAGCGTTTGAAGCACAGCTTGACCCAGTTACTTGTTTAGTGTCTGTTGTCTCTTGATTCTTTTCTTGTAATGGTTGGTATTCTCATGTGACTGACGAAGCTGTCGATTCGAGAACGTCTCAAGACAGAATCTATACTTCACTGTATCACTAGAAATTGTAGCGTCTGAAGCACAGCTTGACCAAGTTACTTGTTCAGTGTCTGTTGTCTCTTGATTCTTTTCTTCTGAATGGCTGGTATTCTCATGTGACTGACTAAGCTGTCGATTCGAGAACGTCTCAAGACAGAATCTATGCTTCACTGTATCACTAGAAATTGTAGCGTTTGAAGCACAGCCTGACTCAGTTACTTGTTTAGTGTCTGTTGTCTCTTGATTCTTTTCTTCTGAATGGTTGGTATTCTCATGAGACTGACGAAACTGTCGATTCGAGAACGTATCAAGACAGAATCTACACGTCACTGTATCACTAGAAATTGTAGCGTTTGAAGCACAGCTTGACCAAGTTACTTGTTCAGTGTCTGTTGTCTCTTGATTCTTTTCTTCTGAATGGCTGGTATTCTCATGTGACTGACGAAGCTGTCGATTCGAGAACGTCTCAAGACAGAATCTATGCTTCACTGTATCACTAGAAATTGTAGCGTTTGAAGCACAGATTGACTCAGTTACTTGTTCAGTGTCTGTTGTCTCTTGATTCTTTTCTTCTGAATGGTTGGTATTCTCATGAGACTGACGAAGCTGTCGATTCGAGAACGTCTCAAGTTACTGAAGTATTTCTCTAACATCCTTTGGCGATTATAAGAGAAATAGGAACGCGAGTGATAATTCCTTAGTGCAATCAATCACCCACGATCCGCACGTATTTAATTTGTATTGTCTTCAGATGTATCTGCACCTCTTCCTCAGTGGTGTAAGAATCGACACATTGGTTGCACTTCCACACCTTTGATTTAGTAATCATGTGGCAATGTGCGGTGCGATAGTGTCGCAACAAGGCCTCTTCGGAATCAAGCTTGATCTCACAAAACGAACAGATTCCAAGGTCTTTTAAAGACAGTTCATCGGAAAACTTGTAATGGCAATGGTTACATTCGCCTTCCCAGATATTGATGTGTTCAGATTTTTCATAGCAACTCTGTTGTTTGTAGTACTTTTATCAGCGTCGGAATAATTGTACCTAAAAATTTGTATATTAGATTTATTCTTTATAAAAGTAAAGCGGATTGTTCTTATGCGGGATTGTGATTGATTCTAATAGTCAAAAAGGATAGGAAATATTTATTAGATAACACCAGAAAATAACAACGCATAACAAACCAAGGCATAAGATCAGTAAAACACATTTTTGATAAAATACTTTTACTAAAAATCAACAATACCTTCCTTATACTTACAACAAGCTCAAAATTACCAGGCTACGAACTAAAGCTTACACATATAGAATTATAGAAAAGCTGTACAAAACTGGAAAAATATTCAGGAAACATGTTTCAATGATTTTTTGGTCTAAGTCTTATCATATATTCGTATAATCACAAGTATATCCGGGTAATTCCAAAGGTACGGCGTCCTGTTTTTTTAAACCTACCCGATGAATAACACATGTCCGAGGCGAGTCAGTTTTGATGAAAGATGTCCATGGACTAATTTTGACTGACTTGATACGTTTAATTTCTAACTCTATTTTTTTCTCAGAGGATTTAAAACCTTTATGAAGTGATATAATGGTGTTACATAGGAAGTGCAGAGTAATGTAAAATGCATTATTGTGCATTTTTTCTTCAATCGTATGTTAAAATTCAACTTTTATAGTAGAATTACTTTTTCCTCTTTGGAAAAACCTTGATTTTCTTCAAACCCCGTTTTGCAGCAGATTGGGTTTGCAACGGAAGATAAAGATATTTTCCCAAAAAAGTGAAATATTGACATACAATTTCAGAGCTGTACTATTACTTGTTAACAAGTTACGCACAGAAAATGTATTTTTTTCAGTAATCTCTATACACGTCATGAAACGATCAGACGAAAAGTATTAAGAATACTCCTCCAGAAAAAAGGGACATCTGACATTATGCTTCCTCAATTTAAATTATATAGAAAAATGTTTAAGCTTTACAAATAAATATCAATTATTGGAAATAAAGGTTTTGTACTTTTAAAAAATAGGTGACCTTACTTTTGGGATTATCCTTGTACGAAACAAACAGAAAACATTATGCTTTATCAACACTAATAATATCCTTAATATAGCATATATGCCTTAATGAAAATTTATTAACAGTCTTTAGATGAGATACGTCCGAAATGAGAAAATATGCTGTGACAAAGAAAACATCCAGTGCAACTGATTTTATTTGTATGAAATTCTGTATACAGTTAGATATAAGCCAGGGAAATTAGTTATTAAATTTTGCTGTGTGAGATATGTGTCCATTACCTATACCAGAGACTCCAAGGTTAAACAGGCGATAGGACAAGTGTTAACGTAGGCGTTCCACAGGGGTCTGTACTGGGACCGGTAATTTTCTCACTGTACATCAAAACCCTTGATCTATCTTGCCCTACGATGCCTTACTTAAAATATCAGATAAAGAACATGAAATTTTAAGGAATATCGGCAAGCTGTATTTTCTGTCGATTTATTTGAATATAAATGCTTGTTTTTTAATCTTGTTAGTTTTTAAATCTGTCAACGTGAACTTTGTTTTTTTATATTTTCAATATACAGGGTGTCCGCAAAGTTGGGGTTTTCCTTTACACGACGTGTAGATCTTGAAAACATAAGCAATTTTTCTTAATACCATATACACCAATGTCTAGATAAAGGGCTCTGCAATATCAAAAATATCTGAATACCGTCCTGTAGGCGCGACTCGCGACATCCCCAACTGGTACTAGGACACTAGCTCAACCCGACGACAGAACTGGGTTGGGGGTCAGGGTCAGTGTGTCAGGTTAGTATGCAACCTTCAACCGACGGTTACGGTCACGCGTGTAGAGGTAAACGAACGCATATAATCGATTGCGTTTCAAAAAACAACAAGCACTAGAGACGTGGCTAGAGAAGTGCAAGTATCAAAAACTAAAGTGTGGCACACGCTGCGTGAAGAGGGGCTGTATCCGTTTCACGTCCAACGTGTACAAGCCCTTCAACCTGACGATTTTCCAGCAAGAGTGCGGTTTTGTGAGTGGTTGTTGCATCAACATGACAATAATCCGGACTTTTTGAAGTGCATATTGGTAACAGACGAATCTACGTTCACGCGTAATGGGGTGAATAACTTTCGCAACACTCATGTTTGGTCAGTAGAAAATCCGCACGCTGTCCGTCGGGCACATTTTCAACAAACATTTTCGGTGAATCTTTGGGCTGGCATGGTGAACGGTATGCTCATTGGACCATTTATTCTCCCAAATCGATTGGACGGGATGCAATACCTAGACTTTTTTTACGCAACATTTTGCCTCCCTTGTTAGAAGATGTGCCATTAAGTGTAAGACAATCAATGCGGTTTCTGCACGATGGTCATATTTGTTACCCCTGTTCGTGGTCTGCACCACCGCCGGCATCTGCTCGGTAGCGCATCAGCTGATTTCATTTTCTGTTGGAGCGGTATGATTTCGGGCAGAGACGTACTTAGCCCTTCTCGTCAACTGGAGAGTGTGTACTTTTTTCCTAATTTTTTTTTTACTCGATCGCCCTCGTTTCACTACACATTACCTTTGTTATTTCAAGGGTAGTTGTTTCTGAAAAGGAAAACCCCAACTTTGCGGACACCCTGTATTTGTATGTTTGTATTTTTTGGAATGACTGACGAATCCCACACATTGTTTTTAATGTCGAATGGAGGATAAAATAAATGAAATGATGATGTGGTGAATTTCTGTCTGCTTGAGGTATCATATCAATTAAGTTGCACTTGGAAAATCTAATGAGATAAAGGGGCCATTTTTCTTCCCATCATATCCTTCACATGTTCAGTGGACGACCATTATCTTGTTGGAAAAGATGATTTGCAATTGTTTGAAAGATTGGAAAAAGTTGGGTTTTAGTATTTTTCATGTTGTTTTATTGAGGTTTTTCATTCACTTCCCTCCATTATATGGTTAAATAATGTCATGAAAATAATAACTAAAGAAAGTAAAACTTTGTTGTGCTATATTTTGTTTTCCAGGAAGTACGTGTTTCTGTTCTCCAGTAGAATTATTCTACAGCAAATGGAAATAAAAATCCACAAGAGGTTTTGGCTATGATCATTTTGAAAAGATGTATGGCCTAAAATAGCACTTAACCTCAAACAAAAAATTTACTCTGGAATAATTTTTTTCGCAAACAAATTTTTGGTAGCTAATTTCAACATATTCACATTACAATTCAGCTTTTTCTTAATTTTAGCAAAAACAAATCAAAAATCTATCAAAAAAATCAGTTCCTGCCTATCTAGATTCAAATTTTCATTTATTATAGAATTTTTGATGGATCAAAAGTGTTCATTTACTAGGATCTATGTCCTTTTTATGTTTCTATTATCTTCGAACTACAATTCAGATAAAAATAAGTAATTACTTATGTCTAACTGTGTAAGCAATTTCATTAGAATAAAAAAATTTTTATTGCGTCTTCTATTTTCTTTGTCATTGGGTACATAATTAATCATGCTCGGTTGTCCATTCAATAAATGAAATAAATATGCACAATATAGTTACTTATCTATCAAGAGCGCAAAATACTGCTTTACCGCTCGAGAAATAAGTTCGAAAGCAACTACAAAACCGCAGTTATTTGCCGTATTTACATTACATTGTAGCTGTAAAGTTGATAAGAATCTTTGCACACGCATTGCGATGACATCCGGCAATCAGTCAGTAGCCAGCGCTTGTGCCACTTTATCGCTCTAGAGCTGCAAAACCGTTTGCGATCGGTCCTCGGAATGCCAGGCTGTGATAGACAACACGTACTTTCTCGGTCGATTGTAGAACTAATATTCCGCAAAAGAGCATTAAGATTCTATGTCGTACAACCCGGCAGTAATGCAATCTGAAATCTCATTTCTGTAATCTTCGTCGTGTCTCTCGATAATGTGAATCGTGACAGCTGACAGCCCAGAAAACCAGTCAGTACAGTAACAACACTGGATAATCCTAGAATCTTCACTTTGAGTCTTGAGGCACATCTCCAACGGTACGACGAGATTCGCTTTCAGTCTTATTGCAGGATGTTTGATTTTAGCGTGATACTTCAAAGCTCCTTCTGATTTAAAGTTACCTTTGCATATGGGACACAATATCGTGGGAGCTGACTTTTCAGTTGCGTCGTGAAACAATTTCAAGGATACACAGTTGGACATTTGATAAGACCGTTCTTTGTGTTTCGTCAGAATGTGTGACGCAGCACTGCTTATATTGGTACTATTATGAATACAAAAAGGGCACTCGTAATAAGTCCTGCTCCCCAAATACTTAGTTTTAAGGGCGGACTCTAAAGGAAGTGGAGGTGCGTTTTCCAATTTTATTGCCGGGTGTTTAAATCTAGTATGTTCGGTCAGCGATTCTTCAGATTTAAACGTTCTTTTACATAAAGGACATTCATGATGAGTGATAGCATTTGGCGCGCTTTGGACCTCAGACGTTTCAGACTGCTTCCACTGCAACACGTTCCTGCAACACGTGCCGACGCATGACGTGCAACATGTTGCAGGGCAGATCTGCTGTAGGGGAAAACTACTTTTGGACGTATCAGGGGAAGCTACGCTAGTTTCCAGTAAAGACGATGAAATATCGCTGATTTCTGAGCTGTTACTGGTCCAACGAGAGTTATAGAAAGATGGTCCGTCATCTGTATGGCTCGAAGCAGATTCTTCCAATTTCCTATCATGCTCATCAGTTAAGTTCAGAGGAAGATTTCCATAGCCTTCGTCGAATAATTCCAAAGACACGCAATCAGAAATTTGACCCGCCCTGTCTTGATGATCCTTCAGAATGTGGTACGTTATAAGCTCTACTTTGACATAACCTTGACAGCAAAAAGGACACTGATAATAGTTCTTTCCTTCCCGCTGGACTCTAAGAACTGATCGCAGCGGAAGTGGCGAGCCGTTTCTCATTTTTATCGCCGGATGTTTCATTGTGGCGTGTTCTACCAGCGCTTTCTGTCGTTTGAAGAACGTTTTACAAATCGGGCAAAACGCGACCGGACACACCGCTTGCGAAGGTGAATCTTCACCTTGCAAAGAACTAGAACGTTTATCGAACAATTCCATAGATACACAGTCAGACAGGTAAACCTTGTCTTTATGCGTTTTTAGGATGTGATTCATCAGATGATACAAGTGAAGGGAACTGAATATGCAATCAGTGAACGGGCATTTATGGCACACTTTTTCTTCTTTGCATAGCATTCTTAGAACTGCTTCCAGAGAAGCTGGAGGGTCATTGCCGAGGACGATTGCAGGATGTTTGATTGAAGCATGCTGGAGAAGCACTTCTTCTGAGGAGCATTTTTTTCTGCAAATTGGACAAACGTTATCTTCGATCCCTTTATGATGATTGGCATCCCCATCTGAATCTTCTAGCTGCTGTATACCAACTGTATCCACTTCCTCAGCTTTGTCGGATCTCGATGATGTTCCATCTTCATCGGTTATATCACAGCGTGCATCTCCGGAACTTTGAGACACTCCCAACGATACGCAGTCAGATATCGCGTCTTTGTGCTTCTTCTCGAAATGTTTTTTAATAATGGACATGAATCTATCAAGGCGATATCCGCAGATGGGACATTCATAATGGTTTAGATGTGATTCATCTTTAACGATGCTCTCTAAAGGGACTGCAGTACCGTCTTGTAGTTTTATAGCGGGATGTTTGGCATAAGCGTGCATTTTCAAATTTTTTTCTGATTGAAGATCTTTTTCGCATATAGGACACAAACAGGCTGGTTGAGAAGTTTCTTTGACCTTTGTCTTCTTCTTCACCTTTTTCTTACGTTTGAGATGCCCTCTGCCAGAACAATCAGATCTTGATTCGTCAACGATTACCTCGCTGCTATCTGCTTCTCTAACATTACATTTATTTGATTCGTCAGATTGAGATTCTGTATTCCTTGTACTGAGATTGATCTTTGACATTTGTCGGGAAACGCCGTCTTCATCGAACAATCCCAAAGTTACACAATCAGACATTTTTTCTTTTCGCTCTTCGTGTCTCCGAATGATATGATACACGATAGCTGATAAGCTGCAAAACCATTTTATACAAAAAATGCACTGATAAGTTCCGTCGTTATCGTCAACTTTGACAAGTGATTGTAACGGCACGCCAAACGAATCATCCAGTTTGACTGCAGGATGTTTAATATACGAATGATCGATCATACTTTTTTCTGATTTGAATTTAGTTTTACAAATTGGACAAAGCACACTATCAGTAACTTTCGACGAGTTGTGCAATTTGTTTTCAAGTAGATCACTATGATTGGTATTCTCATGTAAGTCGAGCTCCTCTTTGGTAAAGAAAGGGTCTGAACAATGATTACAACGCAGTGTTTCACGATGCGGTCTGCACTGCAACACGTGATTTTTCAAGTTTTTTGCAGATATCGCTTGCTGACAGTACCTGGAATAAATAAGCATTATGTCAAACCAAAGTGGTTGGAAATTCAAATCTCGATATCAGATAATTAGACTGAGTGACCAAAAGGAAAACACCTACGTGTTTTTTAGAAGTCAAGAATTCTTTGGACTTCTCTTATCGCTCACATTGGGTGCTACCTCTCACAGCTGAACATCGTCGTAACCGTTACTAATAAGAGACACTGAACATGTACGCCAAAAATTATTGAAATCGTTTAAACATACGTAAGTGTTTCCCTTTTTAGGCCACTCAGTATATACTAAGTGACATATAAATCCGAACACCCAGTTTAAATGGTTTTATTTTAATAAAATTTTGTATAAGTACTTAATGAAGCATAATAAGTGAATGATAAAAATTTCAAAATGATTGCACTGCTTTAAAGCCCTTTGACCTTTAATAATGTGTGGATGCACTCTGATGTGCTACGCATTCTCCAGCGCGCCTAGGCATGCTTCTGATCAGGTGGTCAATGTCCTCCTGTGGTATCTCATTCCAGGCAACCACCAACTCCTCTCGAAGTGCTTCTAGAGTCTGAGGAGGACGTTGCAAATTGAGCAATCTCCTACCCATCATATCCCACACGTGCTCAATTGGGGATAAGTCAGGAGATCTTGGTGGCCATGGTAACAATGTGACATCATTATGTTGAAAGAAGTCTATTGTGACTCTTGCAACATGTGGTCGGGCATTATCTTGTTGGAAAGTTTTATCTGCCAGGGTGTCAAGATAGGGTAAAAGATGGGGTTCTAGAACTTCGTGGATATAACTCTGCGCGTTCATGTTACCTCTGATGAAGATTAAAAGTGACCTGGAACCATAAGCTATAGCACCCCAAACCATAACTCCAACAGTGTGATGAACATGTCTTTCAACAAAAAACTGTGGATTCCTCCTTTCACCACGTCGCCTTCTAACCCTGGCACGACCATCGCGCATGCCTAAACAAAATCGAGACTCGTCACTAAAGACAATACTGTTCCATTCCTGATCCCAGAATGACCGTTTTCTGCACCACTCAAGGCGATTACGTCGGTGTTCTCGAGTTAAAGGGAGGACCCAGTGTGGCCGGTATGAAAACAAGCCAAAACTTCTCATTCGTCGGTAAACACTTCGCATGCCAATAGGTCTTCCCTGTTCTGCAAACCATTCATTTACAATGCACCTGGTAGTGGAGAAACGGTCCCTTTAGGCCAATAATCTTAGGCGGCGATCTTCACGGTCTGTTGTTCTACGACGGCGTCCAGTGCCCCTTGCTCTTTGCGTACGGCCTTCTCGAAGCCATGCCTGACAACACCTAACTACAGTGTCTACACTTCTTTGCACTCTAACTGCAATTGCCCGAAAAGAAAGTCCAGCTTCCCGAAGTCCCACTATACGGCCCCTATCAAACTCACTAAGTTGACGAAATCGTACAGGTCTCAGTACTCTAGGCATCGTAACCGATCGTAAAGGATGTCAAGAAGCAAAATCCGCCAACGTTGATTCTTTACTGCGGCTGAAATATTCATTTTTAGAGCGTTAGTGAATTAAAAAAAAAGCAGTATAAAAACCGGAATGTCCAACTGATAAGGCTGAACATTTTTTCACTTGTTATTTACAGTAAGATAAATACATTCACCAACTTTTATTAAAATAAACTGGGTGTTCGGATTTATATGTCACTTAGTATATTATTATAGTCGCCACGTGCACTCGCTGTAAACGCCACCTATCAAGGAATGTTATAACGACGCTATAGTGCCATCTCTGATCTCCACCATGGACGTCGTGTGATATGTTAACAATTAGTAATGAAAGGGTGAAATGCGAAAGGCTTTCGCGGCCATCATCCAATGTTGTTTGGTCGATTTTTGGGTAGTGAGGCCGTCGAGCAGTGTCACACGATTTGTTAAACCAGCCGTTTAGGCACTTTCACTGTGTGAGGGATGTATTCCTCCATTCCGACGTGGATAATTTCGGTTATCGAAGAACAGACAGCCGACGCATCCGCGTCAGCGAAACAGACACCTTTCCAAGGAAAGTTAGAGAAGAAGTCTCTGAGCCCCTCCCAGTCGGCATGCCAAGTTTGCACAGTGATGAAAGAGGTTTGAAAAATCGAAAAGCGAAACTAAAGTAAGTAAACAACGTACCTGCAAGAGTATTCTTCTGAAGTCGCTTCATGCACTGTAAAGGAACCATCCTCATAATCATCGTGACGTTCCTTCACACGATTAGATAAATGTATCTCTTGCAGACCAACGTTTTCCGCTGACGATTTCACAGGATCATTTCTGACATCCTTTCCCAGTCGTTCCTTAAAAACGCACTGATTTCTTATTTCTTCCCTGTGGTGATCCAGATAATGCAAAACTAGTTGCGGTACTTCCTCGAATATCATTCTACAATACGAGCAAGATACTTCTATGACGACTCCGACATGCAACGATTTGAGATGCGTTATAACTTTCTCTGTTTTACGAAAATGTCTTAAGCATATTGTACAGAAATTGTTTTCGTCTCTATGCTTCTTTTTCAGGTGCTTAAGCATATTCACTTCAGAAGGAAATGAAATTTCACAATTTTTGCACCGCCACGCTTTAGATTCGTTGAGGATTTCATGATGTTCAGTACGATAGTGCTGGAGTAGAGCGGATTCAGTGTCGACCTCTGTTTCACAGAGAAAGCAAAACGTGAGATTTTCGTGCCATATCATGCAGTGAGCTTTTAAAGAAAGGTCGTCAGAAAACGCGTCACTGCAAAGACCACATTTGAATCGCAGATCGTTGCTGCTGAACGTATCCTCACTTGTTGAAAAAAGAATAGGAACGTCATATTTACTATCTTTACTAATAGCCTTAGTAGAATCGTTAGTTTCCCTTCTTTCATCTTTATTCAATGTCAGCGCGTTTGTTTCTTTTTCGGAACTTGTCTCGATTTCTTTAACTTCACATAGTATTGTGACTGGAGCCTTCTCAAGTTGACTTGTCTTCGTATTACTTGATATTACCGTAGACATATCCAACTTACCAGACTCATCTACTTTTTTATCTTTATCGGCTTCACATCTATTGTCTTCAATAACTTTTTCATTTTGTTCGCTAGTTTCATCTTTATTAGATATGATTACTTGTCCTTTTTCAGATCTTGCTTCCTCAGATCGTTGCAAATTGCTTTTTTTATCTTTGTGTAATATTTCATATTGCGTTGTAGATTGCTCAAATTGATTTGTTTCTTTAACGCTCGATACAGATACCTCAAATACTTCTAATCTCCTATCTAGTTCATCTCTTTTTTCAGTCTCGTTGATTAATTCAGATTCTTTCAAATCATTCTTAGTTGACGTTTCCTTATCAATATTTATCTCATTAGGCTTTTGGTCTTCAGTTCCATTATCCGTAAATACTGTTTTGTTTAATGCTTTGCATTTTTCATTTTGATCGGTACATTCGATATTTGTTACTGATATTTCAGACTCTTCAATCACATTACTTGTTTCACATAGTAGTTTATCTACTTCGTTTTTAACGTTTGATTTCCTACATTCAGTACTTTCACCTTCATAATTATTTTCTTCATTTTCAATAGTTGTAGGGTTTTCATCATTATTATTGCTTTTTACATAAGCTTGATTGCTAACTGCTATTTCTACATCTTCCACAGCTTTGATATCGCTGCACCTAAAAACACAGTTGAATTAAAGGAATGAAAGATTTATTGTTCAAGAAATGGAACATAATCTCCAGTCGATGGTATCAGTAGTAGTTAGTGTCTATCATATATAAAACGGCGTATCAGTTTGTGAATTATCACGAGAAATAATTCTTGGACTCAAAGTGTTGATTGACTTTTATTTATAACTCCAAACAGCAATTAGTCATAAAAAAGTAGTTGCCACCTTTCCTTGAAACATTTGAGCAGCTCAGCAAGTCTTGACAAGTCTTAACAAGATAAAAATAATATGTTTTCCAACAATGGTAGCAATAATGCAATACAACGTAAGAAATAAACCCCTGTGAATAATATATAACAAAAAATCATAAAATGGTTTCCATTGTAGTTTCGAAAAATCAAAAACCTAAAATATAAACAAAATGCCGTATTCTAAGTAAAGTAACAGTCGTGGTTGCAAGGATCTGGAAGTAAACCTAAGCATAACGATAGTGAAATAATAGTTGTCTTAATAAAAGGCTTAACCCAAAAATGCTATAAAAAAGCATATAAAGTTCTTGCCAATTTTTATGCATTTAACAAGCTTAAAAAGCTGATTTACCAAAATTCAAACCTTTACAGATATAACTGATTTTCAGTCTGATTCGCAAAAAATAAGTTTATAACTTGACAGACAGATTAGTAAAACATATTGTCAATAAATTTTAAATCAAAGGAAAAAGTCAAGTGTCACCTAAAATACAGATAAGTAAAATACAGGGTGTCCGCAAAGTTGGGGTTTGCCTTTTCAGAAACAACTACCCTTGAAATAACAAAGGTAATGTGTAGTGAAACGAGGGCGACCAAGTAAAAAAAATAAAGGAAAAAGTACTCACTCTGCAGTTGACGAGAACGGCTAAGTACGTCGAAATCAGCTGAAGCGCTACCGAGCAGACGCAAAAACCACATTGATTGTCTTACACTTAATGGCACATCTTCTAACAAGGAAGGCAAAATGTTGCGTAAAAAGTCTAGGTATTGCATCCCGTCCAATCGATTTGGGAGAATAAATGGTCCAACCATGCCAGCCAAAACATTCACCGAAAATGTTTGTTGAAAATGTACCCGACGGACAGCGTGCGGATTTTCTACTGACCAGACATGAGTGTTGCGAAAGTTATTCACCCCATTACGCGTGAACGTAGATTCGTCTGTCACCAATATGCACTTCAAAAAGTCCGGATTATTGTCATGTTGATGCAACAACCACTCACAAAACCGCACTCTTGCTGGAAAATCGTCAGGTTGAAGGGCTTGTACACGTTGGACGTGAAACGGATACGGCCCCTCTTCACGCAACGTTTGCCACACTTTAGTTTTTGATACTTGCACTTCTCTAGCCACGTCTCTAGTGCTTGTTGTTTTTTGAAACGCAATCGATTATACGAGTTCGTTTACCTCTACACGCGTGACTGTAACCGTCGGTTGAAGGTTGCATACTAACCTTACACACTGACCCCGATCCAGTTCTGCCGTCGGGTTGAGACCTTGTACCAGTCTGGGATATCCCGACGGGTCGCGGCTACAGGACGGTATTCAGATATTTTTGATGTTGCAGAGCCCTTTATCTCGGTTCCCTTAAGACATTGGTGTATATGGTACTAAGAAAAATAGCTTATGTTTTCAAGATCTACACGTCGTGTAAAGGAAAACCCCAACTTTGCGGACACCCTGTATATTGTCAATAAATGTCAATTGAGCTTGGAGAAGGTCGCCGTTGAGAATGAAACCTCAACCCCCACATATTATTTATCTTTAATAAAAAGATTGCAGGTCAGCAAAATGTTTCAGTATCCATTTTAGAAAAAAAAAATTTGACGAAACTGACTTTATTAACGATTAAGTAGCTACAAGAGATACACTGATAAAATTGATATAAGATTTACAGAACCAGCTAAACCATGCAAGACAATTTTCGAATACAAATATCAACATCAAAATTTGAATATAGTAATTACGGCTACTTTCTTACAGCGAAATATAAAGGGTTGTCCAATAGGGACGCAGGAAAGTAAACGTCAATTTGACATAGACGCCATCTTTGTTTTCTGTCACCGACATGTCATTTTGTTAGTTGAATGTTTACCATTGATCGCTATGGAGTCGTATTCGATTGAAGACCGCATTAAAGTTATTCAAGAGCACTACAAAAATGGTGGAAAAATAAAAAATACGTTTCGCGCGCTTCGTGAACATTTCGGTCGCAACAACCGCCCAAACGAAACAACCATCGGTCGTCTGGTGCGTAAATTCGAGGCAACAGGTTCTGTGGCAAATCTGGCCGGCCAAGAAGCGTTCGCACACCGGAAAATATTGCTGTTGTGAAGGAGAGTGTGAGAGACGATCCGAAACAATCAACATCGCGTCGATCCCAAGAATTGGGCATTTCGAAAACCAGTTTGCTCCGCATTCTCCACAAGGATTTGAATGTACACGCCTACAAGATCCAATTGACGCAAGAGCTGCGTCGGGCCGACCATTTTTCGCGCCGAACGTTCTCAGATTGGCTCCTTGAACACCGCCAAATTGATGCCAATTTTTCATCAAAAATCATGTTCAGCGACGAAGCGCATTTCACTTTGAATGGGACGGTAAACAAGCAAAACTGCCGCATCTGGGCGAACGAAAATCCCCGTGAGTATCAAGAGCAGCCGATGCATCCTCAAAAAGTGACTGTGTGGTGTGCATTGTGGTCAAAAGGCATCATCGGACCTTACTTTTTTGAAAATGCGGCCGGGGACGCCGTTACCGTCAGCGATCGAAGGAATGGATATGGACGATGTTTATTTCCAACAAGACGGTGCAACATGCCACACAACCAACGTCAATATCCATCGATTGCAGTCCTTCTTCGGTGATCGCGTGATTTCGCGCAGAGGAAATGTGCCATCGCCATCAAGATCGTGCGATTTGACTCCCTTGGACTTCTTTTTATGGGGATATTTGAAAAGCAAAGTCTACGTCAACAAACCAGCCACCCTCCAAGAACACAAAAACAATATCATTGCCAAGATAAATGCCATAGAACCGACCATGTTGCAAAATGTCATTGAAAATTTCGACCATCGCGTGGACGTCTGTAAATCCAGTCGTGGTGAACATTTGAGCGATATTATATTTCATACATAAATAGTATCAATGAACCTTCAAAATAAAGTACCCAACTTGATTTGAATATCAATCTTTCTTGTTTTAATATGCGTTTACTTTCCTGCGTCGGTTTTGGACAACCCCATATATGAAATATTTAGCATTTAACCCATCTAAACAACAACAGTTCACGCTGCCAATCTGTGGTACCTACAAGTGAGGTTTAGAAAACACTGGACAATCATTGTGTTGTCATCAAGGACATTTATATGTCTCCATGGTTTGCTTTCACGTGGATGTCAAGAGTTGCACGTGAGAGATAGCTGTTTCCACAAAAGCTGCACGGATATCCCGATTCTTCATATAGACTAACACTCCCAAAAGACTTGCTTCCAAGTCCATAAAAGCTACCGTACATCCTTGGTACGTTACTCGATCTACCAGTACTACGAAATTGACTTCCGAAAGATCTACCCCTGAAATCATCAGCTACCCTCGAGCTAACATCACCATAGCCTTGCTTTCGATCTGTATCTCCATATATTCTACTTCGCGTATCGTCTTTGATGTAACCTTGGTTTCCATCTAAGCTCCCGACAGGTCGACTTCTTGAGCCGTATGGCCAGGAACCCGCTGAAGTGGTGCTGTAAGGAGACTCACGGCCTCTGTCTTTCGAAGTTTGTCTCCTAGTAAACAATACTCCATCATCATCACTGACTTTATTCGTCGGTCCGCCAATATCGGTAAACTCCCCGGATCCAATTATTTCCTCACCCCTAGAACCCGACGGTTGAATTTCTTCTTCTACTTCTTTTCTATATGTAGGCTTAGTTACTTGCTGGCGTCTTGAATCAGAAGAACCGCAGGATGTAGGTTCTTTTCCTTGGCCCATACTTTCCTGGACCCCAGAGTCTCTGTGCCTTGATTCGTAAGGATTGTAAGCCATAGCTTCACTTCTTTGATCTAGCTTTGTCTCGTTTCTAGAGCTTCTTACAGGAGGATTTCTTGGTTCTCTTCTTTTTTCGCTTACGTATCCTGATTCATATGAATCGTAAGTCGGAGAACCTTCTTGATCTACTGTTTTCTCATTTCTAAAGCCTCCTCTGGATTCATAAGAACCATAGGTCGTACGATGTTTTTCTTGGTCCAATCGTTTCTCATTTCTGAAATGGGATGATTCAAAAGAGCCCCCTTCCTCGTTACCTTGCCTTCTACGTCTAACAGAATCATCAGCCGTCAGACCTCTTGAGCTAGGTATATTTGCTGTTAGACCACTTGAAGATGTGCCTGTTTTAATTTTTTTGTCGCTAGGTTCGGAAAGCTTATATGGTTCATTGGATCCAAGCCTTTTCCTATCTGAAGATCTAACGGTACCATCAGCCATCAAGCCTCTTGTGCTAGGCATCAGACCATGCGGTTCCTTGGGAGTTGAAGATGTGCCTGTTTTAATTATTTTGTCGCTAGGTAAAAGGTTATATGGTTCATTGTATCCAAGCCTCTTCCTACCAGTATTTTGACTATCTAAAGGTCTAACGGTATCATCAGCCGTCAAGCCTCTTGCGCTAGGCATCAGGCCATGCGGTTCCTTGGGAGTTGAAGATGTGCCTGTTTTAATTTTTTTGTCGCTAGGTTCATTGACCCTTTTCCTACCAGTGTTTTGGCTATCTGAAGGTTGAGGAGCATCGTCAGCTAGTCCAAATGATATCGGATCAGTTATTTCATGTAGCATATCTTTATGAAGTGAATAAATATGTTCAATCAGTACTTGTATTATGTTACGATAGCTACAGTACGGACATTTATAATAAGTCGATTTTCCTATTTCAAAAGTCATTAGGGTCGACTCTAAAGGGACTGGAGGACCAGTCGCTTGTATTTTTAAAGGATGTTTCGTTTTTGAATGACTCAATAGACCTTCTTCGGATCCGAATTTCTTTTTGCATATCTGACATGGGATCAGTCGCGCTGGAGGACCCCAATCTAAACCCAGATCTGTCTCTTCGGAATGTTTTTTAGTCACATGATTTTGAAGCGTCTGTTCGCTAAGCATATCCAACAGACAGTATCTGCAACGTAACTGTCCATGTGAAATCGCGCATCTCACCAAATGGTTGATGAACATTGGCTTTTTCAAGGTTAACTTGCAATGACTGAAACAAAGAAAAACATGCATAAAATATACTTAGTGACAGAAGTGTTACGCCCAGAAAAATAATTCCTTCAACTTGATTTCATTGACAAGTAATACGAAAGAAATCAATGTGTTGGCCGACCTCACAGCTGAATTCGCTCCTGTATACATCTAGGCATCGACAAAATGAGATTAGATGTGGCAGAGTGTGACGGATGATTCAAAGTGGATAGTCTCCTCCCCATCATATCCCGCATATGTTCGATGGGATTTAACGGGGCAAAACATTAACGTCTGCAAATCCAATATGACGCCGTTCTCCACGGTGGCGGCTTACGCCTCCACGAGCATCGTGCGTACCTAGACAGAATCGCGATTCATCGCTGAAGATGACATTATGCGATTCTGCCTCCCAATGTTGCCGTTCAATGCTCCAGTTCAAACGTTGACGACAGTGGTCCGCAGTCAGAGGAAGCACTAACCGTGGACGTCCAAAGGCGCGAATGGGGCGATAGAGATAATCGTCTCCAAACGATAGGGCTAGTTGTCTGACGCTCTGCGGTGCGCCTCGGTGGACCAGTTCGTGTTCCTCTACCTTCTTCTTTCCACACACGACACACACGCATTACCGTCATTGCAGTGCAATTAACACGGCGGCCAATTTCGCGATAGGACAAACCAACATCTCGATATTCATTAAAAAAGTTGAAGAAATTATTTTTTCTGGTATAACTTCCAATGTATACTAAGTGACATATAAATCCGAACACCCAGTTTAAATGGTTTTATTTTAATAAAAGTTGGTGAATTTATTTATCTTACTGTAAATAACAAGTGAAAAAATTTTCAGCCTTATCAGTTGGACATTCCGGTTTTTATACTGCTTTTTTTTAATTCACTAACGCTCTAAAAATGAATATTTCAGCCGCAGTAAAGAATCAACGTTGGCGGATTTTGGTTCTTGACATCCTTTACGATCGGTGCGATGCCTAGAGTACGGAGACCTGTACGATTTCGTCAACTTAGTGAGTTTGATAGGGGCCGTATAGTGGGACTTCGGGAAGCTGGACTTTCTTTTCGGGTAATTGCAGTTAGAGTGCAAAGAAGCGTAGACGCTGTGGTTTGGTGTTGTCAGGCATAGCTTCGAGAAGGTTGTACGCAAAGAGCAAGGGGCACTGGACGCCGCCGTAGAACAACAGACCGTGAAGATCGCCGCCTAAGATTATTGGCCTTAAGGGACCGTTTCTCCACTACCAGGTCCATTGCAAATGAATGGTTTGCAGAACACGGAATACCTATTGGCATGCGAAGTGTTTACCGACGAATGAGAAGTTTTGGCTTGTTTTCATACCGGCCACACTGGGTCCTCCCTTTAACTCGAGAACACCGACGTAATCGCCTTGAGTGGTGCAGACAACGGTCACTCTGGGATCAGGAATGGAACAGTATTGTCTTTAGTGACAAGTCTCGATTTTGTTTAGGCATGCACGATGGTCGTGCCAGGGTTAGAAGGCGACGTGGTGAAAGGAGGAATCCACAGTTTTTTGTTGAAAGACATGTTCATCACACTGTTGGAGTTATGGTTTGGGGTGCTATAGCTTATGGTTCCAGGTCACCTTTAATCTTCATCAGAGGTAACATGAACGCGCAGCGTTATATCCACGACGTTCTAGAACCCCCATCTTTTACCCTATCTTGATCCAACTTTCCAACAATATAATGCCCGACCACATGTTGCAAGAGTCACAATAGACTTCTTTCAACATAATGATGTCAGATTGTTACCATGGCCACCAAGATCTCCCGACTTATCCCCAATTGAGCACGTGTGGGATATGATGGGTAGGAGATTGCTCAATTTGCAACGTCCTCCTCAGACTCTAGAAGCACTTCGAGAGGAGTTGGTGGTTGCCTGGAATGAGATACCACAGGAGGACATTGACCACCTGATCAGAAGCATGCCTAGGCGCGTTGGAGAATGCATAGCACATCAGGGTGCTCCACACATTATTAAAGGCCAAAGGGCTTTAAAGCAGTGCAATCATTTTGAAATTTTTATCATTTACTTATTATGCTTCATTAAGTACTTATACAAAATTTTATTAAAATAAAACCATTTAAACTGGGTGTTCGGATTTATATGTCACTTAGTATATATATATCGAAATATAGATACCGAGTGTTTGAAATTCGACTTTCACCATTGAGATATCGGAAACGGTAACGAATACGAAGTCAGTTAAATGAGGGTAGGTAACTAAGGAAAACAAAAGATTCCCAATTCCGGGTATTTCCGGATATAGACGATAGAAGCCGAATTTTGTCAAAATCGTAACAGTAAATCCACGATTCATCACCACTAACAATGCTGTACACATTTTTTGAGTTTCCGGAATTGAAACCGTCAAGCGTTTTTTGACACCAATTAACCCTGGCTGATTTCTGCTCTTCAGTCAACAGGTCGGGTATCCAACGAGAAACTAATTTTCTTACTCCTAATTCTTCATGTAAAAATTTTTTAATTGAGGTTTTTGAGATCTTTATTGACGCCTCAATCTCGCGATATGTCACATCTCTGTGTTACTACAGAGTGAGGTTAAGATTCAGTACTGACGTTCGATCCGCGCGGCCTGCTATGTTTCTATATGCAAACAGTCAATATTGACGCATTTTTATTTCTCGTTTATAGTTTGACTTTGAAGTAAACAAACTACCACATACCTGCAAATGTACTGCTCCACGACCGGTTGCTGCGTGCCAAAATGTCTCTGATTGACATGCTTAGTCGCCAGTTCCATCGTCTTGAAGTTCGCGATACAGACAGGGCATCCGAAGACTTTTTGTTTCTGCAAATCTGGATCTACGATTTCCACACCATGAGCAGCTCCCAGATGAAGCGCAAGGTCAAGGTCTTGTTGGAATTTCTCCAAGCACGCGTGGCATTCGAATCTTTTATTAGCCGAAGCTTCCTTTTGCATTGCGTCAACTTTAGACCCTTTGGCAGGTTTTTCCTTTATCTCATTTTGCAATATGTGCTTTTCATAATAGTGGTACACGACGCGCATGTCGTTCGCACACGGCGTGTTACAACTAGAACAAGTTGGTTTCATAGTGACTTGAACATGAGACATCCAATGATCTAGGGCTTCAGGATAAGTCGCACACGATACGGAGCAGCATGAACACTTGCCTTGTCTCACTTCATGTCTTGCTTCTAGGTGTTTTCGCATACCTTCCTCAGAATGGACATAACCAGAATCGCATTGCATGCACTTCCAAATTTTGACTACACCAAACAACTCAGGATGGTAGCACCGGCAGTGCATCCCCATTTCTATTTTTGTCTCAAATTTGGCCTCACAAATAACGCAAGAGATCTGTGAGTTTGTCTCATCTTCCCGCGATTTCGCCTTTTCAGTTCGTTCGTTCGTTGGTTTATTTTTGTGTTTGTCATCATAATGTAACCTCAAATGATTAAGATTAGTGAACTCCAGCTTACAGACGTGACATGTTGGTTTTTCCAGGACTTCAACATGAGTCGACTTCAGATGATTAGTAACTTCGAGCTGCGTCTTTAGACTCTTGTAGCAAATGGGACACAGATTCTCTTCTATTTTGTGTTTCTCGTCCAAATGTTTCTGCATATCTTCTTCAGTGTCAGCGAAGATAATACATTTCCTGCATCGCCAAGTCATTATATCGCTTTTTACGCTTGAATTTGACCCGCTAGCTACTTCAGTTGTAGATCCGCTAGCATGTGTATCCTTAAAGTGACGCAACAGATGGTCAAGATTAACAAACTCCGACGAACAAATAGAACAAGAAGGTGTTTCGATGACTTCAATATGCGAAGTCTTAAGATGCACAATAACTTCAGATCTTGTCATGAAGCCTTTGAAACAAACTGGGCAGAAACTTCCTTGAACTTTATGCTTCATTTGTAGATGCTTCTCCATATCATTTTCCGTATCACTGAAAGTAACACATACTCTACACCTCCAAACCTTACTTATCTCTATACCTGTATCGTTTGAGCCAGTGTTGCAATGTTTCTCCTGATAATGCAGCATTAGTTCTTCCTGACTGTTGCACTCCATTTTACAGATAATGCATAGCAGCTTTGAGAAGGCCGTAATATGTGAGGATTCCAGATGGTCTACAACTTGACTTCTGCTAGAAACATCTTTATAGCAAATCGGACAGTAATTGCCAGTGATAGTGTGTTTTTCATCTAGATGTTTCTGCTTATCTTCCTGGGTGTTGAAGAAAATCTGACACTTGCCACACTTCCAGACTTTAATCTCCGTGATGTATGCACCATGTAGATCAAGATAATGTTCTAGCAAAGACTTAGAACCGGACTTGGTTTCGCAGAGATGGCAAAGTTCATCCTTAACGGTTGTTTGGCTAACCTTTACCAGTTCTCCTGTGGTTGTTGTTGTTGAATGCTTGTCCAGGTAGTGTAATATCAGACTTTCTTGATCGCCGTCCAAGCCGCAAACGGAGCATAACTGTTTTGTGATCGCCGTGATATGAGCCGACCTGACATGGTCGATAATTTGAGATACCGCGGTGAAGCGCTTGTGGCAGATGGAGCAGAAGTTTCCTTGGAGTCTATGAGCATTCCCTATATGTTGCCGCAAAGTTGTGGTGATAAAATGATTACACTTATTACATTTCAAGGTCTTAGATTCTTTTATGATCGAATGATGAGCTATGCTATAGTGTTGTAGTAGAGACTTTTTAGATTCGAATGTTTCCTTGCAAAGGCCGCATAGGCCTTGATCTAGTCTTCCACTTGTAATTTGAGTTTCGGGACCAACTTTCTTTTTCTTTGGCGTTTCTTTTGGAGTTGTTTTCTGTAAATGCTTGTCATAGTAATGTGATATCAGGTTCTCTTGATTATCAGACGACAGCTTGCAAATCGTGCAGGATAGGGTTTTGATCACCATAATATGCGACGTCTTAACATGGTCTACATTTTCGGATACCTTCGAAAAATGCTTGTTGCAAATCCCGCAAAAGGCACCTTTGAGTTTATGAACGTTGACCATATGATCTTTCAAACCGACTGTACTCAATAAATCGTCACAATTTCTGCATTTTAACGCTTTGGATTCGTTGATGATGAGTGAGCGGTGCGATAATCCATAGTGATGCAGCAAAGATTCTTTGGAGTTCAATTTCTTCTCGCAAAACGTACAAACGCCTTCATTTCCAACTTTAGACTTTTCGTTCTTGTCTATACTTGTTGCATCTGGTTTTTGTACTCCGCTATTATCTTTTTTCGATACTGTGTCGCTTGACCTATAAAACATCTCCATTAGAGTGGAATTTTATTCCATATAATAATAATAATAATGTTTATTGTCACAAAATACCGGTAAATATCAAATATTGGGCACAATAAACATAAAGCACCCAAAAAAAGTTTGCACTTGTGTTTGGGTTTGTTAAAAATAAAAACTAATAGTACAGTCAATGTATGAAAAAAAAACCGTTAATACTGTATAATTTGGTGAATAATTATGGTAATGTCAAGAAAAATATCCAGAAAATTATAACTGGATTTTAGTGTATGCCACTGGTGGCTTTCATAGAGAACAGCTGTATCATCCGCAAAACCTATACTACTTATTTTGAACAAATCGTTGATAAATAGATTGAATAAAATGGGTCCTAATTCGGAACCTTGAGGTACACCGTATGATATAATATGGGGTTCACTGAATGTGTTATTAATGTTGACGCACTGTGTTCGATTTGACAAATAATTTTCTATAGTCAACGCCAAACAAAGTGGCGTGCACGTCATCACGATAAAAATTCCCCGACCTAATGCCTAGGTTTCTATCACAAACAATTGCTCTATTGCAGTTTCATATTAATGTGATATATAAATTGTAAAATGGTCATTACTCTCTTATTATAAGTCATATAAACATTGTTATTAAAATATCACATAAGTTGCTTTCTGATAAATTTAGACGCATTATGCGAAATAAAATGTTTTGCAAACGCTCCAATCACTTATCGACATGTAAACGCACTAAACCGATTTCGCAGCGTTGACACATTGTCACCTTGAAACTTATTTAAACTGGGAACTGACATTTGTATTAATTTTGACACTGAATCAATTTGTGGCATTTCAAATCTTTATAAATCCTTTGGCCCCGCATACTGTAAATCAACAACTGTTTGTTTCAAAACAAAATTATTCATTTTACGAGTAGATAAAGGCAATTTTGGTATATAAAGATGCCCAAACAGTTAAATAGTCGGTGTAAGGAACTCGTGGCCTCGTTAATGCACTACTTTGAGCAAGAAAGGAACAACAACGGGCCTTTGTTGCCTTTAAATGCTGTTCAAGAGGTAGGTTACTAATAATTATATGTAATGTATATTAATAATAGTGAAATTTTATTTCATTTTTTGTAGCGTGTTGCTGCTGCTTTAAAAATTAGTTTAAGGACAGTTAGTCGTATTTCCGAGGGTGTGAAAAGTGATGCAAATTTAGAATCGCCCAAGAAAAAGCGGAGTTATATTAAACGTGTAACCAACACAGCGACATTGGATACAAGTACCATTCGAGAAGTGATCTATAATATGTATCACAAAAGTAAGATCTTATTATAATAACTTATCAGAAATTTGCATTAATTTGTTAACTAAATTATAATGTCATATTACACATGGTTTCAGAAGAACAAGTTACGATACAAACTTTATGGTCTCGATTAAGAGATAGGGCATTATTTGATGGTAGTGCCACGTCTTTAAGGCGGTTGCTTAGAGATCTTGGATTTAAGTGGCTTAAGGACAATCCGCGACGAGGGCTCATGGAACTACCAAGTATAGCTTTGAAAAGGGTGGAATTTCTAAGGCAATACAATCAAGCCAAGGTTGAGGCCTTATACCAGTTTGTCTTCCTCGATGAAACTTGGATATTTCAAAATGGGACCATAGGTCGCTCTTGGCAAAATGGAAACCAAAAAAGCGTGAAAGCTATTAAAACAGATGGTAAAAGGTATGTACTTTTACACAATTTGCACTATAAAATTTAAAACTAATATATTTTAGATACATTATATTACATGCTGGAAATGAAAATGGGTTTATTGAGGGTAGTGAAGCGATATTTTCTTCGAAAACAAAATTGAGCGATTACCATGGAGAGATGAACCAGGACAATTTTTTGAAATGGTTTCAACATCAGTTATTAGAAAAATTGGAGAGTCCATCTATGATTATACTGGATAACGCCCCTTATCACAGCATGATATTGCACAAAGTGCCCAACAATGCATGGACAAAAAAAAATATCCAAGACTGGTTGACAAATCAAAACATACCATTTTTAAACACAATGTCTAAAACAGAGCTATTGAGTATTGTTGCTCGGTACATAATGCTTCTTAATTATATATATTTTGGTCGACAGTTTATATTTCTTTTGTTTATTCCTATTCTTAAAATAACTGCTTTTTTAGAAACAAACCACCTAAAATATACGTGATTGATGAATTGGCGGAACAACATGGGCACAAAGTTCTTCGTCTGCCTCCTTACCATTGTATATTTAACCCTATTGAGTTAATTTGGGGCATAGCAAAAGGTTACTATAACAGACATATTGGTAGAGATGGTAACAGTGAAAAAGACTGTTTGGATATGTGGAACGAGGCTCTACAAACGGTTACCCCAGACATGTGGAAAAATAGTGTTCGACATACTGAGCAAGAAATTTTTAAATGGTATGAAAGAGAACGAATTTTTGATCGACCAGACATCGAACCTTTAATAATCAACTTTGAGAGTGATGAAGATTCAGATTCAGACAGCGCTGAAGAAAGAAACTCCGACTAACTTTATTGTACAGAAAAAGCTTACACCAGTAGCTTACCTAATTTTAGAATGCATTTTTCTGTATGAATTCTGTAAAATAAATACCATGCATAAAATTTGGAGGACCCCATTTGGATTTTTATTCAGTACCTTTAAGCTATCAATTAAATATGGTAGTTTCATAGTGTCATCTGATCAATAATTGTCATACTTAATGATTATGCAAGTACAGATCTATAATTTTATTATACTATTATTTTTGTTCTCATTTGAGGTTAATATTGCTTATAAACCTAGATATGTAAATAATAAATTTTATTATTTTACTAAAAGTTTGGCAACAATGTAAATTTTTCAACACACCCACCTTGATGACGTGCACGCCACTTTGTTTGGCGTTGACTATATAAGTTTGTATGGTATTCCCCGGAAACCTAAGTTTTCTAAAGTTGTTAAAAGCGATTCATGAGTAATAGACTTGAATGCCTTTGCCAAGTCAACAAAAACACATGCAGTTGGTTTGCCAATATCGAGATTCGTGTATATTTTACTTGTTAATTTTACAATAGCATCTTGAGCAGATTTGCCTTCTTGAAGTTATATTTTTTGCAAATTCGGTGAATCGTTTTTTTAACACTTTTTCAAATATTTTAGAAAAATTGGTTAAGATGGAAATTGGTCGATAGTTGATGGGTTTTTCTCTTTCTCCGGATTTAAATAATGGTTTTACCTTAGCGTGTTTTAAACATGTAGGGAATATTAGTTTATTCATACAAGAATTTATCAAATATGACAGTATGCCGCAGATGTTGGAATGTATACTCTTGAGAGTATATGCTGTTATATTATCTAGACCTGGAGATTTTCTTAATTTCAATTCATTGATTATTGTCTTTATTTCATGCGTATCGATCGGTTCCAGATATAATGAGTTATACAGGGTGTTTCAGTTTATTGTTGCATAACTTTAAGATTCGATAAGTCTATATAAACATGGGTCGAAAAATTCGTGGCTTCCGAAATGCAGGGTGTTTAAATTTACTTTCTAAAATAGTTTTTTTTTAAATATTTCGAAGAATGTTTGATGTATAACAGTGACAATTGGTATACAAGGGTTTTTTGGTACGACAAAACGAGCCATAGTTTTACTGCCGCTAGAGGGCGCTCTCTACTGTACCTGTAGTGTATTAAAATGACCGATAATTTTTTTTATAAAACTTACAAAAAAAAAACAGGTAAAAGAAACTAAATTTCGTGCATTCACAATTGCAAAAAAACGTTTCAGGTTTCAACAGACAACAAAACTAACTGTCAACTAATTGACGTTTAACCTTATTCTGCTTTCAATTTCAAAAATATTTGCAGGCACAGCCTACTTCTAAAAATTATCGAGATATGGACTTTTTAACGTTATTTTATCATAAATAATTAAAAATGCATCGAACCTTAAAAATCGAAATATCTCAAAAACGGCTAACTATAACGTACATTCACAAGAGAGCTTTTTTATGTTGAAAAGTGCAAAGAATCAGTTTTTTTTTATTCAAAAAGCAAAAAATTGCACTAAGAAAAAATTTTCGGTCATTTTAATACACTACAGGTACAGCAGAGAGCGCCCTCTAGCGGCTACAGTAAAACTATGCCCATGGTTCGTTTTGTCGTACCAAAAAACCCTTGTATACCAATTTTCACTATTATATATCAAATATTGTTCGAAATATTTAAGAAAAACTATTTTAGAAAGTAAATTTAAACACCCTGTATTTCGGAAGCCACGCATTTTTCGACCCATGTTTATATAGACTTTATGCATTAATTTTAAAAGTTCTATCGAATCTTAAAGTTATGCAACAATAAACTGAAACACCCTGTATAATCTGGTCTTACTATAATTTAATTTCTCCGCGTTTTTTATGTTTTCTGACAACCTTTTCCCGATTTTTGAGAAATATTCACAAAATTCATTTGCTATATCTACATCATTACTCACTAGTTCACCATTTTCTTTTTTAATTGTACTAATTTTGTTGTTTTGTTTTTTGCCTTGTATTTTATTGATTAATTGACACATTTTAGTAATCGATCGAAACAGTGGGGAATGAAACATTCGTTTTATAATACACTTTTTTAATCAAATAAAACGCATTACAAGTATTGCCAATAAATGGGATCAAAATTAAAATAGAGCAGACATTTAAAAAAAAACATAACACGAGAAATAAAACAAAATTCGAACACTGGACATCTACCAGTGAGAAAGCATAACAAAAGATAAAGAACTATAAAATACATTAAACACTTTTACGAATATTTTATTGCTAATTGCTTCCATGTGGAGCAAAGGTAAAGGCCCGACCTAGGTCACTATCATTATTGCCAACAGTTGAAAGTTAATGCCTTGAATCTAAAATCAGGCTCAATCATTTGAGAACGAAACTGTACCTTAATAGACATACAACAACAAAAATAAAGAAGCATATAACATAACAATGGTTGAATCAAAACGTAGTGAGATTAAATTGTAAATCTAAGAACCGTATTGTCAGCAGTTCCTACAATTGCAGGGCTGTGGTATTTCTAGATTTCTATTGTTCGGTGTCGCATTCTATTGTGAGGCTATGTTTTCTTTTTGAGTTGCATCTAGCATTGTTTCCCCCATCTCGAGCCCTGATTCTTATAACATCTGCTTCCATATCCACGAGAAGAATATGAGTTAGCCTGATTTGATCCGTATGATCCTCGGCCATGACCTGCATTGTAACTAACATTTTTTACTCCGCCTTGGACCTCGCTTCCGTAATCTCTATTGCCAAATTCTCCACGTTGGCTTGGTCCGTACGATCCCGGACCTTGGCCTGCAGGGTTAGAAATATCAGCACGCTGATTCTGGTTTTCATAATCTCTTTTCTGATATGTCTTGCCTACATAACAGGACCCATTGCGATCTCCACTTGTGTGATCTTCATTCTCACTAGAAACATACGATCCAGCTTGACTTGATAGTTGACCTGGTGCTCTGTAGTTTGCTACTTTTTTAACTGAGTGTATCTTTCCATCGGAGCTTCTATAATGACCTTTATATGGTATGTTACAAGTAAGAGGTATTTTGATAGATCCAGCAAGTTGTTCGGATTCTTGTAGAGCATTTTCGTGGAATAATCCCATTGAGATACAGTCAACTATAACAGCGTTATCGCCATGTTTCTTGTTAATGTGATTTCTAACAGCTGGAACATTGGTAATCAGATATAGGCAAAAAGGGCATTTGTAATATTCCCTATCGCGCTGAAATTGAGTAGTCATTATTGCCTCTAGAAGAACTGGTGGATTATCTCCTATCTTTATTACAGGATGTTTAGCTGTGGCATGATCCGCCAAAACGTGTTCAGTAAATTGTTTTTTGCATATTGGACAACGGGTGGACGCGCCAATTGTCGTCTGGGGTAGTTGTAATGTTCGATGTTTTGCTGCTACGTGTGAGATCAAACCTTGTTCTGTAGAAAACTCCCTTTGGCATTCTGAACACCGACTGGTGCCAGCAGTCATCTGATTATGTTTTCTTTTACATCCCTGCACATATGATCTACAAAAAATAAGTGTCAATTAAATCGGAAGTTGGCCTAATTCAAAGCCAAGGACGATAAATAGAGATAGACATATTTAAAAAAAAAATCCAATTCAGACATTCGAACATTTGCTATCGTAGATCGTTGATATATAAATATATATATATATATATAGAGAGAGAGAGAGAGAGAGAGAGAGAAAATTATCATGCGGAGAAAGGTATATAACAAAAATAGGAAAATAATGGGTAAAATCCGCAAAAAGTGGATTCGAGCAGAAAATAGGATAGGTAACCCGAGCGATACGTATTTCTGCTGGTTGGCTTCATCAGGCCCGAAAGATCCTTTGGGCTTGAAGTACCACAGCAAGTGGCTATAACCGGCCGCGTGTGCTTATTTGTCCCCTTGAAAATTCGAGGTCTTCTATCCATTTTATACTACAATGTGTAGGTTGGCTCTTGTTGTGGACTTCGTGTATCTTTTTTCCCTCTCCATCTTCGATTCCTCAGGTTACACGCGTATCCGTATGTGTGGGCATGTGTATCTACTTTTGTAGTTGCATATGTGCATTCATTTCGGGCCTGATGAAGCCAACCAGCAGAAATACGTATCGCTTGGGTTACCTATCCTATTTTCTGCTCGAATCTACTTTTTGCAAAAAGGAGGAAAGTGGATTCGAGCAGAAAATAGGAAAGGTAACCCAAGCGTATATATATATATATATATATATATATATATATATATATGTGAAAAATTAAAGCTTCCGCCTTTTGTTGGGTACTTCGACAAAATTTAAGCAAAGAGGACCCTTTATACTCTTTTAATTCTCCCTAGCTTTCAATGGACTTTGCCATCATCATCAGGAGCTGCAATTAAAATGATAACAGTAGCAACAAAAGTGTAAAATGAATTTAAATTGACTCAAATTACAGTAGTATGTGAGGATGTTGCTAATTGTTGTTTACGTATAGGATGAGGGAAACGTCCAGTAACATGGTGAGAGCTGGATAGATGGTACACTGGTCAAAATTATATAAAATATGACAAGAACAAGTTAAAAACAGATTAAAAATTATTTAAAAAACATTAGAGCATTACATCGTGAAGCCACTTGATGATTGCACAAAATGGTGGTCATGGAATAATGTGTGAGATGAAACCCTTTGACAGAAGGCCGAAGGTTGTCAATGTCTGTGTTGAAAGATGGAACGAATTGTGGGCGTGTGCCAAACGTTGCCAAATCACTTCAGATGATGTGATTTTCAGAATATTATGTAAGAAATTGTTAAACCGACCAGAGGCAGTTGAATAAACTATATTTTAATGAATGGGAATTTAAATTAACAATTATTAATAAATCGTGAGAAGAGAATTATTATATTTTGAGTGGAATGAAATTTACTGGTGGAATCGGCCAAAACACAGATTCTATTTATGGTTGTGAAGAGTCGATTATTTGGGGAGATATGTAAGTTCTCCAATTTTTCGCAGTTTAGGAAATTAGAGTTGTTTAGCATCTGTCTTTTTGTTGATACAGTTGTTATTCATGAAAATGTGGGACATTTCCAGGAATAAACGTTTGGAAAGGTGTTTTTCTTTATCAAGAACTTTGATACTTGTGTAATTCATAGAATGTTGTGTTAACATGAGTTGCTAGAGCGCATCTTTCAGGATGAAGCCTAGCATCACTTTTGTGTGATGTAATCCTTCCTTTAAGAGATCTGGAGGTCTGACCTATGTATATTTGGTTGCAGTTGTTGCAATTGATGGAGTAGAATGTGTTGGTTAAGCCAAGCAGCGGGACTTTGTCTTTCATTTTTGAAAAAATGCAGTTTATAGTGAGGACGGATTTGCAAGCAATTCGAAAGTTCAAAGGACTGCACAATCTAATCAGCAACATCCTCACATACTACTGTAAGTTGAGTCAATTTAAACTCATTTTACACTTTTGTTGCTACTGTTATCATTGTAATTGCAGCTCCTGATGATGATGGCAAAGTCCATTGAAAGCTAGAGAAAATTAAAAAAGTATAAAGAGTATTTGCTTAATTTTTGTCGAAGTACCCAACAAAAGGCGAAAGCTTTAATTTTTCACCTAACTGGTCTAGACGACAATGACCACGTCTCAAGTTATATATATATGATATTTTAAATGGTAACACAAACTGATACAGAATATATATGTGTCAAAGTACGATCCTCCAGCGGCACCTAAGAATCTGAAACAGTGTTCGATACGAACATGTAAATGGTTGCAAGTATAATGCACCTATGGAGACTTGGCAATGTTGATTTCTTACTATTGCTGGCTTGAGATTTGACTGACTTTACGAGAAGGCTTCATTCATTAATTCGGGTGTGTTCTTTGTGTGGATCACGTGTTGATCATCATGCAAATTGTATTTTTGGGCTTTTAAACTATTTAGAAGTATTATTTTGTTGACCACGGTGCGACAATGCTGTGTTTGCAAAACATACAGTCAGTAGACTGGAGCAAAAGGTTTATTTTTCATCAGTAAGTGAATTTAAACATATAGTACAACTAGATCCTTTTCTGTTTAGGAAAAGCCATTATGTTGGTGATATGTCCGGTGGTGATTTATCGTCACATGTAAAAGCGAAACATAATTGTCGCGTAATGAAGAATGTTACGCGGTCCCAAAGAAAGAGGATTCATTGACCTTAAGTCGCAGCAAACTCACTGAGGAAGAGGGTAAGAACATTATACAGTCTTCTTAGCGTCTTGAAATAAAATTCCTACGTAAGTGATTCATATATTTTGTGTAAATAGGTAATAGTGTAGATTTTGTTAACGATAGTAAAAATTTTTATGTCCTAACCGCATGCAATTTTTTTGTTACTCTGGACGTGAGTTCTTAAAATGATGGAATAGAATAAACAAGATAGATGTAAGAGTGTGGTTCTCTTACCCTACCTTTCTGAACGCTGATACAATAGCGGCTCCCAAGTCCCGCCATTGTTCATCAGTCTCATCTCTAAAGACCACGTTATAGTCAAACGTATGAAGAACCCAGAAACGTATTATTTTGGCAAAAATGGATGCATTTGTCAACTTATTAACGACAAATGTTAACATCTGTCAGAATTTGATTCAATCCCCGGAAAAGAGAGCCACGACCACTTTCCACTCAGCGATTCTGCTCCCAGTTTTCAAAAATAGGAGTCCTGATTGGAATCCGAAGCAGTATTTCCTGTCAGATGAAACACAAACATTTTCTGATTATTTATTATTATTATATCATATAATTGAACACGCTGCATAATACGATGTATTATAAAATTGCAAGATGAAACATGAAATAAATGCCTAATTGTGATTGTATTTTTCTTGTAGAAAAAGCTATACAAATTCTGTGTATATACCCTAAATCATATTAAAAGAGAAATACACGTATTCGGTATTCAAGTGGAAATCTAAAAATAAAAAATTATGGCATGATCCTAAAATACAATAGGAGAATCTCGTATGTCCCTGATTTGAAAACAGGACCTATTTGTATACACATGACCTAACCTTATTTACCAATGATCATTATTTTGTTGTGAGTGCGGTAATATTTTCATTATGATACGCCACTGGTTCAAATGTCATTCTTTCCACCGCGGCAGCCAAGCAATGTTGGAAAATGAACAAATGCATAATCATGAGTGAACGGCAATGTCTATAGATATATCTTCGGTGATCGAAAGGTTACTTCGTCAAATGTAGGAAGAGATACGATTTTTTTAATAATGTCACGCCTTCTCCGTGCGCAGTAGACTGCAGTAGTCTCTTGTCGTGTCTAGACTATAGTAAAATACCAAAATTGATGACAGTAGCGAAACTCATCGTACGCCACTGCTATTACGCGGAGGCCTTCGAAAATACGGCGTTTCTTTGGGAAATGTCGGTGAACGTCGCTGTAATCAAAAGATACAGCGTCATATCATAGTGAGATGAACTATAGTAACTATGAAAAATACCAAATAGTGTTTTGGTTATAGACAACGCTCCGTACCACAATCTTCAGATAGACAAATGTCCTACTATGTGCTCTAAGAAGGATCACATGAAAGAATGCCTGAGGCAAAAAACAATACATTTCACTGACGACATGTTGAAAATTGATTTGTATAGCCTTATCAAAATTAATAAACCGGCATATAAAACTTATGAAATAGACAGAATAATGGCTGAAAAAGGTCATTCTGTTTTGAGAATTCCACCATATCACAGCGATTTGAACCCAATTGAGTTGGTATGGGCATCTTTGAAACAATGTGTCTGAGAGAAATGTAGATTTCAATCTCAAAACTGTCGACAAACTTTGCGTCGACTTTTCCTCGTCTTATCCCACAGAAGAATGGAAAAAGCGATGTGAACATGCCAAAGGATTTTAGAAGCAGTATATGAAAATGGGACTAGCACTCGACTTAGTTGTTGACCAAATAATAATAAACCTAGACGAAGATAGCGATAGCGGAATCGAAGATTTAACTTTAAGTAGTAGCTCAGATTGCTGTTCCGAACTTTTAGGATTTGATCCTCTGTGAAACTTCATAAATCTATAAAATATGGTCAACTGTATCTACTACGATGTTAGTTTTCTGACCTTACTTTTCGTTTGATTGTTTGTTAATTGAAATTATTAACAATTAAAAATGGAATCAGTACCAATCAATTGTAGTATTAAAGCTAAATAGCGTGCAATACTTATTTTATGGAATAAATTGTTTTGGTTTCCTTTTGACACGTGCCAACAATTTCGATTAAAAAAAGCAGGCTTCACATAATACGTATTCCATTACTGAAATTATTTGATTAATTTAGGGCGCAGACTGTATTGTCTCTTTTGCTCCGAATGCGTTCTCCCTCTCTCGTGTGCAAATCTTCATATCTCTTCCTACACTTGACGAGCTGTACTTTATTTTTTTACCGTTTCTAGCCAGGTGTAAATTCTAGGGGATCTATTTCTGGATATGCTTTAACAAATACCGCATTCAGACTATGGAACACACTCATATGTTTATTAAATGAACTAGTAGATGCCAACGTTTTTCCGCACTGCTCGCAAAAGTGCGTGGACTTTTTTCGCCTATGAAGCGACATATGGTTGCTCAACTTTCTTTTTGAAATGAAGGCTTTGTCGCAAGTAAGGCATTTGACACTTTGAGAAGTCGCATCGATGTTATGCTCCTCCATATGGCCTCTAAGTCCACTCTTGGTAAAGAAGCTTTTTTGACATATATGACAAATATTTAGAATTTTGTCGTGTTTCGATTGTTTATGTTCGCTTAGCTCCGTAGCGAGGAAGAACTTCATGTCGCACTGATCACAAAAATATCTATATTTCTTCAGATGCACTCGATCGTAATGGGCGTTCAAGGCCTTCTTGTTCTTGAATCGAGAATCGCACATGTCGCATTTCAAATCATAGCTGAAAAAGTGAACGGCATCTTCATGTCGTTTGAGATGATACGGCAGCTTGAAACTTTTTCCACATACGTCGCAAGGATACGTTCTTCCCCTGTGAACGTTACGAATATGTGATTTAATTTCTTCTGCGCCAGATATTTTCGGACAATGCGGACACTTCAGCTGTCCTTCTGGGGTAACGTGTGGCTCCCTCTTGATGGATGCGTTAGAATTTCTATGGGTTCTGAAAAAGTATTCATTGTAATATGCTAAGAAATCCTCAAATAATTCCAGTCATCTTTTGAGAATCTAAAATATATATAAAATAATACATCTTTATACCCTGAAAAGCGACGCGCTATTAGTATTGGCCTTCTCAAACGAGGTATGTATTCAGGGTGTACCAACGAAAATGGAAATTACTTTTATGATCAAACTGGAAAAAATATCAAAAACATGTTTTCGTGGCAACCTTGATATGCTACTAGTGCATATTTTCTTGTTCCATAACTTCTTTCCATATGGTGGTATTTAGTAGAATGTCCGAAAAAATGCCAAACCTTGACGGCTCCCAGCTCCGCATTTTTTGAGGACATTTAGATAAATCTAAGTTCAAAAATTTTTTATTTTCATCGATTAAAAGCTAATCTGAAAGAAATACTTAAATCTCGTTTGATTTATACACAGTATCTCAAAAAGTAAAGCGTACCTATTTTCATAAATCGCAAATGGAACACCCTGTATATTTCTACATCATCAAATAGCCTTCCTTGGGAACCTTTTTTTGATACAGTTTATACTAATTTTAAAATCAAAACAATGATTTTATTTCGCCAGAAGACTCATTTTAACCCAAGACAGTCATTAATTATGAAACTGTTGTGATACATTGATTCTCAGATGTTTGATCTCAGGTCCATAAAAAAAAGTTCACAAAAAACCATTCATAGATGTAGAAGTATGCAGGGTGTTCCATTAGTAATTTTTGAGAAAAGATTCATTTTGCGTTTTGAGATACCATGATAATAGAAAGAAATGTCAGCACTTTTTCCAGATCAGTTTGAAATCGATGATAATTTTTTCTTGTGAACAAAGATTTATCTACATATATTCAAAAATGGCGAACCTGCCAGCCGTTCAAGCTGTTTGACCAAATATCTAAACAATTGACATATGTTATTTGATATCAAACGTCTTGTTCTTAGAAGCCATATTCAAATATGCATTTAAATATAGGATGTTCTATTCAAAACAAATTGCGTTTGCTATTGCACCAAGTTATGGAACACCCTGTACATATTAAAATAATTTCAAAACATGCACTAGTAACATATCACGATTGTCACTGAAACAAATTTTTGATAGATTTCTAATTTGCCCATAAAACTACTTTTCATTTTTGTTGGGACACCCTCTATACGTATATGTATGGATACCCCAAAATATCTCGAAAAACACATTTCCTAGAGACAAGTATTGTCAAACAAAGTTTTAGGGTTTAAGAAAAGTCGTACATTGACGACCTTCAGCGTGACCTTGACGATGACCTTGAAAGTCAAGACAGTTTTCTTAAATGGAAACCTCTACTTTTGACAGCGGAAATATAAAATGCGGAAAACTTTACGTTCGACTAGATCCTTGTTCATGACCTTGACGCTGACCTTCAAGGTTATTTTAGGGCGTTCAAGGTATTGTACTCTCGATAATCGGAAAAACCGATTCCGTGCACGGAATGCGCTTTGTCTTTTGTAAATTGGACAATGTTTTCGATTATTTGATAAAACACAACAACTATTACAATGATAAGTTTATTCACTATGTATTTTTTATGCACTAAACAATTATGTAAAGTATCATTGTAAGGAAAAATAATGAACACTACTAGGCCGCGCGGATCTTAACTTCACTCTGTAGCACTCATCATTGAAGATAGACATGTGACATATTGCGAGATTGAGGCGTCCTTGAAGATCTCAAAGACCTCAATTCAAAAAAGTTTACATGAAGAATTAGGAGTAAGAAAATTAGTTTCTAGTTGAATACCCCACTTGTTGACTGAAGAGCAGCCAGGGTTAATTGGTGCCAAAAACCGCTTGACTGCTTCAATTCCGGAAACTCAAAAAATGTGTACAGCATTGTTAGTGGTGATGAATCGTGGATTTACTGTTATGAACCAGAAAATAAACGACAGTCGGTTGTTCGGGTGTTCCAAGGTGAAGAAAAGCCAACAAAAGTTATCCGTTCTCGAAGTGTTTCGAAAAAGATGGTCGCGACATTTGGGTCAAAAGCGGGTCATATTGCAACAACTCCTCTTAATGAGCAAAGAACTGTTACTGCGGATTGGTATACAGATGTGTATTAATATTCGTGAAGAATACTTCGAAAAACAATGAAGTCATTTAAACCTACCTACCCTGTTGTTTTATTTCCATATTCTAAACTTAAAAGACATCCCTCGTATTCCCATAAATACACTTTCTAGAATAGTTTGGGAGAACACCTCTTTCAAACAAAATACCACTGGAAAACAGCTTATATATTCAATAATACAATAATTAGTTTTTTTTTAGAGGAGTGGATATGCAAGATGCAGAAGAGGCTTAGATTGTTTTTTTAATGATTTTTTTCTACCAAATTATATCTAGAATGAATATTCTTTATATACCCAATTTTATAAAAGCATTCCTACAGATTTTGCTAAAATAACCAATGAAGAATTTTCTATATACACTGAAAATATGTATCAAATGGATGCTAGAAAATCCATACATATTTACGAAAGATATTAAATATTTCAACAAAATATAAAATTGAAATTTAAAAATATTTCCTTGTATATTTTCTAAATATTTAGAAAAAATATCGGAAATACATATACATATATTATAACTTGAGACGTGGTCATTGTCATCTAGACCAGTTAGGTGGAAAATTAAAGCTTCCTGAACGTAAACAACAATTAGCAACATCCTCACATACCACTGTAAGTTAAGTCAATTTAAATTCATTTTACACTATTGTTGCTACTGTTATCAATGTAATTGCAGCTCCTGATGATGATGGCAAAGTCCATTGAAAGCTAGAGAGAATAGAAAAAGTATAAAGAGTCCTCTTTGCTTAACATTTTTTGTCGAAGTACCCAACAAAAGGCGGAAGGTTTAATTTTTCACCTATATATATATATATAGTTACTGTTTTCGTCGTCGTCCTGTCCTGATGCCACAACTTCATGGCCACATAATGATTCTTTTCAACACGCTAAGAATAAGGTGCAAACACTAAGAGCAGTTAAGGATCCGACAGAATGAGCAGTCAAGTTATGAAAACAATTTTTATTACATTGGGAACGAAAGCACAGACAGGTATAACCTGACTGTAAAAAGAAAACCATGAAAATAAAATTTAGTAAATAATGTTCTTTTAATGATAAATATCTAAGAAATATAAGATATAAATACAGCAGTGTTTTATTTGTCGAATAAGAATTAGCTTTTAAAATCCATGATCTCCCTATTAACTTGATCGCAATAATATTTATTTATGAGTTGTTAGAGTAAAATGGAAAAAATAGAGATATATACTAAGTGACATATAAATCCGAACACCCAGTTTAAATGGTTTTATTTTAATAAAAGTTGGTGAATGTATTTATCTTACTGTAAATAACAAGTGAAAAAATGTTCAGCCTTATCAGTTGCACATTCCGGTTTTTATACTGCTTTTTTTTTAATTCACTAACGCTCTAAAAATGAATATTTCAGCTGCAGTAAAGAATCAACGTTGGCGGATTTTGGTTCCTGACATCCTTTGCGATCGGTTACGATGCCTCGAGTACGGAGACCTGTACGATTTCGTCAACTTAGTGAGTTTGATAGGGGCCGTATAGTGGGATTTCGGGAAGCTGGACTTTCTTTTCGGGCAATTGCAGTTAGAGTGCAAAGAAGTGTAGTCACTGTGGTTAGGTGTTGGGTCCTTCCTTTAACTCGAGAACACCGACGTAATCGCCTTGAGTGGTGCAGACAACGGTCACTCTGGGATCAGGAATGGAACAGTATTGTCTTTAGTGACGAGTCTCGATTTTGTTTAGGCATGCACGATGGTCGTGCCGGGGTTAGAAGGCGATGTGGTGAAAGGAGGAATCCACAGTTTTTTGTTGAAAAACATGTTCATCACACTGTTTTAGTTATGGTTTGGGGTGCTATAGCTTATGGTTCCAGGTCACCTTTAATCTTCATCAGAGGTAACATGAACGTGCAGCGTTATATCCACGAAGTTCTAGAACCCCATCTTTTACCCCTATCTTGATGCCCTGGCAGATCCAACTTTCCAACAAGATAATGCCCGACCACATGTTGCAAGAGTCACAATAGACTTCTTTCAACATAATGATGTCACATTGTTACCATGGCCACCAAGATCTCCCGACTTATCCCCAATTGAGCACGTGTGGGATATGATGGGTAGGAGATTGCTCAATTTGCAACGTCCTCCTCAGACTCTAGAAGCACTTCGAGAGGAGTTGGTGGTTGCCTGGAATGAGATACCACAGGAGGACATTGACCGCCTGATCAGAAGCATGCCTAGGCGCGTTGGAAAATGCGTAGCACATCAGGGTGCATCCACACATTATTAAAGGTCAAAGGGCTTTAAAGCAGTGCAATCATTTTGAAATTTTTATCATTTACTTATTATGATTCATTAAGTACTTATACAAAATTTGATTAAAATAAAACCATTTAAACTGGGTGTTCGGATTTATATGTCACTTAGTATACTTATCTCAATTCGAACAAAAATTTGTCTGCCCTCATACGCTGGGATAGACACTTATTATTGTGCCCACAGAATGTTTTCACTTTGGTTAGGTAAATGAGTCAATTTTTTGTACTAAAACTACTAGTTTATCGAATTCGTTGCTTTCAACAGTATCTTTGCTAGCTTCATCGCAAGGGCCCCGACACTGATGATTCTTCAACACTGTCCTGCTTATAAAACTCTTGCAGCACACGTCGCATTTGTAGGGTCTCTCACCGGTATGAGTCCTCAGATGGATAGTCAACGGTGGTCGCTGTCTGAAACGTTTGTCACAAAACTCGCATGCGTAAGGCTTTTCGTCTGTATGGATTCTCTTGTGAGTCCTCAAATTGCCTCTAGACGTAAAGTTCTCTTCGCAAACGTCGCACTTGAACGGTTTAACCCCTTCGTGCATGTTCATATGTAACTTCATAGCTTCCGTTGAACGGACTTCCTTGCCACATTTATCGCAAACGTAACTTTTACTTTTGTGAACGCGCAGCGTATGAGCGTTCAAGCTCACTTTTGATTTGAACACTTTCTCGCATCGGGTGCAAGCGTGTTCTTTGTTGCCGTGTCTCATGTCCGCGTGTATTTTAAGAGCGCCTTTGTCAATGAAAGTTTTTCTGCAAACGTTGCAACTAAGCATGATCTTGTCATGCTTTCTTCTTATGTGATCGAGTATTTCCGGTTTTGACATGAAGCCTTGGCCGCACCGGTAGCAGAACATCGAGTAGGCTTTGAGATGTACACGTTTCACGTGCATCCTCAAGCAGAGGCTTGTTTTTAAGGAAGCGTCGCAAACGTCACATTTGTAGACATGTCCGTCTGTGTGTTGCGCAGCTTTATGTTGCTCTACTTGACAGGGAAGCTTGAATTTTTTCCCGCAAACGTCGCATGGATGTATGCGCTCTCGATGGGTCATTCTTTTGTGAGCAGACAGTCGTTTTTTTGTTATGAAAATTTTCGGGCACTCCGAGCATTTATGACGACCATCGTACGCGTGGACTGTTTTTTTATGCTCGGTTAGTTTGTGGGACTTGAATTTTTTTCTACACAAATCACAAGACTCTGTCGCTGGATGGACTCTTCGCTTGTGCTCTGTTGGTGTATGTGGCGTTGATTCCTCCGGTTTACGGCCATGAACCATTTTTTTATGGTCCGACAATTTGCAGTTTGTTTCAAAAACCTGTAAAAAAAGATATTTGTTCCAGTCGGCAGTGAATATCTTTATATTTTATATAATATACAGGGTGTCCGCAAAGTTGGGGTTTTCCTTTTCAGAAACAACTACCCTTGAAATAACAAAGGTAATGTGTAGTGAAACGAGGGCGACCAAGTAAACAAAAATAAAGGACCAAGTACTCACTCTCCAGTTGACGAGAAGGGCTAAGTACGTCTCTGCCCGAAATCATACCGCTCCAACAGAAAATGAAATCAGCTGATGCGCTACCGAGCAGACGCAGGCAAACAAGGAAGGCAAAATGTTGCGTAAAAAGTCTAGGTATTGCATCCCGTCCAATCGATTTGGGAGAATAACTGGTCCAATGAGCATACCGTTCACCATGCCAGCCCAAACATTCACCGAAAATGTTTGTTGAAAATGTGCCCGACGGACAGCGTGCAGATTTTCTACTGACCAAACATGAGTGTTGCGAAAGTTATTCACCCCATCACGCGTGAACGTAGATTCGTCTGTCACCAATATGCACTTCAAAAAGTTGATGCAACAACCACTCACAAAACCGCACTCTTGCTGGAAAATCGTCAGGTTGAAGGGCTTGTACACGTTGGACGTGAAACGGATACAGCCCCTCTTCACGCAGCGTTTGCCACACTTTAGTTCTTGATACTTGCACTTCTCTAGCCAAGTGTCTAGTGCTTGTTGAGGGATTCTCGTCTACGCGATTACCTCTACACGCGTGACCGTAACCGTCGGTTGAAGGTTGCATACTGACCTGACACACTGACCCCGACCCAGTTCTGTCGTCGGGTTGAGCTAGTGTCCCAGTATGTGTCGCGGCTACAGGACGGTATTCAGATATTTTTGATGTTGCAGAGCCCTTTATCTCGGTTCCCTTAAGACATTGGTGTATATGGTAGTAAGAAAAATTGCTTATGTTTTCAAGATCTACACGTCGTGTAAAGGAAAACCCCAACTTTGCGGACACCCTGTATATAATACTCTAATGCGTCTATTACAGTCTTTTCACGTCTTCAATACTTGTAACCATAAACCTTCAAAATACTGTGCATTTTTTTATTTGATGACATATCTGCACCCTGGCTATCATGCCAGCTTAAACGTATGATGAAAGAGAGAGAGACAGAGCTTTAAATCGGTTTAAAATTAATAAGACAGAAGATTCCTGGAATCGCTACAAAGAGCTCAGAATATCAACTTTAAGTCAAATTAGATATGAAAAAGCAGCATATTTATTATTCCTCCGTCAATGAAATGATTCAAAAATATTTTATAGATCCTTAAAATCAATGCGTATCCAACAGTCACAAAATACCGATATTCCTCTAACTTTAAAGAACCTTACTGACATTAATAGTTATTTCTGTTCCATTTTTAATAACGCCATTTGTGCATGCACAGAGAAGATTAACCATTATGAAAAGAATCACTATTCTAGTGATCGATTCAAGTTTAAACCAATCGACATGGCTGATTTAAAATCGATGTTCCAGTCTCCGAAATCGAATGCCTTAGGAAGCGATGGCGTGTCACTCAGAATGCTAAAACTATGCTTCTTTGCGATTTTAGGACACATTTTACACATCATAAATACCTGTTTAGTCAAGGGATTCTTTCCAGAATCATGGAAAGAAGCATTAGTGTAGCTAAAATAAGTACGCCAAAATTATTTTCTGATTTAAGACCAATTAGTATTTTACCTGTTTTGTCCAAATTATTAGAAAAGGCAATGTTCGCCCAAAGTTACGATTATCTCTCTAAACATAAAATTTTGCATCCCAAAGGCGGTTATCGAAAAGGATATAACACTGCAGGTGCCCTATTAGACTTAACTGATAACATTGTTAGAGCCTGGGATCAACAAACGATCACGTCATTAGTTCTTCTTGACTTCTCTAAGGCATTCGATACCATAAATCATCGTCTTCTAGTAGCCAAGTGCAAATATTTTGGTTTTTCTGAATCTGCCTCAAAAATGATTCAGAGCTTAGGAAATCGATATCAAAGGGTACACATTAACATGGTTCTATCTCCAAAGCGCCTCATTTCTTCCGGAGTGCCTCAAGGGTCTGTACTTGGGCCACTCCTATTCATTTTGTATATTTCTGATCTCCACTCAGTTGTTAAATATTGAAATATCCAATTCTTTGCCGACGATTCACAGATCTACAGTCATTTCCATAATCACGACATTCGAAATGCTGAATCTCAGGTAAATGAAGATATAACATCTATTAGTATGTATGCAAAAAATCATAACCTTCAGATGAACCCTTTAAAATCGAAAGTCATCATTTTTTCACCAAAACTATTCAGAAGTGATGCCAAAAGAAATTTTAAAGTAAAATTAAATGGTGAGACTATGGGTGTAAGTGCGTCAGTGAAAAAACTTGGGCGTAACTTTAGATGATTGTCTAAATTTTATACCACAAGTAAATAATATCAGTAAGAGTTGTTTTTCAATTTTAGGTCAATTATATCTTAATAAATAATTTCTTGACTTTACAAAAAAATTATGTGTGAATCTTCGGTAATGTTCAAAATTAGTTATTGCGATTTAGTTTATCTTCCATTTCTTGACTCAATATCTCTAGCACGTCTCCGAAAAATCCAAAACTCATGTTGTAGGTTGATCAATAATTTGAAAAAATATGATCTAATCAGCCCTTTTTTCAGTGACATGAAGTGACCCCCCATGACCCCCCCTGGATCCGCGCCTGTTCTTACTTCCCTACAGAGGATCTATAAAAGAATGTATCAATCCCGGCGGTCCTAATAATTATAATGGAAAACTGTTATTAAATTATTGCATTATCATGGGTCGTTGATACGCGAAGTTCCAATTTAATCAAACTTCTGAATATTGGTGAAAATTGTTCTCAAAGATTCCGTTACAATACATACATACAAGACAAGCTAATAAAAGCGTGTTAAAAAATGCTGTATACCTTTAGTTGATTCAGCTTTTTCGTCCTACATAAGCCACAGGAATACACGCTAGGATCATGAAATGTTGATTGATGTCTGGTTAATGCGTCGCTGGTCGGAAAACTCAGCGGACATGTCGGACATTTGAAAGCGGGATGCACCGTTTCTCTGTGCTCTCTAACCAACTTCTGTAACTTGAATCTTTGTCCGCATAAGCCACATGAATATGGAAGAAATGGATGATTTCGCTTTATGTGGCTTACCCATTCCTTTTCTGTTCTGAACGCCTCCGGACACTCTGTACACTTGCGGCGTTTGCTGGGATGCATGAAATACTTGTGTTGTTCCATCAGCTCTTGCGTTTTGTATATTTTTTCACACTCGCCACACGGGTATATGTCGGAACGGTGGACCTTGTCGTGGTGGATAGTCAACTCGCTCGCCGAACCGAAACCGCAGCGGCATTCTGGGCAAACAAAGTGCAACGGTTCGTTTTCGACTTTAACTGTCTCAAGTTGGATTGACCATGCAGACTGTTCCTCCAGTTTTGCTCTACAAAAATTCTTAATGAAATACGATAATCTGATAGAAAATTATGAGCTTAATGTAACATCTGGAACTTGTCCTGTGATTTGGTTGATAATCCCCAATGTCAAGTCCTAACCAGTACAACTGGGCTTAGGCTAGATTATGAAAAGGCTGCATTCTTTGGGGCGTATTTTCATGCCGTTGAGAAACACTTCATGGCTTACTGAGGCATTTGGGAAACACTAAAGGAACTGGTGTCGTAATATCATATATATTTCCGATTCATTCACGCTGGTGAGTCCAGCAAATCGCCACAAATCCGCAACTTTACCAGCGGTTGGTCCACGAATACCTCTCAGTTAGAATACTGCGAGGTCGTCGCAACGTTGCTGACGATGCGTAACGCCATAACAATCACAACTATAGGAACAATACAATCAGATCGGTTACAACATTTGGGCAGTAGTTATAACAGAAATGATAAACAGACGTTCTTTTCAGGGTTTTCGTAACTACCTAATAGTAAAGATAGTAAGACATACGAAAGTTGATTCGGATACACATCTAAAGTCCGTAATTTCATTTTTTTCCAATTGAATAACACTCGCCAGACCTAGCACCAAGCGACTTTGTCCCCTCATCTAAAAATGCCGAGTACTATTTAATAATAATAATATTTGCATTTGCAACATACAGTTAGGTAAAAATAGTACTAAAATACATTTAAATGAGATATGTTACAAAAAAGGGCATTTAAAAAAGATACAAGTTCAGCCCTTTACCCATTACACATTCATATATACATACACATACATACATATATGTATACATATATATATATATACATATAACTTGAGACGTGGTCATTGTCGTCTAGACCAGTTAGGTGAAAAATTAAAGCTTCCTCCTTTTGTTGGGTACTTCGACAAAATTTAAGCAAAGAGGACTCTTTATACTTTTTTTAATTCTCTCTAGCTTTCAATGGACTTTACCATCATCATCAGGAGCTGCAGGCAGTTGAATAAACTATATTTTAATTAATGGGAATTTTAAATTAACAATTATTAATAAATCGTGAGAAGAGAATTATTAGATTTTGAGTGGAATGAAATTTGTTGGTAGAATCGGCCAAAACACAGATTATATTTATGGTTGTGAAAAGTTGAAATTTGGGAAGATATGTAAGTTCTCCAATTTTTCGCAGTTTAGCAAATATGAGTAAATGACACTCAGTTGTTTAATATCTGTCTTTTTGTTGATACAGTTGTTATTCATGAAAATGAGGGACATTTCCAGGAATAAACGTTTGGAAAGGTGTTTTTCTTTCCTCTGGTCGGTTTAACAATTTCTTACATAACATTCTGAAAATCACATCATCTGAAGTGATTTGGCAACGTTTTGGCACACGCCCACAATTCGTTCCATCTTTCAACACAGACATTGACAACCTTCGGCCTTCTGTCAAAGGTTGATCTCACTCATTATTCCATAACCACCATTTTGTGCAATCATCAAGTGGCTTCACGACGTAATGCTCAAATGTTTTCTAAATAATTTTTAATCTGTCTTTAACTTGTCTTGTCATATTTTATATAATTTTAACCATTGTACCATGTATCCAGCTCTCACCATGTTACTGGACGTTTCCCTCATCCTATACGAAAACAACAATTAGCAACATCCTCACATACTACTGTAAGTTGATTCAATTTAAATTGATTTTAGACTTTTGTTGCTACTGTTATCATTGTAATTGCAGCTCCTGATGATGATGGCAAAGTCCATTGAAAGCTAGAGAGAATTGAAAAAAGTATAAAGAGTCCTCTTTGCTTAAATTTTGTCGAAGTACCCAACAAAAGGAGGAAGCTTTCACATATATATATATATATATATATATATATATACATATAGTATTCATAGCTAATTGCCTTAACTGTTAGGAGAAAATATCCTTTAATTTCTTTGGCTAGAAGGCAAAGTATTGCAAAAGTGCACTCTTATAACTTAAACTCTCAAGCTTTCGAAGATATATGTCTTCATCGTCTGGAGCTGGAAACAGTTATCGACAATAGCAACAAATAACAATTAGGAGAAAAATCATCAAGGACGTCTAGTGTTTTTAGTGTATGTTTAATATTTTACAATGTAATCAAATAAATTGTGAGACATAAATATTATTCCTTGTGTTATTATGTGTCAATACACCTGTGTTTACTTAAAGAAGCTCTATGTCGAAAATCTTTATGGCACACTCCACAGGAGTAAGTCTTGTCTTCTGTGTGGACGACCATATGATTTCTTAACGTGGATTTTTGTCTAAAACTCTTCGAGCAAAGGCTACATGCAAACGGTTTTTCATCACTATGAATCCTCTTATGGCCTTGCAAAGTATAATGCGCATTGAATCGTTTATAACAAATGTCGCATTTGTACGGTTTGTTATCTTCGTGAAGTTTCATGTGGTTACTCAGCCATTTCCTCGAGGATACTATCACGCCACATATACCGCAAACAGTCTTTTCGTTATGCTTGGCATATATGTGGTTTCTCAATCTTGGTTTGGATCTGAAAACTCGTTCGCAATGCGGACAATTGTGTTGTTCATTGCCATGCTTATCCACCCGATGTACTCTTAAAGCTGGCTTGCTAGGCAATTCCTTTCCGCAAATATCACAATGAAATAGACACTTTTTACTTTGCTCATCACTTTGGCCTGGGTGCTCAGAAGAGACGTGTTCTCTTAACATTCCCTGTAACTTAAATCTCTTCGTACATAGACCGCATTCGTATGGATGAAAGGTATTCAAATGGCTTTCCAATCGCTCCACTGTCTTGAACACTGCATCGCACACCGAACACTTAAAAATGCATGCTTCTGGATGCATAAAATATTTATGTTGTTCCGTTAGCTCTAGTTTTTTGTATATCTTGCCACATACATGACATGGGAATACATGGGTTTGTTCATGATGACTAGAGAATTCCTCTATCGTTTCGAACGATTCTGGGCATTCTATACACACCCATTGCGGATGTATGTCTTCAGTTTTGATGCTCAATTCTAAGATAGATGAAAAGGGATCTGCGTCATGTTGGGGTACTCTGAAAAAAAAAACAGTGGCTTCAAGAATGAATCTGAAAATGCACCGTCTAACGGTCAGAGACGGCTTTATTTATATGGAGCACATTATGTTCAGAATCAAATAAGTACTAAGATACCAACAATCCACGAAGACTAGAGATAGGAGGTTAAACTGTGTAAGGGATACACGTATTTGTATGAAGTCAATCCGGATACCCCACAATTTTTTCAAATAATAATGATAATTGTTATTGTTATCGTACACCTTCATCAGAGAAGATATGAAAAACCTGATTCGTAATGCAATACGTAACATACCGAGAGCCAAAGTTGATGTTGTTTTGACTATCCATGAGAGGGCTTCAGGAATGCATAGAGAGTGATGGTCAGCATTTCGAGCATTTACTGGGGCATTAAGAAACTTTCTTTTTTAAATCGGTCCTTTTTAGGGCCACAACTTAATGATAAAAAGAAACTCCAGAAAAATTGGTTTAAAAAATAAAAATTCAAGGGATGACTTTTTTTGGCCTAAACTCTAGGTTAGGAATAAGATATCGAGATGCGATTTTCGCGAGCTCGTTTAGACATCATTTAGCTAATTTTTCATAAAAACAATCATGTCAATGCATTTAGTTTTTTGAGAAAATTAACCATTTCTGTCGGAATTTCGAGAAAAGCCCTCTAGCGGTCGCATGTAAAAATAATAAAACTTCAAAAATTATAACATCTGTAGCCGAAAAATAGTTCTTTTCTCTATCCCAAGTTTGTTAAAATCGGCTCAGCTGTTTCGAATACACAGGGTGTTTTTTTACGGAAACCTTTGGATACTACCCACGACTTTATTTTTAGACGCACAGGAAACATTGTCGAAGAAAAAAGGTTCAGATTATCCTCGAATTTAAGGATCAGGTATTTTTCTGTTAGGAGTTCACAGAAACATCACTTTTTTAGATTCAAGATTGCAGTTACATCCCCTACCGGCCAATTCAGAACCTTGAAAATATTTTCCAGGGTTTTCTCTTGGCCGTTCTAACAGTAACTGTTTTATCGCAAGCCTCTACGATGGACAGGTTCCCAGATAGCAGCACTTCGCTTTCTTAGTTGGCCACCCTGTTTATGATATCGTTTGACCTGACTTATTGTGATATACAGTGGAATCTAATAATGAACTTGCTTACAATGGGAACCCGTATATAATGGACACAATTTAAGGTCCTATAAATAATTGCATATAAAATCCTCGGATATTATAAACTCGCTTAAAATAGACCCTCAACTTGGTCACCATTGTTATAAAGGGTTGTCCAATAGGGACGCAGGAAAGTAAACGTCAATTTGACATAGACGCCATCTTTGTTTTCTGTCACCGACATGTCATTTTGTTAGTTGAATGTTTACCATTGATCGCTATGGAGTCGTATTCGATTGAAGACCGCATTAAAGTTATTCAAGAGCACTACAAAAATGGTGCAAAAATAAAAAACACGTTTCGCGCGCTTCGTGAACATTTCGGTCGCAACAACCGCCCAAACGAAACAACCATCGGTCGTCTGGTGCGTAAATTCGAGGCAACAGGTTCTGTGGCAAATCTGCCAGGCTCTGGCCGGCCAAGGAGCGTTCGCACACCGGAAAATATTGCTATTGTGAAGGAGAGTGTGAGAGACGATCCGAAACAATCAACAACGCGTCGATCCCAAGAATTGGGCATTTCGAGAACCAGTTTGCTCCGCATTCTCCACAAGGGTTTCAACGTACACGCCTACAAGATCCAATTGACGCAAGAGCTGCGTCGGGCCGACCATTTTTCGAGCCGAACGTTCTCAGATTGGCTCCTTGAACACCGCCAAATTGATGCCAATTTTTCATCAAAAATCATGTTCAGCGACGAAGCGCATTTCACTTTGAATGGGACGGTAAACAAGCAAAACTGCCGCATCTGGCCGAACGAAAATCCCCGTGAGTATCAAGAGCAGACGATGCATCCTCAAAAAGTGACTGTGTGGTGTGCATTGTGGTCAAAAGGCATCAACGGACCTTACTTTTTCGAAAATGCGGCCGGGGACGCCCATACCGTCAATTCTGAGCGATATCACGTGATGATAGAGGACTATTTTCTGCCGCAACTTGAAGGAATGGATATGGACGATGTTTATTTCCAACAAGACGGTGCAACATGCCACACAACCAACGTCAATATCCATCGATTGCAGTCCTTCTTCGGTGATCGCGTGATTTCGCGCAGAGGAAATGTGCCATGCGATTTGACTCCCTTGGACTTCTTTTTATGGGAATATTTGAAAAGCAAAGTCTACGTCAACAAACCAGCCACCCTCCAAGAACTGAAAAACAACATCATTGCCGAGATAAACGCCATAGAACCGACCATTTTGCAAAATGTCATTGAAAATTTCGACCATCGCGTGGACGTCTGTAAATCCAGTCGTGGTGAACATTTGAGCGATATTATTTTTCATACATAAATGGTATAAATTAACCTTCAAAATAAAGTACCCAACTTGATTTGAATATCAATCTTTCTTGTTTTAATATGCGTTTACTTTCCTGCGTCGGTTTTGGACAACCCCATACTATATTTATTAGAGTTATAAACATGTCGAAAAGTGCGAATCGTGCATTCACTTTACACGAAAAATTCCCAATAATTAGTGAGCTTGAGCAGGGTTCATCTCAAACAAATATATGTGCCCGTATGGCTTCATAAAAATATTTGTAAAAACCGTGACAAAATTAAAAATGACTGGAAATCAAATAGTGCACCCCAAGTCGATGATATGCTGTTTAAATGATTTCAACAAAAGCGTGTTAATAATATTCCAATAAGTGGACCTATGCTGCAAATAAGGACTGAAGAATTTGGGAAATTGATTGGAGATTACTTCAAATGTAGTTCCGGTTGGCTAGACAGATTTAAGAAAAGACAACATTGTTTTTGGAAAAACGTGTGGTGAGTCAGCTTCAGTTGACAAGAACGTTACCAATGACTGGATTTCTCAAGTTTGGCCCGTAATATCTAGTGATTATTCAGATGATAACATATTCACTGCAGATGAAACCGGGATATTTTATAGAATGCTACCAGATAAAACTCATAAATTAAAAGGTGAAACTTGCAATGGAAGGAAACTCTCAAAATAGCGAATAACTGTTATGATTTGTGCTAATGCTTCTGGTACTGAAAAACGGAAACTATTGATAATAGGTAAGTCAATGAATAGAAATGCAAGTCCTAATTTTTTTGATATTCAATGGCAGTGCTGCAAAGAATTCATGACCTTTTTTTTATTTCCCTGAAATTTTGTACCTGATTTGCACTGACCTGTTGAACTACTTACTTGTGTAATAATTATACGTTTTACTTCGCTGAAAAAACTGTGCTTTTTTGTATTCTAACTGTATTTTTCTGCACTGGTTGGTGCTGAAAAGCTGGTACATAAAAGCATTTTATTATTATTGTAACATTTGTATATTTCTCATTTCAGTATTTCACAACGTAATAAAAAGGTTATGTTATTTCTTTCGCTTTGATGGATATATTCACTTTATTCACGACCAGGAACAATACACTTAAGATCAAATAATGAAGCTTTACGTCGAAAATCCTTGATTCTTCAACGTTGACATATGCTCAACGTTGTTCGCCCAGAGAAACATGAATACGGCATTTCACCAGTATGAATCCTGTCATGGTCTTCCAAATTATTACTTAAAGGTGGCCATCAGTTGTTTTTTTTAAATTGGTATTATTTTGACAGTTGGTAACACTTTCATGCTCGACATATTGACAGATATATTGTGTCAAACTTCCGCTGTGAGCAATGGAGCGTTTTAATCTTGAACAAGGTAGGAAATATTCACTGCGGAGAATATTGCATAACGACCTCGGATTATTTCCTAACAAGGTGCAAGTTGAAATAAAATGACCCTCCGCTTTGATATCGTTTGTCAATTGGAAATGGACGTCAATTTTGGTCGCCAAATCATCTTTTAGGACGAGGCCCACTTCCATCTGGGAGGTTACGTTAACAAGCAGAACTGTAGGACTTGGGGTCTAAAAATCCACATGTCGTCATAGAAAAACCGATGCATCCAAAAAGGGTAACTGTTTGGTGTGGCTTTTGGAGTGGTGAGATTATTCGTCCCTACTTTATTCGAAATGAAGATGGTAACAGTCTGTCGGTAAACAGGGAACGATGATGATTTTTTTATGGCCACTATCAGCGGTTTTGGAGACGTTCATTGTCCAGCCCGCAGCTGTGATTTGACGCCTATGGATTACTTCCTATGGGGTACTGTTAAGGTCCGCTATTACACTCACGATCCTCAAACGATTGATGTTCTTAAGGGAAATATCCGTCGAGCTATTGATGAAATAGACCCACAAGCTATCGAAAAAGTGCTTCACACAAATAATCGGAAGGTATATTCTTTTGAATGAAGTATGGAGTGTTACATACTATTGAAGAGTGTAGTTTCAATACCAATTAAAAAAACACCGGATGGCCCACCATTTATTACTTGCAGGATTTGGTGGCTTCCTGTCGTCTAATGTAACAACCCTGACCGTATCGCAAACATTTTTGCCTATTAATGTGCTGGATCAATCTTGCCTCGTGTATGAACACTTTTTTACAATATGGACAACTGTGTCGTGAATCGCCGTGCTTATCCACCCGATGTACTTTTAGAGACATTTTCGTAAGCAAGCCCTTTTTACAAATGTCACACGGGAAAAGAATATTCCCACGTGGTTTTCTTCGTCGGTGTAAATGTTCAGTCGATTCATGTTCTTTTAGCGATGTCATCAGTTTGAATCTTTTTCCGCATAAGCAACATTCGTATGGTTGGACGTTTCTCAAATGGGCGTTCAACTGCTCCTCGGTTTTGAACACCTTAGGGCACTCCGGGCATTTATAAACACATACTTCCGGATGCATAAAATATCTATGCTGCTTCACCAGTTCTAGTGTTTTGTATATCTTGCCACATACATCACATGGGAATACATGGACGACTCTATGGTGTCTGGAGAATTGTTCTATACTTTCAAAAGACTTTGAGCATGCTATACAATCCCATTGACGTATGTCTCCAAGATTGATGATTGCTTCTGACAAAGGATCTGCATCACCTTGGTTTTTCCTGAAAGAAATCGTATTATCATAATGAGCTCCATATCATTAGACCAGATTTTACTATTGATCCGCGATATTGAAAATGCGTTTTTCTAGCGAAAAAATATAAGAGTTGGGAAGAAAGGCCTCTAAACCTCATATTAAATCAAGAATTTTTTTATAAATCAGCTGGTTTAGCTACAAAAAACATATTTTTGCACTTAATCCTGAGATCAAAACCTATGATCCGGATCAACATCGACCAATTAAAAAGCGTTTTCGTTATACTGCATGAAAAATTGTAGATGATAGAACCAAATTCAAGACGAAAATATACACCTGAGAAAATTGGGAAAAAGATATATCGGTTGTTAATTAGGTACAGATTTCAACAACGTATACTAAGTGACATATAAATCCCCAGTTTAAATGGTTTTATTTTAATAAAATTTTGTATAAGTACTTAATGACGCATAATAAGTAAATGATGAAAATTTCAAAATGATTGCACTGCTTTAAAGCCCTTTGACCTTTAATAATGTGTGGATGCACCCTGATGTGCTACGCATTCTCCGACGCGCCTAGGCATGTTTCTGATCAGGTGGTCAATGTCCTCCTGTGGTATCTCATTCCAGGCAACCACCAGCTCCTCTCGAAGTGCTCCTAGAGTCTGAGGAGGACGTTGCACATTGAGCAATCTCCTACCCATCATATCTCACACGTGCTCAATTGGGGATAAGTCAGGAGATCTTGGTGGCCATGGTAACAATGTGACATCATTATGTTGAAAGAAGTCTATTGTGACTCTTGCAACATGTGGTCGGGCATTATCTTGTTGGAAAGTTGGATCTGCCAGGGTGTCAAGATAGGGTAAAAGATGGGGTTCTAGAACTTCGTGGATATAACGCTGCGCGTTCATGTTACCTCTGATGAAGATTAAAGGTGACCTGGAACCATAAGCTATGGCACCCCAAACCATAACTCCAACAGTGTGATGAACATGTCTTTCAACAAAAAACTGTGGATTCCTCCTTTCACCACGTCGCCTTCTAACCCTGGCACGACCATCCTGCATGCCTAAACAAAATCGAGACTCGTCACTAAAGACAATACTGTTCCATTCCTGATCCCAGAGTGACCGTTGTCTGCACCACTCAAGGCGATTACGTCGGTGTTCTCGAGTTAAAGGGAGGACCCAGTGTGGCCGGTATGAAAACAAGCCAAAACTTCTCATTCGTCGGTAAACACTTCGCATGCCAATAGGTATTCCGTGTTCTGCAAACCATTCATTTGCAATGGACCTGGTAGTGGAGAAACGGTCCCTTAAGGCCAATAATCTTAGGCGGCGATCTTCACGGTCTGTTGTTCTACGGCGGCGTCCAGTGCCTCTTGCTCTTTGCGTACGGCCTTCTCGAAGCCATGCCTGATAACACCTAACCACAGTGTCTACACTTCTTTGCACTCTAACTGCAATTGCCCGAAAAGAAAGTCCAGCTTCCCGAAGTCCCACTATACGGCCCCTATCAAACTCACTAAGTTGACGAAATCGTACAGGTCTCCGTACTCTAGGCATCGTAACCGATCGTAAAGGATGTCAAGAACCAAAATCCGCCAACGTTGATTCTTTACTGCGGCTGAAATTTTCATTTTTAGAGCGTTAGTGAATTAAAAAAAAGCAGTATAAAAAACGGAATGTCCAACTGATAAGGCTGAAAATGTTTTCACTTGTTATTTACAGTAAGATAAATACATTCACCAACTTTTATTAAAATAAAACCATTTAAACTGGGTGTTCGGATTTATATGTCACGTAGTATATTTATCTTCCATTATAACATTTGTTGCTGCTATTCCTAATCCGCTTGACAGTTGATACATTTGCAGTGCTGCCAAGCTAGTCACAACAAACATGAACGATATGTATTAACACACAAATGTTTTTTATGTTAACAACATAGTAGTTGAACCTAATAACACTTATTTTTCAATTCAAAGAGTCAAAATGAAGTGTAATACTGCCAATCTAACGTTCATTTTGTGGATCTACCGTGATTTCAGCCTCATTACTTTCAGCTGAACGTTGTTGAATTTGATGTGGTAGCACTGGGCAGTTCTGTGAGTAGACAGCTCAGCTGCACAAGGCACAGATTTTAGTAATAGTGAGTATATACAAGGTGGGCCAACCATTGGTGTCTCTTTTAAATTGGTATTAAAACTACACTCTTCAATAATATGTAAGTCTCGATACTTTATTCAAAAGAGTACACCTTCCGATTATTTATTAAAAATAATTTCAGTTAATTGGCTGCCGCGACTTTCCAGACAGTAGTCCATCCTCTTAACCCAATTTTGAAGCACATTTTCGATAGCTTGTGGGTCTATTTCATCAATAGCTCGACACTCACACTGTTAGCATCTTCATCTTAAAAAAGTAGGGACCAATAGTCCCACCACTCCAAACAGTTACTCTTTTTGGATGCATTGGTTTTTCTATGACGACATGTGGATTTCACTGGACAACAAATTTTAGTTTTTTAATTGTATCTTGTGGGAAAAGTGCACTTCTTTGTTAATTTTGGGGCGCAAAATCCAAAAATGACAATGAAATAAAAAAATTAGTTGCGGTTTAGAAAAAAAACTTTTTATTTTTAAGGATATATTAAAAAAAAGTAACAAGATTCATATACTTATAAGAATCACTATATGCGCTGCCTTTTTGCTGTTCTTTTATGGATCGTTTCTCTAGCATCTCTACCAAGAGTCCAACAGTAGTCTGCAAGCATGGAAGGATTCCACTTTCACTGCTACCTTTTTTCCATTGTTGAAATATCCTGATGAAAGTTCGCCGTGCTCATCACTTACGGCTCCGCAATTGTCAGGAAAAAAGTCCAGGTGTGAGTGTAGGAAATGTACCTTAAGAGACATATTACAGCCCATCTTTTGATATGATGACAGCATATTTTTGACAAGGGTGTTATAGTTGTCAGCTTTTCTATTTTCCAAGAAATTAGTGACCACCAGACGGAAATCATTCCAAGCAGTTTTTTCAATACCTGTTAAAGTGTTTTCAAACTGTGTATCTTTCAAAATATTTCGAATCAGTGGCCCAACAAAAATACCTTCTTTAACCTATGCCTCACTTAGTCTTGGAAATTTCTGACGCAGGTATTGAAAAGCTGACCCATCTCTATCTAATGCCTTGACAAAGTTTTTCATTAGGCCCAACTTGATATGCAGTGGTGGTAATAAAAATTTTTTCGAATCTACTAATGGCATATGCTGTACATTTTTTTGACCTGGCTCTAGGAATTGACGAACAGGCCAGTTTTGTCTGGTGTAATGAAGTGCCTTTGCCCGACTGTCCCATTCACACAAAAAACAGCAAAACTTTGTGTAGCCTAGCTGCAGCCCAAGTAAAAGTGCAACGTCTTTCAAATCGCACAAATATGCCATTGGTGCTCATCGTATTTTATGCATGTCAATAGGTACTTCATATTGTCATATGATTCTTTCATGTGAACTGCATACCCTACAGGAAGAGATGGTAAAATATTTCCAATATGCAATAACACTGCCTTTAAACTCAATGTTGAACTGTCTATAAACAATCTCCTTTCTTCTGAGTTATAGTTTATATTTAAAGCCGCCAGGAAGCCGTTAATGTTACTGCAGAAAACCAAGTTATTCTCCATATTGAAAAATGGTTCTAAGTCTTTATGGCGTTTACAAAAAACACATACCGAAACATCGAAACAAGTTCCAATGCTGCTGTATTGATCCTAGTAACTCTGCCTTACATTTTGGAAGTTCTAAATCTCTTACAAGATCATTTAATTCTGACTGTGTTATTTTGTGCGGTTGGTGGCATGACGTGCTCGGTATAAAATCAGGATCTCTTGACGTTGATGGCATATCTTCTTCCTGACGAATCACTCGATCGCCATGATCTGATTCGCAAGTGTAGGATTCTAGGGGTTTTGGAATAGGATTTTCGTCACTGTGAGGCACAGGTCTCATCGCAGATGGTATGTTTGGGTAGTTAATAGCCGATTTTTTTTTCTTGGACATACGTGTGGCTTGTCCAACACAAGGTACCATGCAAAAGTAACAATCATTAATATAATTTGTAGGCTCTCTCCAAACCATTGGGACAGCAAAGCGCATAGACCGTTTTTTGCCATTTAACCAGCTCCTCAGACTTGAAGCACATGTATTACAGCAGATGTGGGGTGCCCACTGTTTGTCTTGATCACCTAGTTTACAACCGAAATAAAGCTGATGTGCATTTGTTATTAGTGGAGTAATAGACCGTCTCTGAGACGCAAAAGTCACATCGCCACACACGTAACAAAACTGATCTGGATTGTTTACACACTTTCGAGACATCTTGCATGAACGATGTCAGCCAACTGAGGAAAAAATGGCTAATATAAAACAATATAATGTACACGTATGTATAACGTAACACAATCATGCCGATTACATCATCTTTCCTTGCCGAATATAAAAATGAGGCACGTGCATTCTTGTGAATTACAGTATATTAACACTGGCACAGCAGGAACACATATAATTACCGTATCTCTAAAACTTGAACTAATATTGAAAAAATAAGTTTCATTCCGGTTGTAGCACATTAAAAATAGTAATATTTTGTTGATTTTATTTAGGATATTTTTTGGCTGTTGGTCAGTGATTTTCAGCACCCCTAATCCTACAGTTCGGCTTGTTAACGTAACCTCCCAGATGGAAATGGGCTTCGTCCGAAAAGCGACCAAAACTGACGTCCATTTCCGATTGATTTAGAACCGACACAGAGAAACGACATCGAAGCGATCGCACAATTTGCACCTTGTAAGGAAATAATCCCAGATATGCAATATTTTCCGCACAGAAGTGCGACTGATGCCACTTGTTGTGCCAGTCGCGAACGGAGTTTCATTCCGGCCAAATGATCTTTTCAATTTACGCAAAGTTTTGAAACACAACACTCTCTATGAAAATGGTTTTTCAATATCTGACACCTTTGTTCAAGATTAAAACGATCCATTGCTCGCAGCGGAAGTATGACACAATATGTTGAGCATGGAAGTGTTACCAACTGTCAAAATAATACCAACCTAAAAAAACGACTGATGGTCCACCCTTTAAATATGATTCAATGTTTGATCTTGGAACCTACCTTCATCAAGGGCAGCTTTTTGGCTGTTACAAATACCTATTTGCAGCAAATTGTTCATGCTTTTGATTTTTACCATCTGTTTTATCAGCGTCTTGTAGAACTTCGAATTTCGCTGTATTTTCACTTGAAACTTAAAAAAGGTAGTCCGATAGATGATTTAAAATGAAGCACGCTTGTCTAGAACATTTTTCCCCAAAGCACTGTATTGTTAGCAGTTATTTTCACCATTATTTCCACCGCCATCGGCCATATGACGTTGACATCTGTGCATATGTCATGTATGAGGAGGCGCTTGCCTGCGGTGTTGCCGGATTGGGCTCCGCATTTCGGGGAAAAATATGAAAAGTGGAAAATTTATAATACATATATTAATTAATCAAACACAAAAACTGAAACAAACAACAGTAGCAAAATAAAAAGCGACTCTTAATAAGTATAAAACAAAAAATAACGATAGTAAGCTAAAAAACAATAAATTGTCAATACTTACAAAAAATAAAAAGTAGTAAAACAAAAAAAACTATTCCATGTGATTATTAAAAACAAATAACAAACATTAAAATAAAAAGCATTTTTTTATAATTACATGGAATGGAATGATAGGTATCATGGAACTCAAGAAGGCCATAAAGGCGTTCTACAATTGTAGGAACGACTGACGATACGGCCCTTAAATGTGATTCAACACTTAACAATGTAAAAAGATTTTAAGTTAGATATATTCTCTCTGTTCACGACCTGTTACCAATACACTTGTGTTTCATCAAAGAATATTTATGTCTGAATTTCTTGTAGCACACCTCACAAGCATAAGCTTTTTCGTCTATGTGGACGACCATATGATTGTTCAACGTTGACTTGTGCCTAAAAGTCTTCATGCACAGTGAACATGAATACGGTTTTTCACCGGTATGAATCCTCTTATGGTCTTCTAAATTACCATAACTACAAAATCTTTTATCACAAATATCACACTTGTACGGTTTAATGCCTTGATGGATATTCATGTGACAATTCAATCCTGCCCTCGAGGATAGTTTCCGGCCGCATTTATCGCAAACATTGTTTTCGTTGTGGCAATTATAGAAATGTTGGTGCATCCTCCTTCTGGATCTGAAAACTCTGTCACAACGTGAACACTTGTGCTGTTCATCGCCATGACTATCCACCAGATGTACTTTCAGAGACCGATGGCTAGACAAATCCTTCTTACAAATGTCACACTGGAAATTGATCGTTTCGCGATGTCTATCACTTTGGTCGGGATGTTCAGAAGAGTCGTGTTCTTTGAGCAACGCTTTTAGCTTGAATCTTTTTCCACATAAATCACATTCGTACGGATGGATATATTTGAAATGGTTTTCCAATCGCTCTTCGGTTTTGCACACCTTAGGGCACTCTGGACATTTATAAATACATACTTCCGGATGCATAAAATATCTATGCTGTTTTACCAGTTCCCGTGTTTTATATACCTTGTCGCATACATCACATGGGAACACATGGGCCTGTTTGTGATGACCAGAGAATTGCTCTATCGTCTCGAATGTTTCTGGGCATTCGGTGCAAACCCATTGTGGTTGTACGTCTTTAGTGTTAATGCTTACTTCTGAGATACACGAGAAAGGATCTCCGTCATCTTGGTATACTCTGAAAAAATCTTGATATTATAAACGATCAAAAGAAATATTGCTAAAAGTTTATAATGAGCCATATTCATAAAACAAAGGATATCCTTGTAATGGGTGATTTTTTTGCTAGTATCTTTTTGGCAACACTGTTTTTGACAGATGACGCGTGAATCGTGTCTCGTGTCATTGTCAAACTTGTTCAGTTTGGTCTATAATTTAAGCATGAATCGACTTACGAATGAACAACGCTTGCAAATTATTGAATTTTACTATCAAAATTCGTGCTCGGTTAAGAGAGTGCATCGAGCACTGCTTCCAATTTATGGACAATTTGGTCGGCCTACTGAGGGAGCTATTCGGAAGCTTGTGACTAAATTTCGAACCCAGTTTACATTATTGGACATTAAACCACGTTTGAACTGGAAAAAAACGTTTAATTATTTTTTTTGTTATAAATGATACGTATTACATATACGTCTATTTACAAGTTTTGGTAAATATTATCTCCAACAACAACATACTCCTGCGGGGTTATTTCGTTTAATGCTTCGTTTAAATTTTTTAGCTTGGCAGAGTAATATTGTTGTTTAAGACGAGCAACTTTCAGTTGTTCAACTAAAACTAATCGTTGAAGCTGGGTTGTCGTTAACTGCCTCGTCTCGTCAGACCCGTGTTTGCCCGAAGCAAAGGTAGGCTTCGGAGGAATTTTTTTTCAACCGATGTGTAGGATCGCTTATTATTAGCTACTACTTGAGGCATAATCATCTGATGAGCGTCGTTTTCCACCATAATGTCATCCTTTGAAGTGGGTAAAGAAGGTTGACTTGCCACGCCAATTTCAAAAGCCCCTTATAAAAATATACATGCATGATAAGTATCTACAAGGTAATAGTAAAGACCTGAAGCTATTTCTCACCTGGTACCCGACTTAGTATAGGATTTATGTCCGCATCCATAGCCCTCAACATAACTTTCTCCCAGGACAAAAGACGAATGGGCTTGTTCCCTGTTTTATTTTTGTCAGTTTTATTTTTCAGTCGCGTTTTCATATTGTTCACTTTTTTCATAAAAGCTTTAATATCCATCTCCTTGCCAAATAAAGTAACGTATTCCTTAACGATATCAGTTAATGCAGCAGTTTTCTTCTTTTTCATTGCTGGAAATGCTTGGACTTTTTCAGCGATAAACATCATCTCGTTAGGGGCATCTTCGGTAACTTCCTGTTCACTATCGGTGTCAGACATTTTAAATATTTTATTCACTTTAAAATAGCTGCACAAATAAGTTAGACGGATCTTCTTTACAGCAATTGACGTGCGAACTGCTTTTAATTACGAGACAAATAAGATCAACCCCATCAGTTACAGACCACACACGCGTTGACTGCACGCTGCAAGTCATATCTTGTCGAAATCGCTAATCTCCGTACCTTTTACTTTATTTTCCCGAAGCATTTGCATGCAAGGAGGAGGTAGAGATTATGAATACGAATTAGAACAAAACCTTTTACTTCTACCTTTTACTTCAAAGTAAATATGTTTATAAATACGGGCTATTGGCTCTAACTAACTCCAACTAACAATTATTAAGGTCGCAGGAAGGTTTATACAGTCCTCACACAACAATGTGTCTTGCAAGAGGTTTGGAAAAACGTTGTTAGAACATCTATACATAAAGCGTGGATACACCTAATAAGACACTATAGGTGTTAAAAAAGTAACTATTCGTTACTCTTAGACACCAGAAGTAACGACTATCAATCCGAGCACGAAATGATTACTTTCTTATCTTTTTAATGACTCCCTCGAAGAAAAAATGTTACATAGAAGACCCCCGTTGAAATGCGGTCCTGTGTATGATGTTTCATTTTTGGTCACGATTTGTGAATTACCCTATACTAAGATCAAAAACATTGGACCTAAGGAGTTTCCGAAATGTCCGAATCGATTACAGATTAAAACAACGCACGAACCGCGCACGGCGGCGGGTGGCGGATGAGCGGTACCGCGGGGAAGTGCCTTACGGAAACCGTCGCGGATGGCTGGTTGCTAAATAAAACCATTTAAACTGGGTGTTCGGATTTATATGTCACTTAGTATAGTTATTTTTACATTTTACAGATAGTTGCAATTGGCGCTCATTGACAGACGTGTTGCCAGCGGTATGTATTGTTTTGGCTGAATAATTCAAAAACTAAATTTTTCTGCAGTTAGCGGACTCTATTACAATGCGCGCTGTAGGTAGACGAAGAAAAATGTGCATATTATACCCCAAATTGGGCATAAATGTCAGATAGCAGGTATTGTCAGATGTCCGAAGAAAAATAAAAAGGATTTGCCGTTAAAAAAAAACGGTTGGTCTGCTTTCACTTTTGGGATACCCTGTATATCAAAAAACAATTATTTATACTACAACTTTTTTTTAATTTCCTATAAGGAATCTATGGTACTCTTTCTCAAAACTTTTTTTTGTGACATTCATCATTTTTCCCAGGCTGAAAAAAGAAATTAAATATTTGTTAATTAAAAATGTTTATTAAAACTATGCATACATTTTTTTTTTGTTCATTCACTTTCAGAGCCTTCGTTTGATCCGTAGTCTGGCCCGCGACACTTATGGTTATTCAGCACGGTTTTGCTTATAAAACATTTGGAGCACACTTCGCATTTGTAAGGCCTCTCGCCAGTGTGTATCCTCATATGTATTTTCAGCGGCGGTTGTTGTCTGAAACGTTTCTCGCAAAAAGTACATTTATAAGGCTTTTCGTCACTATGGATCCTTTTATGTATTGTTAAATTACCGTGATTAGCGAATCCCTCATTGCATACATCACACTGGTACGGCTTGACGCCTCTGTGCATATCCATATGGAGACGCAACGTTATCTTGGATGATAACACCTTGCCACATTCATGACAAACAACCGTCTGTTTCTTCGATTTGTGGCTTGCATACTTGTGCCGTCGCATGGCGTCATTCGATTTGAAAACTTTCTCGCAATGTAAGCATTTGTGTTGTTCGTTGCGATGTTTCTCCACAATATGAACTCTCAGAGACGGCTTAGTTACGAAGCCTTGCTCGCAAATATTGCACTTCAATAGGATCTTGTCGTGTTTTTTCCTGTGGTGATCCAGCATTTGAGCCTTTGACATGAAGCCCTGTCCGCACCGCTCACACGATATTTTGAAATTTTTCAGATGGATGCGTGTGAGATGAGAGTTCAAATTTACAGTCGATTTGAATATTTTGCCGCACAGGTTGCATTTATGATCGGGTCGGTCCGTGTGCAACTTTTCTTTGTGCAGTTTCAACGTATACGCTTTCTGGAATCTCTTATGGCATAAATCACATTCATGATTGCGCTCGTTTGAGTGAACCACCATTCTGTGTTTTGCAGCCACGTGCTTCAACTTGAACTTCTTGTCGCACACGCCACACGGGTGTGTGTAGTCTTTATGGACGTTTTTTCTGTGAGCTCTCAAAAGGATATTTCTTGCAAAGGTTTTAGAGCACACCGGACACTTGTATTCCACGTGATTGTGAGTTTTCTTTTTATGAGAATTTAAGAGGCGTTTCGTTTCAAATGTATCAGCGCACTCTGGACAATTATAAGTGACTCGAGTGTGAGTTTTCTTTACATGGGAAGATAAAAGACTTTTTGCTACAAAGGTCTTGGGGCATTCCACGCACATAAAATGATTATGTTGTTTATGTTCCTCTAGCAAACACGATGAATTGAATCTGCTTCCGCATACGTCGCATTTGAATGGATGGAAGTACTTCATGTGGTCCATCAAGCGTTGTTCAGTCTTGAACTCATCAAAACATTCCAGGCATCTATAAATGCAATCGTCCGCGTGTTCGAATTGTTTATGTTGCTTCAGCCATTCTAGTTTCTTGTACGCCTTCTTACATACATCGCATGGATACACGTCAGGTCCGTGAACTTGTCTATGATGTTCTAACACTTGGTCTATTGTATCGAAGGTTATTGGGCATTCTGGACAAACCCACGAAGGTTCTGTATCTGAAGAGATGTGTACGTCTTCTTGTTTTACACTGAAAAAGACCTTAATGAAATATTTGGCAATACGGGAAGGAAGCAATTTATTGAAAATTTGTACAGCACTCACTTTGGAACCGTTTGCGATCGATTACCGGTTCGATAAGGGTGATGAATGACCGTAGCGCTGTTGTCATGTGTGCTTTAAATATTTAATTCAATGAAACTTACTTACTGAGTTGAACTTTTGGCTTACCTTAGAAAAACTTAATGCCATTTATTTGATAATTACCCAATTTAAAAACGTTTTAGATTAGATTATCTGTCAATATGTTGAGCATGGAAGTGTTACCGTCAAAATGACACCAACTTAAAAAAACAACTGGTGGCCTACCTTTTATATTAGGTCACGACAGACTTGTAGTGTTTTAATTCGGATTTTCACAACGTTTCGATTGACATGCTATCTTCAATCGTCTTCAGATGGACTTATCAATCAAAATGTTGGGATCTCAAAAATTGTATAGACGAAATAAAACCACCAAAAAACAAACAACAAATCGTACTATACACGGTGTTTCAGTTTATTGTTGCATAACTTTAAGATTCGATAGAACTTTTAAAATTAATGCATAAAGTCTATATAAACATGGGTCGAAAAATGCGTTGCTTCCGAAATACAGAGTGTTTAAATTTAGTTTTTAAAATAGTTTTTTTTTAAATATTTCGAACAATATTTGATGTATAACAGTGAAAATTGGTATACGAGGGTTTTTTGGTACGACAAAACGAACCATGTGCATAGTTTTACTGTAGCCGCTAGAGGGCGCTCTCTACTGTTCCTGTAGTGTATTAAAATGACCGAAAATTTTTTCTCAGTGCAGTTTTTTGCTTTTTGAATAAAAAAACTGATTCTTCACACCCTTCCACATAAAAAAGCTCTCCTGTGAGTTTTCGTTATAGTTAGGCGTTTTTGAGATATTGCGATTTTTAAGGTTCGATGCATTTTTAATTATTTATGATAAAATAACGTTAAAAAGTCAGTATCTCGATAATTTTTAGAAGTAGGCTGTGCCTGCAAATATTTTTGAAATTGAAAGCAGAATGAGGTTAAACGTCAATTAGTTGACAGTTAGTTTTGTTGTCTGTTGAAACCTGAAGCGTTTTTTTGCAATTTTGAATGCACGAAATTTAGTTTCTTTTACCTGTTTTTTTTGTAAGTTTTATAAAAATGCCATTTTTATTCTCCAATCAAGAGTTAACGGATATTCATTTTGTGTATGGTTTTGTAAATGGAAACGTAGTAGAAGCAGCCAGAGAATACGCACGAAGATTTCCAAACAGACGACATCCAACTCGCTCAGTATTTGTAAGAGTGCATCGCCAAATAATTGAAAATGGTTTTGGAAATCTCCACAGGGATCAAAACATAAATGTTCGTCAGCGCAGATTTACCCGTATGATTCTGCGTGAGTTTGATAGAGATCCGACCACAAGTGTTAGGAGAGTTTCTGGTGCCTTGGGAATTTCAGCAAGCCATGTCCACCGTGTTCTTAGAAATGACCATAGACGTCCTTACCATTTGCAACCTGTACAAGGACTACAGCCAGGGGACGGAGAACGAAGAATCACATTTTGTCAGTGGATTCTTGATAGAACTGATAATAATAGGGAGTTTTTAAGTAACGTTTTATGGACCGATGAGTCATGCTTCACTAGACGTGGAGTGGTAAATTTTCATAATCAACATATTTGGTCGCATGAAAATCCGCATGCAGTTCGGGAAAGAAATTTTCAGCATGAATTTGGTGTGAACGTGTGGATTGGTATCTACCGTAATCGACTATTTGGACCCTACCTATTGCCTGCAAGGTTAAATGCTGCGACCTTCTTGGAATTTTTAAAGGCTGAACATGGAAATATGTGGGATGATGTTATGTTAGATTTAAGAAGATTGGCCTGGTTCCAGCTTGATGGTTGTCCAGCTCATTATTCGAGAATAGTTAGAAACTGGCTGGACGAAAATTATCCAGAAAGATGGATCGGCCGTGGAGGACCAGTCGCTTGGCCTCCACGATCCCCTGACCCAAATCCATTAGATTTCTTTGTGTGGGGATTTCTAAAAGAAAAAGTGTACCAGACTCCCGTAACCACAAGAGATATGCTAATAGACAGAATCAGGAATGCATGTGATGAAATAAGGCCTTATTTGAATAATGCTATACCACGTTCGATCATTCGTAGATGTGAATTGTGCATTGAACAATTGGGTTTACATTTCGAGCAACTACTTTAGATTTTGTATGTTTGTCCTAACTATCCAATAGCATTTTAGTTGTAAATAATTAATTTAATTTTTTAAAAATAATATTGAAAAATTAAACAAATTAATATTCTGTTTTTTTGTGTTTATTTGGAGTTAGGAATTATTGCTGTGTTTAAAAACACAATCTAAACGATCATCTTAATTACTTGTAATGCCCAAATCGAAAATGTAAAAAAAAATATTATTTTCCCATAAATAATTAAAAATGCATCGAACCTTAAAAATCGAAATATCTCAAAAACGGCTAACTGTAACGAAAACTTACAGGAGAGCTTTTTTATGTTGAAAAGTGCGAAGAATCAATCATTTTTTTTTTATTCAAAAAGCAAAAAATTGAACTAAGAAAAATTTTTCGGTCATTTTAATACACTACAGGTACAGTAGAGAGCGCCCTCTAGCGGCTATAGTAAAACTATGCCCATGGTTCGTTTTGTCGTACCAAACAACCCTTGTATACCAATTTTCACTGTTATACATCAAATATTGTTCGAAATATTAAAAAAAAACTATTTTAGAAAGTAAATTTAAACAGCCTGTATTTCGGAAGCAACGCATTTTTCGACCCATGTTTATATAGACTTTATGCATTAATTTTAAAAGTTCTATCGAATCTTAAAGTTATGCAACAATAAACTGAAACACCCTGTATAGTATTAACCACGATACACGTGAACTGCAATAACGTTACGACAATCCTGCCGCTGGTAACCAAGAGCCGACAACTCTCCGGGTGACGTCACGTCACATGCGCAATATCCTATCTTCAGTGTATGCATATCGTGGGGTGGTACAGAGATCCCTAGATGCATTTACCTTTAAAATCACATCTGATTCAATAAGGATTAAGTATTTACAGAATAGCTATTGAAAAACGTTTATTAACGCTATGATACATAATTTCAAACAATTTTCATTTACTTTCAGAATCTGCGCTTGACCCATAGACTGGTCCAAGACACCTATGTATTTTTAACTTATTTTTGTTTATAAAACCTTTGCAACATGTTTCACATGTCATTGTCAATGCTGACCGTTGCTGAACGTTTCTCACAGAAAGTGCATGCAAACGCCTCTTCACCTGTAAGGACCCTTTTATGGTCTGTTAAAGTACACTGCGTAATGAATCTCTCATTGCATATGTCACACTCTTTTAATACCTTTACGCATATTCATGTGGTAATTAAACGAGGTTCGAGATGATATTGGCTTGTCACATTCGTGACGTCTAATGTTTGTGGTTTTTACGTTTGTGCGCCTCCAGGGCCGTTTTGGATTTGAGTACCTTCGCGCAATCTGAGCATTGGTGTTGTTCGTTGCCATGTTTTTCCACAATATGACTCCTCAGCCTGTGCCTGCTTAGATACGCCTTCTCACAAGTCCCGCATTTCAACAGGACCTTGTCGTGAATTCTTCTATGGTGGTCCTTCATCTCGGCCTTGTTCAGGAAGCCTTGTCCGCACAACGCACACGATATTTTGAAATTCTTCAAATGGATACGGGTGAGATGATAGTCCAAACTCGCAGTCGATTTGCATATTTTGTCGCAAAAATTACATTTATAATCAGGTCTGTCCGTATGCAATTCTTTATGCCGTTTCAACGAATACACTGTCTGGAATTTCTTATGGCATATATCACATTCATGATCGCGATCCTTCGTGTGAACCGGTCCATGGACTTTCTTTTGATGGGTATTTAAAAGATGTTTTGAAGCGAACATTCTGGAGCACAACGGACATTCGTAATCTTCTTGAAGATGAGCTACCTGCACATGGCATGATAGAACACTTTTTGTTGCAAAGGTCTCGGAGCACGTCGCGCAGACAAAATGTTTATTTTGTTTATGATCCTTTAAGAGCAACTTTAACTTGAACCTTCTTCCGCATATGTCGCACTGGAATGGATGATAGTACTTGATATGGTACAATAAACGTTGTTCTGTTCTGAACTTCTCAAGGCACTCTACACAGTTATAGATGCAATCTTCCGGGTGCTCGGATTGCTTATGGTGTTTCAGGAAGTCTGATTTTTTGTACATCTTGCCACATACATCGCACGGATAAACGTCGAAGCCGTGAACTTGACTATGGTGTTTCAGCATTTCCACTATTGTGTCGAAAGTTGATGAGCATTCTGGACAAATTCTCAAAGGTTCTGCATCTTCAGAAAGGACACCTGTGTAGTCTTGTATTGCACTGAAAAAGGTGGTAATGAGATATTTCGTTACTACAGGGTGTAAACGTTATGATAGTCATTATTGAAATGGGTAATAGCAGCCGGCCTATGCATTAATAAATTCTTTTTTATCTGAAAGGATGCAGCGCGTGACTTTGGACGGGGTGCCCCAGGGCAGTATTTTGGGTCCATTATTGTATAGCCTATATACTTTTAATTTCATGAAGTCGCTGAGTTATTGTTAATATCATCTTTATGCTGACGACACTCAAATTTAAGCCTCTTTTAAACCTGATCTGTCAGAACTTATAACAAACCGACTGAATACCGACTTGAATAGCCTTCTCAAAACCTATGAAGATCACTTGTTAAAGATAAGCCCTAGTAGATCGACGGCTATATTGTATTGTAGTGTTTCCTGCAGAAACGTATTAGAAAATAATATTAAGCTCTAACTAGGGGACAATATATCATTTAGGGATTCCGTGAAGGATTTGGGCTTAGTGGTTGATTCTAAACTTAAGTTTAGAGAGCACATTACTATGTGCCTAAGAAAAGCATATTCAATGTTAAAAATCATTTACTCCCATAGACATTACCTATCACAAGATATACTAAGTGACATATAAATCCGAACACCCTGTTTAAATGGTTTTATTTTAATAAAATTTTGTATAAGTACTTAATGAAGCATAATAAGTAAATGATAAAAATTTCAAAATGATTGCACTGCTTTAAAACCCTTTGACCTTTAATAATGTGTGGATGCACCCTGATGTGCTACGCATTCTCCATCGCGCCTAGGCATGCTTCTGATCAGGTGGTCAATGTCCTCCTGTGGTATCTCATTCCAGGCAACCACCAACTCCTCTCGAAGTGCTTCTAGAGTCTGAGGAGGACGTTGCAAATTGAGCAATCTCCTACCCATCATATCCCACACGTGCTCCATTGGGGATAAGTCGGGAGATCTTGGTGGCCATGGTAACAATGTGACATCATTATGTTGAAAGAAGTTTATTGTGACTCTTGCAACATGTGGTCGGGCATTACCTTGTTGGAAAGTTGGATCTGCCAGGGTGTCAAGATAGGGTAAAAGATGGGGTTCTAGAACTTCGTGGATATAACGCTGCGCGTTCATGTTACCTCTGATGAAGATTAAAGGTGACCTGGAACCATAAGCTATAGCACCCCAAACCATAACTCCAACAGTGTGATGAACATTTCTTTCAACAAAAAACTGTGGATTCCTCCTTTCACCACGTCGCCTTCTAACCCTGGCACGACCATCGTGCATGCCTAAACAAAATCGAGACTCGTCACTAAAGACAATACTGTTCCATTCCTGATCCCAGAGTGACCGTTGTCTATACCACTCAAGGCGATTACGTCGGTGTTCTCGAGTTAAAGCGAGGACCCAGTGTGGCCGGTATGAAAACAAGCCAAAACTTCTCATTCGTCGGTAAACACTTCGCATGCCAATAGGTCTTCCGTGTTCTGCAAACCATTCATTTGCAATGGACCTGGTAGTGGAGAAACGGTCCCTTAAGGCCAATAATCTTAGGCGGCGATCTTCACGGTCTGTTGTTCTACGGCGGCGTCCAGTGCCCCTTGCTCTTTGCGTACGGCCTTCTCGAAGCCATGCCTGATAACACCTAACCACAGTGTCTACACTTCTTTACACTCTAACTGCAATTGCCCGAAAAGAAAGTCCAGCTTCCCGAAGTCCCACTGTACGGCCCCTATCAAACTCACTAAGTTGACGATATCGTACAGGTCTCCGTACTCTAGGTATCGTAACCGATCGTAAAGGATGTCAAGAACCAAAATCCGCCAACGTTGATTCTTTACTGTGGCTGAAATATTCATTTTTAGAGCGTTAGTGAATTAAAAAAAAGCAGTATAATAACCGGAATGTCCAACTGATAAGGCTGAACATTTTTTCACTTGTTACTTACAGTAAGATAAATACATTCACCAACTTTTATTAAAATAAAACCATTTAAACTGGGTGTTCGGATTTACGTAATGCCACCTAGTATATAAATAAGTGTACTTCTGGCTCAAATCTTATCTCTGTAACAGAAAACAGAAAGTAATTTTGAACAAAACCAAAAAACGTATAACATCTGATTCTCGGACATACAGTACTGGTGTCCTTCAAGGTGGTGCACGAGGCCCAGCTTTGTTTATTATTTACATCGATAATATATTCACCACCACGAAATGAACGCAAAATGTGAGATTTGTCTAAACAGATGATATAACTACACTGCCACCCAAAAATAACCGGACAAACTAAATTTTGTTCAAATGAAATTTTAAATAACCTTTTAACCTTGCATCAGTTTCGTTAATTTTTTTCGTCAAGTTGTTATACAGGGTGCAACTAAAAGGTGCATTTTGCCCTAATCTTCTGAACACCCTGTGGAAACATTGGATTACTGAATAATGTGTCTTCGTATGAGAATTTTAAGCCTCAATTTTTCTCAACAGTTCTTTTTTCGATTCATGTTATCATCTCAATTATTGAAGAATATATGATGTTTTGAAGAAAATCATGCAAATCATAGTCATAAACAAGAAATAATAATGATAATAATAATAATAATAATAATAATAATAATAATAATAATAATAATAATAATAAATGACTGTATTGGATACAATGAATAATCTTTTTACAAAGGTAATTTAGAAAAAAAATACGGAATACATTGCCTAATATTCTAGCTTAAAGCTACTTTACTGAACCAAAATAAGTCAAGAATCTAAAACTATACCGATATTTTTTGTACTTTCAACAAAATTCAATTTTGACTTATTAGTCATTATATTGAGATTAGCTTTCAAAAACTCAGTCTTAATTTTTGTTACCAAAAATCATTACGTGTGATTTTTCCGGATTAAGTTTTAAGTTGTGACCTAATGAGAGATTGTTCTAGGTGTTAATGTCCTCATTTATACAATTTTCGTAATATTTGTAATCCTCAATATCAAAAAAACAATAAACGTGGGTGTCATCCGCGAAGGCCCGAACTTTACAAAACTTCAAAGACGTAAGGATATCAGACGTATAAATACAAACTAACAAGGGGCCCAATATTGATCCCTGAGGAACTCCCGATAGGATCTCCGCTTTGTCTGAAAATGTATCATTTGAAGAAATGTTTGTCCGGTTAACTCTGCCTGGCAGTGTATTTTGATTCCATATAAAGGAACGTCTGATATCCAAATATTGCACAAAAAAAATTAGTACTAAATATACAAAAAACGTGCTCTGTCCTATTTCAGTCAAGCCACGCGACCAAAGAACTACCCTTAGTAAATGAAGCTCAAAGTGATACAAACCTCTTAGTTGTCACATACGATAGCTATCTTAAGTTTAATAAGCACATTAAGAGCATGGCTTCAAAACTTAATTAAGCATGCTATGCAGTACTCACTTGTCTTCTACCCTTGCCAGCTGTGCAGACTGCTTGCTGCCTTATGTCTTACCAAATAAAAATTTGGCGTAATAGTTCCGCAGCAAATGGAATTTTTATCATACAAACGAGGATAATAAGAACCATGTTCAAAATGAAACCAAGAGAGTCATGTAGAGGTATATTTCAACTCAACAACTTACTAACATTGCCGGTAATTTATATCTATAACAACCTAACAAGTTTGAAAAAAAAAAACGTCTTCAATCACAGTTACAACACTACAAAGTAAGAAATACATCTCCATCCTATAAACAAAACTCTACAGAAAAATATAGCATTGAAACTGTGCAATGCTTTACAGCATATCTTCGATCCATTTACCTGACGATATAAAGGGATTGAGTTACATAAATAGTTATTTAACATAATTATTTTATGTTCCTAAACAATAATGGTTGTGGTACTTAAATAACGACATCGTAACTTTTCTGGATTTGAGGCGGCCATTTCACGGAATAGTCAATTCTACTATATAGCCACGACATTCAGGATGTCCTCAAAGTTGGAACTTTCCTCTCTAAAGCGTAAGCGCCAGGAGACAATAAGCATGTTTTTTAGTAAAATATGTACAAAAGCTTTAAAATAACCGAGATATCAGATTTCAAAAAGCAATAAATGAGCCAGTACGCCCCTGCCTATCTCCCCTCCAACAATCCCCTGCTACGTCAAAACTTATGTTGTTGTAATAAGATTATGTGGGTCAGTAACTTGAGAATCCGAGACCTGCACATTCCTAGAACAATGACGTAGATATCGATTTGAACATCTTCATAGTCCTACTGATACTCCGCGAGTGTACTCAGAACGCTGCCGTCGCCTTCGATCTTTCCGTCAGAGATGCATATGTATATTTATATCGTGTAAAAGCAGTCTGGTTGAACTCAGTTGAAAAATTGTTGCAAATTTAATAACATATAAGCAAACTCGAGCTTTTGAATCGAACAGGGACAACTTGAAACAGTGTTTACAAACAAAACATATGCACAGGCAGCACTGGAAATTCCTCATCTAATGAATAGTGAGTATTTTTCTTCAATTTCTTTTTTACGTTTTCGATGTTGCTTTGCCGCAAATTAGCTTTGCTCTGAAAAGGAAACTCTCAACTTTCAGGTCGTCCTGTATACGTGGCATTGTCACGCTCCAGGCGAATTAAAAAACAAGAATGGTTAAGTATTTACAAGCTGGATAATTCAGAACGTTCATTTAAACTATCATATGCGGTCTGTAAATCAAGATGATGAGACTGGCAACGTAGCGTTTGATCTGGCAGCACTGTAGATGCCGGGCTTGGAGGGGAGTCAGGGGAACATGCGATCCGCGTTCAGTACAAATTTGAACTCGCTCGAGTCATTTGGTTGTAGGGATTTTTTTTTGTTGTGAAACAGTTTTTTCTAGTGTGTTCTAAAATGAGTGGCAATCGATACATTTCACGAGTGTCGTTGTCGTTTGATCCGGACTGTGTCAGAACGAGTGACTAACTTCAGTTTACGTTTCATCCTTGTTTCACCTCAGGGTATTTTTATTTCAGTGGGACGTATTTTGGGGATATTCTTTACTGGGGAAACGTTTTACTGGGGAGGTATTATGTAAAATTTTATTAATGACATTGCAAAATGCACCTGGTGTGTTTAGCGTCATACGAATGTCGCTCAAAAAAATATTTTTAGATCTAAGAATAAGTAACAAATAGTAAACCTATGTTAACCAAAAATGAATGTTTTTTTTGGGGATTTTTTTAAACGTTTTTACGTACGTATGTATTTCATTTTTGAACTTAAGTGAATACATTGCACGCGTTAATATATTTTACGACTATGGCATCCACATCCTATAAAAGAAAGTGTTTAAAGTTGAGTGAGAAAGTGAAAATCATAGACGAAGTTGCACTAGGTGCGGGAGTGACACAGTTAGCAAAAAACTATGGAGTATCGGAAGCAACAATCTGTAAAATTAAGCGTATGAAAACTCAAATTTTACAAAGAACGTGCAATACATTTGGAGGTACGGGAAAAAGAAAACCTTTAAAAAATGCGAAGGCACCCAAAATGGAAAATTCCCTGTATAAGTGGTTTTTAAAACAACGGGAAAATCATGTCCCAGTTAGTGGCGAAGTACTTAAACAGAGAGCGAGACTGTTAAATGAAAAACTGAAAGAAACTGAAAATTTCGTAGCTAGTGATGGCTGGCTACAACTATTCAAAACAAGATATGGAATTCGACTGCTGTCTATATCTGGTGAAAAATTATCAGCACAACCACAATTAGTGCAACCATTCAAAGAAAAATTGATGAAAACAATTACCGCGCTAGATTTAAGAATCGAACAAATTTACAACGCAGATGAAAGTGGCCTTTATTGGAAAATGTTACCAGAGAAAACCTATGCTGCATCATTTGAAAAATCTGCCCCGGGAAGAAAGCCGGAGAAACAACGAATAACGTTTCTAGCCTGCACTAATGCTGATGGTTCACACAAAATAAAGCCACTGGTAATTGGGAAAGCAAAAAATCCGCGCTCATTTAAAAATGTTAATATCCCTGTTGATTATGACTGTTCAAAAACCGCTTGGATGACTAGCAGTATATTCCTGAAATGGTTCCACAGGTGCTTTGTCCTTCAGGTATCACAATCAATTATCACAAATGCTCTATTCATAATTTGAAGATGTGTTTCAATTTGTAGGTAAAAGGTTTCCTAAAACAACAGAAGCTTCCAATAAAAGCGTTGTTACTATTGGATAATGCACCAAGTCATCCTCCCGAGCAACAACTGAGAGCAGGGATGGGTCAATATTTTCGTCATGTACATGCCGCCCAACGTAACACCGTTAATTCAACCGATGGACCAGAATATAATAAGACTCACCAAACTATACTATAGCAAGTTTCTACTTTCGTCTGTCTTATCAAAGAATCCTGAAAACTTATCGGAGGCTCTAAAAAAAGTAACATTACGAGAAGCTGTTTTAGATTTACATATGGCCTGGAATGAACTTGACCAGCAAACTATTCAAAAATGTTGGAACAATCCCTTTGTACCAATAATGAAGATGATGAAGAAGACGATGTCCCCTTAAGCGTAATTAGAGAACGTTTGCGATCCAATAATGATAATGTTATTAGTGTGTCATTGGATGTTGTTGATTTATTGAAAACAGTGAATCCCAACATTGTTTGTACTCCTGCTGATATTAATTTATGGAACGAAGATAAGCAGACGAATGATGCTGATAAGGAGGAGGATATGGACAGTGAGGATGATGAGAACGATCCCATTGAAGTCAGAAGTGTAGTGACTGACGCGCAAGCTACACAAGTTTTTAACCAAGCTTTAGATTGGGCTGAAAGAAAAGAAGTTTCATAAACGGATATTTTAGTTCTTCGTAAATTACGGGCGCATGCATTGGAAGACAATGCTAAGCGCAAATTTACGCAGACAAAAATTGTTAATTATTTTTCTTCTAATTAAAAAAATACTTATCGCTGTTAGAATATTTGTTCATTTTGTTATAAATAGTATGTATTAAACGTTTCTTTTAATAAATCAAATATATAAATTACGTTCGCAATGTAAACATTTCGATAATGTGAACCACACTTGGATTAAATTAGTTTACATTATCGAGCGTCTGCTGTATATTCGAATACAAAGCATTAGTGTGCGACATCAAATGATTTTCTTTGTTTCATTCACTTTTTTGCTTGCTTAGGCGATAGTCTGGTCCAAGACACTTGTGGCATTTCACCCTAGACATGGTTATGAAATCCTTGAAACAAACTTTACATTTGTAAGGTCTCTCTCCAGTGTGCACCCTCAAATGTGTTGTCAATGATGACTGTTGTGTACACCGTTTCTCACAAAAAGTACATGCATAAGGCTTTTCACCTGTATGGATCCTTTTATGGCTTGTTAAACTGCCAGCTGCAGTGAATTTCTCATTGCATATATCACACTCGTACGGCTTAATACCTCTATGCATAACATTCATGTGACGTCTCAACACCGGCAAAGCTGAAAACAGCTTACCACATTCGTGACAAACATACGAGGTATCTTTTCTGTGGCATCGGTTGTGGATCCGCAGAGCCATTTTCGATTTGAAAACCTTCTCGCAATCCGGGCATTTGTGCTGTTCGTTGCCATGTTCCTCCGCCGTATGTTTGTTTACGCTATACTTGGTTAGAAATTCCTTCTCGCAAACATTGCACTGCAACGGTATCTTGTCGTGCTTTCTTCTGTGATGTACGCGCATTTCAAAATTTGTCACGAAGCCCTGCCCGCACACGTCGCACCAGAATTCGAAGTTTTTCAAATGGATACGTGTCAGATGAGAGTTCAAACTTTTAGTCGAATTGAATACTTTGTCGCATAAATCGCAGTTATATTCGGGTCTATCGGAATGCATCGCTTCTTTATGCAGTCTCAACGAATTTGCCCTCCCGAGCTTTTTATGGCATATGTCACATTCATGATTGAGTTTTTTCGATTGAGCTATCACTTTCTCCTGTTCTGATGCGGGCTTTAGCTTTAATTTCTTGATGCGTGAAAGAGCTCGGTGTATGTAGTCTGTTTGGACGATCTTTGTATGGGTATTTAAGAGATTCTTGGTTGTAAAGGATTTAGAGCACTGTGGACACTCCTTTATGTGGGAACTTAGGAGGCGGTCTGTTGCGAAAGTTGTAGAGCACTGCGAACATTTATAATGTTCTCGAACATGAGTTTGCTGTACATGGCAAGATAAAAGATCTTTCGTTGCAAAGGTCTCGGAGCACTCTTCACACACAAAATGTTTGTATCGTTCGTGGTCCTTTAAGAACATCGAAAGCTTGAATCTGCTTCCGCATACGCCACATTGGAAGGGATGGAAGTACTTCATGTGGTACGATAAACGTTGTTCTGTTCGGAACTTATCACAACATTCTGGACAGCTATAAATGCAGTCTTCGGGGTGCTCGGAGTGTTTATGGTGCTTCAGGAAATCTAGTCTTTTGTACGCCTTGCCGCATACATCGCATGGATAAATTTCTGAGCCGTGGACTTGTGCGTGATGGTCCAACATTTGATCTATTTTATCGAAAATTACGAAGCATTCCGGACAAGTCCAAAGAGGCTCTAGATCTTCATCAACGATGTCCAACGGAATATCGGCTTCCTCTTGTTTTATTCTAAAAAAAGATTTTGATGAGATATATGAATATACCTTGCAAATACGTTAATTTTATTGCAAGCTATAGGGACAAAAGAGTGAGACACGATACAGGTGGGCGGATTAATAACCTGAAAATTAGTTGTTGGGTAGGTGTTGTTACGAGGGATGTCTTTTAAGTTTTGCATATAGAAACATAGGGGATCGAACGTCAGTACTGAATCTTAACCTCACTCTTTAGTAAACTTAAATTCAAAGTTTCACAACAATACGCGCAGTGTTCTCACTACAGCGAATTTTTAAGTGTCGCCAAGTCATTAGAAAAATGGAACTCAACCGAGAACATTTTCGCGCCATAATTTATTACAACTTTCAGAGACAATTATCGCAACCAGAATGCCTTGCTGAGTTACTGTCTGTTTTCGGCAACGCAGCGCCACATCAATCGACAATTTCCCGTTGGTATGGGGAATTCAAACGGCTGTTTGGGTGTTCCAAGGCGAAGAAAAGCCAACTAAAATCATCCGTTCTCGAAGAGTTTCGAAAAAGATGGTCGCGACATTTGTGTCAAAAGCGGGTCATATTGCAACAATTCCTCTTAATGAGCAAAGAACTTTTACTGCGGATTGGTATACCACCATTTGTTTGCCAAAAGTCATCACCGAGCTTCGAAAAATCAACACCGAAAAAAGAATCATCCTCCACCAAGACAATGCAGGCTCGCACACAGCCCAAAAAACAAGGCAGTCCTTAACGTGGAATTATTGGACCATCCTCCATATGCTCCCGATCTAGGTCCTAACGATTTCTTTACTTTCCCGCAAATTAAAGACGCACTCAAAAATGCCGTTTTGGATCTGCCAGCAAACGAGTGGAATAAGTACTTCGAAAATTGGTTCGAGCGCATGCAAATGTGTATTAATCTTCGTGGATAATACTTCGAAAAACAATAAAGTCATTTAAAACTACCTGCCGTGTTGTTTTATTTCCATATGCAAAACTTACAAGACATCCCTCGTATAAATTATCTTACATAAAAATACTTTTTTTCTGTGACGAGGAAAAAGTTTGACATTTTATCTCTATTGACTTTTAACAAAATGTCACTTTTCATGAAGTTACTTTTTACCCCGGGAAAAAATGAATACTTTTTTCCCGGATATTGCATAAACATATAAGCAAAGGTAGATATTTAATTTTAGAATATTTTATTATACAATAAAGTTACATTATATCAAAAGTACAATTATTAAATGGGCATTGCATGAATATATGTTTTTCTGCTGTCACAACTCCCGTTGATGTACTTGGTCGCAAATCCGGAGTTATTTCAGCACTACCACACGTTCTATCCAAACATTTTATCAGCTATTTCTGTCCTGTGTGCTGCCGATTCGTCAACATACCCTTCAGCGACCGTTAATGACTTCCGACCGCCATGTTTCTTTAGTGTCATCGAGCCTCCCCCAAATTCAACTAAAAGTGTAGCATACGATCTTCGAAATGAATGACCTGTATAAGAGTTACCATTTTCAAGTTGAATAAAATTAGCCACTGTTTCGGGAGCCTTATAAAACTGGCTTTCACCCACAACCTGATTGATACATTTCCCATTGTGATATGCTTAAAAGGATCGTTTTTAATAACGTTCCCGAATCTTCATCATCTAATGTTACCTGGCTGATTTCACAAATTCGACAAGCTCCTGCAATCCCAAATACAACAAGCCTTGATTATTAAATAAACTTCATCGGGAGCATTATTTAAAAAACACTTATTTGTGTACTCGCAGCTTTCTTGGGCTTGTAACCTTTCCCATTTTGTTTTAGAAATGTAATTAGTTTGAAATATTTTTAATGTCTACGTTATTATTGCATCGGAACATACTTTTAATCATCTAATAATTCGACCACACTGTTGATGACTTTTGCTGTCTTAATGGCCCATCCTGTATATAGAAATAGTAACATTAACTGAATAGTGAATATACAGGGTGTCCGCAAAGTTGGGGTTTTCCTTTTCAGAAACAACTACCTTTGAAATAACAAAGGTAATGTGTAGTGAAACGAGGGCGACCAAGTAAAAAAAAATAAAGGAAAAAGTACTCACTCTCCAGTTGACGAGAAGGGCTAAGTACGTCTCTGCCCGAAATCATACCGCTCCAACAGAAAATGAAATCAGCCGATGCGCTACCGAGCAGACGCAGAAACCACATTGATTGTCTTAACTTAATGGCACATCTTCTAACAAGGAAGGCAAAATGTTGCGTAAAAATTCTAGGTATTGCATCCCGTCGAATCGATTTGAGTGTTGCGAAAGTTATTCGTGAACGTAGATTCGTCTGTCACCAATATGCACTTCAAAAAGTCCGGATTATTGTCATGTTGATGCAACAACCACCCACAAAACCGCAGTCTTGCTGGAAAATCGTCTCGTCTACGCGATTACCTCTACACGCGTGACCGTAACCGTCGGTTGAAGGTTGCATACTGACCGGACACACTGACCCCGAACCAGTTCTGTCGTCGGGTTGAGCCAGTGACCTTGTACCAGTCGGTGATGTCGCGGCTACAGGAGTATTCAGATATTTTTGATGTTGTAGAGCCCTTTATCTCGGTTCCCTTAAGACATTGGTGTATATGGTACTAAGAAAAATTGCTTATGTTTTCAAGATCTACACGTCGTGTAAAGGAAAACCCCAACTTTGCGGACATCCTGTATAAAGATTAATTTTATTGCGGAAATAATGCTGTGTTTTGTAGTGGAACTGTCATAATTTTGTGTTTTATCGGTCTAGTATGCAAATACTTACTAAAAACATTTTTCTCTGAGGTATAAGGGCTTTGACGTGTGCAATATGTCCAAGGAGCGTACAATTATCAAGATATACCTTTCCCGCCCCTCACGACCCCCACCCCCAAATGATTTTGCTCTAAAATTTTATTCAAAAATGATCAGGAACGTCTGAAACCGCAAAAAACGATGTTTGAGCATTTCTTTTTCGTGTTTGGCCCTTTTGTCCGCCGCCACTGGACCGATTTTCAAAAACTACAAAGCTTTGGCAGCATTGTGTAAAAATTTCATCAAAATCCGAGAGGTACTTCTCGAGTGATTTTAGGATCAGCGGATAGACAGATAGATGGAAATGTCATACAACAACCAAAAAACATAGTACCTTGTACAGGGTCCGTCAGAAAGAACGCATGTTTTTCGAATGGGTACTACATCGAGTAGGCTGGTCCCGTGTCGGTGGGGAAGGGCGTGTTGGATAGTGGGGGAAGTGCCGTTTCAGTTGGCAAGATGGTTTGGAACGTTGAGCATCGTGTGTTCACTTTCGTGTTCCACGTCGTGGGACAGTACCGGACCGTAACACCATTTTGAGATGGGTGGAAGCAACCAACACAACAGGTAATGCGATGAAGAAAAAGCCGCTAGGGCGAATCCGTACTGTTAGAACCCCCAAAAACATAGACAGAGTGAGCAAAGCCCGAATCGTTCCGTCCGTTTGCTTGCCAGTTCCCTAGGGATCCACGCGTGCTCTGTACGTCGCACCTTAAAGAACGATTTAGTGTCCCATCCTAACAACAACAACTGTTGCCAGGGGATTATGCACTACGTGTTCATTTTGACAGCGCATGATTGAACAGTTGGATAACAATGACACGACGTTGTTTATGAGCGATGAAGCACATTTTCATTTACATGGATACGTCAATAAACAAAATTGTCGATATTGGTCTCCAGTGAACCCCCAACAGTTGCATGAGCACCCCCTGCATACCCCGAAAGTTACAGTTGGGTGTGCAGTAGGGCCAACGATGATTATTGGCCCTTATTTTTTGAGGATGATGCAGAAACAACTACTGTGAATCCAGAGCGTTACATCCACATGCTGAACAACTTTTTTTTCAAAACTTAGACGTCGACGTGTCCGTCTCAGAACAGTGTGGTTCCAACAAGACGGGGCAACATCTCGCACAGTTGGCACTTCGATGGAACTTCGGAAAAAATTCCCGGGACGTCTCTTTTCATGGCCCCCTCGCTCCCCGGACCTGTCAACGTGTGATTTTTTTATGGGGCTACCTGAAATCAATGGTTTACCAAAGCAAGCCTCGGTGTCTCGTCGATTTGAAGGAGGAAATAAGCAGAGAAGTAACCCAAATTCCTGCACGGATGCTGTAAATTTTGTTTTACAAAAGGATGGCATGTATACTAAGTAACATATAAATCCGAACACCCAGTTTAAATGGTTTTATTTTAATAAAAGTTGGTGAATGTATTTTACCTTACTGTAAATAACAAGTGAAAAAATTTTCAGCCTTATCAGTTGGACATTTCGGTTTTTATACTGCTTTTTTTTAATTCACTAACGCTCTAAAAATGAATATTTCAGCCGCAGTAAAGAATCAACGTTGGCGGATTTTGGTTCTTGACATCCTTTACGATCGGTTACGATGCCTAGAGTACGGAGACGTGTACGATTTCGTCAACTTAGTGAGTTTGATAGGGGCCGTATAGTGGGACTTCGGGAAGCTGGACTTTCTTTTCGGGCAATTGCAGTTAGAGTGCAAAGAAGTGTAGACACTGTGGTTAGGTGTTGTCAGGCATGGCTTCGAGAAGACCGTACGCAAAGAGCAAGGGGCACTGGACGCCGCCGTAGAACAACAGACCGTGAAGATCGCCGCCTAAGATTATTGGCCTTAAGGGACCGTTTCTCCACTACCAGGTCCATTGCAAATGAATGGTTTGCAGAACACGGAAGACCTATTGGCATGCGAAGTGTTTACCGACGAATGAGAAGTTTTGGCTTGTTTTCATACCGGCCACACTGGGTCCTCCCTTTAACTCGAGAACACCGAAGCAATCGCCTTGAGTGGTGCAAACAACGGTCACTCTGGGATCAGGAATGGAACAGTATTGTCTTTAGTGACGAGTCTCGATTTTGTTTAGGCAAGCACGATGGTCGTGCCAGGGTTAGAAGGCGACGTGGTGAAAGGAGGAATCCACAGTTTTTTGTTGAAAGACATGTTCATCACACTGTTGGAGTTATGGTTTGAGGTGCTATAGCTTATGGTTCCAGGTCACCTTTAATCTTCATCAGAGGTAACATGAACGCGCAGCGTTATATCCACGAAGTTCTAGAACCCCATCTTTTACCACATGTTGCAAGAGTCACAATAGACTTCTTTCAACATAATGATGTCACATTGTTACCATGGCCACCAAGATCTCCCGACTTCTCCCCAATTGAGCACGTGTGGGATATGATGGGTAGGAGATTGCTCAATTTGCAACGTCCTCCTCAGACTCTAGAGGCACTTCGAGAGGAGTTGGTGGTTGCCTGGAATGAGATACCACAGGAGGACATTGACCACCTGATCAGAAGCATGCCTAGGCGCGTTGGAGAATGCGTAGCACATCAGGGTGCATCCACACATTATTAAAGGTCAAAGGGCTTTAAAGCAGTGCAATCATTTTGAAATTTTTATCATTTACTTATTATGCTTCATTAAGTACTTATACAAAATTTTATTGAAATAAAATCATTTAAACTGGGTGTTCGGATTTATATGTCACTTAGTATATTTGCTGAGTATTTTGACACAAAAAAATATTTTCCCATACTTATTTTGACTGTAAAAAACGTGCGTTCTTTCTGACAGAATTCAGATACTTGTATCACATCTCCGCCACTCTGTATTCTACAGATTCACTCGTTTTCAGAATTTCCACTTGATCCACAATCCGGTCCACCACACTTATGGCTTTTCAACCGTTTTTTGCTTATGAAGGAGACGCAACACACCTCACATTTGTAAGGCTTCTCGCCCGTATGGGTCCTGATGTGTATGTCGAGAATGGGCTTTTGCCTGAATCGTTTCTCACAAAAAGTGCAAGCGAACGGTTTTTCATCCGTATGGACCATTTTATGGGATCTTGCGCTACTGGGATAAGAGAATCTCTCGTGACATATGTCACACTCGTACGGTTTAATGCCTCTGTGCATATTTAGATGATGCTGCAAGCTTTTTTTAAATTTCAGTGCTTTGCCGCACGCTAGGCAAACAAACGATTTTTGATGGACTTGCTTGTGCTGATTCAAGGAATTTCTCGAGTTGAACACCTTCTCGCAATCTGGGCATTTGTGTTGTTTGTGCGTTGTGTGTTGTTTGTTGCCGTGTTTTTTGTCCATATGTCTTTTGAGAGGGTGTCTATCTATAAAGCCCATATCACAAATTTTACACTTCAGCAGGATCTTGTCGTGGACTCTTCTACGGTGGTCGAGCACTTCACACTGCGTCAAAAAGCCCTGTCCACACAACTCGCATATTATTTTGAAATTTTTCAAATGGATGCGCGTGAGATGAGCGTTCAAGTTGAAAGTTGATTTGAAAGTTTTGTCGCACATACTGCATTTATAATCTGGTCTGTCCGTATGCAATTTCCTTTTGTGCACTTTCAACGTATACGCTTTCTGGAACTTTTTACGGCATATATCGCATTCGTAATTGCGATCGTTCGAGTGAACCAGCATTCTGTGTTTATCCGCTACGTGTTTTAGCTTGAACTTTTTGTCGCACACACCGCACGGATGCGTGTAGTCCACGTGGATATTTTTTTGATGGGCATCTAAAAGTTTTTTCAACGCAAACGTCTTAGAGCACTCCGAACATTTAAACTCTACCTTAAGATGAGTTTGATTTACGTGCGATTGTAGAAGAAACGTTGATGTGAACATCTCGGAGCATTCTGTACACTTGTAACGTTCTGTATGCGTTTGCTTTTTATGGATATACAAGAGATTCTTCGTTGCAAAGGTCTCGGAGCACTCCAAACACTGGTAGTTCACATCGTTCAGATCAACTAAATGTTTATGTTGTTTGTGTTGCTTTAACTCCTTCCGCAGCTCGAATTTGCTTCCACATATGTCGCATTGGAATGGATGAAAGTACTTCATATGGTTCTTCAAACCCGCTTTGGTTCTAAACTTCTCAAAGCACTCTAGACACATATGTACAGAATCGTCAGCAGGCGTATCTGCGTCCTCTTGTTTTACTCTGAAAAAAATCTCGTTGAGATATTTGAACCTTAACACATTTACTGCGAACGTTCCAGGCATTTTCTAACATTACTGCTATAACGAGGTTGAAGATACAGGGTGGCCAATATATAACTGTCTGATTCAAATTGCGCGCATTTCAGTAGGTTCCGCCGTAGTCGTTGTTTAAAGCACACGTGTCCAATTCATCATCCCACAACGCGTCCGTATTGTTAAAACGTTTTACTTAAATAATGAGTCGACTGTTGCAACTGTTCGTACTCCGAAAAGTATCGAGAGTTCGTGAAAGTGTAGTGGAGCGCCCTGGGACATCTACCAGACATTGTTCTCAAGAACTGGGTATTCGTCGCACGTCATTGTGCACTATTTTAAAAAATAATAATAATAATAATGCCTTTATTAACTGCAGTGAGGCGAAGTCTAGCCAGACGGCTACTCTTACACTCAACCCCACAACAGGAAAAAAGAATACTTACACACATAAACAAAATAATAACATACCAAAATAAATACAATTCATAAGAATGACAACATTGATTGCACGAGACAAATGCAGATAGCATTGCGAGATTTTTAAATTTGAAACAAAAATAGTAGAAAATAGTCAAACAAAAAAAAAATCACATAAGCACAAGAAAAACTGAACTAAATGGACTCCAGCAGCTGACTTTTTATTAATTTCTTAAAAGAAACAACCTGTTTGGATCGATAGCCACTGTTGACTGCATTGTAATGCTTGACAGCATTATAGGTGTAACTTCTTTCAAAGACCGAGGTATTGTGAGGAGGCATGTTAAAATTAGCATTAAATCTAAGAGCTCTGGTAACAAAACTACCTCGGTGAACTAATTTGCTAGCGAGTTAAGCTGGTCTGTTAGATAATAGAACTTTATGCGTGAAGACGGTCAAAAGATATAAAAATAACTTATCAATTCGCAACCAGTTGAGTTCTTTGATTTTATCTGAGACGCGACTAAACTTGCGCAATCCAAAAATAAACCTACAACAGCTGTTCTGAATTTTCTGGAGTTTCCTTTTGTGGACGTAGTCTAAACATGGGTAATACAGAACAAGAGAGTAAGAAATGACAGACAACACAAGACTTTCAGCAAGCTTTTTTCGGGTTTTAAAATTCAAGATGTATCGATTAGAATAGAGGAGTTTCAAACCCAAATACGTTACTCTAGATAAGAAAGAGACATGCCGATCGAATCTCATATTTAAGTCAAGGGTAACACCGAGATTCTTGGCGATGAGTGTCTCATCCAAAAAAAACACAAATCCTCTGCTTCATTTCACGGTAGGAGTTCTTCGAACAGTACAACATTGCAGTAGTTTTATTAGGATTGATCTTCAAGCAGTGTTTGTTACAGTAATCACCGATGTTAGCCAAATCTAAATTAACATTAAAAGAAACTTCATCAACCTTTGATGGATCGAAACCAAACACTAACTGAGCATCATCTGCATAAGTTTGCATACTACAGTGGACTAAACAGTCTTGCAGATCGATCGTATAAATCAGATATAGTAAGGGACCTAATACTGAGCCCTGAGGAACTCCTGAAGGAACTGGCTCAGAGGAGGAAATTCCCTGGACAGTTTTCACTGTTTGTTGACGATTTAGCAAGTATGACTCAAAGAACCTTAGAACTATACCTGACATTCCATAATGAGATAACTTACTCAGTAGTATCTGGTGATTGACCATATCAAAGGCTTTCGAGAAATCTAACAGTACCAAGACGGTGTTGATGTGATTATCTAAATTGTGAATAATGGAATCAGTAAGATGTAATAAAGACGAAGTAGTGCTGTAACCAGCTCTGAAACCTGACTGATGTAGAGGAAATAAGTGGTTTTGTTCGAAAAACTCCACTAGTTGTGAGTAGACAGCTCGTTCGAGTATTTTTGATAGAAAGCATAATAAGGTAATTGGCCTGAGATCCGAATATTGTTCTGGATGATTAGTTTTAGCTATTGGAATAATAATACCATTTTTCCAACTGGCAGGAAAGTAACCTGTTTCGAGACAGACATTAATAATGTTATATGGTCTATGGTATCAGGCAAACATAAGCAAACCATATTTAAAGTTAGACCGTCAGAGCCACATGCCGTAGACTTAATGTGAGAGATTATATTGACGATGTCTTGCTGAGTAAGGAGTTTAAAAGCAAACAGAGGTGCATCCGGTGTATGGCGTCTATCGCTATAAGAGTTAGAGACACTATCAATCAAATTTGTATCAGCAGCAGCTGTCTGGAAAATTGAAAGAAAATAATTATTTAAAATGTTAGGCTCAAGGATACTGGGAGGTATCGCAACATGTTTCTGGGCTACCACATTTATCCTCCTCAGGTGTTTCCAAGCTTGGACTAGAGTTAAGATTCCGGAAACGTGACATATATGCTTTTTTCTCTCTTCTAAGCGATGCAAGGGCATAATTTCTCAAATCTTTGTAGTTGGCCCAATTCTGATCAGATCTGTTATGCTGATAGACAGCGAATGCCTCATCTCTGAGTTGAAAAATCATTTTCAAGTTAGAAGTGAGCCAGGGCGCAGCAGGTTTTGTGACACGTACTGTTCGTAGCGGAGCGTAGAGATCGAATAGATAAAGAAGACGGCCAGTAAAAATAGAGACTTTAATATATACATCATTCACGAAATAAATGTCATTAAGCTGCATTGATGCAATCTGCGTCTTAAAACTTTGAATATCAGTGCTATTAAGATTTCTATATGTTACAAATTTAGGCTCTATTTTTTTATAACAAACGGAAATATCACAGTATGTAAGCCGAATTCTGTTAACCCAAGAACTACTACTACTAAATAACGATGAAGGCCACGTCGCGTTGGAGACTTCAAGACGTATTCAAAAATTCGCCTATAATTTTTCCGTTTGCGGGTGTTACAGTGAATATTAAATACATTTCGTGTATTACGACTAGACTTTTTATGTCAATTCATTATTAGAGACAAAAACAGTAGACAGAACCAGTAAAAAAGTGTAAAACAGTGAATTTTTCTATAAGCAAAAGATGAGGTTATCGGTGGCAACGGTCAATTGCTGTTGGAATTTCATGCGGTGTTGCCGGACTTAGAAGAAAGTCTGGTTTTCAGGGATTGGAAAATACTTGACATCTCCGAATCGTTGAGGTGGATTCAAGCATTATCGCGACCCTGAAATTTCCTAGCAAGCCTTATAAGGGATTAAATCGAAGAAACAACGCATACCGGCTGAAATACAACAAATAAACTTAAGATGAACAGTATTATAGCCTTGGATGACTACACTTCTGATGAAGGGAAAAGAAACAGGGAGAAATTTTAAAAAAAGCAAACAATTTGTTAGATCCCCAGTCAAAGTGATGCAATCGAAGGAAGATATTACGACACAAATTATGGGGCTTCTAACAAAACCTGAAAGAATGTGTAAAAGATGAGAATGCATTGTATGAAGAAATAAAACAGCTGAGAAAAGATAAAAATGAATACAAAAGAGAGGTAAAAATTCTTAGAAGGGAAAACGATCAGGTAAAGAAAGAAGTGGAACAGTTAAGACAGGAAATCACCATATCTAAGGGTAAAATAGAGAAAAAGGAAAGTGAAAAACGAAGAAAAAACATTGTTATACAAAGATATCTCTTGTTTGATTTGTTTGATATTATTTGATTTATAAGTTTCAACAAAAGACTCAGATGGAAAAGATGGTATTTTATTTCACTTCACAAATATTCAAGATACAAACTATTCAGTCTCGAAAAATACGTTTCCTAAAGAAAATAGATTGTAGAACAAAGTTGTAAGGTTTGAAAAAATTCTTACGTGAAGATCAAGGTCACGACAGTTTTCTTAAACCCCTATTTTTTCACCGGAAATGAATAGCGGAAAATCTACGTTAAAATATGTCTTCGCTCATGACCTTGACCATCATCATGGATATTTAAGGGTGTATGGAAAGAACAAAATATTTCAAAAGATACTTTTCGTAAAGAAAATATACTAAGTGACATATAAATCCGAACACCCAGTTTAAATGGTTTTATTTTAATAAGTTGGTGCATGTATTTATCGTACTGTAAGTAACAAGTGAAAAAATTTTCAGCCTTATCAGTTGGACATTCCGGTTTTTATACTGCTTTTTTTTAATTCACTAACGCTCTAAAAATGAATATTTCAGCCGCAGTAAAGAATCAACGTTGGCGGATTTTGACATCCTTTACGATCGGTTACGATGCCTAGAGTACGGAGACCTGTACGATTTCGTCAACTTAGTGAGTTTGATAGGGGCCGTATAGTGGGACTTCGGGAAGCTGGGCTTTCTTTTCGGGCTATTGCAGTTAGAGTGCAAAGAAGTGTAGACACTGTGGTTAGGTGTTGTCAGGCATGGCTTCGAGAAGGCCGTACGCAAAGAGCAAGGGGCACTGGACGCCGCCGTAGAACAACAGACCGTGAAGATCACCGCCAGGATTATTGGCCTTAAGGGAGCGTTTCTCCACTACCAGGTCCATTGCAAATAAATGGTTTGCAGAACACGGAAGACCTATTGGCATGTGTTTACCGACGAATGAGAAGTTTTGCCTTGCTTTCATACCGGCCACACTGGGTCCTCCCTTTAACTCGAGAACACCGACGTAATCGCCTTGAGTGGTGCAGACAACGGTCACTCTGGGATCAGGAATGGAACAGTATTGTCTTTAGTGACGAGTCTCGATTTTGTTTAGGCATGCACGATGGTCGTGCCAGGGTTAGAAGGCGACGTGGTGAAAGGAGGAATCCACAGTTTTTTGTTGAAAGACATGTTCATCACACTGTTGGAGTTATGGTTTGGGGTGCTATAGCTTATGGTTCCAGGTCACCTTTAATCTTCATAAGAGGTAACATGAACGCGCAGCGTTATATCCACGAAGTTCTGGAACCCCATCTCTTACCCTATCTTGACACCCTGGCAGATCCAACTTTCCAACAAGATAATGCCCGACCACATGTTGCAAGAGTCACAATAGACTTCTTTCAACATAATGATGTCACATCGTTACCATGGCCACCAAGATTTCCCGACTTATCCCCAATTGAGCACGTGTGGGATATGATGGGTAGGAGATTGCTCAATTTGCAACGTCCTCCTCAGACTCTAGAAGCACTTCGAGAGGAGTTGGTGGTTGCCTGGAATGAGATACCACAGGAGGACATTGACCACCTGATCAGAAGCATGCCTACGCGCATTGGAGAATGCGTAGCACATCAGGGTGCATCCACACATTATTAAAGGTCAAAGGGCTTTAAAGCAGTGCAATCATTTTGAAATTTTTATCATTTACTTATTATGCTTCATTAAGTACTTATACAAAATTTTATTAAAATAAAACCATTTAAACTGGGTGTTTGGATTCATATGTCACTTAGTATAAAAAAGTGGTGTTTATGTGAATTCCCCTATATTAGCCAAACAAAAAAATATCTGATCTTTAAATTCGAGGATAATCCGAACTTTTTTTTGGTTGACAATTTTTGCTATTTTTCTAAAAATAAAGTGGTGAGGAGCATTCAAAGGTTTCCGTAAAAAACACCCTGTATCTTCGGAACGGCTGAGCCGATTTCAACAAAGTTGGGCTAGTTGAAAAGAGCTTTTTTGGGTTACAAATCTTATAATATTTGAAGTTTTGTTAGAGGGCTCTTTTCGACAGTCTGACAGAAATGGTTAATTTTCCCAAAAGAATTAAATGCAGTGGTATGATTTTTGTTTATGAAAAGGTAGCTAAATGATGTCTAAAAAAGCTCGCTAAAACCACATCTCGATATCCTGTTCCTAACCCAAAATTTAGGCCAAAGATAATTTTATATGAAAATCCCTTGGATTTTAATTTTTTGAAACTACTTTCAGACTGCATCCGACGACTAGTGGTTGTACGAGGGGCATAACAGTATCTATCATAACGGTGGTTTTTATTGGAATAATGCTAATAAGAGGTCATCTATTGCCTTTTGTACGTTTTATATTTTACATTCTCTCAAAAAATAAATTTTCCTCCTCCCAGCACATATACTTTGAAGTTGAGTCATTAATTTTCAGATAATGATTGTAGAAGGAAGATAAACCAAAATATGTGTGTAAAAATTAAAAAAAAATAAAAAAAAATTTACCTTGTTTTATAAAGTATCCTTCCGACAAGTATTTCAGTGCGGACCTGTATTTGATCGTGAGGTCTTGGAGCACCGGCATGCCGTCAACTGTGAGGTCTTAAGTCACCTGATTCACGAGCCCGTTGCACTACATTAACAAAGGCACGAGGGGTTGGTTGCACTCGATTGGGAAACCGATCCGCATAAACATGTGCCATTTTTTATTTCGTTTGAGCCACGCAACAGACACCACTATTCACTCACGCGTTACCGACTGACACTGACTGTTTGCAACTGAATAAAATAATTGTAAAAAAATCGTTCCAAATTCTTTCGCTTTTTTGTTTCCGATGCGATGAACCGATAAGGCGGATTATATCCGTTGTTGCCAAACACGAGCACATAATATATTATTGAGACAGGGCGGTACTCAAACTTCCAAAGGGCTATAACTTTGTTACTTTAATTTTACCAGAAAAATGGTAAAGGAAAAAAACATTTCTTTTGATCAGATCTACTCACTGTTAAAATAAATGACTCAACTTCGAAGTCACCCTGTATGTACATATACGAGTGACAGGAAAACGTATTCACTACGTATGTTTATACGGTTTTAATAATTTTTTGCATATATGTTCAGTATCCCTTATTAGTTAAATGACCCCTAGTGTGTTTAATTTGTCCAATTAAATTAATAATAATTTTGCAAGTTAGATAATAGAACGGTTTTTATTTTTTTACTCAAAAATGGCGCATCAAAGGAAAACAATTCAAGAGAGATCATTTGTTTTAAATTGAAAAATAATTTTTATTTGGCAAAGAACCATTGGCGTACCATTTCTTTCTGCGCATACCATTAAGGAACACCCTGTATATAAAGTAAATCATTACTGATTCTAGGAGACAATCAAAATACCTTACCACTTTCGCTAAAGAATTATATGATTAACTATCAGAATTCCCGCTTGATCCGTAATCCGGTCCGCCGCACTTGTGGCTTTTCAACTTATTTTTGCTTATAAACGAGTTGCAACACACCTCGCATTTGAAAGGTCTCTCGCCCGTATGAGTTCTCATGTGTACGTTCAGAACGGGCTTTTGCCTGAAACGCTTTTCACAAAAAGTGCACGCGAACGGCTTTTCATCCGTGTGGACCCTTTTATGGGTTATTACGTTATTGGGATAAGTGAATCTCTCGTGACATATGTCACACTCGTACGGCTTAATACCTCTGTGCATATTCAGATGATGCTGTAAATTTTTTTTAGATTTTACTGCTTTTCCACACTCGTGGCAAATATACGACTTTTTGTGAAACTGCTTGTGCCGCAACAAACTCATGCTTGATTTGAAAATCTTCTCACAGTCCGGGCATTTGTGTTGTTCGTTGCGATGTTTTTCGTCCGTATGGGTTTTCAGAGATTTTCTACTTAAAAAGCCCATGTCGCAAATTTTGCATTTCAGCAGGATCTTGTCGTGCGTCCTCCTGCGGTGATCCAGCATTTCGTACTTTGCCAAGAAGCCCTGTCCGCACAGCTCACAAATTATTTTGAAATTTTTCAAATGGACGCGTGTGAGGTGAGAGTTCAAATTGAAAGTTGATTTGAATAGTTTGTCGCACATATTACATTTATAATCAGGTCTGTCCGTGTGCAATTTTTCTTTGTGTTGTTTCAATGTATACTCTTTCTGGAATCTCTTATGGCATATATCGCATTCATGATTGCGCTCGTTTGAGTGAACCAGCATTCTATGTTTTTCTGCTACACGCTTTTGCTTGAATTTCTTCTCGCATACACCACACGGATGTGTGTAACCCACATGAATATGCCTTTGATGGGCGTCTAAGAGTTTCTTCAACGCAAACGTCTTAGGACACTCCGAGCATTTGAATTTTATTTTAAGGTGGGTTTGATTTATATGGGATTGTAGAAGAAATGCTGACGTAAATGCCCGAGGACACTCTGAACACTTGTAATTTTCCGTGTGAGTTTGCTTTTTATGGGAATACAAGAGATGTTTTGTCGCAAAGGTCTCGGAGCAGTCCAAACACTTGTAGTTCACATCATTTAGATCAACTAAATGTTTATGTTGTTTGTGTTGCTTCAACTCCTTCCGTAGCTCGAATTTGCTTCCACATATGTCGCATTGGAATGGATGGAAGTACTTCATATGGTTCTTCAAACCCGCGTTTGTTCTAAACTTCTCAAAGCACTCTAGACACATATGAAAAGAATCGTCAGCAGGAGTGTGTTTATCCTCGCTTTTTACACTGAAAAAAAAATGTGAATGAGATAATGAGCCGTATTCATAAAAGAGAAGCATATCCGCAAAAGCACTGCCGACGTCAACTACGAGCCGTGATGAAAGAAAGGCAACACCGCGCTCGGACGGCATGGTAGTGCTACCTGTGAACGTCGGCCGCCAGCGGCTGTGTGCTCCGTCTCCGTGTACAAGAACTAAATTTAATTTTGGAAAAGAGGACAGTTCGATTCGATACAAATCGTCTGAATATGAAATAGCTCTAAAAAATTTAAAAATACGAAATAATCGTGATATATATGAGTCGCTAATGCAGTTAACCTGATTAAAAGTATTTAGTTTACGTTTTTTGGTGTCAGCACACTGTGTTCCAACAGGTCCAGCTTGGAAATGTGGAGTTACCTGTTTGTTTTTAATACGTTTACTTTCAGTTTTACTGTTATTTTTCAATTTTACATAATCATTCAAAATTATGTTTGAAAAAATAGACAAAAGCTTAGATAAAATATCTGCATAATTGCGGCCACAGATGCAAGTTAAAAATTCACTGTATATAAAGTCAGACTGAATGCTGAGCAAGGTTAACTGACACAAAATAATTTTTTGATTATTGCTTTTCAAGAAGAAAGTTTCCAATCTATCTACATTAATAATAGATTCAAAAATGGCATACATATGGTAGAATATGATCGGTACATAACTGGTTGGAATTGACAGTCCTCCTCTTTGCAAATGATCAAAATAAACATTTGTTGTTAATGAACCTTTTTCTTTAACTATTAGCGATTTACTTATCTCGCAGTTTAGGTTTTTAGAGATAGCGTGTGAAGCATATCCAGATATATAAGTCTTAGTACTATCCTCTATGTCACAATTGGCTAAGTAATTTGTCTCAAATACTTCATTGAATATATCCAAAACTTCAGGATTTTGTTTGGTATCCAAGAAATCAAAATTTTCTTGAGTTTCTAAGCAGTTTTGGAACCTTGTTTTAATTTCTGCTAAAGACAATGACGATTTCTTTTCATTGAAAATATGCTTCAGCCGTATTTTCTTTTCAGCATTTAAAATTTCATCATATGACACATTGTACTAATTGCAGCCACATAAAAGTCTATAGTTGCCAAATCGTTTTTCTAAATTATCAGTGGTGAATTTTCCAAGCAATACATACTCAATGTCAAATTGATTAAATGAATATTCAATTATATTAAGTAGAGTCAGCGTGCTTTGATGTAGAGCTGTATACGTTTCTGGTGTCAGGTGTCCATTATTATTCTCTAGATTATGCCATTTTTCTAACCATATCAGGAATTTTTTTAAAAATTGTACTCTATAACCATATTTATTGGTAATAGGCTTACAAAATTCGTTTCGCTTCAATTCTCCTTTTATTACACTTGTATTACTGACAATATCCCACCAATTCCTGATTATTTCCAAAAAGTGTGCAGCATCATTAAACTTTAATTCTTTCATAGCAGCTATTGTTGAGTGATGGAATAAATTATCTACAAAATTTACATTTTGCCTTTCAAATGAATTTGGATGCAATGTTTTATAATTTAATTTATATGCTTTCTTAACTACAGCTTCTTTTTCCAATTGATATACAGCACAAATGTTTTCAAATTTAGCATACTGAATAATATCATTATTGTCAAAATTAGGATATACAAAAGTTTTGTCTAGGTTTTTTAAATTAATCCAATTATTTCTGATACTACTACTACTATGCACAACATCATAAGTTAAATATATATTCTTATCAGGATTATGTGGATTTGGAATAGAATAATTTTCTGATGAATCCTTTGCTAATTTCCTGAACATTGCTCTATTAATTCGGTGATTATCAGTAACAACACAAATAACTTCAAATCCACATTTTTGAACTAAATTTATCACATGTTCAACCAAAGGTGTCATTTCATCACCTGTTAGATTTGAAACTGGTAGTAATTTGATAATTTCTGTTATGTTTCCAAATGCTGAAGATAGCATGAAGACTAAAACAGTTTTAGCCATGTCATTTGTATTTGAGGCATACCCAACAATGTTTTGTGAGCGATAGTCCAGCCTAGATGTTATATAAATTTCATCGATCATCAAAATTACAATTTTTTCTCTTGCAGCTAATTTAATTGCTATATTCGAAAGGTAGTGTTCATTATTCCTATCATTTTTTGGAGATATATCCATACTTGAGGAGATATGTTGTAAGTATCGCTTACTTCGCAAAACAAAAAATCTTTTAATTAAATTATATGTTGACGATGAGTGGTTATAAAACGTAAAAGCCATTATTATTGAAAGTGATGCATATCTGTTTTTCCTGTTTTGAATTTGTCTCAGCTGATCAGCAATAATCTCTAGATTTTTTGTATATGGAAACATAACTGAGTCATCATTAATTATGGAAATCGCTGTGTCAAGTTGTTCCAATGCATTCATGATGCAAACTTCAACAGAGTTTTGTGTTGGTTCTCAGAAAAATAGAAACAATACCTATTTAGCAGGTTTTCTAATTGGGACCATCTGGTAATTTTGAGATCATATGGCAAAACCCACTTCAAGTCACTAAAAGAAAGCTTACATCCTTTATGAACCACCTAAACTTCCATCTGACCATCAACTATAATCTGTGTATTCAAAGTTAAGATATCATTTTCAAAATCCAATTTATAAAAATATAGCTTTCCATCAGATATTTATTATTCCATTTCTGTGAGGCTTTAATTTTTGAAAATGAAGAATGTAATTCTTGAAAGTCTTTGATCTTATCCATATCATCGAAATTCTGGATAGCTTTTTCATGTTTCTCAATTAATTTTTGTTTTCTTTGCATTGGGTCAGTTATTTTGGGTGCTTCAGTTTTTGAAAGATAGGATGGCATGTTTGGGAAAATGGAGGGAACAGCATTTTCTTTCAATTTTGGATATTTCAAAGGTATATTATTCTGGACTGTTCCATCCGCCAAAACTATATTTTCTGTCCTGATGATATCCGATTCTCTAAAATGACGACTGCACACAGCTGAATATTTTGAAGGTGTCCAATTTTTTCTGGGAATTGCCATAAGCCATTTGTTTTTCAGACTTTCGGTACTTGGGAAGCGAAAAGTTGAAACATAGCTTTCTGTTTTCAAAGCAGAATTATAGTTTGCATTGCATAAAGGAACACAGCAACAACGAGGCATATTGTCTGCGTCAAATACTTGATAAATGAAAAAAGAAAAATACAACCTGAATTCGCACGTTTTCAATAGTTGAAATCCTTAGCGTCCTGAGGCGCGAACAGCCACAGTCACACTTCTTAGTTTATTTTTAAAGCACAGAAGCACTACAACTGGAGTCTATTTCTCATATATTATAGTCACCGATCACTTTCAACACATACACATACTTTGAAGCTTAGAAAACAAGCTTATCTCTTAATTACTGCCTCTGGGATTGCCAAATCACAAATTGAAAAGGTTATGTTTTCTCAGCGTTTTGAGCACGAGTCGGGAGTAACACTACCGCCTACGTTGCCAGATTTCTTTGTTCACGGCTCGTAGTTGACGTCGGCTGTGGTAAAAGTATAAGGTCTTGCTTCGGAGAAAAAGGTAGAAGTATAAGCATATCCTTGTTTTCATATTCTTAATGATTACCTTATACTCGCGAGGATATCCTCCAAGAAGTAAAAGGTTGATTGGTATTTTTATCTTGAGCGACATGTCCTGACTTGTTCCAGCTTGTAGTTGACCACGTCAGCATCTCTGACAGTTGTACTTCAGGGCTTACACATATCGTTCCGTATTTTTACCAGATACAGTTTTTTTTATCAAATTAATAAGCGTGTCATCCTCAAGTGATGTGGAAACTATAGAAAATAATGGCAACAACCTGCAGTTCATCGCAGTTGAAATTGCCATTGCAAAAGTCACAAGTTCCAAAAATAAAAATGAGAAAGGACGATGTCTTGAAGAAGATGTTGAAAAAATACGAATCAACATTCGATAAACCATTAGATACTAAAGGCTTATTAAAAAAATCAACAACATGAAATCAAGATTGAAGAAAAAACAGATCTAAAAAGAATTGGTAATATAGCAATTAAATTGTTAGATTGGGAAAGAAAGTTGCTGAAAGCTATGGAAGGTGACTGTAATCCTACAATTGGGAAAATTAGAGATGCCATTCAGGTTGGTAGTGTTCAAGAAGAATGAAGTGAACTATATACCGAGCGCATTATTTTCTATAGTTTCCTCATCACTTGAAGATGACATGCTTATTAATTTGATAAAAAAACTGCATCCAGTAAAAATACGAAACGGTCTGTGTAAGCTCTGGAGTACAACTGTCAGTGATGCTGAGTGAACGAACTCCCACGTCAACTACAAGCTGAAACAAGTCAGGACATGTCGTTCAAGATGCAAATACCAGTCAACCTTTTACTTCTTCTTGGAGGATATCCTCGCGAGTATAAGGTAATCCTTATGAATATGAAAATAAGGATATGCTCATACTTCTACATTGAAAGAGGCTATATCTAGCTTCCTGTATTCCGGATGGACGCATGGGCCTCAAAGTCAGCGTGTACGGAACAAATGAATCTTAATACGATAAATAATTGTTAAAATTACAGTTCATCTGCGGTTTGACAAACATGCTACTATGCGAAATTGAGCGGGACGTTTTTTAAGCACATTTTAAATTCGCTAATTCACTATGAATCACGGACAAATTATCGGCAAGTAATACCATACCATACCATACCTTAATCGTACATGCATTCGACGTTGCACCAGGTATTCAATTGTACACCATTCTGCAAAGAGCTTCTTGTAATCTTTTGATACGAGATTCAATTCACTTCACTATGATTCCGCTTCGGGCCGTATAGTGGGACTTCGGGAAGCTGGACTTTCTTTTCGGGCAATTGCAGTTAGAGTGCAAAGAAGTGTAAACACTGTGGTTAGGTGTTGTCAGGCATGGCTTCGAAAAGGCCGTACGCAAAGAGCAAGGGGCACTGGACGCCGCCGTAGAACGACAGACCGTGAAGATCGCCGCCTAAGATTATTGGCCTTAAGGGACCGTTTCTCCACTACCAGGTCCATTGCAAATGAATGGTTTGCAGAACACGGAAGACCTATTGGCATGCGAAGTGTTTGCCGACGAATGAGAAGTTTTGGCTTGTTTTCATACCGGCCACACTGGGTCCTCGCTTTAACTCGAGAACACACAATGGTCACTCTGGGATCAGGAATGGAATAGTATTGTCTTTAGTGACGAGTCTCGATTTTGTTTAGGCATGCACGATGGTCGTGCCAGGGTTAGAAGGCGACGTGGTGAAAGGAGGAATCCACAGTTTTTTGTTGAAAGACATGTTCATCACACTGTTGGAGTTATGGTTTGGGGTGCTATAGTTTATGGTTCCAGGTCACCTTTAATCTTCATCAGAGGTAACATGAACGCGCAGCGTTATATCCACGAAGTTCTAGAACCCCATCTTTTAGCCTATCTTGACACCCTGGCAGATCCAACTTTCCAACAAGATAATGCCCGACCACATGTTGCAAGAGTCACAATAGACTTCTTTCAACATAATGATGTCACATTGTTACCATGGCCACCAAGATCTCCCGACTTATCCCCAATTGAGCACGTGTGGGATATGATGGGTAGGAGATTTCTCAATTTGCAACGTCCTCCTCAGACTCTAGAAGCACTTCGAGAGGAGTTGGTGGTTGCCTGGAATGAGATACCACAGGAGGACATTGACCACCTGATCAGAAGCATGCCTAGGCGCGTTGGAGAATACGTAGCACATCAGGGTGCATCCACACATTATTAAAGGTCAAAGGGCTTTAAAGCAGTGCAATCATTTTGAAATTTTTATCATTTACTTATTATGCTTCATTAAGTACTTATACAAAATTTTATTAAAATAAAACCATTTAAACTGGGTGTTCGGATTTATATGTCACTTAGTATAATACTTACTCGTTTACTCATGTACAAAGAGAACAAACAGCAAGAGTAAATAAATATAGGATAAAAGATAAATTATGCATCGCTGTGATTGTGGACAAGATCATGTCTAAAACGCGAACAAAAGTTGCTTGGTCATTTGGACCACTGTTGGTCAATGGTACGCTGTTTATGGAGTATATTTGTAAAAGACTTTTTTTATTGAGGTGTTGCTGTCAATTTAACCTTATTATGGGTACGGTTCTGGGGTTAATCAACGGTGAGACTTAACCAGACGACGTCAAATCTGACGCCACAGAATTCTAGGCAAGCGCGTAGCCAGGGGGGGCAAGGGGTATCAGCTGGCCTCCTTTTACCCAGCTCCGCAAAAATTGAATGTAGAGAACATTTTTTTATAGAAATTAAATTATTTATGTACTGGGTTCTCCACAAGCTGAATCAATATCCATTAAATGCAAAAATTCTAGGATTAGTTGAAATCTGTCAAATATAAATTTAGTTTTGCAAAAGCTCTATACAGGGTGATTCACAAGTCGTGACCAAAAATGAAACATCATACGCAGGACCGTATTTTAAGGGGGGTCTTCTAAGTAAAATTTTCTCCTCGAGGAATTAAAAAGATAAAAAACATTTTTTTTTAATATCTTCAAAACCGTCAACTGGAATAAACTAAAATTTGGTATGTGGATTTACCTAAGTATTGTCCACATTCAAAAGTTTTTACTTAAAATTAACGTGCACCAGTGGCGGACATACAGGGGATTAGTGGCATTATTTTTCCAAAAAAATAGCACGCCACTGTTTTTTAAACGAGCAATTGTTTGAATTTAACCTTCAATTTTCTTCAAATAATTACTTTTTCCCTTGAGTGCATTGTTTTCGTAAAAATAAATAAATGAATTAGATAATCAAAGCTACATTTCAAAAAGACAAAACTCAAGCAATGAGGACTCTTTATACTTTATTAGTCTCTAGCTTTCAATGAACTTTGCCATCATCATCAGGAGAATGGTATGTGAGATTGTTGCTAAACGTTATTAAAGAAACATTTAGTAACCTGATGAACGCTGGATACATGGTACAATCGTTAAAATTAGTATAAAATACACACAGCTGTATGTCAGGAACACATCAAAACGGATTCATAATATTTGGAACGAAAGTTAAAATTATTACACGTTACACCGTGAAACAACCTGATGCTGCACCATTCTGCGGCATCTTTTTAATAAAGGAAAACGTATCTCCGCAAAATTTGTTGTGGCTTGAATTAGATGAAACGCATTATCTATTATTTCTTGTAACTGATTAACAGTATTAATTTGTTCAGGATACACTAGTTGTTTAAAAGCGCCCCACAAAAAGACATCCGGGGGGTTCAAATCAGGAGACCTCGCAGGCCAATGTACGGGTCCGTTTCTGCTAATCTAAAATGATTATTTAACCACGCGGTTATGTCACGACGAACATGCGGTGAGTAGGTAGGGTTTGTCTATTCTAGAACGCCCTTGAGAGTCGACCTTGGGAGCCAACCTTGAACGCATATTTAACCTCGAAATGTGACCTTGAAACGTAACCTTGAAACATGGCCTTGAAATATGACCTTGAAATGCAACCTTGAAATATAGCCTTGAAATGCGACCTTGAATCGAAATATGGACTTAAAATATAACCTTGAAATATAGTCTTGAAATGTGACCTTGAATCGAAATATGGCCTTGAAATATAACCTTGAAATATGACCTTGAAATGTGACCTTGAAGTCGTGAGTGGTAGACGGTATGACCTTGGAAATATGTGTTTAAATTAGTGCAGCGCTCGGAGAGGAGGCAGTTCAGTTGTTGCAAGCATTGCAATAGCATGGTAAATATAGTGAAGAAAAGTCGATGCTTAGTGTGTCAAACGGAGAAACGGTTGAAGTACTCTAAGGGGTGGCGCTGGGTGTGCCGCACCAGACATTTCTAGAAAATCTATGTTGAAACGAGTCGATTCTAACAGAACGGGGATTTTCTAACGACCAAATATGTTCACTATGAGAATTAAAGGTCCCACTCCTAAAAAGTGATTCAACTGACCACAAAACCGAATCTGTGCATTTGCAGGGTACGCCCTTGATTCTAGTTTGATATAATTGTATGGGGGAAGATTAAATAAAAAAAAGTACAACCAAGAAGTCAACAGTTCTTTGGAAACTTTATTTGACAAATAAGTATTTGCTGGTTTCATCCACGGCATTTATGTATTTTCAACGAGTGTGCGGTTATAAAACCTTTAGAGCACACTTCACAGAGATAAGGCCTTTCGCCAGTGTGATTGGTCCTGACGTGGCGGTTCAGTTGACTGCCGTCCCAGCAGCGATAGTCACAAAAGGTACAAGCGGCTTTTTTTTCTTCTTCGTGCACACGTTTCACATGTTGCTTAAGGTAAACCTTTGAGCTATATGTTTTACCGCACTTTTCGCAGACCAGAGGTGTGTGTTCGCATCCGATGTGTACTTTGACCGTTTCTTTCGACTTGTAAACTTGCGAACAAAATGGACAAGTGAACTGTTTGTTTCCATTTTCAGTGTCTTCCCTTTTGACGGCAGCTTCTTTAGATTCCCAGCAAACGTGTCTTCTTAAATTTGATATATTTATGAAACGCCTGGAGCACACTTCACAAGCGTAAGGTTTTTCACCGGAGTGTCCTCTCAAATGAACTGTAAAATCATGCTTCCTTCTGAAACGCTTATTGCATAACGAACAGGCAAACGGTTCAACTTTCCTGTGGGTGCCATGCATATGGACGTTAAGGGAATTTTTTGAAGATAGTACTTTGCCGCATTGAGTACAAGTACACGGAGTGTGATAATATACCATGTGTTTAGTGAATAGCTTTTTGGTTTCAAACACTCTCGGGCAAATTGAGCACTGTAGGTCAGGTGGCTGTGATTTCTTGATCGATCCTTGACATTGAGAAGAGTGTTTGATACAATCGTCTAATTCTGGAAAGCCCGTAGAGCATAATTCACAAATATAGCGTAATGGTGATTGACATTCCGTTGAGTCAGATTTCTCGAACGATCCAGACCTGTTAGATTTCTTCGATAGTTCTTTATATTCCTTGGAAGATGCTCGGCATTTAGGAGAATGCTTTCTCCAACGTGTAAAGGTAGAAAAACCCTTGGAGTATATTTCACAGGAATAGCGTTCCACACTGGAACGATGCGGTTCTGACCACTCAGTATCTCGTTCCTGGCTCAAACTAAAAAAATTTACAAATAAGATACTAATATAGAATCTGTCAATAAATATATTCAACAGTTTTGTTCCAACCTTGAACCGTTCGAACATCATTTGGTACGAAATACAATATCGTAATGTTACGACAGCAAACAATGTTGGAACATTTTACCTAATTGTACGTATACGTTCCAGAATAGCTAAAAGATCAAGGTCAGTTGGAGGTTAAATCGATTTTTTTAAAAGGATCCCCCCATTCTTGACCCTGTAAATGAAAAGAGCAGAAAATGTTTCATTCAAATATGGTCTTAAATGTTTGCCTTTGAAGGTCATGATCAAGGTCAAATCCAGGCACGGTGATACAATTTAAAATCCAGTAGTCTTATAGGGAAAATACAAGGACACTATTTTCAGGATTTTCTCCCGGATATCCAATAGTAACCTTGGATCTGACAATGATCGTGACTTTCAAGGTCATTTGAAGGTCAACTCTTCTGCAATAAGACCCTATACTTTGGACCGCGAAGATCGGGGTCAAATGGAGAAAAGGGAAACTTTTATGTTCAAATACGACCTTGCCCATTTTTAGAACTTGACCTTGGATTTGACCATCGAGGTCAAACACAAGCTTACCTTAATTAATACACAAACACCGACACCGTTTTTTATGATTTTCCCCCGAATATAAAATACTGACCTTAGATCTGACCTTATTCATGACTATCAAGGTCATTTGAAGGCAACTCTTGCGCAATGAGACCGTATACTTTCACTGCGAAGATAGGGCCCAAATGAAGAAAAGCGAAAGATTTATGTTCAAATATGACCTTGCCCATTTTTAGAACTTGACCTTGGACTTGACCTTCGAGGTCAAACACAAGCTAATCTTAATTTCATGATAATTCAGAAAACTGTGTTCAGGATTGTTACCTGGCTACAAAAATCTACTTGACCTATACATGACCTTGAAGGAAGGTCAGATCCAAGGTAATTATTGAATATACGGAGGAAAATCATGATAATAAAGTCTCGGTAGTTTCCCAAGACGACTACTGGTTTTGAAAATAAACACAAGGGAAATCTCCTGCTATGTTATCCTGTCACAAAAGATAATGGAAAATGAGACTGTCATTCTTTCCTTTCGGAAGTTGTTTCTAGTAATCCGTTTTCTTCCAGAATATTTGAGAAATAGAAGAAATACATCTCAGTGCGTGAAGAAAAGATTTATTCGAACGGATTGTTGAATGTTAGGGAAGAACGGGTATGGGCTGCAAACAAACAACAAAAGAGAACGTAGAGAAAAAAAATTCCTGGTGACCTATAGAGTATTAAAAAAATACGTGTTACTAGTTTATAAATTTATTGATCTCGTTTGTTCAAACTGGCTATAAATTCTTACAAAAACAGATTCCTTGACGATTAACCCTTATAACTATCAGTCTGCAATTTCTCATATCAAATTGCCGTTTCTTGTGTAACCCAGGAAGATACCCGCATCTGCTCAGAAACATATTCTGATTCAGTTTATTTAACGAATCTCCGTGTACCAGGCCCAAATTTACGTCAAAAATTGTTTGAGCATTTTTCCAAACAAATTCCAAAAATAGCATTCCTAGCTACATCACTCTTGCACTCACGCAGAATAAATACAACAACAATAAATAAAACAAAAAAATACACTTTTGAAAACAAGCTTTTATTTAGCTGTTAATAAAATGAACGCATTTTGCGGCGATCGCCCTATTGGATTTAAAATGACGTCACCTTGTTTATTATGTCCCTCTCATCAATCTCTTTCATTTGATGCCCATATCATAGCGATTACTATGGAAGTGATAAATCGCTATTCTGTAACATCCATCATTTTGGATCCAAAATGTTAGCTTGCAATTAAAAAACAATACAACAGCAGTACCCTCTGAAATGCTTTAGGATTTTGTTATTGTTCCAGACAAATTGTTTAAACAATTTTCGACGCTTTGGGATTGGCAGCATGCAGGTGCGAAGATACTACCTGGGCTAATGTTATCATAGGAGCCTGCAACTCACAAACCTTGTTCGCGCAATGCTGGTTGCAGCACTTTAGGCAAATATCAGCAAAACGGCAGTTATGCTATCATTACCTAGTGCTACTGTTAGTTTTTCACATTCCGAACATATTGGAATCAAAATCAATCTTAAACTTATGAATAGGCACAACTCCAGGTGGAGGCAACGGTCTCAGGCAATTTCGTATATCAAATTGCCGTTTCTTGTGTAACCCAGGAAGATACCCGCATCTGCTCAGAAACATATTCTGATTCAGTTTATTTAACGAATCTCCGTGTTCCAGGCCCAAATTTACGTCAAAAATTGTTTGAACAATTTTTCCAAACAAATTCCAAAAATACCATCCCTAGCTACATATCTCTTGCACTCACGCAGAATAAATACATTAACAATAAATAAAATAAAAAAAATACATTTTTGAAGACAAGCTTTTACTTAGCTGTTAATAATATGAAGTAAAGATTTTTTTATGGTAATATTTAAACGAAAATGAAGTTCAAATAAAGCCTGTTATGTTTTGACAGCAGGATATATGTGTAAACTTGAGATGAAGGAGCTTTATTATCATTTAAATATTTCTAATGGAGAAAAACTGATTTTAATTTTTCAATTCAGATTAATAAAAGCTTGTTATTAAGAATGTATTTTTTATTTTATTCATGTGTTGCTTTTTAGTGTTTTTAATATCAAATCATGACATCATAAAACTTATTAGTTTATTTGTAATTTAAATTCACCATTGGAATTTATAATGACGACACTTTGCTTATTATGTTTCCCTCATCAAACCCGTTCATTTGATACTGATGGTATAAACGTGACTATAGAAATTAAAAATCTACATTTTGCGGCGATCGCCCTATTGCATTTAAAATGACGTCACCTTGTTTATTATGTCACTCTCATCAATCCCTTTCATTTTATACCCATATCATAGCAATGATAAATCGCTATTCTGTAACATCCATCATTTTGGATCCAAAATGACGGCAGTTAATTCATTTTGTATTGACACGTGATCCAAACAGCTCAATCGGTTTAAACTAACTGGTTCAAAATTCGGATCCACACTAACTCTCACGTCAAGTTAGCTTGCAATTAAAAGACACTACAACAGCAGTACCCTCTGAAATGCTTTAGGATTTTGTTATTGTTCCAGACAAATTGTATAAACAATTTTCGACGCTTTGGGATTGGAAACATGCAGGTGCAAAGATACTGCCTGGACTAATGTTATCATAGGAGCCTACAACTCACAAACCTTGTTCGCGCAATGCTGGTTGCAGCACTTTAGGCAAATATCAGCAAAACGGCAGTTATGCTATTCTCTCATAGGTGGCTCTCACCGCAGTGGGCCATCCGAGCAGAGCTACTGTTAGTTTTTTACATTGGAATCAAAATCAATCTTAAACTTATGAATAGGCACAAATCCAGGGGAAGGCAACGGCCTCAGGCTTGGAGGAAAAAATGAGGAAAAGGAAAAGAAGCAGAGATCACATTGTTTTTTGTTTGAAAACTCATCTTGCATCCTGTACTTACACTAGTCGCTTGCCTTTTCACTGCATTTATGATGTTGCAACTCTGTGTCAGTGTTAAAGTGCTTAGAGCACACAGTACATGTATACTGCCTGTCACCTGTGTGAGTTCTTAAGTGCCGCACAAGTCTGAATTTGGTAGGGAAACGACACTGACAAAACGTACAAGGGAATGGCTTTATTCCTTCATGCACATACTTGACGTGGCCTCTGAGTGTAGATTCGCAGTTAAACGCTTCGCCACACCTGTTACAAGCATACGGCCTGTCGCCTGTGTGGGTTATCAAATGACGTGAAAGTCTATGTTTGGTGGGGAAACGACGCTGACAGAACGTACAGGAGTACGGCTTAACTCCTTCATGCACAAACTTGATATGCCCCTTGAGTACTGTTTCACATGCAAACGTCTGTCCACATCTGCCGCAAACGTACGGTCTTTCACCTGTGTGTTTCCTCAGATGACTGTTGAAGTATCTCTTTTCGGAAAAACGACGGTCACAAAGTTTACAAACAAACTGTTTGACTCTGTCGTGTACGCGCTTCACATGCCCTCTGAGCCGGTTGATCGAAGCAAATTTCTTGCCACATTTTTCGCAAATATGCGAATTGTGGTCGCTTGCTATGTGGGATTTGATCGTGTCTTTGGACTCGTATACTTTTGAACAAAACGGACAAGTGTACTCTTTATCAACTTCCTGAACAGCGCTGGTAGAATTCTCACTGCAAAAATGTGTTTTTAAACTCGATAAGTGCATGAAGCTCTTAGAGCACACTTCACAGACATATTTTCTCTCGCCGGAGTGCGATCTCAGATGTACAGTAAGATCCGAATTTCGCCGGTAACTTTTGTCACATAAGGAACAAGCGAATAGCTCTTTTCTGTGTACGCTGTTCATATGACCATTCAGGGAATTTTTTGAGTTCAATACCTTGCCACATTCTTTACAAGTACATGGAGTATGACGAAGTTCGACATGTTTGGTGAGCATTTCTTTTGTCTTGAAAACGTTCGCGCAAAGCGGACACTGCGCATTACTTTCTTCCGATGTACCAGACGGGTCAGGCTCTTGCAACACGCTGCATTTGTGCGATTTTAAATTTGAGGAGTTAATGAAGCGCTTGGAGCACACTTCGCAAGCAAATGGCCTCTCGCCGGTGTGCACCCTCAAATGGACGTTAAGATCCGGTTTCCTCGTGAAACGCTTATCGCAAACGGTGCAAGAAAACATTTCTTCTTCTTTTCGATGTATGCTGTTCAGATGGGCGTTGAGGGAATGCCGTGAATTCAATACTTTTCCGCATTGGTCACAGGTACAAGGAGTATGAGAACGCTCGATGTGCTTCGTAAGCATTTCTGAGTTCCTGAAATAATTCGAACAAAATTGACACTGTATAATAGTCGCTTCGGGTGGTTCAGATTTCTTGGTTGAGGCTTTAGATTCCGACGATTTCTTCGATGTTTGGCAGCATTTGTGTGTTTTCAAATTTGACGAATTTATAAAACGTTTAGAGCACAGTTCGCAAGCGTAAGGTCGTTCACCGGAATGCATCCTCAAATGAACAGCCAGGTCTTGTTTCCGCTTGAAATGCTTGTCGCATGAGGTACAAGCGAACAATTCCTTTCTGTGTACGCCGTACATATGGCCGTTGAGGGAAATTTTCGAAGCTAATACCTTGCCGCATTCGTTGCAAGTACAAGGAGTATGGTGGCGTTCGACGTGTTTGGTGTACATATCTAAATTCTTAAAAACATTCAAGCAAAATGGACACTGCACAACGGCTTCTTCGGATGGACATTGGATTGGGTCAGGTTTCTTGAACAATCCTCTGCATCTTGATACCTTGGAAGGTTCCAGTTTCGCACTGAAAAATAGGATAGTAAGGCCCTTGCACACTAACAACACAACAAGGTATTTAATAGAGAGTGATCATATCTTACCGTAAGGTTATTTGAATAATAATCATGTTTTGGGCTTATCCAGTCTCATCGGTGGCGCAGAAATTTATAACACTTAATTATGGGACAATTTATCAGAGCTTTTTTGTTATTTCTGGATGTGCTTTCTGCAATAGAAATATTGATACGTTTTTCTGCGTTTATAAGCAACCGCCATAATTAATAACATCCAATGTATGACTTAGAACATTTTTTTATTTTTATAATGTAGTTTTGAATATTAAATCAGATAAGCGACGTCTCTCCTTATCCATACACAGTAAACAGCTCTAGTTTATAATACAGGGTTATCCAAATTAAGTGTCCACCATTAGTAACTTTGTTATTAGTGAAAATACAAAGTTGTTTGAATTAGCAAACTAGTAGCATTTTTAACGCTGGTAAAAATGAGAAATAAAAAAAACAATTGAGAGTCGTTATTTTGATTTTTTTCAGTAAAATAACATTTTTTTAAATGGAAACCCCTGTATATTATATTTTTTTCTGTTAAAGCATCAAATTTTAAACAAAAAAGTTCATAATGACTTTTCCGCTAAAGTCAAAAATAAAGTCAAAATAACGATAAATATTTTTAATTATTTGCAGTATTATAATATTAAGACGGCTATGAAAACAACATGGCGTTCGCGATTTGACAGCATTAAGATAAGCGACAAATTGTTAAACTGGACATACTCGCAACTAGAAGGCTTTGGAAAACAATGATAAAATCAAATAATGTCAAACATTAGTGTAAATACTTGTTTATAAGCTTTATTGTGTCATTAATTTAAAGAAAAATGTTCTCCCATGAAGAAAAGTGTGATATGTTAGAATGCTATTTAGTGTGCAGAAAATCCTCCTTGAGAGCAAGAGAATACTACAGTGAATTATATCCCGCTCGCATTCAACCGTATGAACGATATTTTCTGAGACTTTATCGAAAATTTAGGGGCAACGAAAATGTTTTTGCTAAAACAAGGGCAAAAAAAGAATACATAATAAGCGAGGCCACGGAAATTGCAGTTATTGGATATTTTGAAGCTTATCGTGAGAATTCAATAGCAGATATTCTCAAGGACTCTAATTTCAGTTATGGTACTGTTCAAAGGATTTTAAAAAAATACAAATTTATTCCGTATAAGTACCGACCAGTTCAAACGCTTTTGGCAGGGGATCCAGAGAGAAGACTTGTTTTTTGCCATTGGTATCTTAGCTTCTGTCGCCAAAATGTAAATAACTTTCGTTACCTTTTATGGACAGATGAGTCAAATTTTTCAAATTCTGGAATGTTTAATAGAAAAAACCACCATTATTGGTCAAGAGAAAATCTTTTGTTAGTACATCCAAGAGGCCCACAAGTCCGTTTCAGTTTCAACGTTTGGTGCGGTATAATTGGTTCAAAAATTGTTGGCCCGTTCTTTTATGAGGGAACCCTAACTGGTGAAAGATATGTGGAATTTATTTCAGAAATTCTGACTAATTTCTTAGACGAATTGGATCTTATAAGTAGACATCATCTGCATTTTCAGCAAGATGGCGCACCTGCCCACAACTCCAGAGGTACTTATCATTTTCTAAGTACTACTTTTAATGATCAGTGGATAGGAACAAATGGCCCAATACAGTGGCCTCCCAGATCACCAGATCTAAACCCACTTGATTACTTCTTGTGGGGTTACTTAAAAAACCAAATTTACAAGCGAAGGTACGATAACCTTGACGCGTTAAAGACTGCAGTTAGGGAAAAGATAACCCAGATAGATGGTAGGACCATACTTAAGACAGTTCGAGCAGTTGAAAAACGTGCCCAAAAATGTATTGAAGAACAAGGTGGTGTTTTCGAGCATCTTCTTTAAAAAAAATTGTTATTGTATTTTGTAAGATTATAAGTTGATGTTGAAAATAAAGTTTGTCGATACAATTTAATTGTTTCAGATTGGAGGCCATAACTTCAACAATTTGTAACCTAGGAGAAAAGTTATTGTAAGCTTTTTTGTTTAAAATTTGATGCTTTAACAGAAAAAAATATAATATACAGGGGTTTCCATTTAAAAAAATGTTATTTTACTGAAAAAAATCAAAATAACGACTCTCAATTGTTTTTTTTATTTCTCATTTTTACCAGCGTTAAAACTGCTACTAGTTTGCTAATTCAAACAACTTTGTATTTTCACTAATAACAAAGTTACTAATGGTGGACACTTAATTTGGATAACCCTGTATACAGGGTGTTTCAGTTTATTGTTGCATAACTTTAAGATTCGATAGAACTTTTAAAATTAATGCATAAAGTCTATATAAACATGGTCGAAAAATGCGTGGCTTCCGAAATACAGGGTGTTAAAATTTACTTTCTAAAATAGTTTTTTTTAAATATTTCGAACAATATTTGATGTATAACAGTGAAAATTTGTATACAAGGGTTTTTTGGTACGACAAAACGAACCATGGGCATAGTTTTACTGTAGCCGCTAGAGGGCGCTCTCTACTGTACCTGTAGTGTATTAAAATGACCGAAATTTTTTTCTTAGTGCAATTTTTTGCTTTTTGAATAAAAAAACTGATTCTTCGCACTTTTCAACATAAAAAAGCTCTCCTGTGAATTTTCGTTATAGTTAGCCGTTTTTGAGATATTTCGATTTTTGAGATTCGATGCATTTTTAATTATTAATAATAAAATAACGTTAAAAAGTTAGTATCTCGATAATTTTTAGAAGTGCCTGCAAATATTTTTGAAATTGAAAGCAGAATAAGGTTAAACGTCAATTGGTTGACAGTTAGTTTTGTTGTCTGTTGAAACCTGAAACGTTTTTTTGCAATTGTGAATGTACGAAATTTAGTTTCTTTTAGCTGTTTTTTTTTTGTAAATTTTATAAAAATGCCATTTTTATTCTCCAATCAAGAATTAGCGGATATTCATTTTGCGTATGGCTTTGTAAATGGAAACGCAGCAGAAGCAGCCAGAGAATACGCACGAAGATTTCCAAACAGACGACATCCAACTCGCTCAGTATTTGTAAGAGTGCACCGCCAAATTATTGAATTTTTTTTTAAATCTCCAAAGGGATCAAAACATAAATGTTCGTCAGCCCAGATTTACCCGTATGATTCTGCGTGAGTTTGATAGAGATCCGACCACAAATGTTAGGAGAGTTTCTGGTGCCTTGGGAATTTCAGCAAGCCATGTTCACCGTGTTCTTAGAAATAACCATAGATGTCCTTACCATTTGCAACCTGTGCAAGGACTACAGCCAGGGGACGGAGAACGAAGAATCACATTTTGTCAGTGGATTCTTGATAGAACTGATGATAATAGGGAGTTTTTTGTAAATTTTCATATTCAACATATTTGGTCGCATGAAAATCCGCATGCAGTTCGGGAAAGAAATTTTCAGCATGAATTTAGTGTGAACGTGTGGATTGGTATCTACCGTAATCGACTATTTGGACCCTACCTTTTGCCTGCAAGGTTAAATGCTGCGACCTTCTTGGAATGTTTAAAGGCTGAACATGCAAATATGTGGGATGATGTTATGTTAGATTTTAGAAGATTGTCCTGGTTCAGCGTGATGGCTGTCCAGCTCATTATTCGAGAATAGTTAGAAACTGGCTGGACGAAAATTATCCAGAAAGATAGATCGGCCGTCGCCTGGCCTACACGATCCCCTGACCTAAATCCATTAGATTTCTTTGTGTAGGGATTTCTAAAAGAAAAAGTGTACCTTGGATGTTGGGCAGCATTTGTGAGTTTTCAAATTCGACGAATTCGTGAAACATTTGGAGCACACTTAACAAGATATGGTTTTTCACCCTAGTGCATTTTCAAATGCGCAGCTAGATCTTGCTTTCGCTTGAAATGCTTGTCACATAACGTGCAAGCAATCAGTACTTTTCCGTGTACGCTGTACATATGACCGTTGAGAGAAGTACAGGGAGTATGGTGACGTTCGATGTGTTTAGTGTACATCTCTAAATTTATAAAAAAATTCATGCAAAATGGACACCGAACAACAGTTTCTTCGAATGGTGCTGGACTTTGGAATGAGTCAGGTTCCTTGAACAATTCTCCAAATCTTGACACGTCGGAAGGTTCCGGTTTTATACTAAAAAATAGAACAGTAAGTGTCCTCGCACACTAGCGACACCAAAAGATATTGTATATACAGGGTGGCCCATCCATGTGTGGACGGAATATTACTCATAGACAAATACAATTTGGGGTTTTTATTATAATGCTCACAAAGCTAATTTTGAAAGTTTGTAACTAATCAACAATTTATTTTTTTCCAAAGATGGTGCGATAATTTCAAAATGGCGGACTGAGGGGTTGCCGAAGTGGGGGGTTTTTCTAGACAAAATACCTTATATCTCAGTAGATAATTACCAAAACCCCATAGTATGTTATGTCAATTTTTATCTTTTGAATTGGGTTATCCAAATATGGAATAAAAAATGAGGCATTCTATTGAAAAAATCACAACTTTGATATGTAGGTCGAAATTGGGACACCCTGTATAATGGTCAATATTTTAGAAATGTACCCTCAGATGTCATGTATAACATCCCATATATATATATATATTTTCTCAAAATATATTTGTTTATGAGTAATATTCCGTCCACTTATGGACCCTGTATAATGCTTATTATCACAAAGTACTCGTAAATCCTAAATATCGTGAGCAACAAACATAAAGTACCCAAAAAATAAGCTTAAAATACAACTAATAACTAAACAATGTCAATAATATATAATTTGGTGAATTGAATTATTGCGGTGATGTCAGAAAAAATATCCCAAACAATTATGACTAAAGTGAAAGTATGAAAGTTAGCGATAAGAAAAATAGTATTGATTTTGATATTAATTTTTCAAGTGGATGGAGCATCTTGCTTATTGTAAAATCCATTTCTTGAGTTCTTTTTTAAATGATCTAATTGATGTAGCTGCTTTGAATGACTTTGGTATAAGTAATAGAATATTCGTCCCAAGAAAAAAAAGAGATCGTAGGTTTTTGATGTATGTGGAATACAGATTGAACTTTGATTGAACCTTGTTCTGAAGTTATAAAGGATATGCTTCAAGTGTTTCGAATATTCAAAATAATGTACTAGATAACTAATAATAATATTTATTCACTCAATGCGCAAAGAATACACGAGTAAATGAATATAAAATAAACGCAAAAAAGTTATTTCAAAAATTATATACAATAAACCTAAATTGTGTCCAAGAGAGCAGCTGTATGAGGAAACTGGCATTTTAGATATGAGATAATTATATCTATTACTTACTACACCAAAGTCTTGCCTTACAATCTCGTTCCACAAGATCTGAAATTGATTTTCTCCAAATACTCATTTGAAAGAAAAGTGAAAGACCGGATACTATCTATGCCCAGAAAGAGAGCTCATGAAATTATTGATATAGAAAAGTCTCCACTTTTACGGATTCTCGGCCGATGCAGAGTATCTAATGCGTAGCTACTTCAGCGATCGTCAACAGCAGGTAATGCTGAATGATAAGTACTCGACGCCATTGAAAGTGGCCATTGGTGTTCATCAGGGCTCCATTCTGGGTCCGCTAATGTTCATTATTTACACCTCTAATCTATACTTCAGTCTTCACGCTTGTAAAGCTCATTTTTATGCAGATGATACACATTTCCTCCAGCTCAAACATTGCCTGCTGTTGATCTGATAAATAAAGACCTTGACCGTATCACTAAAGTTTCTCGAAACGTATGCTTAGACTTGAATCCGGCTAAAAGTACAGTCATGTTACTCGGGCCGAAAAATTGGAGAGACAGCCATTGTGAACCTCTGGTGAAAATAAACCTCGATGACAATACTTTAGAAATAAGCTCGATAGCGCGTAATTTAGGCTTATACCTTCACAAAAACTTAAGGTATGAGGATCATGTTAACAAGTGCTCCAGAAGGGCGTATTGCAATTTAAGGACGATATACGGTCAGCAATCTTACATGAACAAAAAAACTAAAGTTATACTATGAATTTCTCTTGTTCTGTCGCATTTTAACTTCTGTGATGTCGTCTAAATTCACCTCTGATAAAATACAACGAGTGCAAAATTCTTGTCGGAGACTTATTTTTGGTTTAAGAAAATACGATTCACTGTCATCAAAGCTTACTGAAGCTGGCTGGCTGAAAATGAAGCAACGCACGCTGCTCTTTGTATTGATTTGTTAAAAAAACGTATACGCTATTACATTGCAGGTAATTACATGGTATGACTTTGGAGTCATTATGTATTTTTATAGTACCATTTATCAAATTAGCCGCTAGGGTCCATTCTCTGATACTGCTCACGACATGGTCATTGTCGTCTAGACCAGTTAGGTGAAAAATTAAAGCTTCCGCCTTTTGTAGCTCCTGATGATGATGGCAAAGACCATTGAAAGCTAGAGGGAATAAAAGAAGTATAAAGAGTTCAAGTTTTAACAATTTCTTACATAACATTCTGAAAATCACATCATCTGAAGTGATTTGGCAACGTTTTGGCACACGCCCACAATTCGTTCCATCTTTCAACACAGACATTGACAACCTTCGGCCTTCTGTCAAAGGTTCATCTCACTCATTATTCCATGACCACCATTTTGTGCAATCATCAAGTGGCTTCACGACGTAATGCTCTAATGTTTTCTAAATAATTTTTAATCTGTCTTTAACTTGTCTTGTCATATTTTATATAATTTTAACCATTGTACCATGTATCCAGCTCTCACCATGTTACTGGACGTTTCCCTCATCCTATACGAAAACAACAATTAGCAACATCCTCACATACTATTGTAAGTTGATTCAATTTAAATTCATTTTACACTTTTGTTGCTACTGTTATCATTGTAATTGCAGCTCCTGATGATGATGACAAAGTCCATTGAAAGCTAGAGAGAATTAAAAAAAGTATAAAGAGTCCTCTTTGCTTAAATTTTGTCGAAGTACCCAACAAAAGGCGGAAGCTTTAATTTTTCACCTATATATATATATATATATATATATATATATATATATATATATATATATGTATATATGCTTATCTTATTATGATGTGAACCTAAAAGCAGGGGTTAAGTGGAAGAGCGGATATGCCGAACATCGCCCCTCCCACTATAATATGTTCATATAAAACTGGTTTTGCAACTTGTTTTGTCTTTATTATTATATAAGTATATATATATATAATTATTATTATAAATTCGTTTTTTCAAATAAAAAATTCCTTGTGCCCGGGAACCTCATTTTTGAATCAACCCTCGTACATTAGAAACCCCTTCTCATTGGTCGAGTTTGTGTCATAGGCGCAACTTTCGATTCTGCTTTCTGCCAAATTTTGTCTATCTTTGATTCCTGTACTGATGAATAAAACACAAATTCCTGGAGAGCTTTATTCAAAAATATTTCACATATCCCAACCCTTAGAAAACTAATTTGATAAATCCGAATCTAGTTGTTGAATTTCCTTTGCTTCAATAACTTCAGCAACGACGCCTTCGACTTCTTTCGATGGCCCGCGGCATTTATGATCCTTCAACTTGGAGTTGGTAATAAAACCTTTGGAGCACACTCCACAGACAAAAGGTCTTTCACCAGTGTGGGTTCTCATATGACGCGTAAGTCTATATTTGCTGGTAAAACGATAGTGACAAAACGTACACGGGAAGGGCTTCACCCTTTCGTGCACGTCTTTTATGTGTCCTTTGAGACCGGATACGCAAGTCAACGTTTTGCCGCATATCTCGCAAATGTAATTGTGATCGCTCGCTATATGTGCTTCAGCCGCCTTTTTGGAATCGCACATTTGTGCACAGAATGGACATTTGTACTCTCTATCGACATTTTCGTCTACGCTTGTCCCGTCATTGCCGTCGTCAGGCGATCCACGACATTTGTGCTTTTTAAAATTCGACATGGTGATGAATCGCCTAGAGCACACTTGGCAAGCGAAAGGCCTGTCGTCAGTGTGCGTCTTCAAGTGGAGAGAAAGATAAGATTTCTGCTTGAATCGCTTATCGCAGAATTGGCAAGCAAACGGTTTATCGTCGGAATGTACAGTTTTTTTATGAGTTTTGAGGCTCGGGATCGAACTCAATACCTTGCCACAGATATCGCAAACTCGAGGTACGTGCATTATTTGCATGTGCCTGCTAAGTGTCTTGTCGGTACTGCAGGATAACGAGCAGAGATGGCATTTTATGACAGATTCCTTGGACGGTTCGATACGATCAGATAAATCAGGTTCATTGAGTGTCTCACTCTTGTGTCGTTTCAAGTGGTCAATGAAATAATCTTTTTGTTTGAAACGCATGTCGCATATCAAACAAACATAAGGTTTCTCAGCCGTACGTGAACGAGAATCTTCCGATACGGAATTAAGGCGCTTATTATGTTTTACTTGTTTATCACTAGGCGTCTCGTTCTTATATTTTTTCATATGTTCAGTGAGATGTTTTTTCTGTTTGAAGCGTTTATCACAAATTACACATACGAACGGCTCCTCGGCCATATGCACGGAAAAATGTTCTTTCAAGTCGGAAGAGGATAAAAATAGCCTAGGACACAATTTACATTCATAGGACGTCACTTTCTTGCATCCCCTCATATGGCTAATCAGAAGCGCTTTAGCTTTAAAAGGCAGGTCACATATCATACAAAACAATAGTTTTTCGTCATTATGCGATCTTTTGTGAGTTGCTAAATCATCTACAGCATCGAATGCTTGATAGCAGATGTCGCATTGGAAAATGTGCGAATCCATGTGCTCCCTGAGCTTCGTTAATGATAAAAATACCTGCAAAAACACGTTGTGGTAAAACATGAACTGTATAAACGTCGTTACAGAATACAGAGACCTGCCAAAGCTTCAAATTCTTGGACAACATACAGTGTGTTTCACAACTTAAACGAGATATGCCGTACTCCAGTTCAGGATATTGAAGAATTGCGTGACCGAATCACAGTGGCTGCCGAAAACACTGGACAACAAATTTTAGTTTTTTAATTGTATCTTGTGGGAAAAGTGCACTTCTTTGTTAATTTTGGGGCGCTGAATCCAAAAATGACAATGAAATAAAAAAGGATATATTAAAAAAAGTAACAAGATTCATATACTTATAAGAATCAGTCTTTTTGCTGTTCTTATATGGATCGTTTCTGGAGCATCTCTACCAAGAGTCCAACAGTAGTCTGCAAGCATGGAACGATTCCACTTTCCCTGGTACCTTTTTTCCACTGTTGAAATATCCTGATGAAAACGTTCGCCGTGCTCATCACTTACGTCTCCGCAATTGTCAGGAAAAAAGTCCAGGTGTGAGTGTAGAAAATGTATCTTAAGAGACATATTACAGCCCATCTTTTGATACGATGACAGCATATTTTTGACAAGGGTTTTATAGTTGTCAGCTTTTCTATTTCCCAAGAAATTAGTGACCACCAGACGGAAATCATTCCAAGCAGTTTTTTCAATACCTGTTAAAGTGTTTTCAAACTGTGTATCTTTCAAAATATTTGGAATCTGTGGCCCAACAAAAATACCTTCTTTAACCTTTGCCTCACTTAGTCTTGGAAATTTCTGACGCAGGTATTGAAAAGCTGACCCATCTCTATCTAATGCCTTGACATAGTTTTTCATTAGGCCCAACTTGATATGCAGTGGTGGTAATAAAATTTTTTTGAATCTACTAATGGCATATGCTGTACATTTTTTTGACCTGGCTCTAGGAATTGACGAACAGGCCAGTTTTGTCTGGTGTAATGAAAGTGCCTTTGCCCGACTGTCCCATTCACACAAAAAACAGCAAAACTTTGTGTAGCCTAGCTGCAGCCCAAGTAAAAGTGCAACAACTTTCAAATCGCCACAAATATGCCATTGGTGCTCATCGTATTTTATGCATGTCAATAGGTAGTTCATATTGTCATATGATTCTTTCATGTGAACTGCATACCCTACAGGAAGAGATGGTAAAATATTTCCAATATGCAATAACACTGCCTTTAAACTCAATGTTGAACTGTCTATAAACAATCTCCATTCTTCTGGGTGATAGTTTATATTTAAAGCCGCCAGTAAGCCGTTAATGTTACTGCAGAAAACCAAGTTATTCTCCATATTGAAAAATGGTTCTAAGTCTTTGTGGCGTTTACGAAAAACACATACCGAAACATCGTCTTCTAACAAGTTCCACTGCTGCAGTCTTGATCCAAGTAACTCTGCCTTACATTTTGGAAGTTCTAAATATCTTACAAGATCATTTAATTCTGACTGTGTTATTTTGTGCGGTTGGTGGCATGACGTGCTCGGTATAAAATCAGGATCTCTTGACGTTGATGGCATATCTTCTTCCTGACGAATCACTCGATCGCCATGATCTGATTCGTTTTCTGATTCGCAAGTGTAGGATTCTGGGGGTTTTGGAATAGGATTTTCGTCACTGTGAGGCACAGGTCTCATCGCAGATGGTATGATTGGGTAGTTAATAACCGATTTTTTTTCTTGGGACAGCAAAGCGCATAGACCGTTTTTTGCCATTTAACCAGCTCCTCAGACTTGAAGCACATGTATTACAGCAGATGTGGGGTGCCCACTGTTTGTCTTGATCACCTAGTTTACAACCGAAATAAAGCTGATATGCCTTTGTTATTAGTGGAGTAATAGACCGTCTCTGAGACGCAAAAGTCACATCACCACACACGTAACAAAACTGATCTGGATTGTTTACACACTTTCGAGACATCTTGCATGAACGCTGTCAGCCAACTGAGGAAAAGATGGCTAATATAAAACAATATAATGTACACGTATGTATAACGTAACACAATCATGCCGATTACATCATCTTTCCTTGCCGAATATAAAAATGTAGCACGTGCATTCTTGTGAATTACAGTATATTAACACTGTCACAGCAGGAACACATATAATTACCGTATCTCTAAAACTTGAACTAATATTGAAAAAATCAGTTTCATTCCGGTTTTAGCACAATAAAAAAAAGTAATATTTTGTTGATTTTATTTAGGATATTTTTTGGCTGTTGATCAGTGTAATTTGAGCCTTCAGGCACAGCAGGAAGAAGGTGTATTTGAATTAGTGCACCGAAATTGGATTAGACGCGCCCAAGCTTGAATTGCAGTCAATGGAAACAATTTTGAACAGCTTTTATAAGTAAGTGAACTGTTAGACTGTATTATTTTTTGTTATCTCGATTTCTGTAGGATTTTTATTACTTTTTTTTTAGAAAACAACTTCTTTCGTAACAGTGCATATGTGGTTAAAATTTGTCGGATAAGTTGTGAAACACCCTGTATGTCACTTAGTATATAAACATGGTTTATTATGAAGAAAGTAATTTCAGGTTTAATAACCACCGGTATCACAAAAATTGAATCAACTAGGGAAAGTGAAGCTATACAGGGTGGTCCATCCATGCGAGGACGGAATATTACTCATAAACAAATACATTTTGGGAAAATCTATTTATGGCATGTTATACATGATATTTGAGGACACATTTCTAAAATATTGGCAATTATACAGGGTGTTCCAATTTTGACCTACATATCAAAGTTGTGATTTTTCAAAAGGAATGCCTCAGATTTTATTGCATATTTGGTCAAACCAATTCAAAAGAAGAAGATTGATATAACATACTATGAGATTTTGGTAATTAGCTTCTGAGATGTAAGGTGTTTGGTCCAGAAAAAACGTCCACTTCGGCAACTCCTTAATCCACCATTTTGAAATTTGGAGTACTGAATTTTCTATCAAAAAAACTTGCACACCTCAGCTTTTATCTTATTTGTTACTTTTTCGAATTTTCATTTTTGTTCATACAGGGTGGTCAAAAACGCAAATTGTACTTTTTCTCAGAAATTTCAAATGCATCACCCTATATAGGTACTTGTGCAAGTTTGGATTAAATTTTGTATAAGCTTTTTTTAGTATAAGGTTTCATTCAGATAAAATCGCTGGATTTTGAGTTGTTAAGCTTTTAATCGAACAACACACCAAAATAAAAGAAAAAATCGCATCATCCATGGAAACAAAAGACAAACAGTGGGCTAGTTCCATATTGCCACAGATTTGACGTAAAAACTAATAACGCATAAATCAGCTTTAAGCGTAACCGGTTTTTATTATAATGCTCACAGAGCTAATTTTGACAGTTTGTAACTAATCAACAATTTGTTTGTTTCCAAGGATGATGCGATATTTTATCGAATTAAGCCGTTCCATAAAAGTCGTGCTAATAACCGAAAAAATAACCGTAAAAACCCTTATGTGTCTAGTATAAAAAAAAGCTGAGGGACTGAGGGTTGCCGAAGTGCAAGGTTTTTCTAGACAAAACACCTTACATCTCAGTAGCTAGTTACCAAAACCCCATAGTATGTTATATCAATTTTCTTCTTTTGAATTCTTTTATTCAAATATACAATAAAATTTTAGGCATTCCATTTGAAAAATTATAACTTTAATATGTAGGTCGACATTGGGACATCCTGTATCATTGCCAATATTTTATAAATGTGCCATCAATGTATAACATACCATAAATAGATTTTCCCAAAATGTATTTGTTTATGAGTAATATGGCATCCACACATGGATGTGCCACCCTGATTAGTTATAAAAATATCTCTATCATCCCCTTTGAGAGTATATCAAATAGCGTACCTTGCCACATACATCACAAATGTGGCTGGAATTTTGATCATCTGCAATGTACATTTCAAACATTTCCTCGAACTCAGGCAATTTGTCTGGTTTCTTTTCAGGTTCAGCTACAATCTCTATCAAAACTTCCTCTGTTATTGTTTCTTCCTCTTCTTCTTTACAATAGCTATCGCGTATATGTTTTCTTTGTATATGATGACACAGTTTTCGTTTCAGGTTGAAGCCTTTTCCACAATGTCCACAAAAGTACTTGTGGCCTTTCGGGTGTACCAATTTGTGATGTTTCTTCAGTAGTTCTCCAGAGATAAATTCACGCTTACACAGATCGCATTCGTACAGTTTTCTCCTTGTAGTATTTTTGTTGTCCAATACTTCTGGACCATGTTTGGTTTTCTGGTGTGTAGATAAACTATGTTGACACCGGAAATTTTCCAAACGTTCTTCACACTGCAATTGTGGTCCAGGTGGGTTCTCGACATAGTTTACCTCAAAAACATAATCTCCAACTTGCATTAGCAACCTAAAAAGACGTTCAGTTAAAGAAGGTTTTCGGAACCAAGGTCGAAAAGACGCCACTGGAAAACGTTTCTTAAATATATAATAATAATAATAATAATAATAATAATATTTATTCACTCAATGTACAAAGATAACAAACAATATGAGTAAATAAATATAAAATCAAAACAGGCCCAATAGAAGGCATCGCCTGTACATGGACCAATAAATTTAAGTTGAAAAAGTTGACAAAAAAGGACAAAAATTAGCTACAGTAGATTATGTATTTAGTTGATGTTCGTATTTATGAGTTTATGAATTTCAGTCCTAGATATAGACTGTAGCCACTTTTTTAAATTTCTATTGAAACAATTTCCGAAACGTAAATCTTTTAAGTCTTTAGGTATAATTTCATAAAATTTAGGCGCTAAATAGAGATATGATCGCTGCATTATAGATTTATGCGGTTGAGGAACTACTGTGCCACGAATTTTGTACCTGGTATAATGATTATGTTTAATTTTTTGTTCGGTGTTTACAAATTTATGGTATTGAGTGATACTGTGTAAGAAATAAAGCTGTCTTATATCATACATTCGAACATCTGCGTATAATTTTTCAGTGGGATAAAGTTTCGGTATTTTAAATATCATTTTTAGAATACTTTTTTGGAAAACATCTAAATTATAGATATGTGAGGAACATGCAGCTCCCCATGCTAATATATCATATGTGAGATGAGGCTCAATCAGTGCATGGTATAATGTTCGAAGATATTTTTCTGTCAATATATTCCCAAGGTATTTAATTTTGTAGGATACAAATCTAACTTTCTTTAAAATATAATTGACATGGATGTCCCAACGTAAGTGAGGATCCAAGACCACTCCAAGGTATTTTATGTTGGGCACTCTATTAATTTGCATTTTTTGATCATTAATATTGAAGGTGAAATTTGTGTAATTTGGCAGATGTCTAGCATAAGATCCAAATGGTAAAAAAAGTGTTTTAGAGTAGTTAATGCTTAATTTTCTACTGTTAAACCACCGAATAATTTTGATAAAATCATTTTCAATTACATTTTTCAGATCAGACCAGTCAGTGCCTTCATATAATATTGCAGTATCATCTGCAAAACTAGTTATTTTGCCAACACAATTAATTTGGAAAATATCATTTAAATATATATTGAATAACAGCGGACCTAAGACAGTTCCTTGTGGGACACCACACTTAATATACATTTCTTTACTAAATGATCCTGATGTCTGCACAGATTGTGGGCGATTTGACAAATAACTTTCGATCAGTGAGTACGCGTTTTCTCTGAAACCAATTCTCTCCAATGCTTCTAATAATAATTTGTGATTAACTGTATCGAAAGCTTTCTTTAAATCAACAAAAATGCAGATTGAAGGGATTCTGTTATCAATATTTTGATGTATTTGATTTACAATTTTAGTTATTGCGTCCGATGTAGCCTTCCCTTCTGTAAATCCATATTGATTTTCACTTAAAATTTTGAATTTTGTGAGGTATCGAATCATTCTAGTAGATAAAACTTTTTCAAAAACCTTTGCTACACTGGATATTATTGATATTGGTCTATAGTTGTTAACATCTGTTTTTGTTCCTGATTTATGTATCGGTATTATATTACCTTTTTTTAAAATTGAGGGATATATGCCAGATTCAAAGAATTTGTTGATTAGGTAAGTGAGTGGTTGTGTTATGTTATGCTCGCTTTTAATACCAAATATACTAAGTAACATAGGAAAAGGAGCACCCGGAAATGATGAATTTTCTAGGTATACAGGGTGTTGAATAAGTATGTACAATAAATTTAAAAGACGGTTATTATTTGAGTAATTTTAAGTCAAAAAATGAAATTTAAAAAAAAAATGTTTTTTCGTGAATTTGTTAAATATCCTTTACCTAATTTTGTTGAAATTTGGCGGGATCTGAACGAGTATTTGTGACAAAAGTATACGTCACTAATCTTAGTTAGTTTGGATGAAGCAAATACAAATACAACTTTTTTGTCTTGTTACGTATCTTGCTTAGTTTTCAGAAAAAAAAGTCCACTTAATTACATATCTCTGGACGCCACAACGAATATGGAGAAAAGTTACTTTTGGAAATTATTTGTTCCAATGAAATTAGTTAAAGGATATTTATATGTTTATATGAACTCTTTTGTCATAAAATTACTCTGTTAAAATTATGGTACATACTTAAATAACAACCTGTATTGGAAACTCTGACTCTTTTAGGTGAAAACGCCACCTATACACGGTTGGCCAAAGCTTGATACATCTTTAACAGGACGATTCGTCAATCAACCGGAAAACAAGAAATTCTCAAAACCAGCAAAAGCGTGGTTTGCAAAAGTCTATAGAAACAATCTTAACTGTTTTGGCTTTCGACTAGACGTATATCGTACTGATGATTGCTAACAAACACAAAACAGCGTTGTATGCGGTTGGTCATGGTCATAGAGATGGAAAGCAAATAGATTCAGCTTAGCCAGTACGGAATATATCAAAGATTTTGTTTTAAAAAAACTGTATTTAAAAGTTCTTACAATACAAGCGTATTAAATAAAAAAATGGTAAAAATAACCTAAGCGATTCCTGCTTCACAGATTCTCTGGGTTCTCACTAGACTCTGCGGTCGGTCCACGACACACGTGTCTGTTCAGCAAAGTTCTGGTGATAAAACATCTAGAACAAACTTGACAGCCGTACGGTTTTTCTCCCGTGTGTCTTCTCAAGTGAACATTAAGTATCGGCTGCTGTCTGAAGCGCCAACCACAGTACTTACAAGCATATGGTTTCTCGTTCGTATGCACCCTGTTGTGGATCTTTAAATACGTGACAGTAGAAAACGTCATACCACAAACATCACACTGAAACGGCTTCACGTCCAGGTGCGTCTCCATATGTTTCTTGAGAGTCCACGGCGAAGACAAAGCCTTGCCGCATTTATCACAAATATGCTCCAGACTAGCATGGTATTTGTGACTGTACGTATGCACTTTGAGTTTTCGTTTCGATTTGAAAACTGCCGGGCAACACGGACACTTGAACTGTTTGTCCTCGTGTTCCTCTTGGTGCGACTTCAGATGAGCACGCTTCACAAACTTTTCACCGCAAATATCGCAACGAAATGGATGCCTCTGGTGTTGCTCTTGTATGTGATCTCGTAGTCTCGCCTTCCAACCGAAACCTTTGCCACAATTCGCGCAGTAAAAGTTATATTCATTTAGGTGCATGCGCTTGTCGTGGCATGTCAGCAGGTATTCTGATTTGAACTCGCGTTGGCATGTGGCACATTTATAGATATGTGGGGTGTTACTGTGGGCGTATTCTTTATGTTTCCTGAGGAGACACGGTAGTTGGAAGGCCTTGTCACATTCGTCGCACTGCTCTGTTTTGGGACGATGCGATCTCTTGTGATCAAGCTGTTGTCTTTTAGTCTGGAACACTTTTGGGCACACCTCACACTTAAACTGGGTTTGGTCTTGAGGTAGTACGCATCTATGGTTAACCAAACGCTGCTTACTGTTAAAAAGGATCGAGCATTCTTCACACTGCCATTGTTTTAGTGACTTGGTTCCACCTGAGCATGTACTGTCGCTATCATTCACTATTTGAATTTCAAATTTGCGTGTAAGTTCTTTAGATTGGTTTTTTGCACCAGAAGGTATGGTGATTGTTTTTACTATCGCTTTACTTTGATGGACTTCTGCATCGAGCTTAGATTCATAAATCTCTTCAAACTGGTTCTTAGGCGAGTCGTCGGCGGATTCTTCCACTATTTCGATTTGCGAGATATTTGTACTGTTAGTGTGCATATCTTCGTTGTACTGGTTTAGAAGGCATGGTAGCGAGAACGTCTTGTCGCGTTCGTTATAAAGATACAATCCGGGATGATGCTTTTTCATATGGGCAATGAGGTCGTTCTTAGACTCGAACTCCTGCAAGCATTTTTCACACTTCAAATGGATGAGGACTTCAGGAGAATCTTTGGCTACATGCAGCTCGTAAGTATAGCCCTCGATTTTTAATTTCAATCTGAAAAAAAGACCATCTAGATAATACTTCAAGCAAAGGTTCGTTGATAAATTATTAGGGTGTTTTACACTTTAATAATGCAGAAATTTTTGGACACATTTCCATGCCCTTGAGACACGGCTTACGCTGCGAGAAATTGGTGTCACGTCACTGCTTTTTCAAGTCCATAATCAAAAAAAGTAAATATGACTTGAGTTATATATATACAAATTTTTTTCCGAAAATGATCAGTATCGCCAGCCAGTGAACCCAGACAGCAGAATCAGAGACGCGTCTAGAAACCATTTTTCTACCTTTCCAAGTTTCGGTGGCAAATAAACGGGGGAATATGTCTAATAGGTGCGTGACGCTACCGTATAAATGCACTAACATCAAAAAATTGAGATATACTCTCGCCCAACCCCTATAATCCCTAAACCACAGCTTTTAACCCCTAGTAAGGGATTGTCGACATGTGAATCACATACTTGCAAACTTTTCACGACTAAATCTGTCAAATCTTAAAGGAATTATGGAAATGACTGTAGATCTGTGAATCGTCGGCAAAGAATTGGATATTACAATATTTAACAACTGAGTGGAGATCAGAAATATACAAAATGAATACGAGTGGCCCGAGTACAGACCCTCGAGGCACTCCGGAGGAAATGAGGCACTTTGAAGATAGAACCATGTCAATGTGTACCCTTTGATATCGATTTCCTATTTATGGTATCGAATGCCTTAGAGAAGTCAAGAAGAACTAATGTGATCATATGTTGATCCCAGGCTCTAACAATGTTATCGGTTAAGTCTAATAGGGCACCTGCAGTGTTATATCCTTTTCGATAACCGCATTGTTTGGCAGGCAAAATTTTATGTTTAGATAGATAATTGTAAATTTGGGCATACATCGCTTTTTCTAATAATTTGGACAAAACAGGTAAAGTACTAATTGGTCTTAAATCAGAATATAATTTTGGCTTACTTATTTTAGCTAGAGGTAACACTAATGCTCCTTTCCATGATTCTGGAAAGAATCCTCTTTCTAAACAGATATTTATGATGTATAAAATGTGACCTGAAATCGCAAAGAAGCATAGTTTTATCATTCTGAGTGACACGCACTCGATTGCAGAGACTGGAACATCGATTTTAAATCAGCCATGTCGATTGGTTTAAACTTGAATCGATCACTAGAATAGTGATTCTTTTCATAATGGTCAATCTTCTCTGTGCATGAACAAATGGCGTTATTAAAAACGGAACAGAAATAATTATTAATGTAGACGAATAACGGTATTTTGTGACTGTTGGATACGCATTGATTTTAAGGATCTATAAAACATTTTTGATTCATTTTGTTGACGGAAGGACAATAAATATGCTGCTTTTTCATATCTAATTTGACTTAAAGTTGAATGTCTGAGCTCTTTGTAGCGATTCCAGGAATCTTCTGTCTTTAATTTTAAACTGATTTAAAGCTTTGTCTCTGTCTTTCATCATACGTTTAAGCTGGGATGATAACCAGGGTGCATGCGGTTTATTTACACGTACAATTCTTAGAGGTGCATACTTAAAAAAAATAATTTTAGCCCTGTCAAATATGAAATTTTGTGATCAATACTCTCTACGGAATATATAATGCTCCAGGAAAAGTTTAAAACATCATTTTGAAATGATAAAACATCAATATTTTTGATGTGAATTTAACGAATGTTTGCTTAGGTTTTTTAGACTGCAAAGTTGTTTCACAAAATACTAAACAATGATCGGTAAATAAATCCATATTTATAGTCCCAGAATTTGAACAGACTTGAAGATCATTGATAAATATGAATGATTATTATAATGAATATAGACAAGTTAGTTAAGACTGTGGAGGTTACAATTTTTTATGGGGTAACTACCAACTTTCTTCCTAGTGATTATTTTAGTTACAGAGCTGTGAAATGCAACAAATCCATCTTCACATGAGCTAGACCCCATGTTGACGCGAACACTACAGTATATTCAGATAAGAGATAGACCGGATGTAAACAAAAGGTTCGGGTGATTTTCACGCTAACGCCGCCGTCTCGACGTAAAACAGGAGCCCTCATTGGTCAATTCGCAATTAAATGCCTATGCCGAGCGGCAGAGCAGTCGTATCAAGGCAGAGTCGCATTCAGGTTCAGACGTGTTACGTATGTCGTGTGCATCATTGCAATTTGATATTTCTTTGGACGTTTTCGTTTGTTATCTTATTAAGTTGTTGAGTTTGTCGTTGTTATTGTTATACCTTATTATTGATTGTTATTGTTATCAACTGCTTGCGCAAAATGCCCAGTAGTACAGATACTGCCGATGAAGTTGTAAACTCCTGTAGTCCACCTAGGAAACGCTCTAAAAAAAGACACCTGAGTGCAGAAATGAAAGAGGTCATTTTGAATATATATAAGATCGAGCGCTAGGAGAACGAGGCATCAACCATCAAAGAAATTGTTGTGAAGGTTTCTCACAAAGTTGGGGTGTGTCGCGCATCAGTGTTTAATGTGTTAAGACAATACAAAAAAAATCACACCTTTTCTGAGCCAATGACCAGTAAACATCGCAAAAGTATTGTTAAATCATTGGATGAAGCTGATAAGCATGCGATTAGGAGGAAAGTGCATGAATTCTTCTTTAGGAATGAAATACCTACTATAGATAAAGTACTGCAGGAGGTAAATGGAGATACAACGTTGCCAAATTTCAAACGATCAACTTTCCATGCGTTACTGAATCAAATGGAAAAAACGGGGTCGTAATAGTTTACTACTGGATAGAGAAGAAATTGTGCTATGGAGGAGGGATTATTTAACAAAAATTGGGAAATATAGAAATCAAAACAGGAAGATTTATTACCTTGATGAAACGTGGGTAAACGCAGGACACACTACAAGTAAAGTATGGGTTGATGATTCTGTAACTTCATCCAGGAGGGCCTTTCTAGATGGACTGTCCACCGGATTAAAAAATCCAGCAGGTAAATACGAGTAATAGACAACAATCGGATGTTTTTCAAACCTTGGGAACAAGGTTCTAAACATTAATTCCAGGGGGCAGATAAAACATATTACAAGTAACAAAACTTTTATAACTTTCGATAAAATGCGTGGATGTTTTATTGTCATTTTCATTTGTTAGAACTTTTTTAAGCCATGTTTTTATGTGTTTTCGATATTTCAATAATTTTTTAATATAATCTTAAAATATGTCGAATATTACAAACTTAAAAAAAGTTACGTTTTATATTGTGTACCGTTCTTAATATTTCCAATCATTTTAATTCATACTTTAAGCTTTATAAAGTTATAATTTGTTAATATTAATATTTGCGCGTATTTCAGGTTCCTGATCATTCATTTTTTAAAGGTTTATAACTTTAAATTAAATTGTGAAGCGCTGAGTAATCATACGACGTTCAATATTCTTTCTTTCAATATGACTAAATAATCCCAATTATAGCAATCTGATACTCATGTCTCAATGTGTTTTCGCTGAATGTGATGAAAACATTTGAAAAAGGTTCGCTTATTGAAATAAATCTACACCAGTTAGTACTTCGATTTCCAGGTAAAGGGAAAAGGCTCATTATCTGCCATATTGGCAGTGAGGATGGATTTGTTGTTGACGGTCTGTGGTGCTTTAAGTCTAAGAAAACTGTAGATTACCACGAGGAAATGAATGGCGAATCGTTTGACCAGTGGTTTTCAAAAATTTTACCGAACTTAGAGGAAAACGCAGTAATTGTGTTGGATAATGCGCCTTATCATTCTCGAAGAATGGAGAAGGTCCCAACAACGGCTTCAAGGAAAGTTGATGTTCAAAATTGGCTCCGCTCGAAAAATATCAACTTTGAAGAAGCAATGCTGAAAGTACAATTATTAAGAATTGTCAAGGATCACAAGCCGGAATATCAAAAATACGCCATTGACGAAATGGCAGCAAGTCAAAATAAAACTGTGCTTCGTTTACCTCCATACCATTGCGGGCTCAATCCCATTGAGCTCATATGGGCAGAGGTTAAAAATTATATAGCTAAGCACAATACAACTTTTAAATTTTGTGACCTCAAAGGACTTTTCAAAGAAGCACTAGAATTAATAACAGCGCAAACATGGGAAAACTGTATTAAGCACGTGAAAGACAAAGTTGAAAAGAGAATGTGGGAACTGGACAATATTTTAGAAGAACAAGTCGAGCCATTCATTATTGACGTTGGTGCTTCAGGCAGTAGCGATGATGAAAGCTCATCAAGCTCATCTTTCCAATAAAAGATGTCGTTCATCAAATTCGGTAAGTTATAAGTAATTATAAAGCTACTGTATTTTTTAATTAATTATTGACATTTTTGAACCCATTTTGGCAAAACCTATTCAAGAATCTACTTTCTGACAATGTTCAACCATGCACATTTTTTTACGTTTTGAACGTTTTAATTTGGTTACATATTTACCTAGAAATCAAAAAATATACTAATCAATATTCTAAAAGCAATTTTAAGAGATATACGATTATTTTTAATTTAGGCTAATTTAAACGCCATTTTGAGATTATATTCGACTGTATTTCACCAAACATCAGGCGGCATCCGAAGCTGGAAATCGAAGCGAAAATTTTGAAACCCTTATGTATATTTACATCATTATATATTTCTTACCCCACCCCCACATGATCCTATATCCATCACCAATCGTATACACATCGAATTGTGCTAATTTACTACAAAGTTACGCAAAGCAGCATCTACTATCTAAAATATGTACTGCGTGACTCTTAATACGTCCCTGCCGAATGTTACAACGTTCGATGATCACGTGGTCTTGTTTATGTCCGGTCTATCTCTTATCTGAATATACTTTACGCTGGATTTAACAAGAGGCCGGTTTTATTTGCTTTCTTCTTGTCAGCACGAAATTCGGTACCGATCAGCGCTGGTTGCCTTGTCTATGGCGTACCTGAACATCACATAGCAAGCAGATTTTTTATTTATTTTGCATTTGTTTCACTGGCCGGTCCTCGGCATTTGTGGGTCCTCAAGGAAACTTTAACTTTAAACTTTTTTGTGCAAACTACACACTGGTAAGGCATCTCTCCTGTATGGATTCTCATATGAAGCTTCAGCGGAGGCCCTTGTCTGAACCGTTTCTCGCAGAAAGTGCAGGCATAAGGTTTTTCATCGGTATGTATTCTTTTGTGAACCGTCAGAGTACTTCTAGAAGCCAATGCTTCACCGCAAACATCACAATTATACGGTTTCGCGCCGTCATGAACTCTGATAATGTGACTTTCCAAATTCTTTTCTGAAAGTAATTCTTTGCCGCATCTATCACAAACGTACTTTTTTCGATCTTTCTGTTTACATGCGTGTCTACTCAGCTGTTGCTTAGTCTTGAATATGTTCACGCAGAGCGAACAACTGTACCCTGCATCTACGTATTTTTCCATATGCAGCAAATATCCCGCTTTGGAATCAAATTTCTGCCCGCACTTATCACAACTGCAAAGTAGCTTGTCATGCTTGATCGTCTGATGTTCGCGAAGTTTGTGATCGGAGCAAAATCCTGCGTCGCATTCTTTGCAATAGTTCTCAGACACTCCTAAATGTACGGCAGTTTTGTGGTTGGTCAACAGTTTCATGTTTTTAAACTCGGCAGGACATTCATCGCAATTGTATAGTTTACTTGGATGAACCAACTCTTTGTGCTTTTTCAATCTTCTTATCTGATTGAATTTCTTCTCACAAATATCGCATGCATATATTTTAGGAGCACGAGCTGTTCTCCTATGGTTAGTGAGTTCCGTTCTGCTGGGGAACACTTTATAACAATCACCGCAATAGTGAAGTGTCGTTTCACCTTCACCTTGCTGGTGATCTTTGCGTTGATGTCTATGCAGATTAAATTTTGTACTGAAGCCTTTCCCACATTGCTCACAGAAATGGCGCAAGCGTTTTAGATGTATCCGTTTTTTATGTCTCTGCAAGCAATATTTTGACTTAAACTGACTACCACATAAGCCACATTCGTAATCTCTATCATCAGTGTGGACATATTTCTCGTGATATTCCAACGATCTTACATTTTTGAAACGTTTGCAACATATGGTACACTCATATATCTCAGGAACGTGAATAACTTTCTCATGGTCACTCAGTTGATTCTCAGACAGGAAAAATCTGGAACATTTCCTACACCGGAAATTCTCCAAGGTATTGCCAGTTGTATCGCCAACCTCTAGTTGTACAGGCTCGATCCAAACTTCTTGTTTAATTCTAAAAAAATACCAGTTATAAAATATTTCCTGTAATACTTCCGAGTGTACAGTGATATGACTAGGTCACAGATTCAGAAAAATTAAAATAACCTTGACGATTCAAGTTATATATGCTAAGTGACATATAAATCCGAACACCCAGTTTAAATGGTTTTATTTTAATAAAAGTTGGTGAATGTATTTATCTTACTGTAAATAACAAGTGAAAAAAATTTCAGCCTTATCAGTTGGACATTCCGGTTTTCATACTGCTTTTTTTTAATTCACTAACGCTCTAAAAATGAATATTTCAGCCGCAGTAAAGAATCAACGTTGGCGGATTTTGGTTCTTTACGATCGGTTACGATGCCTAGAGTACGGAGACCTGTACGATTTCGTCAACTTAGTGAGTTTGATAGGGGCCGTATAGTGGGACTTCGGGAAGCTGGACTTTCTTTTCGGGCAATTGCAGTTAGAGTGCAAAGAAGTGTAGACACTGTGGTTAGGTGTTGTCAGGCATGGCTTCGAGAAGGCCGTACGCAAAGAGCAAGGGGCACAGGACGCCGCCGTAGAACAACAGACCGTGAAGATCGCCGCCTAAGATTATTGGCCTTAAGGGACCGTTTCTCCACTACCAGGTCCATTGCAAATGAATGGTTTGCAGAACACGGAAGACCTATTGGCATGCGAAGTGTTTACCGACGAATGAGAAGTTTTGGCTTGTTTTCAAAACGGCCACACTGGGTCCTCCCTTTAACTCGAGAACACCGACGTAATCGCCTTGAGTGGTGCAGACAACGGTCACTCTGGGATCAGGAATGGAACAGTATTGTCTTTAGTGACGAGTCTCGATTTTGTTTAGGCATGCACGATGGTCGTGCCAGTGTTAGAAGGCGACGTGGTGAAAGGAGGAATCCACAGTTTTTTGTTGAAAGACACGTTCATCACACTGTTGGAGTTATGGTTTGGGGTGCTATAGCTTATGGTTCCAGGTCACCTTTAATCTTCATCAGAGGTAACATGAACGCGCAGCGTTATATCCACGAAGTTCTAGAACCCCATCTTTTACCCTATCTTGACACCCTGGTAGATCCAACTTTCCAACAAGATAATGCCCGACCACATGTTGCAAGAGTCACAATAGACTTCTTTCAACATAATGATGTCACATTGTTACCATGGCCACCAAGATATCCCGACTTAACCCCAATTGAGCACGTGTGGGATATGATGGGTAGGAGATTGCTCAATTTGCAACGTCCTCCTCAGACTCTAGAAGCACTTCTAGAGGAGTTGGTGGTTGCCTGGAATGAGATACCACAGGAGGACATTGACCACCTGATCAGAAGCATGCCTAGGCGCGTTGGAGAATGCGTAGCACATCAGGGTGCATCCACACATTATTAAAGCAGTGCAATCATTTTGAAATTTTTATCATTTACATTATGCTTCATTAAGTACTTAAAATAAAACCATTTAAACTGGGTGTTCGGATTTATATGTCACTTAGTATACATGAGTCGTTAAATACAAAAAATGTAGCATGAAATAAAGTACCTGCACCTGTATTTTATTTTGGCTGAAAATAATAACTCATAATCACATTCAAATGTGGCAATACAAATCGGTTGTGTATTAGGTCGTATTATTATTATTTATTCACTTTCTGTTTCGGCAGGCGGTCCTCCACACTTGTGTAGACAGCTTCCTCCTCTACAGCCCATGGCCTACAAACGCTCATTCCTTGTTCTCGTGCCACGTGCCAAGCATCGAGTTACTCGTTCGGGCACCGGTGTTCACGTTTTCAGCAGTGTCGAGGTGCCCAAACATACGAAACGACAAAGGAACAGTTCTTCATACGAGCAATCGCTGAACACGAATATTAGACAACTGGAGCGAAGGTGGGCAGATAATTCTGATGTGCATTGTCGGAAGGTCACCTTCACGGTTCCTTTCGTTCCTTTTCGTCGCGGAGCATGCATCAGAAAGTAGCTTGCCGGACTCTTTTTCTGAAAGGGCATCAATTGTCGACTGATCGATCTGTTTTAGGTGCAAGTTTATGAAGTTAGGTGAATGTTAGAAAGGCTGCATTTGAGGTAAGCTAAGTTTTCACACCTTGAACTGAACTATGTTATTACATACGTTATTTGCTTGTTACCATGTAACAGATGGTATTTTTATTTTTGAACCTATGTACGTCGTATTACCTGTTGTTAAAAGCCCTAACTTTAGTTGTTACAATGTAAATGTAAATTTAGTTGACACAGGGGGAAACGGGGTACTACAGCTATTCTATTTGCGAGACGAGGCTTTCACATACAGGTAAGGTTGTTTGATCATGTAATGATACCCTGAAAGAAGTTGCCTGTATTTCATTTTGGTTAAATTTAATACTTAATCAGACTACAGTGTAGCAATACAAATGTTTTGTTCATTACTTCGTATCTGACTCTCTTTTGTGAAAGTATATACTTTTTTATTCACTTTCTGTTGGATCTGTTTCAGCAGGTGGTCCTCGACATTTGTGATTCCTCAAGGCAGCTTTAACGATGAACTTCTTTGTGCACACTGTACATTGGTAAGGCATCTCTCCTGTATGGATCCTCATATGAAGCGTCAACGGAGGTTTTTGTCTGAAACGTTTTTCGCAGAAAGTGCAGGCATAAGGTTTTTCGTCAGTATGTATTCTTTTATGGACTTGCAGATTGCCAACAGAAGCTAACGCCTCACCACAAATGTCGCATTTGTACGGTTTCAAACCGTCATGCGCGTTCATATGACTTTGCAAACTCTTTTTCGAAAGTACTTCTTTGCCACACCTTTCGCAAACATACTTTTCGCGATCTTGCTGTTTACATACTCGTTTATGATTCTTCAACTGCGTTCTAGACTTGCAAATTTTCATACAAAGCGGACAACTGTACTCAGCATCTACATGTTTCTCCATATGATTCCACAGCCCCGCTCCTGTGCCAAATGTTTTCCCGCACTTATCGCAACTGAACGGTATCTTGTCATGCTGGATCCTCTGGTGTTCGCGCAGTTTTTGACTGTACATGAATCCTATGTCGCATTCTTGACAATAGTGCTTAAACACTCCTAAATGTACGGCAGTTTTGTGGTTGGTCAACAGTTTCATGTTTTTAAATTCAGCAGCACATTCGTCGCAATTGTATAGTTTTTCTGGATGAACCAACTCTTTATGGCTTTTCAATCCTCTTATCTGATTGAATTTCTTCTCACATATATCGCACGAAAATATTTTTGGAGCATGAACTATTCTCCTGTGGTTAGAAAGTTGCGTTCTGCTGGGGAACACTTTAGAACAGTCACTGCAAGCGTAAAGTTCCGTTTCATTCTTGTCGATCTCATTTCCATCCAACTTGTGATGTGTGCGTTGATGTTTCTGCAAGTCAGATTTGTAAACGAACCCTTTTTCACACGGTTCACATATATGGTCAAAACGTTTTAGATGTACGCGCTGTTCATGTTTCTGCAAACATCTTTCCGTTTTGAACTGATTGCCACACTTATCGCATTGGTAATCGCGATTATCTGTATGAGCATATCTCTCATGATATTCCAATGACGTCAGATTCATGAATTCTTTGCAACATGTATTACAAACATATAATCCAGGCGGGTGTACGTCAGTGTCATGTTCGTTCAGCTGATCAACAGACCCAAACAGTCTTGAGCATTTCTTACATCTAAGATCTTCTAATGTACTAGCGTCTTTACTGTTAGTTTCTATATGAGTAGACTCAATCCAAACTTCATGGAAGATCCTAAAAAAATATATTATTAAATACTTCTACTACCACAGAATCCGGAAAGCAAAATTGAACGAATTCAAGTTGCTCCCACATGTGATGAATAACACGACAGTTTACAGTGTGTGAGGAAGTTGAATATAAAAATCATGTTCCGGCCTCGTCTCGTAAATAGAGCAGGTGTAGTACCCCGTTTCCCGACAAAACCCATGAGTTCAAAGCGCACGCAATGACAAATACGAGGGTGATCCCAGTAGTACCCGGCCTGACCTAGAGATGGCGATAGTTGTTTGAAAAATATCACTGTATTAGAAAGTATGCAACCTATAAAGTTTTTTTAGTATTTTTTTGGCAGCCATCAATACTGAACGTTTTCAGTGAATTTGTGAAAATGGAGAAAATTGGTCATGTGGTACAATACTTTTATTTCAAAGGCCTCAGCCCAACCAATATAAAAGCTGAACTGGATTCTACTCTGGGTGAGTCTGCTCCTTCGTTTACAACAATAAAATATTGGGTAGCAGAGTTTAAACGAGCCGTATAAGCTGCCCAGACGAGCATCGCAGTGGTCGACCAAATGAGGTGACGACTCGAGAAATGGTGAAGAAAATTCACAAAGCGGTACTGAATGATCGTCGACTGAAAGTGCGCGAGCTAGCAGACCTAGTAGGCATTTCAAAAAGTGCGGATCATCGCATATTATCTGAACATTTGGACATGAGAACGATGTGTGCAAGATGGGTGCCGCGATTGCTCACAATCGAGCAAAAACAGTGTCGTCTCAATTGAGTGTTTAGCGAAGTTTCACATCAACAAAGCAGAATTTGTGCGTCGTTTCATAACCATGGATGAAACATGGGTCCATCCCTTCACACCCTAGACAAAAGAACAATCAAAACAATGGACTCAAAAGGGACAACCGGCTCCAAAGAAGGCGGAGACCGTTTCATCTGCAGGCAAGGTTATGGCGTCGGTTTTTTTGGGATGCGCGTGGGATAATTTTCATTGACTATCTTGAAAAAGGTAAAACTATCAATGGCGAGTATTATGCGAACTTATTGCAACGTTTGAGCGATGAAATCGAGCAAAAACGGCCGCATTTGGTTAAGAAGAAAGTGTTGTTTCATCAAGACAATGCACCAGCTCACAAATCCGTTATTGCAATAGCCAAAATTGAATTGCTACCTCATGCACCCTCTTCACTAGATTTAACCCCTCGGATTATTTTCTGTTTCCAAACTTGAAAAAATGGCTCAGTGGTCAAAGATTTTCCAACGATCGGCAGTTAATGGCTATTTTGAGGAGCAAGACAGTTCTTATTATAAAACGGGTATCGAACTTATTGAACATCGCTGGGAAAAGTGTATAGAGCTCAAAGGAGATTATGTTGAAAAATAAATACATTCTTTTACAAAAATTTTATGTTTTCTTCGTTGGGTCGGGTACTTCTGCGACCACCCTCGTAGTTTATGTTTATGAAGTTAGGTGAATGTTAGTATGGATGCGTTGAAGACTCGCAGCGGGCAGGAGCGCGTTTTCTGAGCCACCTCACAAATTTCGTATGAAAAATAATAATCGTGGGTTTGCCCAGGAAACGGGGTACTACACCTGTTCCATTTACCTCGACGAGGCCTGCGCCTAATCGAACATCACTTACAGGTAAGCTCGTTTGATCATGTAATTATAATTATATAAAATGTAGCAATACAAAAGTTTTTTGAAACTGTACAATTCTTATTCACTGTCTGTTACTTCTGTTTTAGTGGGCGGTCCCCGACATTTGTGGTTCCTCAAGCCAGCTTTAGCGATGAACTTTTTTCTGCACACTGCACATTGGTAAGGCATCTCTCCTGTATGGATCCTCATATGAATTGTCAACGGGGGCTTTTGTCTGAAACGTTTCTCGCAGAAAGTGCAAGCATAAGGTTTTTCGTCAGTATGTATTCTTTTATGGACTTGCAGGTTGCCGACAGAAGCTAATGCTTCACCACAAACATCGCATTTGTAGGGTTTCACACCGTCATGCACATTCATATGACTTTGCAAACTCTTTTTGGAAAGTACTTCTTTGCCGCATCTCTCGCAAACATACTTTTTGCGATCTTTGTGCTTACATATATGATTCCTCAACTGCGTTCTAGTCTTGAAAATCTTCATGCAAAACGAACAACTGTACTCTGCGTCTACGTGTTTTTCCATATGGTGCGATAGCGCACTTGCTGTTCCAAATGTTTTCGCGCACTTAACACAACTGTAAGGTATCTTGTCATGTTGGATCCTCTGGTGTTCGCGTAGTTTTTGACTGTACATAAAACCTATGTCGCATTCTTTGCAATAGTGCTTAAACACTCCCAAATGTACAGCACTTTTGTGATAGCTCAATAGTTTCATATTTTTAAATTCCCCGGCACATTCATTGCATGTGTAAAGTTTATTCGGATGAACTGACTCTTTATGTTTCTCCAATACTTTTATCTGGTTGAATTTCTTCTCGCACATATCACATGCAAATATTTTTGGAGCATGAACAATTCTCCTGTGGTTAGTAAGCTGTGTTCTGCTGGAGAACACTTTAGAACACTCGCTGCAACAGTAAAGTTCCGCCTCATCCTTAACAATTTCTTCGTCTTGCTGTTCACCTTCCAACCTGTTGTGTTTGCCTCGATGTTTATGCAGGTCAGATTTTGCAATAAACCCTTTTCCACATTGTTCACAGATATGGTCTAAACGTTTTAGATGTACGCGCTTCTCATGCCTCCGCAAACATGTCTTCGTCTTGAACCGGCTACCACACTTATCGCATTGGTAATCTCTGTTTTCCATGTGACCATACCTTTCGTGTTTTTCTAATAAACTCAGCTTCATGAATTCTTTGCAACATATATCACAAACATACAACCCAGGAGGATGGAAAACTGTATCGTGTTCGTTCAACTGATCAACAGACACAAATAGTCTCGAGCACTTCTTACATCTAAGATCTTCTAATGTGTTAGTGGTTTTATCGCCAGCTTCGACTTGTGTAGGCTCGATCCAAATTTCTTGTTTAATTCTGAAAGGATACCAGTAATTATACAAGTAAATTCATAAGTACGTTCTGTTCAATGTTATCAAATACATAGAGCGTTTTCTTCCTGTTTAAAGTGTTCGTGCAATAAAAACAGAAAAGACAATAATAAGCATATTCTGAAGGCCACACATGGTAAGAGTAACTGAAATTTAACAAATTCCCATAGATTGAAAAAGTTTGAGGGGGTGATTTTGGATAAGAAGTTAAGTCATTTTTGTGCAAAATTTCAGATATGTCAAAACAGGTTAAACTTAGATATAGGATAATACGTATGAAATGTTTATAGGATCTCGCATAGAATCCCAAAATTAAATGATATGCAGGATGCAGTTTTATCAGCATGAGAATCATATACTAAGTGACATATAAATCCGAACACCCAGTTTAAGTGGTTTTATTTTAATAAAAGTTGGTGAATGTATTTATCTTACTGTAAATAACAAGTGAAAAAATTTTCAGCCTTATCAGTTGGGGTTTTTGTACTGCTTTTTTTTAATTTACTAACGCTCTAAAAATGAATATTTCAGCCGCAGTAAAGTATCAACGTTGGCGGATTTTGGTTCTTGACATCCTTTACGATCGGTTACGATGCCTAGAGTACGGAGACCTGTACGACTTCGTCAACTTAGTGAGTTTGATAGGGGCCGTATAGTGGGACTTCGGGAAGCTGGACTTTCTTTTCGGGCAATTGCAGTTAGGTGTTGTCAGGCATGGCTTCGAGAAGGCCGTGCGCAAAGAGCAAGGGGCACTGGACGCCGCCGTAGAACAACAGACCGTGAAGATCGCCGCCTAAGATTATTGGCCTTAAGGGACCGTTTCTCCACTACCAGGTCCATTGCAAATGAATGGTTTGCAGAACACGGAAGACCTATTGGCATGCGAAGTGTTTACCGACGAATGAGAAGTTTTGGCTTGTTTTCATACCGGCCACACTGGGTCCTCCCTTTAACTCGAGAACACCGACGTAATCGCCTTGAGTGGTGCAGACAACGGTCACTCTGGGATCAGGAATGGAACAGTATTGTCTTTAGTGGCGAGTCTCGATTTTGTTTAGGCATGCACGATGGTCGTGCCAGGGTTAGAAGGCGACGTGGTGAAAGGAGGAATCCACAGTTTTTTGTTGAAAGATATGTTATCACACTGTTGGAGTTATAGTTTGGGGTGCTATAGCTTATGGTTCCAGGTCACCTTTAATCTTCATCAGAGGTAACATGAATGCGCAGCGTTATATCCACGAAGTTCTAGAACCCCATCTTTTACCCTATCTTGACACCCTGGCAGATCCAACTTTCCAACAAGATAATGCCCGACCACATGTTGCAGGAGTCACAATAGACTTCTTTCAACATAATGATGTCACATTGTTACCATGGCCACCAAGATCTCCTGACTTATCCCCAATTGAGCACGTGTGGGATATGATGGGTAGGAGATTGCTCAATTTGCAACGTCCTCCTCAGACTCTAGAAGCACTTCGAGAGGAGTTGGTGGTTGCCTGGAATGAGATACCACAGGAGGACATTGACCACCTGATCAGAAACATGTCTAGGCGCGTTGGAGAATGCGTAGCACATCAGGGTGCATCCACACATTATTAAAGGTCAAAGGGCTTTAAAGCAGTGCAATCATTTTGAAATTTTTATCATTTACTTATTATGCTTCATTAAGTACTTATACGAAATTTTATTAAAATAAAACCATTTAAACTGGGTGTTCGGATTTATATGTCACTTAGTATAGTATAAGTTACGTTCTACTCAGGCACTTTCTGTTTTGCCTGATTTAACCTCAAATTTGGTCCACTATATGTCTTAACCGCTGGTTCTTTTCGCACAATTTCCTCAACGACAGTACTTTTCGGCACTGTCACGTTTTCATCTTCAATCTTCTCCAACCTTGCTTCTTTACATGTATGAGTCTTCAATTTACTTTCAATTTTGAAACCCTTCCGGCATATCTCACAGTGAAAAAACGTCTTGCCGGTATGGCTCTTCATATGGAGATTCAGTAAGGATTCTTTCCTTACACGATGGCCGCAAACAGCACAAACAAACGGCTTTTCGCCAGTATGAATTCTCTGATGAACCACTAAATTGTTGGCGGAAGCTAATATTTTACCGCAAACGTCGCATTGGTAGAATTTTTCCCCAACGTGTGCATTCACATGATTTTTCAGAGCTTGCTTTGAGCTTAAACTCTTTCCGCACAATTGGCAAACGTATGTTTCTTTCTCTTTTTTCTGTTTGCATCCGTGTCTTTCAAATTGCCATCTGAATTTGTATGTTTGCTTGCAAAGCAGACAGTCGTATTGAGCTGGTATGTGTTTGTCCATATGAATTGACAGACCTCGTCTAGTCTCAAACGATTTTTGGCATTCCTTACAGCTATAGAGTATTCTATCATGTTTGACCCTCTGATGTTCGCGCAGTTGATTGTGCGAGAAGAAACTTTTACCACATTCCGTACAAGCTTTGTCAAACTTTTTCAAATGTACTCGCGCTTCATGCTGCATTAACGCCTTCTTCGAATTGAAATTTCTATCGCACGTATCGCAAGCGCACTTTTCTGTCTTCATATGAAATTGCTTCTTATGTTTCTTTACGTAGCTTTCCGTCTTGAACTGTTTGCCGCAGATGTCACACGCGTATTTCTCAGAACGATGAACCATCCTTTCATGAAAATACCTCTGCCTCCGAGTTTTGAAAATTTTCAAACATTCTTTGCATTTAAATTCCTCCACGACATCGACTACTGGCTTAATGCTAAAAAAAATTGTAGATTAAACATACGGGTCATGACTATATACGCACCCAAAGATCAAGGTCATACTAAGGTCAACATGTAGAAAATCACTCAGAGGCAGAAAATCGAAAATGTGAACTAGGATCAAGGTCAAGTTAAGGTCAAAATAGGAGATATCAAGCAAAATCAAATACAGGTTAAAATAAGAACTGAGATCAAGGTCATGTCGAGGTCAATATATCAATATAAATATATATATATATATATATAAAACATCAAGCAAAAACATAGGCAGGTCAAATAAGGAAGATCAAGCATGTCAAGGTCAATATGCGACAAATCGCGCATGAACACAGACAGGACAACATATACTAAGTGACATATAAATCCTAACACCCAGTTTAAATGGTTTTATTTTAATAAAAGTTGGTGAATGTATTTATCTTTCTGTAAATAACAAGTGAAAAAATGTTCAGCCTTATCAGTTGGACATTCCGGTTTTTATACTGCTTTTTTTAATTCACTAACGCTCTAAAAATGAATATTTCAGCCGCAGTAAAGAATCGACGCTGGCGGATTTTGGTTCTTGACATCCTTTACGATCGGTTACGATGCCTAGAGTACGGAGACCTGTACGATTTCGTCAACTTAGTGAGTTTGATAGGGGCCGTATAGTGGGACTTCGGGAAGCTGGACTTTCTTTTCGGGCAATTGCAGTTAGAGTGCAAAGAAGTGTAGACACTGTGGTTAGGTGTTGTCAGGCATGGCTTCGAGAAGGCCGTACGCAAAGAGCAAGGGGCACTGGACGCCGCCGTAGAACAACAGACCGTGAAGATCGCCGCCTAAGATTATTGGCCTTAAGGGACCGTTTCTCCACTACCCGGTCCATTGCAAATGAATGGTTTGCAGAACACGGAAGACCTATAGGCATGCGAAGTGTTTACCGACGAATGAGAAGTTTTGGCTTGTTTTCATACCGGCCACAGTGGGTCCTCCCTTTAACTCGAGAACACCGACGTAATCGCCTTGAGTGGTGCAGACAACGGTCACTCTGGGATCAGGAATGGAACAGTATTGTCTTTAGTGACGAGTCTCGATTTTGTTTAGGCATGCACGATGGTCGTGCGAGGGTTAGAAGGCGACGTGGTGAAAGGAAGAATCCACAGTTTTTTGTTGAAAGACATGTTCATCACACTGTTGGAGTTATGGTTTGGGGTGCTATAGCTTATGGTTCCAGGTCACCTTTAATCTTCATCAGAGGTAACATGAACGCGCAGCGTTATATCCACGAAGTTCTAGAACCCCATCTTTTACCCTATCTTGACACCCTGGCAGATCCAACTTTCCAACAAGATAATGCCCGACCACATGTTGCAAGAGTCACAATAGACTTCTTTCAACGTAATGATGTCACATGGCCACCAAGATCTCCCGACTTATCCCCAATTGAGCACGTGTGGGATATGATGGGTAGGAGATTGCTCAATTTGCAACGACCTCCTCAGACTCTAGAAGCACTTCGAGAGGAGTTGGTGGTTGCCTGGAATGAGATACCACAGGAGGACATTGGCCACCTGATCAGAAGCATGCCTAGGCGCGTTGGAGAATGCGTAGCACATCAGGGTGCATCCACACATTATTAAAGGTCAAAGGGCTTCAAAGCAGTGCAATCATTTTGTAATTTTTATCATTTTATTTATTATGCTTCATTAAGTACTTATACAAAATTTTATTAAAATAAAACCATTTAAACTGGGTGTTCGGATTTATATGTCACTTAGTATATATAATAGGACAAGGGTAAAGTCAAGATCAATATATGGAACATCAAGCCATAACAGAGGCAAGCCAAAATATGAACTCAAATCAAGGTCATGTTAAGGTCAATATGCAAAAAATTCATGCGAGAATACAGACAGGCCAAAATATGAACTTGAATTAAGGTCATGTCAAGATCAATATGCGAGAAAACACGGAACAATATACAGACTAAAACATGATCTAAAAATCACGCAAGAACACGGACAGACCAAAATATGAACTAGGACAATGGTCAAGTTAAGGTCAATATACGAAAAATCACAGAAAACAAATTATGAACTGAGATCAAGGTTATGTCAAGGTCAATAAATGAAAAAATACGTAAGAACACAGAGAGACCAAAATCTTAAATAATACAAAGGTCAAACTGAGGTTAATATATGAAAAATCATGCACAAACACAGGCTGGCCAAGATATGAACTCAAATCAAGGTTACATCAAGGTGAAAATGCGAAAAATTACCCAAGAGCACAAGCAGGCCAAAATATGAACTAGGACAAAGGTCAAATTAAGGTCAATATATGAAAAATCACGGGAAAACAGACATACCAAAATATGAACATAGATCAAGGTGATGTCAAGGTCAATATATGAAAATTTACGTACCTAGTACTTGGACAGGCCAAAATATGAACTATGGCAAAGGTCAAGTTAAGGTTAATAAGTGCAACGAAAACATGCAAAAGCACAGACATGTCAAAATATGAACTTGGATCAAGATTGTGTCATGGTCAAAATGCGAAAAACCACCCAAGAACCCAGACAGACCAAAATATGATCTAAGACCTTCTGAAGGTCAACATGAAAAATCAAGCAAGACCACAGAGACACCAAAATATGAACTGAGATCAAGGTCACGATACAATGTGAACTAGGATCAAGGTCAACATGCGATAAATCACTCAAGGATACATTCAGTCCAACAGACAAACTAGGATCAAGGTTATTCCAAGGTTGTTCAAGGACACAGACAAATCAAAATTCCTTTCTCAATGCATTTCACCACTATGCAACATTGGCGCAGCTGGAAAAAAATTGTTTTGGAGTTTCATATACATTTCAAGATCAAATTCAGAAAACCATTTCAGCATAAGTTATGTCTGATTTCGTTAAGCGCCATGACCTTCAGAAGCCAAACTTGTAAGTGACCTAGTTCGTCATTAAGGTTGAAGAGACAACGTTTGTTTCCAAGTTATGAAGTATTTATTGATGAAACTTGTACAAAAAAAAGGTTTTATTTGCTTTCGTCCGTCCGATCAACAGAGGGCGTTGTTGCATGCTTATTGGCAATCATCAGCACGGTCTAGGTTTCTAGGTAGGACAGCAAATGAAAGCAGAGTAAAAGTAACCTCCATCAGAGGTATATCAAAATTAGACAAGCAGCATCTATTACCAGAATCACTTTCAATTTCGCAGTGGTCGATTCTGGTAATAGATAACACTTCCGCTGCCGTAATTTGAAACAGTTTATTCACTTTCTGATGTATCTGAATCATATTGGTTCTTCGGTCCGGTACAACTGTGATTCTTCATAGCAGCTTTACTAATAAAGTTTCTCGAGCAAATTTCGCAGCGATACGGCAGCTCGCCGGTATGAATCCTCATATGGAGGGTCAACGGTGGTTTTTGTCTGAACCGCTTGTTGCAAAAAGTACAAACGTAAGGTTTTTCCTCTGTATGAATCCTCTTGTGAACCGACAAATTGCCAGAAGAGGCCAAATCTTTACCGCAAACGTCACATTTATACAGTTTTATTCCATCGTGCGAATTCATGTGTTTCTGCAAAGACTGTTTTGAAGACACCTCCATGCCGCATCTGTAACATTACGAAATCCGTACTTTATACTGTGGCGCGTCAAGGTCTGTGTCACTAAACCGTATCAAACTTGGATCATACATTTAAATCCTTTCGTTTTGGAAATGTCCTTGGTATGACCTTGAAATTACCTCGAGTGACCTTCAAAAGCCCTCATAGATACAAAATAACCCCAGGGTTGGAATCAGCGACCTTGTTATACCGAAAATTATACTGGGTGACATTAGAAGTGTAACACCCAGAAAAAATAATGTCAACTTGTTTTTTTTTCAACATAATGACTATATTTAAAACATGCTGTGGCAGCAATGTCAAAGTTTTGTCTTTGTTTTTGTTTACCTTTGTTAAAATGTTGTCTTAGTTTTTGTGAGGAAACCAGTTGGCGAGAGCAGAATAGTACAAATATTTGCGTATTCTGTGGTAGTTGTCTTTTCAGCTATGATTGCAAAGTATTCACAAAAACAATTTGGAATTTTGGCTGAGTCCCATCGCTTGTGTTTATATGCATTATTGTTTGTTTTTTATTCTTCTCGTTTGGCTGTTCACAATACTCCGCACTTATCTTGCAGGATTACTCGCTAGTTGAATTTTGTTATTAACGATATTCTTGTATCTTTAATTTCAGCTCGTTGTTATATTCTGACTTGCGTGTATGTTTCTTTCAAGGTAGAGTCGTTAGAATGTTGCATGAATTTGGTAAAAGGTACGTCCCTAAATACGGTATAGTGAGCACAGACATTTACTATAATATTCACGTTTCATATTATTTCTGCATACCTTTCGCAAACGTGCTTCTTCTTTTCCTTCTCCTGGCTGCATTCATGCCTGTAGATGAGCCATCTAAACTTGAATACTTTATCACAAAACTGGCAGTTATACTGAGCATCTCTATGTTTATCCATGTGAAAAGTCAGACCTCTCTTGCTTTCGAATTGCTTATCGCATTCGTTGCAATTGTATCGCATTTTCTCGTGTTTGATCCTCTGATGTTCGCGGAGTGCGCACGCCGAAATGAAGCCCATTCCGCATTCTTCACACCACACGTCGAAATCCTTCGAATGTACGGATTTCTCGTGAACTATCAGAGCGTTCTTGTTCTTGAATCGACTGTCGCACGCTTCGCATTTGAAGTTTCTCTCGTGCACCTCGATGTGTAGTTTTTTGTGGACTTTGACTTCGTGTCGTCTCTTGAATTTCTTCCCGCATATATCGCACGGATGTATCTTAGGAGCATGGACAAATTTATGGTAGTATATTTGTCTCTTATTTTGGAAGACCTTCGTGCACTTTGTACACTTAAGCTCCTCTGTATTACCCTCTTCGATCTTCACTTCGACGGGTATCTCCAAAAACTCAGGCGTCGTTCTAAAAAATAACAAGTGACAACGACAAAAAATAAGATTATATCAAGATTAGTTAATCTCGAACAAAAGGTTTTAGAGTTACCTGGTAGATATGCTGGAAAATGAAGCAGCACAAAATTCCATATTCGCGTATTACCTTGAGATCCGTTGAATTTGGGCCCTAAATATCATACTGGGGTGAAATAAAAAAAAAACGTTAACTCAAATTCAAAAATTTTATTCTCATAACAATTATAATACTGGTATTATTCCCTTGTGTTCCTTAATGATATGCGAATATTTAAGGGTGTGAGTCTACATGAAAAATTAATGTTAGTTTGGTTTATAAACTATGGTCCAAAAATATGTCCTTAGAAAAACTACGAGGTGTTGAAGTTTTAGGAAAAAATGGAAATTAATTAATACTTTCAGAACCGGTTTAGATATTTCACTGATATTTAGTACGTAGTGAAAGTTAATAAATTTACATATACTAAGTGACATATAAATCCGAACACCCAGTTTAAATGGTTTTATTTTAATAAAAGTTGGTTAATGTATTTATCTTACTGTAAATAACAAGTGAAAAAATGTTCAGCCTTATCAGTTGGACATTCCGGTTTTTATACTGCTTTTTTTTAATTCACTAACGCTCTAAAAATGAATATTTCACCCGCAGTAAAGAATCAACGTTGGCGGATTTTGGTTCTTGACATCCTTTACGATCGGTTACGATGCCTAGAGTACGGAGACCTGTACGATTTCGTCAACTTAGTGAGTTTGATAGGGGCCGTATAGTGGGACTTCGGGAAGCTGGACTTTCTTTTCGGGCAATTGCAGTTAGAGTGCAAAGAAGTGTAGACACTGTGGTTAGGTGTTGTCAGGCATGGCTTCGAGAAGGCCGTACGCAAAGAGCAAGGGGCACTGGACGCCGCCGTAGAACAACAGACCGTGAAGATCGCCGCCTAAGATTATTGGCCATAAGGGACCGTTTCTCCACAACCAGGTCCATTGCAAATGAATGGTTTGCAGAACACGGAAGACCTATTGGAATGCGAAGTGTCTACCGACGAATGAGAAGTTTTGGCTTGTTTTCATACCGGCCACACTGGGTCCTCCCTTTAACTCGATAACACCGACGTAATCGCCTTGAGTGGTGCAGACAACGGTCACTCTGGGATGAGGAATGGAACAGTATTGTCTTTAGTGGCGAGTCTCGATTTTGTTTAGGCATGCACGATGGTCGTGCCAGGGTTAGAAGGCGACGTGGTGAAAGGAGGAATCCACAGTTTTTTGATGACAGACATGTTCATCACACTGTTGGAGTTATGGTTTGGGGTGCTATAGCTTATGGTTCCAGGTCACCTTTAATCTTCATAAGAGGTAACATGAACGCGCAGCGTTGTATCCACGAAGTTCTAGAACCACATCTTTCACCCTATCTTGACACCCTGACAGATCCAACTTTCCAACAAGATAATGCCCGACCACATGTTACAATAGACTTCTTTCAACATAATGATGTCACATTGTTACCATGACCACCAAGATCTCCCGACTTATCCCCAATTGAGCACGTGTCGGATATGATGGGTAGGAGATTGCTCAATTTGCAACGTCCTCCTCAGACTCTAGAAGCACTTCGAGAGGAGTTGGTGGTTGCCTGGAATGAGATACCACAGGAGGACATTGACCAGCTGATCAGAAGCATGCCTAGGCGCGTTGGAGAATGCGTAGCACATCAGGGTGCATCCACACATTATTAAAGGTCAAAGGGCTTTAAAGCAGTGCAATCATTTTGAAATTTTTATCATTTACTTATTATGCTTCATTAAGAACTTATACTAAATTTTAAAACCATTTAAACTGGGTGTTCGGATTTATATGTCACTTAGTATATGTAAATTTATAAACTTTCACTACGTACTAAATATCAGTGAAACATCTGTAGCGGTTCTGAAAATATTAATTAATTTCCATTTTTTTCCTAAAACTTCAACACCCCGAGTTTTTGTAAGGAAACATTTTTGGACCGTAGTTTATAAAGCAAACTAACATTAATATTTCATGTAGATTCACACCCTTAAATATACGCGTATCATTAAGGAGCACCCTGTATAGTACTTTTTTGCAATCGATGAAATTAAAAGTTGTGAGAAAAGACGCATACGGTAGCGACGATATTCGAATTTCGTTCCTTTCAAATACACTGTGGACGTCTTCGAACTCCAGGCATTTTGTTATGCTTAACACTAGTAAATAAAAGGGCAGTAACTAAAAACATATTTACTACTCAGCTCTCAGAAACTGCTTTATTCACAAAAACTAAGAGGTAACATTTTAACAAAATTAACCAAAATCAAAGATAAAACGTTGACATGTTGCCAGAAAAAACATAAGTTGAAGAATTATTTTTTCTGGGTCTAACCCTTCTAATGTCACTGGGTATAGTTAATTCAAATATAACCCGTTTTTAAACTAATTGTTCGTACACGGAAAAATCGGAATCGCAATCGGTACCATCAGAATCTATAACGATGGTATTGATCTCTTGTGCGGTATCACCCATTTGAAACGACTCATCCAGAATAGGCTCAGGTCTACTTTGAGCCTGTTTACTGCTCTTACTATAATTATGTTCTAATTTGCAGTATGGAATTTTAGGATCAGGCTGATGTTCCTGTCTTATATGATTTGCTATCTTTGTCTTGGCTGTAAACTGCTCACCGCATCGCTGGCAATGGTATCTTCGTTTCTCGTTACATTCAATCGTGGTCCTTTTGTGCGCTACCATATGTTTCTTTGCAGTGAACTCTTTACCGCACTTGTTACAAGGATAAGTATTCACTTTGACGCATTTGTGTCTGCGCAATTGCTGCTTGTTCGGGCAGACTTTCTCGCAAAGCGCACAACGATACTTTTCATTTCTGTGCAAGGACATGTGCGATATTAGGCCGCACCTAGACTCGTATTCCTTGCCGCATTCTTGGCAGCTGTATCGCATGTTCTCATGCCTGACCCTGATATGCTCCCGCAGGAAGTACGTCTCGCCAAAACCTGCTTCGCAGTGCGGACAGAACAGCTTCGATTCCTGAGAATGAGCTTGCCGTATGTGACGCGTCAACTTGAATTTCTTGACAAAGCGCATCCCACACTCGTCGCACGTGTAATTGAGGGCTTTGATGTGAACCTCTTTCTGGTGAGCAGTAAGTCCGCTGCGTTGCTTGAAGAGCTTTCCGCAAAGGTCGCACTCGAATTTTTTTAACGCGACGTCGCTTTCACTCTTCGTGACTTCACAGTTCATTTCTGTATCGTCTCTCTGACTTTCTATGTTCCTCAATTGTGCGCTGTCGATAAGATCTGGTATATCTGCTGCTTCTGAATGAAACTCCCGTCTATGTTTCTGTAGGATGCCGCAGTGTCTGAAAATTCTGTGGCAATCGGCGCATTTCCAAGGTCTCTCTTTGTCTGTAGATTTTTTGGTATTCTCTATCTCTTTCGACTTTGTCAGCTGCACTAACTTGCCACAGACGAGAGCCAGATTATCTGCTCCTAGTAAATGGCATTTCCTCAAATGCTGGTCTAGACGACCTTCGTGCTTGAAACTCTTGGCGCAATATTCGCAAAGCAATTTTTTTGCGTTCTGTACTTCTTGCGGCTTTGTCAGCTGCCCTCCAAGAGAATGATACTGCCTCCAATGCCTGTCTAGATGCCTTTCATTCTTGAAAACCCTGGCGCAATCACAAAGCAACTTTTTTGTGATAATTGTAGTTGTCAGGCTTTCTCTGAAAACAAATTCAACTAGAAACATAAATAATATATGCTAGTATCATATGCGATGTTTCCAATTCAACTCTCACCTTTGAGGGGGAAGTCACCTATGCGTTATAGACTTATTTGGATTGAAATGAAAATAGGTTGATATGCTGTAATTGCAACATGTGTTATTTTTATGCTGCAAATTTGATTAGGGAGTGATAAAGTGGTGTTTTCTACTATACAGGGTTATCCAAATTAAGTGTCCACCATTAGTAACTTTGTTATTAGTGAAAATACAAAGTTGTTTGAATTAGCAAACTAGTAGCATTTTTAACGCTGGTAAAAATGAGAAATAAAAAAAAAACAATTGAGAGTCGTTATTTTGATTTTTTCAGTAAAATAACATTTTTTTAAATGGAAACCCCTGTATATTATATTTTTTTCTGTTAAAGCATCAAATTTTAAACAAAAAAGTTCATAATGACTTTTCCGCTAAAGTCAAAAATAAAGTTAAAATAACGATAAATATTTTTAATTATTTGCAGTATTATAATATTAAGACGGCTATGAAAACAACATGACGTTCGCGATTTGACAGCATTAAGATAAGCGACAAATTGTTAAACTGGACATACTCGCAACTAGAAGGCTTTGGAAAACAATGATAAAATCAAATAATGTCAAACATTAGTGTAAATACTTGTTTATAAGCTTTATTGTGTCATTAATTTAAAGAAAAATGTTCTCCCATGAAGAAAAGTGTGATATGTTAGAATGCTATTTAGTGTGCAGAAAATCCTCCTTGAGAGCAAGAGAATACTACAGTGAATTATATCCCACTCGCATTCAACCGTATGAACGATATTTTCTGAGACTTTATCGAAAATTTAGGGGCAACGAAAATGTTTTTGCTAAAACAAGGGCAAAAAAAGAATTCATAATAAGCGAGGAAATTGCAGTTATTGGATATTTTGAAGCTTATCGTGAGAATTCAATAGCAGATATTCTCAAGGACTCTAATTTCAGTTATGGTACTGTTCAAAGGATTTTAAAAAAATACAAATTTATTCCGTATAAGCACCGACCAGTTCAAACGCTTTTGGCAGGGGATCCAGAGAGAAGACTTGTTTTTTGCCATTGGTATCTTAGCTTCTGTCGCCAAAATGTAAATAACTTTCGTTACCTTTTATGGACAGATGAATCAAATTTTTCAAATTCTGGAATGTTTAATAGAAAAAACCACCATTATTGGTCAAGAGAAAATCTTTTGTTAGTACATCCAAGAGGCCCACAAGTCCGTTTCAGTTTCAACGTTTGGTGCGGTATAATTGGTTCAAAAATTGTTGGCCCGTTCTTTTATGAGGGAACCCTAACTGGTGAAAGATATGTGGAATTTATGTCAGAAATTCTGACTAATTTCTTAGACGAATTGGATCTTATAAGTAGACATCATCTGCATTTTCAGCAAGATGGCGCACCTGCCCACAACTCCAGAGGTACTTATCATTTTCTAAGTACTACTTTTAATGATCAGTGGATAGGAACAAATGGCCCAATACAGTGGCCTCCCAGATCACCAGATCTAAACCCACTTGATTACTTCTTGTGGGGTTACTTAAAGAACCAAATTTACAAGCGAAGGTACGATAACCTTGACGCGTTAAAGACTGCAGTTAGGGAAAAGATAACCCAGATAGATGGTAGGACCATACTTAAGACAGTTCGAGCAGTTGAAAAACGTGCCCAAAAATGTATTGAAGAACAAGGTGGTGTTTTCGAGCATCTTCTTTAAAAAAAATTGTTATTGTATTTTGTAAGATTATAAGTTGATGTTGAAAATAAAGTTTGTCGATACAATTTAATTGTTTCAGATTGGAGGCCATAACTTCAACAATTTGTAACCTAGGAGAAAAGTTATTGTAAACTTTTTTGTTTAAAATTTGATGCTTTAACAGAAAAAAATATAATATACAGGGGTTTCCATTTAAAAAAATGTTATTTTACTGAAAAAAATCAAAATAACGACTCAATTGTTTTTTTTATTTCTCATTTTTACCAGCGTTAAAAATGCTACTAGTTTGCTAATTCAAACAACTTTGTATTTTCACTAATAACAAAGTTACTAATGGTGGACACTTAATTTGGATAACCCTGTATATTATTATCAAAATATTCATTGTTAATATTTTAAACCTATAACCCCCTGCTACATTTTTATTATTTGTGTTTGATAATAAAAAAACTAAGATTTCAATAGTTGGGCCAACTGAAGTGGGAAGGTGCTCGTAGATGAAAGGAACCGAAATTGCTCAAAATCGCCTTCACTTTTTTGTGAAATTACCTAAAATGGAATTTCAAAAGAAAAGGTACATTAGCATTGCCGCCTTCTCTTTTCTACAAGGTGGCATAATTATTTGTTTCATCTCTTACCCTTACTCATCAAATTCATTTTTTCTTAGGGATGACATAATACTGGATTTTGGAACACGTGAATAGAGTTTTTAATTCCGATTTCATAAATAAAGGATTTTTCATTAAGGACTTGACAACTTTCTTTTTAAATAAAACGCAAACCATTTGGGATATTTTGATTCTAATATGTCGATTGTTTCACCCACTGTATGGCTTGTGGCACTGTCCTGTTGAAACCACATATGTCATCCAATTGACCAAAAAAATAACGTTGCAACATGTCTCTGTAGCGATCTCCGTTGACTGTAACGGTAGTAAATTTTAATATTTGTAAGTGTTGTTCGTTCCATGATGAAAATGTTTTCTCTACTGAATGTTTTGACAGCGACAGTTCGGTCATTGATTCAAAGGTGCGTTCACAGTGAAAGTTCAAAGTTGTCAAGTCCCTATTGGAAAACGCGATATATAACATGACCTATATTGATACTGTCAAAGTAAGTTATTTCAAAAAAAATAATATTTTCATAGTTGGCTTTGAAAGTGGCAGTTTATGTGATTTAATCGTCAATGCTTCAGTTTTTGAAAAGCGTCTTTAAAGGATATTCAGATTGATTATAACAGATAGCTGCAACACCATTGAGGCTTTTTCAATGCTATTCCTAAATAAGTTAAGGTAAGTTAAGACCAAATATAGGAAGATTACTTTTTTAGACGGTATATCAACCTGTATAATGTTATGTCATTAAAATCGATAACAGGAAGTATTCACCTATGCCTGCTTCATAAAAAACTGAAGCAATGCTTATCTGATGGTATAAAACAGGTAACTATATGATAATTTCAAGGTCTGCTCAGGATTTTTTTTTTAATAACTGATGTTAGGCAACTTTAAGGTTTGACATATTAAAATGTTTGCAATCGGAATTAAGAACGACATTCACCTGTGAACACATCCAAAATTGAGTCTATAAGAAAAAATAAAGTTGCCCTCATATAAATAGCTTCCTATCTCTTACCGATTCCGAGATCTCGATGGTGAGAATCAAATTTGAAACTAAAACTAGGCAAATAATAAATATACGGACTGTAACAAAAGTTTTGAAGGCGTCGAATGACTCATCTAATTTTTTCAAAAATTGGTAAGTTTTGGTTTGAAACTACGGCGGATCCGTTGATGTTATCCGCGATGTTGCCAAAGCTACAATTTTTCGTCAACGCACACAGCAAGAAGTTTGCGATTTTTTTAATGACAAATATCCCAGAACAAGGTATACTATTCAAATTTTCAAAAAAAATAGTTGAGTCATTCGCTATTTGATGCGTTACAAACTTCTGTTACAGTCTGCATATTATTCAAATTTCAATACTGTCATATAATAGGGAATCGGTATCAATATAAGGTAAAACATAACACGTTCACGAGATCGCACTGATAACACTTATCAACAGCCAAAAAATATCCTAAATGAAATCAACAAAATATTACTATTTTTAATGTGCTAAAACCGGAATGCAACTTATTTTTTCAATATTAGTTCTAGTTTTAGAGATACGGTAATTATATGTGTTCCTGCTGTGACAGTGTTAATATACTATAATTCACAAGAATGCACGCGCTACATTTTTATATTCGGCAAGGAAAGATGATGTAATCGGCATGATTGTGTTACGTTATACATACGTGTACATTACATTGTTTTATATAAGCCATTTTTTCCTCAGTTGGCTGACAGCGTTCATGCAAGATGTCTCGAAAGTGTGTAAACAATCCAGATCAGTTTTGTTACGTGTGTGGTGATGTGACTTTTGCGTCTCAGATACGGTCTATTACTCCACTAATAACAAAGGCATATCAGCTTTATTTCGATTGTAAACTAGGTGATCAAGACAAACAGTGGGCACCCCACATCTGCTTCAAGTCTGAGGAACTGGTTAAATGGCAAAAAACGGTCTATGCGCTTTGCTGTCCCAATGGTTTGGAGAGAGCCTACAAATCATATTATTGATTGTTACTTTTGCATGGTACCTTGTGTTGGACAAGCCACAAGCATGTCCAAGAAAAAAAAATCGGTTATTAACTACCCATCTGCGATGAGACCTGTGCCTCACAGTGACGAAAATCATATTCCAAAACCCCCAGAATCCTACACTTGCGAATCAGAAAACGAATTAGATCATGGCGATCGAGTGATTCGTCAGGAAGAAGATATGCCATCAACGTCAAAAGATCCTGATTTTATACTGAGCAAGTCATGCCACCAACCGCACAAAATAACACAGTCAGAATTAAATGATCTTGTAAGAGATTTAGAACTTCCAAAATGTAAGGCAGAGTTACTTGGATCAAGACTACAGCAGTGGAACTTGTTAGAAGACGATGTTTCGGTATGTGTTTTTCGTAAACGCCACAAAGACTTAGAACCATTTTTCAATATGGAGAATAACTTGGTTTTCTGCAGTAACATTAACGGCTTACTGGCGGCTTTAAATATAAACTATAACCCAGAAGGATGGAGATTTTTTATAGACAGTTCAACATTGAGTTTAAAGGCAGTGTTATTGCATATTGGAAATATTTTACCATCTCTTCCTGTAGGGTATGCAGTTCACATGAAAGAATCATATGACAATATGAAGTACCTATTGACATGCATAAAATACGATAAGCACCAATGGCATATTTGTGGCGATTTGAAAGTTGTTGCACTTTTACTTGGGCTGCAGCTAGGCTACACAAAGTTTTGCTGTTTTTTGTGTGAATGGGACAGTCGGGCAAAGGCACTTCATTACACCAGACAAAACTGGCCTGTTCGTCAATTCCTAGAGCCAGGTCAAAAAAATGTACAGCATATGCCATTAGTAGATTCGAAAAAAATTTTATTACCACCACTGCATATCAAGTTGGGCCTAATGAAAAACTTTGTCGAGGCATTAGATAGAGATGGGTCAGCTTTTCAATACCTGCGTCAGAAATTACCAAGACTAAGTGAGGCAAAGGTTAAAGAAGGTATTTTTGTTGGGCCACAGATTCGAAATATTTTGAAAGATTCACAGTTTGAAAACACTTTAACAGGTATTGAAAAAACTGCTTGGAATGATTTCCGTCTGGTGGTCACTAATTTCTTGGGAAATAGAAAAGCTGACAACTATAAAACCCTTGTCAAAAATATGCTGTCATCGTATCAAAAGATGGGCTGTAATATGTCTCTTAAGATACATTTCCTACACTCACACCTGGACTTTTTTCCTGACAATTGCGGAGCCGTAAGTGATGAGCACGGCGAACGTTTTCATCAGGATATTTCAACAATGGAAAAAAGGTACCAGGGAAAGTGGAATCCTTCCATGCTTGCAGACTACTGTTGGACTCTTGGTAGAGATGCTCCAGAAACAATCCATAAAAGAACAGCAAAAAGACAGCGCATATAGTGATTCTTATAAGTATATGAATCTTGTTACTTTTTTTAATATATCCTTAAAAATAAAAAGTTTTTTTTCTAAACCGCAACTACTTTTTTTATTTCATTGTCATTTTTGGATTCAGCGCCCCAAAATTAACAAAGAAGTGCACTTTTCCCACAAGATACAATTAAAAACTAAAATTTGTTGTCCAGGGCAGCACTCGTCCACCATATCTCAGATTTGGATGAGGTTGATAAAAACACAGTTTTTGCATTTACGAATTTTATTCAGTTTTATCAGTAGGTCCACGGCACCTATGGTTATTAAGTACAGTTCTGCTAATGTAACCAGTATTACAAATATCGCACTTATAAGGTCTTTCCCCGGTATGTGTCCTCATATGTATTTTCAAAGGAGGCCGTTGCCTAAATCGCTTATTACAAATCGAACATACATACGGTTTCTCCCCGGTGTGAATAAACTTATGAGTCCTCAAGGTGCTATAGTTACCGAAGGATTCTCCGCAAACGTCACACTTGTATGATTTGATACCGTTATGTTTATTCAAATGTGCCTTGAAGCCTTCGGATGTCTTGAGCGTCTTTCCGCACAAGTGGCAGATGTAGGTCTTTTTGTAGTCGCTAATTCCCTCGTGCCTTTTCATGTGAACGTTATAAGCCTTAGAACACTTAAACGATTTATCACATTCGTTGCACTGGAGTGTTTTTCGTTCGTAGCTGGGATTGTGGGTGGTAAGGTGACTCTTCAAAGTCGACTCATCACGATATTGCTTACCGCATTTATCGCAACTGAAGAGAATGTTTTTATGGTGAACATTGATGTGTGTTTGTAGCTTCTTTCTATGCAAGAAACACTTGTTGCATCTCTCGCAGTAATAATCGGTAGATTTTATATGGATCGCTATCCTATGGTTTGCCAGAGTGTGCTCAGTTTTGAACCTAGCATCGCATATGTCGCAAGGTATGGAATAGTCCGCCAAATGAACGTCCCGTTTGTGCTTTTCCATGACATTTTTCACCATGAACTTCTTATCGCAAAATTCGCATGGGATCGTTCTCTTCTTATGCACTCCACGTTTGTGCCTGCCCAATTTCTTCCTGCTTTCGAATACTTTCGGGCATTGGGGACACTTGTAAGGTGCATTGCCTTTGCTGAAAAGGATGCAGTATTAAATGCCGTACACGGTACATCTTTTTCAAATCACAGTATCGCTGAAATAGCAGAGCACAGGGATTTGTGAGGGTTATAAGATTCTTTACAAATGTAAAAGTAGAAAATTCCAATTTACAGGTAAGTAACAGTTGGAACCCCAACTTTTTCTGCGTAAATGAAACGACATTAGTATCGCACTAGAATAAAAAGTTTTTATTATTAGTTATTATACAGGGTGGCGCATTGAAAACGAAACAGACGCATTTACTGGCAGCTCAGTTTTTTTTTTGAAACGCTCAGACCCATCGATTTTGGCGATCATTTAGTTGGTCCTTTTTTCTTACCTGGAGATTTGACCGATGAAATGTATTTGGAATTACTGGAAGACGCCATAGATCCTGCATTAACGGCCATAATAGAAAATCAGAATGATCGTCGGTACATTGTGAATAGGTTGATGTTCCAACAGAATGGTGCCCCACCATTGCGTGTTCGACAATATTTAGATCAGACGTTTCCAGATCGATGGATTGGTAGAAGAGGTGCCATTGAATGGCCCCCAATATCTCCAGATGTATCAACTTTGGGGGTCATTTAAAAAGCAAAATTTATGCTGCTCAGCCAACATCATTAGAAGACCTGCGACAAATAATTGTGTCCCCCTCGAAAATAAAATCGACGGGCCTGAGCGTTTTTCCAAAAAAAAATGAGCTACCAGTACATGCGTCTGTTCCGTTTTCGATGCGCCACGCTGTATATGGTATCTTTGGGGCATATTTCTGAGATATTCATAAGTAATATCATAAGGGCATCTAATATTTCCGAATAAAAAAATCGAAAAATGCGTTGCTAAGTAATATGATTTTTGCACCTACACAAATGTTTTTGGTAAAAAAATATTACTTTGCATTGTGTTTTTTCGATTAAAAATTATTTCCCGCTTCTTAAAATACATCTGTTGCATTTTTTTGCAACGGTATTCCACATTGTCTTTACAACTAGTTCTTTGTAATTTTCACCACTTTCTTTCAGGATTAGTTTTAGTTGTTGTAAACTGGTTCCATATTGAGGTATGTGTTTCAACGTACAATTCGGTACGCTTTTCTTAGATCAATATTAGACAAAGAATCACATCCAAAGCGACTCATTTTCACTACATAAGCTAGCTAGCACTGTTTAAAAACAATATTACAAAATTTATTGGTAATAAAATCAGAAAAATTGTTTAGCGTCGTTTTCTAGTGTGCTAGGAGACCATAATTACTTGTTGTCAAAGGTATTGTAATTTTTGGTGACAACAGGTGTCAAGTTTTGCCGCGGGTAAACTAGAAAAAACTGCTGAATGGTGCTGCCATACAAATTTTTCCATCTAGAAATCATTTGTAATTCAAAATCGTGTGTTTGTGATTGGTAAAAATTAGTCACAGTTATACAGGTTGTCCTAATTTTGGCCCACATATCAAACTTTATCTTTCTTGGAATGTCCTAGATTTTATTGCACATTTAAATAAGCCCATTTAAAAGAACAAGTATGATATAACATACTTATGGGTTTTGCTTATTGGAAAATCAAAGTTTGACAGCCGGCATATCTGCTATGTTCAAAGGTGGAGTCGTGAACTTTGTGCCAATTTTGTTTTTATTTTACTCAGTTCTAGCCTACCTCATCCGTTTTTCGACTTTCTTGAATGATCAAAAATGCAAAACGTACTTTTTCGCAAAAAAAAAGGTTGTTACCAGTTTGTTAAAAAGGTTTCGGCGTTACAGCTATGTTTCAAAAAATCTGATAATAATAATATTTATTCGCCCAATATACGAAGAGAACAAGACAACATGAGTAAATAAATATAGAACAAAACAGGCCCAATAGGAGGCATTGCCTGTTCATGGATCAACATATAATATTTCAGTATTCTGCAAAACTGGTTATTTTGCCAACACAATCAATTTGGAAAATATCGTTTAAATATACAGGGTGTTTCAGTTTATTGTTGCATAACTTTAAGATTCGATAGAATTTTTAAAATTAATGCATAAAGTCCATATAAACATGGGTCGAAAAATGCGTGGCTTCCGAAAGACAGGGTTTTTTTTAAATATTTCGAACAATATTTGATGTATAACAGTGAAAATTGGTATACAAGGGTTTTTTGGTACGACAAAACGAACCATGGGCATAGTTTTACTGTAGCCGCTAGAGGGCGCTCTCTACTGTACCTGTAGTGTATTAAAATGACCGAAAATTTTTACTTAGTGCAATTTTTAGCTTTTTGAATAAAAAAACTGATTCTTCGCACTTTTCAACATAAAAAAGCTCTCTTGTGAATTTTCGTTATAGTTAGCCGTTTTTGAGATATTTCGATTTTTAAGGTTCGATGCATTTTTAATTATTTATGATAAAATAACGTTAACAAGTCAGTATCTCGATAATTTTTAGAAGTAGGCTGTGCCTGCAAATATTTTTGAAATTGAAAGTATGCAGTTCGGGAAAGAAATTTTCAGCATTTAGTGTGAACGTGTGGATTGGTATCTACCGTAATCGACTATTTGGACCCTACCTTTTGCCTGCAAGGTTAAATGCTGCGACCTTCTTGGAATTTTTAAAGGCTGAACATGCAAATATCTGGGATGATGTTATGTTAGATTTAAGAAGATTGGCCTGGTTCCAGCTTGATGGTTGTCCAGCTCATTATTCGATAATAGTTAGAAACTGGCTGGACGAAAATTATCCAGAAAGATGGATCGGCCGTGGAGGACCAGTCGCCTGGCCTCCACGATCCCCTGACCTAAATCCATTTTTTTTTTTTTTTTTTTTTGCTTTAGGACTAGGCCATGCAGCCAGAAACTAGGTTGGATATTTTATATATTTCTATAATTATGGACGACAAACACACGACGTCACAACATCCATGGCGAAGGCGAGATTCGAACTCGCGGCCCGGCCGACCGGCTGATCAGTAGCACGACGCTCTGACCAACGCGGCCAACCGAGGCCCCCGACCTAAATCCATTAGATTTCTTTGTGTGGAGATTTCTAAAATAAAAAGTATACTAGACTCCCGTAACCACAAGAGATATGCTAATAGACAGAATCAGGAATGCATGTGATGAAATAAGGCCTTATTTGAATAATGCTATACCACGTTCGATCATTCGTGAATGTGAATTGTGTATTGAACAAATAGGTTTACATTTCAAGCAACTACTTTAGATTTTGTATGTTTGTCCTAACTATCCAATAGCATTTTAGTTGTAAATAATCAATTTAATTTGTTAAAAATAGTATTGGAAAATTAAACAAATTAATATTCTGTTTTTTGTGTTTATTTGGAGTTATTGCTGTGTTGTTTAAAAACACAATCTAAACGATCATCTTATTTGCTTGTAATGACCAAATCGAAAATGTAAAAAAAATATTATTTTCCCATAATGAATTAAAAATGCATCGAACCTTAAATATCTCAAAAACGGCTAACTATAACGAAAACTCATAGGAGAGCTTTTTTATGTTGAAAAGTGCGAAGAATCAGTTTTTTTATTCAAAAAGCAAAAAATTGCACTAGGAAAAAATGTACGGTCATTTTAATACACTACAGGTACAGTAGAGAGCGCCCTCTAGCGGCTACAGTAAAACTATGCCCATGGTTCGTTTTGTCGTACCAAAAAACCCTTGTATACCAATGTTCACTGTTATACATCAAATATTGTTCGAAAGTAAATTTAAACACCCTGTATTTCGGAAGCCACGCATTTTTCGACCCATGTTTATATAGACTTTATGCATTAATTTTAAAAGTTCTATCGAATCTTAAAGTTATGCAACAATAAACTGAAACACCCTGTATATTGAATAACAGTGCGCACCACACCTAATATACATTTCCTTGCTAAATGATCTTGAACTATTATACTGAAGAACCCCATGAAAATGAGGATCCTATACTGCAAAAACATATAGCGTGCTTATTGAATTTGTTTGTGTTTGTGACCACCTTGAAATTCTAAAAATGGATAAATTGAGCCAAATTAATACAGGGTGGTCCATAAGTCCTTTGAAATTTCAAATTTGAATAAAATTTAACGGGTGAGCGTGAGCGGCGCGGGCGAGGTGGGGGCAGTATCTTCAGTGTCTGGGAATTCAGTCGCCATGGAGTGTTTCACTGGAGCGGATCGTGCTTTTTGTGTGCGCGCGTTTTATCAAAATAATGATTCGGTAACCATTGCGCGGCGTAAATATCGAGAATACCACAATTTACACAATTTTACAAAGTGTCCAACAGCTCAAACGATTAAGAACTGGGTTGCTAAGTTCGAAGAGACTGGTTCGACGTTAGATAAACAGCGGTGGGGTCGACCAAGGACAACTCGTATTGAAGAAAACATCTACATTGTGGCACAGTCTGTTCGTCAAAATCCTACCCAGTCTACTCGTAAGCGTTCCAGTGCACTAAACGTACCCAGAACATCTTTACAGCGGATTTTAAGGAAAGATTTACGTCTGCACGCTTACAAAATTCAGTTAGTGCAGGAATTAAAAGGTAATGACGCTATTCAGAGACTAAACTTTGCGAATGAAATGTTGAATCGATTTTCTTCGCTCAATAATGTGTTGTTCTCGGACGAGGCTCACTTCCATTTAAACGGGCATGTAAATAAACAAAATTGCCGTTATTGGAGCCCCGAAAATCCAAGGCGTAAGCATCAGAAGCCCTTACACAGCCCTAAAGTTACAGTTTGGGCTGCTATGTCAGCGCATGGCATCGTAGGCCCTTATTTTTTTGAGGACGACAGAGGTCGCGCATTAAGTGTTACTTCGGAGCGGAATGTAGCAATGATAGAAGAGTTTTTGACACCAGCGTTGCAGAATTTTCCAGGCTATAATACGCAGACCTGGTTTCAACAGGACGGAGCAACTGCCCACAGCTCCAACACTTCTATGCCCGTCGTCTGCCAACTTTTTCCCAGCAAAGTAATTTCTCGAAGAGGAGACATTTCCTGGCCACCACGTAGTCCAGATTTGACCCCAATGGACTTCTTTTTATGGGGCTACCTCAAGAGTAAAGTGTACGACACCACTCCGCGATCAGTTGATGTCCTGAAAGAAAATATCCGAAGAGAAATGGCAAGCATTACAGTGTTGACTTGCCGCGCAGTCATCGACAATTTTAGACGTCGTTTACATGAGTGCCGTGATCGTAATGGATTGCATTTAGACGATGTGATTTTTAAAACATAATTCCCATTCAAGAAAGATGATAACAAAATATAATAATTCTTCATAATGTAACTAGTTTGGTTTTATTCCTTTTTTTCCAGCTCAAAGGACTTATGGGCCACCCTGTATAATTATACACGAAAGGCTGTTAAACATTTGTATCATTTATCGACTAATAAGCTCATAAATATGTTATATGAATCTTCTTATTTTAAAATGGCATATCCAAATGTCTAATAAAAAGCAAGGCATCGATTATAAAAAAAATCAACATTGACATGTGGGTCAAAATTGGGACTGAATATTATATAAATGTGTATCCAGAAACTATATACTATAATCCATATACTTCGAAGTTGAGTGATTTATTTTAACAGTGAGTAGATCTGATCAAAAGAAATGTTTTTTTCCTTTAACATTTTTGTGGTAAAATTAAAGTAACAAAGTTATAGCCCTTTAGAAGTTTGAGTACCGCCCTGTCTCAATAATAATATTATGTGCTCGTGTTTGGCAACAACGGATATAATTCGCCTTATCGGTTCATCGCATCGGAAACAAAAAAGCGAAAGAATTTGAAACGCTGATCACGATGTTTTTATTCAGTCAATGTGTCAGTCGTTAACGCGTGAGTGAATAGTGGTGTTTGCTGCGTGGCTCAAACGAAATAAAAAATGGCACATGTTTATGCGGATTGGTTTCCCAATCGAGTGCAACCACCCCTCGTGTCTTTGTTAATGTAGTACAACGGGCTCGTGAATCAGGTGACTTAAGGCCTCACAGGGGAGGGCATGCCGGTGCTCCAAGACCTCACGATCAAATACAGGTCCGCACTGAAATACTTGTCGGGAGGATACTTTATAAAACAAGGTAAACATTTTTTTTATTTATTTTTTATTTTTACACACATATTTTGGTTTATCTTCCTTCTACAATCATTATCTGAAAATTAATGACTCAACATCAAAGTCACCCTGTATAGTTCTTGTTTAGGAGACATACTCCGTCCTCGAACAGTTGGGACACCCTGTATGTATTAATTACGTTTTGGCATCCACGGTTGCCCTTTTCAAAGCACGGATTAATGACCATGCAATATATTTTATACACCTCTTTGATTTCAAGTTCAACTTTTTTGTTTTTTTTTTTCAGAATTTCACGTTTCAGCATACATGTACAAGCATTGCCCTTCTGAGGATTTTTATTTACCCATTCTATATTGTAATTGTTGTTATATTATGGAGTAAATAAATATCTACTACTACTACTTCCAGGTGACACGTCATTTCTTTCTTTTTTTCTTCGCTATTACACAGTGTGGATTTCCGCTCCCAAAAGACGTCTATTCTCTCAAAGACGACAAGCGAGCATGAGGTTATCTGTTGTTTTGGATGTATCAGACGAATCACCCTCGCTCATCGTCCCGAAAACGCCAAACGCTCTTCGACCCATCCAGAACTGCTGTCGCGCAATATTTCGGTACTAAGGCAGCCTGTTGTTTGTCATAGGAAGCCCGTGGTCGTCTTCCTATGTCATTTCGCTAACATCGGATGGTCCGCGACATTTATGATTCTTCAACACAGTTTTGCTAATAAAACCCGTACGACATATCTGACACTGATACGGGCGTTCACCAGTATGGATTCTCATGTGGATTTTGAGAGGAGGTTGTTGCCTGAACGTTTTACTGCAAATTCTGCAAACGTAAGGTTTCTCGCCAGTATGGATTCTCCTATGCGTCGCCAAGGTGCCGTGGTTAGCGAAGCCTTCTCCGCAAGTCTCGCATTTGAAGGGTTTCACTCCATTATGCATGTCTCGGTGACACTTCAAGCTCTCTTTCGAGGCAAGAGATTTTCCACACATATCACAGATATATCGTAGCTTAGACCCTGTCTGATGCTCGTTTTTATGTAGATAGAATTTGTGCTTTTGTGTGAATGACATGGAACAATCTTTGCACGTATACTCCTTCTTCTTATAACTAGGATCATGAGTCATCAAGTGACTCTTGTACGCCGGTTTGGAACGATACGTCTTCGAACAAATCTGGCAAGTAAACGTTTTGTTATTGTGGTGTACCTCCTCGTGCATTCTCAAGTCGCATTTCGATACGAAGCCCTTGTTGCACTGTGAACAATAGAAATCGAAATTTTTTGTATGTTCGATCGTCTCGTGCCTAGCCAAGGCGTATTTGTTTTTGAATCTAGCCTCGCACAAATCGCATTTATAGTCGTACTCGGCTAAGTGCACGTTTTTCTTGTGAGTCTCCATTTTGCTTTTCACGGAAAATTTTCTGTCACAAAGATCGCAAGGGACAACTTTGCTCCTATGGACTCCTCGTTTGTGCCTCGACAGTTTGCTCTTATTTTCGAAAGTTTTTCGGCATTGCGGACATTGTACGGGAATTGGACGATCCGAATCCTGAGGCCGGGCGTTACTGAAAATAATGGAAACGTCACTTTCTAAATAAATTGCAGAGTTCCCCCATTTTACTCACCGTGTCTAAATCAGTCTTAGGCCCGTATCGTAAGTCGTTCCTACAATTGTAGGGCGCGTTTATGGCCTCCTTGATCGTCATACTCCTTTCTCTCCTTCAAAAATTTCTAGATTACACTTGTCCCGTGTCAGCGTCAGCGCTCTCCTATTGTGAAGATATGTTTTGTTTTTAAATTGTACAGTATATTCAGATAAGAGATAGACCGGATGTAAACAAAAGGTTCGGGTGATTTTCACGCTAACGCCGCCGTCTCGACGTAAAACAGGAGCCCTCATTGGTCAATTCGCAATTAAATGCCTATGCCGAGCAGCAGAGCAGTCGTATCAAGGCAGAGTCACATTCAGGTTCAGACGTGTTACGTATGTCGTGTGCATCGTTGCAATTTGATATTTCTTTGGACGTTTTCGTTTGTTATCTTATTAAGTTGTTGAGTTTGTCGTTGTTATTGTTATACCCTGTTATTGATTGTTATTGTTATCAACTGCTTGCGCAAAATGCCCAGTAGTACCTACAGATACTGCCGATGAAGTTGTAAACTCCTGTAGTCCACCTAGGAAACGCTTTAAAAAAAGACACCTGAGTGCAGAAATGAAAGAGGTCATTTTGAATATACGTATAAGATCGAGCGCGAGGAGAACGAGGCATCAACCATCAAAGAAATTGTTGTGAAGGTTTCTCACAAAGTTGGGGTGTGTCGCGCATCAGTGTTTAATGTGTTAAGACAATACAAAAAAAATAACACCTTTTCTGAGCCAATGACCAGTAAACATCGCAAAAGTATTGTTAAATCATTGGATGAAGCTGATAAGCATGCGATTAGGAGGAAAGTGCATGAATTCTTCTTTAGGAATGAAATACCTACTATAGATAAAGTACTGCAGGAGGTAAATGGAGATACAACGTTGCCAAATTTCAAACGATCAACTTTCCATGCGTTACTGAAGCATTTACATTTCAAATGGAAAAACGGGGTCGTAATAGTTTACTACTGGATAGAGAAGAAATTGTGCTATGGAGGAGGGATTATTTAACAAAAATTGGGAAATATAGAAATCAAAACAGGAAGATTTATTACCTTGATGAAACGTGGGTAAACGCAGGACACACTACAAGTAAAGTATGGGTTGATGATTCTGTAACTTCATCCAGGAGGGCCTTTCTAGATGGACTGTCCACCGGATTAAAAAATCCAGCAGGTAAATACGAGTAATAGACAACAATCGGATGTTTTTCAAACCTTGGGAACAAGCTTCTAAACATTAATTCCAGGGGGCAGATAAAACATATTACAAGTAACAAAACTTTTATAACTTTCGATAAAATGCGTGGATGTTTTATTGTCATTTTCATTTGTTAGAACTTTTTTAAGCCATGTTTTTATGTGTTTTCGATATTTCAATAATTTTTTAATATAATGTTAAAATATGTCGAATATTATAAACTTAAAAAAGTTACTAAGTTTTATATTGTGTACCGTTCCTAATATTTCTAATCATTTTAATTCATACTTTAAGCTTTATAAAGTTATAATTTGTTAATATTAATATTTGCGCGTATTTCAGGTTCCTGATCATTCATTTTTTAAAGGTTTATAACTTTAAATTAAATTGTGAAGCGCTGAGTAATCATACGACGTTCAATATTCTTTCTTTCAATATGACTAAATAATCCCAATTATAGCAATCTGATACTCATGTCTCAATGTTTTTTCGCTGAATGTGATGAAAACATTTGAAAAAGGTTCGCTTATTGAAATAAATCTACACCAGTTAGTACTTCGATTTCCAGGTAAAGGGAAAAGGCTCATTATCTGTCATATTGGCAGTGAGGATGGATTTGTTGTTGACGGTCTGTGGTGCTTTGAGTCTAAGAAAACTGGAGATTACCACGAGGAAATGAATGGCGAATCGTTTGAACAGTGGTTTTCAAAAATTTTACCGAACTTAGAGGAAAACGCAGTAATTGTGTTGGATAATGCGCCTTATCATTCTCGAAGAATGGAGAAGGTCCCAACAACGGCTTCAAGGAAAGTTGATGTTCAAAATTGGCTCCGCTCGAAAAATATCAACTTTGAAGAAGCAATGCTGAAAGTACAATTATTAAGAATTGTCAAGGATCACAAGGCGGAATATCAAAAATACGCCATTGACGAAATGGCAGCAAGTCAAAATAAAACTGTGCTCCGTTTACCTCCATACCATTGCGAGCTCAATCCCATTGAGCTCATATGGGCAGAGGTTAAAAATTATATAGCTAAGCACAATACAACTTTTAAATTTTGTGACCTCAAAGGACTTTTCAAAGAAGCACTAGAATTAATAACAGCGCAAAAATGGGAAAACTGTATTAAGCACGTGAAAGACAAAGTTGAAAAGAGAATATGGGAACTGGACAATATTTTAGAGGAACAAGTCGAGCCATTCATTATTGACGTTGGTGCTTCAGGCAGTAGCGATGATGAAAGCTCATCAAGCTCATCTTTCCAATAAAAGATGTCGTTCATCAAATTCGGTAAGTTATAAGTAATTATAAAGCTACTGTATTTTTTAATTAATTATTGACATTTTTGAACCCATTTTGGCAAAACCTATTCAAGAATCTACTTTCTGACAATGTTCAACCATGCACATTTTTTACGTTTTGAACGTTTTAATTTGGTTACATATTTACCTAGAAATCAAAAAATATACTAATCAATATTCTAAAAGCAATTTTAAGAGATATACGATTATTTTTAATTTAGGCTAATTTAAACGCCATTTTGAGATTATATTCGACTGTATTTCACCAAACATCAGGCGGCATCCGAAGCTGGAAATCGAAGCTAAAATTTTGAAACCCTTATGTATATTTACATCATTATATATTTCTTACCCCATCCCCACATGATCCTATATCCATCACCAATCGTATACATATCGAATTGTGCTAATTTACTACAAAGTTACGCAAAGCAGCATCTACTATCTAAAATATGTACTGCGTGACTCTTAATACGTCCCTGCCGAATGTTACAGCGTTCGATGATCACGTGGTCTTGTTTATGTCCGGTCTATCTCTTATCTGAATATACTGTAGGAAATTTCAGGCTGATAAAACATGATATAACTCAAAAGCAAGCACAATTTGATGCAAATAGGTGTTTGTGACATAACCTCAAAATAGAGCGCTGACACGGAGAAGTAGATAACTATGACAATCAAGGAGGCCATAAAGGCGCCCTACAATTGTAGGAACGACTGACGATCGGACCTTAGTCATTATAAAAACTAGTCATAGTCAAGTGCTTTCCAAGGAAGGCGAATAGGTGTAATAATTAAAGAACTAATAAAGAAGTTGTTATCTTTATTCCAGAAAATATTTAGTATTTTCTCTATATGTAAATATACAGGGTTTGCCCGGAAAGTAATAGGACTTATTTTCTTCCGCCATGACTGTACTTCGGAGCGTGCGCGAAGATGGTCCCAAAAGTGCGCACTGACGACCAGAAATTGCGGCGAGTGGAAGTGTGCCAAGAAATTTTGAACATGTGTGAAAGTGACCCCCAATTTTTGAATAACGTAAACACAGGTGACGAGTCGTGGATCTTTGAGTATGATCCCGAGACAAAGAGGCAATCTTCAGAGTGGCACACGACGGCGTCTCCTCGCCCAAAAAAGGGAAGAATGAGCAAATCCAAAGTGAAAACGATGCTCATTGTCTTTTTTAACATCAAAGGCATCGTCCACCATGAATTTGTTCCTCCTGGACAAACCGTCAACGCCAAGTTTTACGTGGAAGTGCTCAGGAGACTCAAACGAAGGGTCAGTCGGGTCCGACAAGACATCGCAGCCGACTGGAGGTTGCACCACGACAACGCCCCGGCTCACACCGCCTTTCTTGTGAACAGCTACCTGACCAAGGCCGGCATCCCAACGCTTCCGCAGCCGCCCTACAGCCCAGATGTGGCCTCCCGGACTTTTTTTTGTTTCCTAGCCTGAAAAGGCCGATGAAAGGCAAGCATTTTGAGACGACAGGGGGGATCCAAGCAGCATGCACCGGCGGCTCTCAAGACTATTCCGGAGAATGCCTTTCGTGACGCCTTCATCGACGCAGAAGGAGCCTATTTCGAAAGCTTTTAAAGAAATCTAACGATTGGCTCAATACATTTTTTCAAATCGACTCAGTCCTATTACTTTCCGGACAGACCCTGTATATGAAAATCTCTTTGCTACAGATAGTACCGATACCAACTGTTTGTATGTTCTAACAGCCATGAAACAACGCCCTATACGGTTGGTTAAACATATTCTGTTCAACCTATATCTTTCATGTTGGCATCTACCTGTTCGAAGCTCTTTGGATGAGATCATCAACAATACCAGTAGGTCCTAAACACCTGTGATTATTCAGTACAGCCTTGCTGATGTAACCAGTATTACAAATTTCGCACTTATACGGTCTCTCACCAGTGTGCGTCCTCATGTGAATCTTTAAAGGAGGACCCTGTCTAAACCTTTTACCACAAATGTCACAAGCGTAAGGCTTTTCTCCCGTATGGATTCTCTTATGTACAGTCAAGGTGCCTGGGTTCGCGAAGACCATTCCACAGACGTCGCACTTTGAAGGTTTAACGCCTTTATGGGTGTTCATGTGGATTTTGAAGCCTTCTCTTGTCCTCAAAGGTTTCCCGCAGATATCACAAACGTAGTATACTTTTCCTCCTGCCTTGTGTTCTCGTTTATGTTTATAGAAAATGTGTTGTGCTTGAAACGTCATCCCGCACAGCCTGCAATTGTACTGTTTCTTCACCGGATTCGGGTCATGGATCTGCATGTGATTCTTCAGGGAATGTTCAGTCTTGTAAATCTTTGGACACAGTTCACACTTGTAAGGATTATTGTTGTGATGTACCTCATTGTGTACTTTCAGTTGGGTGCTGACTGGAAATCCCTTGTTGCACAACTCGCACTGGAATTTGTATTCCCTCATATGAACACACTTCACGTGATTGTTCAACGTAGGCTTGGTTTTGAACCTAGCTCCACACAAGTCGCATTCGTGATCGTACTCGGCTAGGTGGACGCCTTGTTTATGCTTCTCCATGGTGCGTCTCAGCTTGAAGCGCTTGCCACAGATGTCGCATGGGACGGATTTGTCTCGATGCGTGTCTCGCACGTGGCTCTTCAAACTCCTTCGATTTTTGAAAGTTTTGTTGCAAAACGAACATTGCACAGGCGACGTGCTGCGTTGACTCTTTTTGCCAGCGGAGCTGAAAAATGCGACAATGACAATTTACTATGGACAGAATAACGTCAAGAAGAACCCCCACCCACAAGTTTTGTACCTCTAATTTTTTTCCAAAAGTGATCGGGATCATCTGAAACTTTTCTAATTTTGAGCCGTTTTCTCTCTAAAAAGCTTTAATCGAACAGTACTTTTCAAGGTATAGGCAGTAATAAGATCAGCGGACAGATCGATAGACAGACAAATCGACGGAAATGGGTGACATGGTTTTTTGTGATGTACATGTCATATAACATCCAAAAATATAATGAGCCGTATTCATAAAAGAGAAACATATCCTCGGAAACATAAGGTAAAAGTATAAGGTCTTGCTTCGGTGAAAAAAGGTAGATGTATAAGCATATCCTTGTTTTCATATTCATAATACTCATATACTCGCGAGGATATCCTCCAAGAAGAGGTAAAAGGTTGACTGGTATTTGTATCTTGAGCGACATGTCCTGCCTTGTTCCAGCTTGTATACTAAGTGACATATAAATCCGAACACCCAGTTTAAATGGTTTTATTTTAATAAAATTTTGTATAAGTTGTATTATGAGGCATAATAAGTAAATGATAAAAATTTCAAAATGATTGCACTGCTTTAAAGCCCTTTGATTTTTAATAATGTGTGGATGCACCCTGATGTGCTACGCATTCTCTAACGCGCCTAGGCATGCTTCTGATCAGGTGGTCAATGTCCTCCTGTGGTATATCATTCCAGGCAACCACCAACTCCTCTCGAAGTTCTTCTAGAGTCTGAGGAGGACGTTGCAAATTGAGCAATCTCCTTCCCCATCATATCCCACACGTGCTCAATTGGGGATAAGTCGGGAGATCTTGGTGGCCATGGTAACAATGTGACATCATTATGTTGAAAGAAGTCTATTGTGACTCTTGCAACATGTGGTCGGAAAGTTGGATCTGCCAGGGTGTCAAGATAGGGTAAAAGATGGGGTTCTAGAACTTCGTGGATATAACGCTGCGCGTTCATGTTACCTCTGATGAAGATTAAAGGTGACCTGGAACCATAAGCTATAGCACCCCAAACCATAACTCCAACAGTGTGATGAACATGTCTTTCAACAAAAAACTGTGGATTCCTCCTTTCACCACGTCGCCTTCTAACCCTGACACGACCATCGTGCATGCCTAAACAAAATCGAGACTCGTCACTAGAGACAATACTGTTCCATTCCTGATCCCAGAGTGACCGTTGTCTGCACCACTCAAGGCGGTTACGTCGGTGTAAGGGTTAGAAGGCGACGTGATGAAAGGAGGAATCCACAGTTTTTTGTTGAAAGACATGTGCATCACACTGTTGGAGTTATGGTTTGGGGTGCTATAGCTTATGGTTCCAGGTCACCTTTAATCTTCATCAGAGGTAACATGAACGCGCAGCGTTATATCCACGAAGTTCTAGAACCCCATCTTTTACCCTATCTTGACACCCTGGCAGATCCAACTTTCCAACAAGATAATGCCCGACCACATGTTGCAAGAGTCACAATAGACTTCTTTCAACATAATGATGTCACATTGTTACCATGGCCACAAAGATCTCCCGACTTATCCCCAATTGAGCACGTTTGGGATATGATGGGTAGAAGATTGCTCAATTTGCAACGACCTCCTCAGACTCTAGAAGCACTTCGAGAGGAGTTGGTGGTTGCTGGAATGAGATACTACAGGAGGACATTGACCACCTGATCAGAAGCATGCCTAGGCGCGTTGGAGAATGCGTAGCACATCAGGGTGCATCCACACATTATTAAAGGTCAAAGGGCTTTAAAGCAGTGCAATCATTTTGAAATTTTTATCATTTACTTATTATCATTAAGTACTTATACAAAATTTTATTAAAATAAAACCATTTAAACTGGGTGTTCGGATTTATATGTCACTTAGTATATAAGCATGTCATCCTCAAGTGATGAAGAAACTATAGAAAATAATCATAACGACCTGCAGTTCATCGCAGATGAAATTGCCATTGCTCCCATTATTTGCAAAAGTCACAAGTTCCAAAAATAAAAATGAGAAAGGACGATGCCTTGAAGAAGATGTTGAAACTTGTCTGGACCACTGCAAATAACTATTCGGGACCACCAGAAATGTATGCAGATCCATAGACGAACCGACAGACAGAACTTCCTCTCCGTTACCGTGGAAAGTAAAACGAATAGTTAATAATTTGTTTACTGTTAAAAATTTATTTATTCAGGCCCATTACATTTGTGCGTATTCAAAACGGATTTGCTAATAAAATTCCTAAGACAAATTGAACACTCGTACGGTTTCTCCCCAGTATGGATCCTCATGTGAATGGTCAACGGTGGTTTTTGCCTGAATCTTTTCCCGCAAACATTGCACCCATAAGGCTTCTCGTTGGTATGTATCCTCATATGCGTTTGCAAACAGCCCCTGCTAGAAAGCAGCTCATGGCAGATGTCACATCGGTGCGTTTTAACTCCCATATGGATGTTCATATGGTTCTTTAAGATCGTGTTGCTGGCCATCGACTTCCCACATATTTCGCATACGTATTCTATCTTGGGCTTCCCGCCAGGTAAGTGTTCTTTCTTATGCCTATGGAATTTATATTTGTCTTCAAAAACCTTGCCGCAATGTAAACATGGATAAGTTTTCTTCTTCACGGGATCGTGGGTGAGTATGTGTAGTTTGAAATTACCTTCTGAAAGGTACGGTTTGCCACAAACCTCGCATTTGAAAGGCTCCTTATCGTGATGCACCCTAGTATGAGTCTGCAAGTCTCTCAGCAGAAAGAAGCCTTTGCCACATTTATCACACGAAAAAGTATAGTTTTTCAAGTGTACTTTTTCTTTATGCAACTTGAGCGTTCTTTCTGTCTTCAATCGCGCCTCGCACATATCGCATTCGTATTCGAACGTCCCGACTTTGAGATGGACATTCTTTCTGTGTACCAGCATCTCACTTTTCAATCGGAACATCTTCAAACAGACATCACAAGGAACCGTTTTGTTTCTGTGGACTCGACGGATGTGATTTTTTATTTTTTCTTTGCTGTCGAACAGCTTGTTACAATTCTGACACTTCAATCTGGAAATAAAGTAGGCTATATTGTTTATTCTCAGCAGTCTCATTAGGTATCTAAGGATGCTTTGAAAAGTAACACATCATACTAACCGTAACTCATACTCCTATGACCTTGAGAAATAACCTTGAAACAGTGTTTATGCAACATTGTCCGCGTCTGTTCAGTTGCAACCTTGAACTGGAACCTCAAGGTTGTTCCAAGGTGAAAGGGAATTGGAATGAAAATAGACGGTAATTATTATATTATATTTACCTATTAGCTAAACATACATACTCATTAGTGCTATCGTCTGCAGGTCCACGACATCTATGGCTGTTCATTGCGCTTTTGCTGATAAACCTTTGGTCACAAAGGTCGCAAGAGTAGGGTTTCTCGCCTGTATGAGTCCTCATATGAATGGTGAGAGGCGGTTTTTGCCTAAAGCGTTTATCACAAATGACGCATGCGTACGGCTTTTCCCCAGTATGGATCCTCTTGTGCGTCATAAGACAGCTCGCGCTAGAAAACCCAGCTTGGCAGACGTTGCATTTATACGACTTGACACCTCTGTGGATATCCATATGGTTCCTTAAACTGCCCGGATTTGACACTACTTTACCGCACACTTCGCAAACGCACGTCAGTTTTCCGATCTTGTGTTCTCGTTTGTGCATGCCGAAGGTCGTTCTGCTTGCAAAGACTTTTTCGCAAATTATGCAGTAGTACTCTTTCTTTTTGTAGTTTGGATCGTGCGTGGGCAGGTGGTTTTTCAGGCTTTGTTCACATCTGTAAGACTTGCCGCATACGCCACACGTGAAAGGAACCTTTTCGTGCTCGACCTAGAAAAAGTCGTGGAAATCCTCGATGACTGACAGACAGGTCAAAGCAAAGTTAGCTACGAGCATGTATAACAAAGGAATTAAATGGATCAAGTCATTCAAACAGGCCCATACAATTAGCCCATAGTCCCCACTCATATGACAACGTTAGGTCTAGAAATGTCTCTCCTGTCCTACCTATAGCTCCAACCCCCAATGTTTATAACATAATACAGCAGACGCTCGATAATGTAAACTAACTTAATCCAAGTGTGGTTCACATTATCGAAATGTTTACATTAGCGAACGTGATTTATATAATATTTGATTTATTGAAAGAAACGTTAAATACATACTATTTATAACAAAATAAACAAATATTCTAACAGCGATAAGTATTTTTTAATTAGAAGAAACATAATTAACAATTTTTGTCTGCGTAAATTTGCGCTTAGCATTGTCTTCCAATGCCTGCGCCCGTAATTTACGAAGAACTAAAATATCCGTGTATGAAACTTCTTTTCTTTCAGCCCAATCTAAAGCTTGGTTAAAAACTTGTATAGCTTGCGCGTCAGTCACTACACTTCTGACTTCAATGGGATCGTTCTCATCATCCTCACTGTCCATATCCTCCTCCTTATCAGCATCATTCGTCTGCTTATCTTCATTCCATAAATTAATATCAGCAGGAGTACAAACAATGTTGGGATTCACTGTTTTCAACAAATCAACAACATCCAATGACAGTCTAATAACATTATCATTATTGGATCGCAAACGTTCTCTAATTACGCTTAAGGGGACATCGTCTTCTTCATCATCTTCATTATTGGTACAAAAGATACTGTTCCAACATTTTTGAATAGTTTGCTGGTTAAGTTCATTCCAGGCCATATGTAAATCTAAAAAAGCTTCTCGTAATGTTACTTTTGTTAAAGCCTCAGATAAGTTTTCAGGATTGTTTGATAAGACAGACGAAAGTAGAAACTTCCTATAGTATAGTTTAAACACTTTCTTTTATAGGATGTGGATGCCATAGTCGTAAAATATATTAACTCGTGCAATGTATTCACTTAAGTTCAAAAATGAAATACATACGTACGTATAAACGTATCCTAAACGATCATACGACTGACCGAGTTTGTCGTATTTTATCGCAGAGGTGAATCCCCTACACTCTGCATCATAAATCGGGGACTCCCCGACGCCCGACATAAATCATCGAGGCTTCAGCATTTTACCGTCGCGCTGTTTCCGTGCGCCGACAGTTGTTTACGTTATCGAGCGTACACATTGTTTAAGTTCGCGCGTTCCGTTTGATCCTATAGAACGAAGTTTGTGTTTACATTAGCGCAAGTTTTCATTATCCCGTGTTTACGTTAACGAGCGTCTGCTGTATCTCAATTTCGAAATGTTTCTCGCCAATGTCGTGTAAACGGAGATCAACCCTAAAGAGACCTCGAAAGTTAATGTGAACGTCATTCGATGTTTGCAACTTCAGTAACCAATGTAACCTTGACCTTGACGCCGCAGGGGTCAAAACGTACTAACCTGGCAGTGATTCGAGAGCTGCTTCATGTGGAAGAAACCTTTCCCACACTTATCACAATGGAAATTATAGTCTTTGATATGTACGGCTCGTTTGTGCATCCTCAAGGTGTTATCCGTCTTAAACGAGAGGTCGCACATGTCGCACTTGTGCGTGTAATCCGCCATGTGAACATCCTGCCTGTGTTTCTGCATTTGCGACTTGTGGACGAACATGTTGCCGCACACGTCGCAAGGGATCGTCTTGCTTTTGTGAGCTCGATGGATGTGTCTTTTCATCTGCAGTTTGCTGGTGAAGGTTCTGTTACAAGTCAAACACCGCCTTTCTTCGAATCTGGAATGAGAATGCTGTAAGGCAAAAGCTGGAATCAGAATATGTTTAAAGGCTTACGTCTTGTGCTTAATCGTTACATCGAAAACTTGGAAAAGCTTGACGTGAAAGAAAGGAAAGCACTGAAGAGGAAAACACTTCCTTGTGGCGCTATTTTATAGGTTAGTAATGACCCGTCGATGCATGCAATGAAATACGGTACCGCTTGTCGTCCTATTCCCTTTTTAGAACTGCGTAATTCCTTCGACATTCTGATTGAAGGAAAACAGTGGCATGTTCCAATGCAACTCGGCACGGATTGCCCTGGTTCTAGGTACGTAAAATTCTACTTACAATTGTTTTGACATTGTTCGAGCAAACTGAGATGGTTTGCATTTGAAAAAAAAGAACGTTAATTTTTACAGAAAGTTACATTTTTTATCGAATAAGTTAGTAAAAAAAAAGAAAATGATACATTTAAAAAGCGTAATTTCAAAACGTTTATAGCTTTTCAACATTTTATTACTTATTATGAATTATTGGAATGTCTGCTATGCGACGATAACAAAAAACTCAAAATCAAACATGCAGTTTTTTCAATTTTGACCGTCTGAAATCGGAATAAAAAATAAAAAACTTATAATTCAAATAACTCAAAAATGGTTAACTTTTGGATAAGACATTGCCAGTAGCATCACTTGAAACTGTATCACCGCAATTGTTACAAACAGTTTTTATTGGTACTGTATCAGTTAATTCTTCCACCAATTCATCACCTTTAATCCACTCACCAACATCTGCTTGGGTAACATTTCCAAAACCCTGCACTTTTCAATTTTCTCGCGTTGTTTTTGTTCATTCTGAAATGGTACTCACGCCCGCACCCAAATCACTTGCCACGTTTTTGAGCAAATCACCTCTATCTAAACGTCTGATTGCCTCAAAATTATGTTCTATGGTAATAACAAAGCGTTTACATTTATTTCTATGCTGCTTCATCTTAGCGATTATGAACCTGAGTGAAACAAACATACACGCACAAATACCAGTGAATTCCGCAAACGCGCTTGGGGAATCACCGGCAGAGAATCTAACGACGCAAACGCCGAAAGGGGAACTACAGGCGCCGATTTCCCGAACAACATTAGTTAAAACGGAGAAATTATTGTATACGATCGGATACATGTATCGAAGTAAATAAATTCATTATTACTGAATGTCCTTTTTTTATGTCAGTATATTTCAAACAAAGTAATGAAATGTTGGAAAATATTCTATTAATCAACGTCCTTTACATTTATGTTTCTTAAGCGCCGTCTTACTAATAAAGTTATTCTCGCAGAACCCACAATGGTACGGTTTTTCACCAGTATGGTACCTGATATGAATATTCAACGCTGGCTTCTGTCTGAACCTTTTCTGACATACGGAACAACTGTACGGCTTCTCGTCTGTGTGTATCCTCATATGTGTCACCAACGTCGGTTTGGCTGCGAAAGCGTTCCCGCAAATATTACACTCATACGCTTTTTCACCTGTATGCGTCCTAACGTGTGTTTTCAAGCTGAACTGGCTAGTCACTACCTTTCCACAAATGTCACAGATAAAGTTCTTCTTGCCTGATGTGTGTTCAGCCTTGTGCCTTGCGAAACTGCTTCGGTCATGGAACACTTTAGGGCAATCAGGACAGGGAAAGTCTCGCTTTTTGTAGTTAGGATCGTGCAGAAGTTCGTGGCGATTCAAGCTCTGCAGCGATCTGTAAGGCTTCTCGCAGCACTTGCATCTGAAGTATATGTGTTCATGGGCGACTTGATGATGAATCCGTAATTCTTTTCTAAGGAAGAAGCCCTTGTCACATTTGTCACAAGTGAACGTGTAGTTTTTTAAGTGCATTATTCGCTTGTGATTGTTGAGGGTATGCACAGTCTTGAAGCTAGCTTCGCACATGTCGCACTTTTGATCATAGTTTGCCAGATGTACGGACTGCTTGTGTTTCAGCATGATGTTCCTCAACGAGAACATTTTGTTGCACACATCGCAAGCTATGTTCTTTTTCCTGTGGGCTCTGCCATGACACCTGAGCTTTTTCTTAGACTGGAACAGTTTTCCGCATTGAACACATGCGAGACATTTGCCCTTCAGGACTTTTGGATCCCTGGAATCAAATTGGGTCGTGAATTCAAGAATCTCATAACATCATCTTAGGATATAAAGACCCTGAAAGGTCTTAAAATAAGATGCAAACATGAAAATGTAAATAAATGAAAATATTTACCGTCAAAAACTATTTCAAGTTCCATATGTTGAAATAATGGAATTGGACTGTCTCTAAGTGTATTATTATCATTATTATTATTATCGCAAAATGAAGGCGCAAATGCTGGCGTCAGATCCTCTGAAAGACCTCTCCAGCATGTATCTTTGGTTGTTACGACTTGACTACAACGCCAAGATTAGATTAACTAGAGACTGCCGAGGTGTAAGACACAATACGCTGATGGTTGCAAGGGTAGAAATCAACTATCTGTCCATTGACGAACAATGTCAATATCTCGCTCAAGCAGAGCAGAGCTTGTTGCAAATCTTCGTATCCTCGGCATAAGCAGAACATGTGGAGGACTACGAGGTCACTTGTGTACAAAAGGAAGAGCATGGGACCTAAGACTGAGCCTTGGGAACTCCGCTTGCCACACGATGGAGAGAAGACAGTAACACTGACGCGTACAGAAAAAATTCTCCCTGTGAGGAAAGTCTGGTTTCTATTTATTTTTTACTGCATAGATCGATTAGTATGTAAGATATTCTGCCACAGTATCAAAAAGATACTGGAGGCGATCCCCATATGGTTTTCATTCTCGATGTGCTTTGTATATTGCTACAGAATTCGGTGTTTCGTCTTTAAACAAAATTGTATGATTCTCACTTCCTGCTTGCTCACTACGACCGTAATCATCATCGTCTTCGTTCACTACCTTCATCTTCATTCCTGGTCATTTCGCTCCCAATCTCTTTCCCTTCCTCATTTAAATCTTTGTCATCTTCACTAGCTTTAGGGTCAGTAACATTGTTTGTTCGAGCCGAATATTCGTTCCTGGTAATTTCGCTCCCCCTCACTGCATCAACATCTTTCCCTTCATCATTGAAATGTTCATCAACTTCATTCGATAGTGTGATAAGATTATTGCATTTAATAAGTATTCTTTATTGATGGCTCCTTCTAACTTCATTTTACACCTGTTCTCTAGAATTTCTAACGTTGGTACTAAGTATAAGTAATCCTCCCCAGATTCCAACTTCATTGTATCTATTTTAGTTATTTTGTTGGCATGTTGAAACAATTTTTGTATTTTCATTGATATAATATTCAGACCTCCATTTCTTCCTACGAACATATTTGTCTTGGATGTTACTTTATTTTCTACAGGTTTACACTCTATAACTTGCTTTTCATTCCCTCTCATGAATTTTTTTAAGATTCCTGGTGTACTCAAGGTCATTTGTTTGTCCATAACTTCCGTTTTCCCTTTAACTGAATTTTTGTTTGATTCTTTGGTGTACGTAAAAGTCTTCTCTGTATTCCCTTTCGTTACTGTCTATTTGTCTTTTAATTATCCATTGTTTCCAACTGAGTACATACCTGTTTGTGGAGCTACTCGTTCCATCTGCTCCTTTTTTATAGGAACTTTTTTACTTATAATGAAAACCGTCTTCTGTCCATGTTACTCATGTTTTATTTCACTTTTTAAAGCATCTTCGAAAGTTTCTTGAGTGAGTTCTGACATCTTTCTTTTCAATATAATGGGCCTTTGTTGTTCAATCACTGGCTTGTTAGCATCTGCTGCATTCAATATCACTTGTTTTTTAACATCAGTTTCTTGCGCGGTATATCTTGTTTTAACGTTTGTTCTGTCTTCCATTTTAAGATTACCTACTGAGACTCTGAATGTTCATTTTCCGATTAACCTTGGCGTATCAAGGATCATCTGCCATGATGTATCCTGAAAATAACTTCTTCAGTTTTGGAGATGTTGTGCAGAAAGAAAGTTGGTTCTGGAAGGAAAATATGGTCTTAAACTAGACTAATTGAAATATACTAAGTGACATATAAATCCGAACACCCAGTTTAAATGGTTTTATTTTAATAAAAGTTGGTGAATGTATTTATCTTACTGTAAATAACAAGTGAAAAAATTTTCAGCCTTATCAGGTGGACATTCCGGTTTTTATACTGCTTTTTTTTAATTCACTAACACTCTAAAAATGCATATTTCAGCCGCAGTAAAGAATCAACGTTTGCGGATTTTGGTTCTTGACATCCTTTACGATCGGTTACGATGCCTAGAGTACGGAGACATGTACGATTTTGTCAACTTAGTGAGTTTGATAGGGGCCGTATAGTGGGACTTCGGGAAGCTGGACTTTCTTTTCGGGCAATTGCAGTTAGAGTGCAAAGCTGTGTAGACACTGTGGTTAGGTGTTGTCAGGCATGGCTTCGAGAAGGCCGTACGCAAAGAGCAAGGGGCACTGGACGCCGCCGTATAACAACAGACCGTGAAGATCGCCGCCTAAGATTATTGGCCTTAAGGGACCGTTTCTCCACTACCAGGTCCATTGCAAATGAATGGTTTGCAAAACACGGAAGACCTATTGGCATGCGAAGTGTTTACCGACGAATGAGAAGTGTTGGCTTGTTTTCATACCGGCCACACTGGGTCCTCCCTTTAACTCGAGAACACCGACGTAATCGCCTTGAGTGGTGCAGACAACGGTCACTCTGGGATCAGGAATGGAACAGTATTGTCTTTAGTGACGAGTCTCGATTTTGTTTAGGCGTGCACGATGGTCGTGCCAGGGTTAGAAGACGACGTGGTGAAAGGAGGAATCCACAGTTTTTTGTTGAAAGACATGTTCATCACACTGTTGGAGTTATGGTTTGGGGTGCTATAGCTTATGGTTCCAGGTCACCTTTAATCTTCATCAGAGGTAACATGAACGCGCAGCGTTATATCCACGAAGTTCTAGAACCCCATCTTTTACCCTATCTTGACACCCTGGCAGATCCAACTTTCCAACAAGATAATGCCCGACCACATGTTGCAAGAGTCACAATAGACTTCTTTCAACATAACACATTGTTACCATGGCCACCAAGATCTCCCGACTTATCCCCAATTGAGCACGTGTGGGATATGATGGGTAGGAGATTGCTCAATTTGCAACGTCCTCCTCAGACTCTAGAAGCACTACGAGAGGAGTTGGTGGTTGCCTGGAATGAGATACCACAGGAGGACATTGACCACCTGATCAGAAGCATGCCTAGGCGCGTTGGAGAATGCGTAGCACATCAGGGTGCACCCACACATTATTAAAGGTCAAAGGGCTTTAAAGCAGTGCAATCATTTTGAAATTTTTATCATTTACTTATTATGCTTCATTAAGTACGTATACAAAATTTTATTAAAATAAAACCATTTAAACTGGGTGTTCGGATTTATATGTCACTTAGTATATGTATTTATATGATGACCTCGGATGGGTTAGAAACCTTCAATGCCATTTAATGTTTTACAGAAAACAATATCAATGCAAAAATGCATGCAGTCGATTTGTCTTTATTTTAAAAAACTTTCTCGTGTCGAAACTTTGTCATGAAGAAATTACATATGGATTAAATGGAAGCTTTAACACAGGTATAACACTGTTTGCATTTGGTATAATGTAAAACTATAAATAAGATTACATGACTTACACATACTGTATTTTTATAGAAGTGGATCTATATTCGATTATTACATTCTGGGATAATTTCTGAATATATGAGATTTTATATAGAAAACAGTATTCTGCTGCTTGAACATCTATCATTAATTTCTGTAGGTCACATTTGTTAACGTTCCATTTTTAAAATGAAAGATTTTGAAAAGTGGAGATTTTTAAAGACCTGAAAATCTAGAATATTTTTTCTGCTCTTTACACTGAAAATTGATTTATTGAGAATTTTGAGAATTTTTAAAATCATGGAAATATTAACAATTCAAAATTAAATTGTTGATTGTTTTAAACATATTGTAAATGTCGACAAATCTCGAGCTGTTTAAACATTTTCCAAATGTTGAAAATCTGTTGAAAGCCTACTGAAAAAAAATATACACAAAACACAATATAAAACTGTAATTATTTTTTATTAAATAATTTAAAAAGATCAGTCTCATCACTTAATTTACAAACCTCGTATCTCTGTAAAATGCTTAAAACAGTCCAGAATTTAATAATAATTAGCGTCTTTTATTTGTAATATTCTTACAGGAGGCGAGATTTAGATAATATATCTATTCTATCATCTAATAATACAAGATGTAAAAAAACAGAATTTGTTGAAAATTAATACCTGTATATAATAACGACAGAATAGAGTATAATCTAAGTGAAGGCATAAGGGAAATATGAGGCCACTTATGGGTTACAACAGATTTCGCTGCTGATCAAGTAAAACTTCTTTCACTTTTTTCTTGAATTTGGGTAATGGAATTCGATATATGATCATACTTTCTGAGAACATTTACATGTCTGCAATATGTATTCATGATACTTCTCATTTTTTATACCAACATATTTGTCTTCAAAGGGTTCAAACGAAGATTATGACTACTACTGAACTTTTCAATTTGGGTAAGATCTCGATAAATTTTATTATCTGCTGTTTCCAAGTCATTACTCCTAAATGAATAAAAAATTTGAGTATCGCCTGCAAAAAATTGTATGCTGCATGATTTTACCTCTATTTCTAAATAGGTATATAATGAAAATAATAGGGGTCCTAAGACTGATCCCTGTGGTACCCCGGAACAAATTTTTTGTTCGGTAGAGTACTGTTGATTTATACGAACTTTTTGATACCGATTTACAAGGTAGGTTTGAATAAACGAAAGAGGTTTTTCAGAAAAAAAAAATGTGTGTGTGCTAAAGCTCCTCTAGTGCGATCTCATATGCTTATTCCTCCACTGCTTCGTGGTGAACGTCTTCTTACAAACATAGCATTCAAGTCATCACTCCTAAATGAACAGAAAATTTGAGTATCGCCTGCAAAAAATTGTATGCTGCATGATTTTACCTCTGTTTCTACATCTGAGATATATAATGAAAATAATAGGGGTCCTAAGACTGATCCCTGTGGTACCTCGGAACAAATTTTTTGTTCGGTAGGGTACTGTTGATTTAGACGAACTTTTTGATACCGATTTACAAGGTAGGTTTGAATAAACGAAAGAGGTTTTTCAGAAAAAAAAAATGTGTGTGTGCTAAAGCTCCTCTAGTGCGATCTCATATGCTTATTCCTCCACTGCTTCGTGGTGAACGTCTTCTTACAAACATAGCATTCAAGTCATTACTCCTAAATGAACAGAAAATTTGAGTATCGCCTGCAAAAAATTGTATGCTGCATGATTTTACCTCTGTTTCTACATCTGAGATATATAATGAAAATAATAGGGGTCCTAAGACTGATCCCTGTGGTACCTCGGAACAAATTTTTTGTTCGGTAGAGTACTGTTGATTTATACGAACTTTTTGATACCGATTTACAAGGTAGGTTTGAATAAACGAAAGAGGTTTTTCAGAAAAAAAAAATGTGTGTGTGCTAAAGCTCCTCTAGTGCGATCTCATATGCTTATTCCTCCACTGCTTCGTGGTGAACGTCTTCTTACAAACATAGCATTCAAGTCATCACTCCTAAATGAACAGAAAATTTGAGTATCGCCTGCAAAAAATTGTATGCTGCATGATTTTACCTCTGTTTCTACATCTGAGATATATAATGAAAATAATAGGGGTCCTAAGACTGATCCCTGTGGTACCTCGGAACAAATTTTTTGTTCGGTAGGGTACTGTTGATTTAGACGAACTTTTTGATACCGATTTACAAGGTAGGTTTGAATAAACGAAAGAGGTTTTTCAGAAAAAAAAAATGTGTGTGTGCTAAAGCTCCTCTAGTGCGATCTCATATGCTTATTCCTCCACTGCTTCGTGGTGAACGTCTTCTTACAAACATAGCATTCAAGTCATTACTCCTAAATGAACAGAAAATTTGAGTATCGCCTGCAAAAAATTGTATGCTGCATGATTTTACCTCTGTTTCTACATCTGAGATATATAATGAAAATAATAGGGGTCCTAAGACTGATCCCTGTGGTACCTCGGAACAAATTTTTTGTTCGGTAGAGTACTGTTGATTTAGACGAACTTTTTGATACCGATTTACAAGGTAGGTTTGAATAAACGAAAGAGGTTTTTCAGAAAAAAAAAATGTGTGTGTGCTAAAGCTCCTCTAGTGCGATCTCATATGGTTATCCCTCCACTGCTTCGTGGTGAACGTCCTCTTACAAACATAGCATTCAAGTCATTACTCCTAAATGAACAGAAAATTTGAGTATCGCCTGCAAAAAATTGTATGCTGCACGATTTTACCTCTGTTTCTACATCTGAGATATATAATGAAAATAATAGGGGTCCTAAGACTGATCCCTGTGGTACCCCGGAACAAATTTTTTGTTCGGTAGAGTACTGTTGATTTATACGAACTTTTTGATACCGATTTACAAGGTAGGTTTGAATAAACGAAAGAGGTTTTTCAGAAAAAAAAATGTGTGTGTGCTAAAGCTCCTCTAGTGCGATCTCATATGCTTATTCCTCCACTGCTTCGTGGTGAACGTCTTCTTACAAACATAGCATTCAAGTCATTACTCCTAAATGAACAGAAAATTTGAGTATCGCCTGCAAAAAATTGTATGCTGCATGATTTTACCTCTGTTTCTACATCTGAGATATATAATGAAAATAATAGGGGTCCTAAGACTGATCCCTGTGGTACCTCGGAACAAATTTTTTGTTCGGTAGAGTACTGTTGATTTAGACGAACTTTTTGATACCGATTTACAAGGTAGGTTTGAATAAACGAAAGAGGTTTTTCAGAAAAAAAAAATGTGTGTGTGCTAAAGCTCCTCTAGTGCGATCTCATATGGTTATCCCTCCACTGCTTCGTGGTGAACGTCCTCTTACAAACATAGCATTCAAGTCATTACTCCTAAATGAACAGAAAATTTGAGTATCGCCTGCAAAAAATTGTATGCTGCACGATTTTACCTCTGTTTCTACATCTGAGATATATAATGAAAATAATAGGGGTCCTAAGACTGATCCCTGTGGTACCCCGGAACAAATTTTTTGTTCGGTAGAGTACTGTTGATTTATACGAACTTTTTGATACCGATTTACAAGGTAGGTTTGAATAAACGAAAGAGGTTTTTCAGAAAAAACAAATGTGTGTGTGCTAAAGCTCCTCTAGTGCGATCTCATATGGTTATTCCTCCACTGCTTCGTGGTGAACGTCTTCTTACAAACATAGCATTCAAGTCATTACTCCTAAATGAACAGAAAATTTGAGTATCGCCTGCAAAAAATTGTATGCTGCACGATTTTACCTCTGTTTCTACATCTGAGATATATAATGAAAATAATAGGGGTCCTAAGACTGATCCCTGTGGTACCTCGGAACAAATTTTTTGTTCGGTAGAGTACTGTTGATTTATACGAACTTTTTGATACCGATTTACAAGGTAGGTTTGAATAAACGAAAGAGGTTTTTCAGAAAAAAAAATGTGTGTGTGCTAAAGCTCCTCTAGTGCGATCTCATATGCTTATTCCTCCACTGCTTCGTGGTAAACGTCTTCTTACAAACATAGCATTCAAACGGTTTTTCGCTTGCACTCATATGCGACCGTTTGTGTACCGACAGGTTTTTCGAGTTTTTGATAGTTTTTCCGCAAACGTCACACACAGCTGGCTTGTTGTACTTTTTTCTGATCCCTTGGTGTCTGGCATCGTGAGTTGCTTTTGCGGCCGCGTATACGAATTTTCCACATATTTCGCACAGTTTGTAATCATGCATGAACTTATGTTTCTTAGCTGCCTTACGAGTATCGAAGAACGTTTGGCACCGCTTGCAGAAACATCGATTTCCTTTTGTAACATCTTGATGAAGGTATTTAAAATGTAGGTGCAGCATATCCGCAGGTAACGATTTGTTACAATACCTGCATTCCCGAATGAAATATCCATCGTTGAGCGTTGTAGCGTTACACTCATCTATTTCTTTTTTATCGTATAGATGGAAACACGAGTGAAACTTAAGGCGGGTATTTGTTATATTTTTCTGACATACCGGGCAGTAACTTGCATATCGTCCATCACATCTATCGATATTACTTTCGGTTATACATCGTACCGCTGCTCTGTTAAATCGGATAACATTAACGTAGATGCTATTAACATGTACAAGATATTCTGCCACGGCATCAAAAACGCATTCACAATAAACACACTGGAAACGATCTCCATGTGATTTTAATCCCCAATATACATTGTTTGTCACATCTGATTTTAGACTAGTTGTTTCGTCATCATCGCAATCATCTTCACTGCCGTTAGGATCAACATTGTCTTGTGGTGACGAATTTTCGTTGCTGGTCATTTCATCTTTCATTTTCTCATCGAAATCGTCATCAGCTCCACTCGATAGTGTAAGATTGTTTTGTTGTACGGATTTGATATTTGTCACTGAAAGTGCTATCTGTAGAGTCTTATCTAAGGTCTCTTTATTAATGACTCCTGAATTTCCAGGGTCCGACTTTATTGTATGAACTTCATTATTTTTAACCAATTCTTGTCCTTCATTCAAAAATTCTTTCATATCTATCATTTGTTTTACTTCCATTAAAGGTGCATCTATACAATTTTCTGCAGGTGCACTCTCTATAACCTGAGTGCCGCTACTTTCCGTGCCTTTTTTTGAGATTTCTTGTGTTTCTACAGTCATTGATTTGACCATAGTTTGCGTTTTTTCTACAATTGGCTTTTTCTTTGATAATAATAGTGGTGATTTATATGTACGCATTGTCTTATTGACTGACGTTCCTTGGTCTTGTAACAATTCATCAACTATCTCATTTTGCACATCCTTTTTACTTATCCTGAAAACCTTCTTCAGTCCACTGTGCTCGCGTTTTATTCCTCTTTCTGCATCTTCGGATGGTATGGTATGGTATGGTGTATGCTTTTCAATATCCGGCGCTTGTTTCTCGTGTGGTATGTTTGGTTTTAACGTTCGTGATCGCGAATCTCCGGAAGTGTGGCCAACTGTTGATTTGGAACCGCACCCGGATGCTTTTCGATGAGCTAAAATCTTCTGCGGCGTATCAAAGAGCGTGCGACACGAGGTACACTGGAAATACTTTCTTCCTATTTGAAGTTTACCGAAAATATCAAATTTTAATTTGCCACCGCACATCGCCTTTCCCGACGAATCTTTTTTCTGGTGCGTTAAAATCTTCTGTTGCGTATCAAACAGCATATGGCACGAGTTACACTGAAAATACTTTCTTCTTTTTTGGAGTTGTGCAGAAACGAGGTTGATTCTGGAAGGAAAAGATTCTCTTAGGTAATTATGGAACGGGTATTTACATGATAACCTCGGTTGGTTCCGATTTAACGTTTGAAAAGAAAAGAAATTCCGGTGCAAGCATTACTAAAAATCATTCTCTATTCTATAAAAAAGCCCACAAAACAAATGAGTGAAGAAGAAAATACATAGAGGTTAAATGAGAATATTGCCTTTGTTTTGCATTCTGTATTTGTACTAAAAACAAGATGACCTCGGTTTGACATATCGTTTTTTGTCATTGTGGGTCAATTTTCGATAATTACAGTTCTGGGATCATTTGTAAAAAGTATGGGGTTGTTTTATAATGAAGAAAACAGTATTCTCTCTCTTTAACATCTACTAACAATTTCTGTAGTGTTCTCAACAAGTGTTTCAGTAGAATATAGGAAATATGCGAAACATTCCAGAATTGGATCGGATTGGATTGTTTATTTTTAAGATAAATAAACGTTTATACTTTTAAAAAATAATAAACATCGAGTTGACTCACCATGCTTCACCAACAAGTTAGGTGATTTGTTTTTGATGCCGAAAAGCTAGTAAAAGTGAGTGGTGTATAATTATAGTCCCACTACTTTTGAATAAGCTCTTTATTCTTTATTTCTGTTTGTTGTATCACCTCTCGTGTTTTCAAAGTTGAGTCATTTATTTTAACTGCTTGTATTACTTGTCGAAAGGAGTTCACATATCAAGTATCGCTTATATAAAAGTTGCATAATAAAAGAAATAGTTAAAAACGTAACATTTTTGAAAATAAGAATGTTATTACATAGATTTTTTGATATTATCGAACACTGCCGTGTGAAATCTCAGCGTTTTTGATTTATTACTCTTATCATTTATCAAAATTTGGTAAACTTTTTGTGTTATTGAGCCGTATTCATGAAACAAATGATATTCTTGTACTTGCAAATTTTGAAGGAAATTCTCCAGATGGTATTTATAATAATCATCGGCCCCACGGATGTTTGTAAATTTAGTTATCAGACTTCGTGATACAGGATATTTAAAAGAACAACGAGGAGGTCACGCTAGAAGACATGCTCAACCTGAAATTTTTTTAGAAATATAAATAACAGTTTAAACCGACTCTCCTATTATACAACTTTGATATAGGTGATTTTTGGTATATTATCTTCTTGTGACGAGTTCTACAAGAGCTTAAAATAAATGACTCATCTTTGAAAGCACCCTGTATAAAGTTACATTTAGGCTCACTAAAGAAAACACGGAGATTGTTGGTGGGGTTATAAAGGGTTGTCCAATAGGGACGCAGGAAAGTAAACGTCAATTTGACATAGACGCCATCTTTGTTTTCTGTCACCGACATGTCATTTTGTTAGTTGAATGTTTACCAGTGATCGCTATGGAGTCGTATTCGATTGAAGACCGGATTAAAGTTATTCAAGAGCACTACAAAAATGGTGCAAAAATAAAAAACTCGTTTCGCGCGCTTCGTGAACATTTCGGTCGCAACAACCGCCAAAACGAAACAACCATCGGTCGTCTGGTGCGTAAATTCGAGGCAACAGGTTCTGTGGCAAATCTGCCAGTCTCTGGCCGGCCAAGGAGCGTTCGCACACCGGAAAATATTGCTGTTGTGAAGGAGAGTGTGAGAGACGATCCAAAACAATCAACAACGCGTCGATCCCAAGAATTGGGCACTTCGAGAACCAGTTTGCTCCGCATTCTCCACAATGATTTGAATGTACACGCCTACAAGATCCAATTGACGCAGGAGCTGCGTCGGGCCGACCATTTTTCGCGCCGAACGTTCTCAGATTGGCTCCTTGAACACCGCCAAATTGATGCCAATTTTTCATCAAAAATCATGTTCAGCGAAGAAGCGCATTTCACTTTGAATGGGACAGTAAACAAGCAAAACTGCCGCATCTAGGCAAACGAAAATCCCCGTGAGTATCAAGAGCAGCCGATGCATCCTCAAAAAGTGACTGTGTGGTGTGCTGCATTGTGTTCAAAAGGCATCATCGGACCTTACTTTTTCGAAAATGCGGCCGGGGACACCGTTACCGTCAATTCTGAGCAATATCACGTGATGATAGAGGACTATTTTTTGCCGCAACTTCAAGGAATGGATATGGACGATGTTTATTTCCAACAAGACGGTGCAACATGCCACACAACCAACGTCAATATCCATCGATTGCAGTCCTTCTTCGGTGATCGCGTGATTTCGCGCAGAGGAAATGTGCCATGGCCACCAAGATCGTGCGATTTGACTCCCTTGGACTTCTTTTTATGGGTATATTTGAAAAGCAAACTCTACGTCAACCAACCAGCCACCCTCCAAGAACTCAAAAACAACATCATTGCCGAGATAAATGCCATAGAAACGACCATGTTGCAAAATGTCATTGAAAATTTCGACCATCGCGTGGACGTCTGTAAATCCAGTCGTGGTGAACATTTGAGCAATATTATTTTTCATACATAAATGGTATAAATGAGCCTTCAAAATAAAGTACCCAACTTGATTTCAATATCAATCTTTCTTGTTTTAATATGCGTTTACTTTCCTGCGCCCATAGTTATACTCTCCAGTTTATACTAATGTGATGTCATATGGTTATCCCTCCACTGCTTCGTGGTGAACGTTTTCTCGCAAATAAAGCATTCAAATGGTCTTTCGCTAGCGCTCATGTGCGTTCTTTTATGAACCGCCATGTTTTTTCGGTCTCTTATAGTTTTTCCGCAAATGTCACACACAGACGGAGTCGGGTTCAGATCAGATCGTGTTTTCCCTTTATGCCTAAGATAATGGCTTCCACCTGAACCGATCACAATTCTTCCGCATATTTCGCACAATTTACGTTGGTGCATACTTTGCTTGTGCCTTTCAAAGTCGCGCTTAACCTCGAAATACGTTTGGCAACACCTGCAAAAATACGCAGCCAGTTTGACGACATCCGAATGGAACATTTTTGTATGTGCTCTCAAACAATCAATAGGTACTGATTTCTGACAATACGTGCAGTTACAAATGAAACTTTTATCAATAAGTGTAGTTGTTACACAATTTTCTATTTCTTCTTTGGTGAATATATGAAAACACCTGTGAGACAGAAAATGTGCCTGTCGTAAGTTTTGTTGACACACAGGACAATAAGGCACACCCGCCGTACCAGAAAAATCTGTATCACTCTGAGTAACAAAATCAACAGTTTCTGTGCGGAATATGATAATAACAACGTTGATACTATCACGATGTGTGAAAAATTCGTTCTCGGTTTGAAAAATAGTTTTACACTGAATACATTCGAAAAACTCCCCCTTCTTTGTCATAGGTGGTTCGTACTTGACTTTACGATTAATTGTTGGTACTTCGTCTTGCATGAAAGCACTTTGATTTTTTGTTGCTCTTTCATTTTTGGTTTCTACCTTTTCTGCTTTATATTTAACTTGGGGAATTTGAACAGGAACAAAGTCCATTCTGAAAAAATATATTCTGTATAGTAGATAGTCTTACAGGTTTTGGCACAAAATTCATAGGCTTTAATTTTCACAAACAAAATAATATCAAGTTGCCTTAGGAAACAAAAGTTTGTTCACTTACTTTACTGTCAGTTGAGTAGATAGGGTTTGTATGTTCTGGGACGCCCTTGAGCGCCGACCTTCGGTGCCAAACGACCTTGAGAGCTGACCTTCGGTGAGAACCTTGAAATGTAACCTTGAAACGTGACCTTGAGTTTCCAAGTGACCTTGAAGTGTGACCTTGAGTTTTTTGAGTGACCTTGAGTTTCCGAGTGACCTTGTAGTGTGACCTTGAGTTTTCGATTAACCTTGAAGTGTGACCTTGGGTGTTCGAGGTCATATATGTTCAAGGTCACTCGGAAACTCAAGGTCACACTTCAAGGTGGCTCGGAAACTCAAGGTCACTAGAAAACTCAATGTCACACTTCAAGGACACTCGGAAACTCAAGGTCACCCTTCAAGGTTAATCGAAAGCTCAAGGTCACATTTCAAGGTCACTCGAAAAAATCAATGTCACACTTCAAGGTCAATCGGAAAATCAAGGTCACACTTCAAGGTCACTCGAAAAATTCAAGGTCGCACTTCAAGGTCACTTGGAACTCAAGGTCACGTTTCGAGGTTACATTTCAATGTTGGCACCGAAGGTCAGCTCTCAAGGTCGTTTGGCACCGAAGGTCGGCGCTCAAGGGCGTCCCAGAACATACAAACCCTATCTACTCAGTTGACATTCAAATATCGAAAGAGACTTAAATGCCCCAAATAAAAAAAGTATTTCACTTTGAGTAATTCTGGAATAAGAGGAAACGGACAACGGAAAGAAACGCGAAATTTGTAGATAAAATCCTTGTCACGTGCGCGATTTCTACCAACCTTTTAAAGGAAGAGTGAGAGGTGAAGCTTTGAATAGTCAATAGAGAATTTGTGGGTTTTACTGGCTAGGAAAGTTCATCATAGAGGCTGAAAAGCCCAAGATGAAGAACAATCACGTCGGCGGATTTACGAAAAACTGATAGAAATTTATCTGAATTCCGTCCAGGACATTTGAAGAAAGTTGCGTCTGGTAAAGTATAGCTTAAGTAATTGTAATTTATGATAATTAGTTAGTGTTTGAATAAATTTATAAATCCGGTAAATATTTTGTGCCAAAACTTAGTGTTGAACATTCAATACTGCATCGCTGTTTATCTCTGAAATTTAAACGGATGCATTTGGGTTCATAACCAATGTACAACAGGGAAAACGTTATACAAATTGATAAATAATCACTTAATTCCTTCCATATTCCATGTTTGATAAATGAGTCAGAAAACTAGACAAAAAATAAATTTATTATCACATTTTCACAACTAGTTGGTCATAGTATCTCCCTTGTGAGACTTCATGTGATTGTCCCTCGACTGCTTAGTAGTGAACGTTTTTCCGCAAATCATACACTGGAAAGGCTTAATCTCGGCATGACTCCTCATATGGACCACCAGATTATCTCTTCGCTTGAAATGCTTGCCACAAGTGCTGCAGATAAACTTTGCTTCGTTCGAATGGATAACAATATGCTTCCGAAGACTGTCTCTGAATGTGAAGAACTTATCACATATCGAACACTTGTACCTTTTGACGTTCTCATGGCTGTCTACGTGAAGTTGCGTTTCGTCCGACAGCATTTGTTTGCCGCAAACATGGCACAAGAATTGTTCGTGGAATAAACGCTTGTGCTTTTTGACATCTTTTGAGCCAGAAAAGGTCTTTTGGCAATATGGACAGGTGTGTAACATTTTTTTAGGATGGTTCCTTTTGTGATGAGTTTTCCTGAACGATACTGGCATCGCTTTGCCACACAGTTCGCAAACTACGATAAAGGTAGCATCATTCGTCACTTGTGCAGCGTTTTTTTCTTGTTGATTTTTGGTTAGCGTGTGGAAGCATTGATGCTGAGCGATTAAATCATATTTCAATGTACTTCTACAGCTCACGCAAAACAATAGTGTTCCTTGACAGTATTTGTGGTTTGTATCACAGAATTCTTGACAAGATTCACAGAATTGCAGGTATGTACAGGTCGCTTCTTGTATATGCTGCTCAGCTTCGAGTGCTGATCCAAAGATCAGCGTGCAAAATTGGCATCTGTACTGCATAGTACATCCATTTTTAGGCTTGTCCTTACCATCTAGTTCTCTGAATTGATCTGTAGTTAGATGTTCACACGTATGAGATTCAGCCGCGTGCATCTTTATATGACAGAATGCGCAAAGTTTTAAAACTTTATTTGAACTGCAAATATCAAGTAGTTTCTTCGACACTACTTTAATACTGGTTGGCTCATGAGGTACAGCTCTGAAACGCAAAACAACACCAGGTAAGAACACATAACCTCAAATCAAAGAAGTTAAGACTAAGGGCCAAATTCACCAACAACAGTCCGTTATTCTCCACCAATAGGGTAACAGACCGTCAGATACAGCGAATAAGCTTCAAGTTCCAATCAACAAATTTTAGCAACCAACAGCTATGAAATGTTGGAAACAAAATACTTCATTTACTTGCCGTTCATCAGAACCATTATGGCACCTTAGATTGATATTCCCACAAAACCATATTTTTCGTTGTTCAGGAACTGAACAAACATCCACACTATATTCACAGCGATTAAGAATTTCCCAAATATACGCCTTAAAGCTACCAGCTACCAGTACACAGTCTAGGTTATATTTATATTAGACATTATTTGAATACGGCTGATTATTGCATTTCAAGGAGTGACATATGTGTGGGATCTGTCAACTCTTGGTACCAGTCACAAAACATATACTCTGAGGGTTAATTCCATGCTATTCAATGACAACACGGTGACTTGTGTGGTTGTCAGCGGCCATTTTGTAAGGGTGCGACAGGGTTGCCAGATTGTGCAGTAATATCCCGTTTCACCCTCCTGGTCTCAGTGGAGTAAGTTAGTGCACTGATTGCAACGGTTAGATGATACCAAAAATATTTTCATAAATAGGAGATTTTTGGACTTAAAAGCCATTATCTGTGAAACATTTTTCATAATTTTTTGTCTATGTCCATAGTAATTGGGGAGATGTAGGGATTGACACGACTTACGCATATTATCTGTGTTTTAAGATGGAGAGGACATAATGTTTTTATTGCTTTGAAGAAATTCATTAACCCATAAATTAATAAATGATTACTATTATGACGTAAAGGAAAATGAGGAATTGGATGGAATGTATTTTATATTCTATTTTCTTGCAAAATACAGACAAATCCACACTATTCAACAGGATGTAATATTTTTCAGTATTTGAAGTTGGTAAATTCGAGAGTGCCATGCATTAACAAACGTCCAAATCTGCTGCCAAATTTAACAGCTAGAAAATCGACCTATTATTTGCTGCATTCCCATTCGCTGAGGGGGATAACGGATTGTTAAATGTAAACCTATGACATATATCAAAATACATGAAAGTTGTCCTGTTTTTTCTGTACAAAAGCATCATGTTTTGGAATCAAAAAGTGGTCTTGTTTATAATACAGTCGAATTTTCACGATTTTATTCAATATTTCAATAGAAATCACTGATATTTTCCCATTGGTCCATAATATTAATGTTGGTGAAATCGGCCCTTAATCTACCAAAAATCAATGAAGTTTTTGAATGAGGTATTTTCGATGATTGAATACGAATAGTTTCAATTTTTAAAAGACAAATACCAGTGCCAAACGATAATGTATTTACTTTTTCAAAATAGCACCACTTACCTTGTCGGTTTGAACGTGTAACATTTTCAGAACAGATTGTGATAAAACTGGAGCTACTTTTCGGTTATACGAGTACTTGTATGTCGACCGGAAATTATAACAAGGCACGCACTCGTTAAAAAAGCAGCAGAAATACTCAAAATAATTTATTAAAGCGATATATACAGAACCAACAAGTAAAGCACTTTGAGTGCAAGGCGTAAAATATCTAAAAACTGAAACAAATCAGTTGTTACAACCATACATAATTTAGATTTTTGTATAAAATAAAATATCACAAAATATAAAGGAAGCGAATCATATATGAATAACATGCATATTGTAGAATAATATTTAAAATATACTCGTACCTTCAATGTATAATTTTTATGTATTTCATAATCACAATACTCTTCGTCTCAAGGACATCTGACATAAAATATATCTCTCAGATGATTGACTTGAACATCTGTGCTGATGTAAAATGTTGCCAACTTTTTGCATTTGACTAGTAACTATCAATCTTCAAAAACATACTTGACAAAATGAATTTGACTTTTGCTGGCCGACCTTATTTTGTTTCTATAACTCGTAATTCATTTGAAATGCAATCCTTTGTCGTAGCAACGAAAAAGCTCCAATCTTCACGTGAAGGTGAACATAGACTAAGTGACATATAAATCCGAACACCCAGTTTAAATGGTTTTATTTTAACAAAAGTTGGTGAATGTATTTATCTTACTGTAAATAACAAGTGAAAAAATGTTCAGCCTTATCAGTTGGACATTCCGGTTTTTATACTGCTTTTGTTTAATTCACTAACGCTCTAAAAATGAATATTTCAGCCGCAGTAAAGAATCAACGTTGGCGGATTTTGGTTCTTGACATCCTTTACGATCGGTTACGATGCCTAGAGTACAAAAGACCTGTACGATTTCGTCAACTTAGTGAGTTTGATAGTGGCCGTATAGTGGGACTTCGGGAAGCTGGACTTTCTTTTCGGGCAATTGCAGTTAGAGTGCAAAGAAGTGTAGACACTGTGGTTAGGTGTTGTCAGGCATGGCTTCGAGAAGGCCGTACGCAAAGAGCAAGGGGCACTGGACGCCGCCGTAGAACAACAGACCGTGAAGATCGCCGCCTAAGATTATTGGTCTTAAGGGACCGTTTCTCCACTATACTACAACTATTTAAAACTGTAATGACTCATACGCGTGATCAACACGTGATCAGAGCTCGATCCCGGCTTCCTTCCAGTACAGCCGTATAGCGTACGACATATGTCGTTTCTGTGGCTTTGCGGTGGTCAACAGCACAGACAGAGATGGAAATAATGGCTGATTGTTCTCCGCCGGTAGAACCAATGAAATCAAAGACGCGCCTCGACCGGCAGACTCATAGGCGTCGGCAACGCATTGGAACGTGTGTCGTTGAGCGATCGCATATTGTGTGTTTTTATAAGAATTGTTGTGTGATTGTTATTGTTGTATTTTCTGTGGTTACTGTTTTGGTTATACTTAACCATGGAGAGTACAAATGGCACGAGTGGAAATACTGAAAGCCAGGGAACAAGTAGACGGCTTCGTAAAGCACTGAAGAGGGACGCGAAAGAAATCGTGTTCAATTATCTGAACAGAACTATGTCGCAGGGAGATGCACTCGCGCGTTGTGAAAGTATGACAGGCGTTCCAGAGTGGACCATTCGCAGGGTGGTGCATGAAAAGAAGAAAACTGGAGCTACTACTGATCCAAAGTTTAATTTGAAGGGACGAAAGGCCGTTAAATTGGATGACGATAGCAAAATGGCGTTAAGGCGAACCGTACATTCATTCTTCTTTAGGAATGAGATACCAACCCTCAAGGTTGTACATGCAGCGATCAAGGAAAATGAAATTATACCCCAAATGAGCGTCGAGGTAATGAGGAAATCCCTGCACGAAATTAATTTTCGTTACGAAACGCTTAATCGGAAGTCAGTATTGATAGAGAGACCTGAAATAGTCGCCTGGCGTCGAAAATATCTACGCGAAATGATTGAATATAGGCGACAAAGCAGAAAAATCTATTATTTGGACGAGACATGAGTAAATGCAGGTCACACAGTTAAAAAAACCTGGATAGACAAAAACGTAGTGAGTAACCGACAAGCAAGCATTTAAGGTTTGTCAACAGGTCTTCGTGGACCGTCAGGGAAGGGTCAAAGATTGATCGTAACTCATATTGGTAGCGATAGTGGCTTTTTAGAAGAGTGTGACTTGATTTTCGTCTCTAAGAAAGGAGGTGATTACCATGACGAAATGAATGCCAGCTACTTCGAGAGCTGGTTTCAAGGGGTGCTTCAGCGAGTTGAGCCCAACTCTGTGATCGTCATGGATAATGCTTCCTACCATAGTCGTCGATCCGAACGTGTACCGACTATGGGATCTCGAAAAAGTGACATGCAGCAATGGTTGCGCGAAAAAGGAATCCCGTTTGACGATTCATGTGTGAAAGCGGAATTGTATGAAAAAATGAAACAGCACAAACCTGCGAACATTAGTTACGTGACTGATGAGATGGCCCGTCAATGTGGTGTCACTGTGCTGCGGTTACCGCCCTACCACTGTGAACTGAACCCAATAGAGCTCATCTGGGCTCAACTGAAGGGTTATATTGCGCGCCATAACACAACCTTCAAATTACCAGACGTTAAGGTTTTACTTGAGACTTCCATACAGCTAGTAACGCCCGAAGCTTGGCAGAATGCTATCCGTCATGTTGTGAAGGAAGAAACAAAAATGTGGCAGCTTGACCACCTCATTGACACCATCATAGAGCCAGTTATAGTCAATTTCAACGAGGAAAGCGATAGCGACAGTTTATTACTGTCAGATGTAAGTGGAAGCGACGATGAATAAAGGTAATTCCCAAATTTTTGACTTACAATATGTTTCAAACCACTCTTTATTAAGCATGTGACAAATCTAGTTCACCCATGTTAAACATTCATACCCCGTCTATGAACAGCCGACTACTGGTAGTTAAGTGATGTTCACGTGAACATCGATGAGTCATTACAGTTTTAGATAGTTATAGTATACCAGTTCCATTGCAAATGAATGGTTTGCAGAACGCGGAAGACCTATTGGCATGCGAAGTGTTTACCGACGAATGAGAAGTTTTGGCTTGTTTTCATACCGGCCACACTGGGCCCTCCCTTTAACTCGAGAACACCGACGTAATCGCCTTGAGTGCTGCAGACAACGGTCACTCTGGGATCAGGAATGGAACAGTATTGTCTTTAGTGACGAGTCTCGATTTTGTTTAGGCATGCACGATGGTCGTGCCAGGGTTAGAAGGCGACGTGGTGAAAGGAGGAATCCACAGTTTTTTGTCAATCAAGTACTTATACAAAATTTTATTAAAATAAAACCATTTAAACTGGGTGTTCGGATTTATATGTCACTTAGTATATTTCTGGCGAAACCAAGTAGCAAAACTGTTGTAGTTATACAAATGTAAAACGTACGACTAGCCCTAAAAGGATCAAGGTCTATAAGCGGAGTTCTCGGCCTTAACGCCTAACCGCGATCAACTTGAAAGAATCATTTTTAGGTGAAAAAATCTCCGTTTATAGACCCCGTGCGTCACTTTTTACTTTGCAGGACAGCTTGATTTTCATGTTTAACCAATCCAAATCACCAAGCCACAAAAACTATCGCAACACCATCGCTTAAAACAAAAACACCTAATCAGAATATTTTTCCAAGCAGGTGAGAAGATATTTGCTCGACTATTAGAGCAGGTAAAGAATGGATGACCGCACCCAAATGGCAGGTAGCAGTTCAGCTAACCAGCCACCGCGACAGAATCTGCTTTTTACATACTACTGTTAACTCAAACTTTCAAAAAGTATCACATCTAAGCTTTTTTCGACTTTTCCAACCCCGTATGCTTCCTCAGATGATTATCCCTAGACTGTTTCGTGCTGAAGCTCTTGCCGCAGACTATACACTCGTACGAAGCTTTGTTCTCGTGCATTTTCGTATGTACCTTCAACGAATATACCATCTTGAACATTTTGTTGCATATCGTACACTGGTGTTTGAACTCATTAGTGTGCACTATCATGTGTCTGTCCAACTTGTACTTATTCGCAAAGGACTTTCCGCACTCTTGGCATTTATAGTTCCTCTTCCTGGCGTGGATATTTTTAATATGTTCAGCGATAGTATTCGTGCTGTACACTTTGCCGCAGATATAACATACAACGTCGAGCTTTTCTTTCCTTTTAGAATGCTTCTTGTATCTGTGTTGGTAGTACTCTCTGGTACTTGTAAAACGTTCGTTGCATTTCCTACATTTTCCGCCGTTTCGTATATGCAGCTTGTTCACTTTTGGCGTTTTCACGCCATGCGATATTTTCAAATGCTTAGTCATCAACTTTGTGGTTAGGCTGCATTTGCAAAACTCGCAGTATTCGAGATCCATCGTGGAATATTCGTGGAAACAAGGGTGGTTTTTGTACTCTTCATCGAGGCATTTGAAGCAAAACGCGCACCGTCGCTTAACTGTACATTTATGCAACGATGTTTCAAGAAAATGTACCTTGTGCGTTCTGCAATAGTACTGAAATTGATAATGGATGCCTTCAAGATGTGTCTGGAGGTGATCGAAATTGGGGAACATCACACTGCATCCCTCACATGCCCATCTGAAAATTTTCACAATATTAATATACCCATTTTCTCGTTCACAAAGCGCGACTTACTAGTGACAGTGACGTAAAGTTTTAAGGTGGCAGCTGGACGTGATCTTGGAAGGTTTGTTTAATTGGAATAGGGAGTCACGTGGTACCTCATTTTCTGGCTTATACCTAGGCATAGTCAAAATCACGAAGAATGACTATTACGTCATACCATAAATTGTAAGTAATCAATAGACATATGTCGATAATAAAAACACGATGTCAGGAACATATATTATAATAATGAATTTATCTTATGATTTTGCGATTATTTTTATTTTCATTTTATTCCATGGTTTTAAGTGATACCTTGAGAATAATTTTAGTGGGGAGTTTTTGTTTTGAAAAAAACAGTTTTGAGTAGAATACACCCTTAGACAGGAACACCAAAGACCAAAGTGTTATTCGAAAACAACCTAACCTGCTTTAACATAACCTAACTATTCATCTTTCAAATATCGATCGATCATGCAACATGAAAAACATCGTCTATCTTTGTCGGATGTATGCAAATTAGCAATACAGTAAATTATGTTTGTCTCTGTCTAACATATCTCAAACTTCATTAAAAATATCCCCAAATCGCTGTCGTTTATCTTCACTTCAGACTAAAATGATGACGTAATCGTCATCTTTCGTGATTTTGACTTCGAAGTTGAGTCATTTATTTTAACAGCGAGTAGATCTGATGAAAAGAAATGTTTTTTCCTTTAACATTTTTGTGGTAAAATTTAAGTAACAAAGTTATAGCCCTTTAGAAGTTTGAGTACCGCCCTGTCTCAATAATAATAGTATGTGCTCGTGTTTGGCAACAACGGATATAATCCGCCTTATCGGTTCATCCCATCGGAAACAAAAAAGCGAAAGAATTTGAAACGCTGATCACGATGTTTTTATTCAGTCAATGTGTCAGTCGGTAACGCGTGAGTGAATAGTGGTGTCTGTTGCGTGGCTCAAACGAAATAAAAAATGGCACATGTTTATGCGGATCGGTTTCCCAATCGAGTGCAACCAACCCCTCGTGTCTTTGTTAATGTAGTACAACGAGCTCGTGAATCAGGTGAGTTAAGACCTCACAGGAGAGGACATGCCGGTGCTCCAAGACCTCACGATCAAATACAGGTCCGCACTGAAATACTTGTTGGGAGGATACTTCATAAAACAAGGTAAAAATTTTTTTTACACACATATTTTGGTTTATCTTCCTTCTACAATCATTATCTGAAAATTAATGACTCAACTTCAAAGTCACCCTGTATACTTTATAACCTTACAGTAGAATGTTTCAAAATGGCGAAATGGTCGATCGTAAAAGTTTACTAACTAACCAGCTAATGGTCTTCTTTTGGAAAGACCTATCTCAGTGGGCAATAAAACACTAGACATTCGCATTGATTTTTTTTTTAAATAGATTGTTCCATTTTCATTACATATCCGACAGATCCTCCCAAGAGAAGAATATTGATATACTACGAGGCCTGTAAATTAAGTAATGGAACCGATTTTTCTCAATGTTTGAATGTATTCGACTGTCTCAAAATGAGTTCCCTTGGGGTGATTTTTCAACATCGGGAAGAGAAATAAATCACAAGGACTCAAATCAGGCGAATAAGGAGGCTGAGAAGCCACAGGAATGTTTTTACTTGTTTATTGACATCGCTGTTTTTCCCGGTAAAAGCGTTGATTGACCGTTTGGCCTTGAGGTAGAAACTATTTACGGATATCGGAGAAACAAATCAGCATGCATTTGATCTTCGAATTCGTCTTTATTGTCTTTTTTGGGCCTTGGAGAGGTTGAAGTGTGCCACTGCCTCCGTCGCTTGGTTTCTGGGTCGTACCCAAACACCAGTTCCAGAAAATGGGAGTCAATTTCAATCGATTTCAAAAAGTCGACGCACCTTTCCTTCCTGATATCCATATCGATTTGGTCTTGCGGAAAGTTTTTTGGGATCATTTTTGCTCAGATTTTTGTCAAATTAACTCTACCCCGATCATTCTGACCGTCAACCCACGATCTGAACGCACAGAATCCCGGATTCTGACGATATTTTCATCGGCTCTTGAAGATTAAGGCCTTCCTTTTCGTGGTTCATCTTCAATCGAAAATCCACTGAAAAACCTGACCTCTTAACAAAACACTATCTCCGCTAAATTACTCGAGCGAGTTCAAACTTGTACTAAAGGTGGATCACATGTTCCCCTGTCTCCCCTCCAAGCCCGGCGTCCCAGTGTTGCGAGATCTCACGCTACGTCGCCGATCCCATTACTTAATTTACAGACCACGTATACAGGGTGTTCCTTAACGATATGCGAACATGTCAGACAGTCAATTTAAAAGATAGTGACTTCATATTCTTCTCTACCTTTAAAATGGGGTTTCGCATAAGTTCCCTCCCCATTCGATTTGAAAAACTTTTCAAATTTTTCAACAGCCACTTTTCTGCTAAAATATAGTACTTGTATTCATGCACCCCAAATTGCAGCTTGAAAGCACGATCCATTCAAAAAATAATTACGCGGGCCTTTTTGAAAATCAGAAACTAAATAGTGGATTCTGTTTAAACTTCATAGAAACATGTGTCAATAGAATTTCTTGAATAAATAAATATACTAAGTGACAAATAAATCCGAACACCCAGTTTAAATGGTTTTATTTTAATAAAATTTTGTATAAGTACTTAATGAACCATAGTAAGTAAATGATAAAAATTTCAAAATGATTGCGCTGCTTTAAAGCCCTTTAACCTTTAATAATGTGTGGATGCACCCTGATGTGCTACGCATTCTCCAACGCGCCTAGGCATGCTTCTGATCAGGTGGTCAATGTCCTCCTGTGGTATCTCATTCCAGGCAACCACCAACTCCTCTCGAAGTGCTTCTAGAGTCTGAGGAGGACGTTGCAAATTGAGCAATCTCCTACCCATCATATCCCACACGTGCTCAATTGGGGATAAGTCGGGAGATCTTGGTGGCCATGTTAACAATGTGACATCATTATGTTGAAAGAAGTCAATTGTGACTCTTGCAACATGTGGTCGGGCATTATCTTGTTGGAAAGATGGATCTGCCAGGGTGTTAAGATAGGGTTCTAGAACTTCGTGGATATAACGCTGCGCGTTCATGTTACCTCTGATGAAGATTAAAGGTGACCTGGAACCATAAGCTATAGCACCCCAAACCATAACTCCAACAGTGTGATGAACATGTCTTTCAACAAAAAACTGTGGATTCCTCCTTTCACCACGTCGCCTTCTAACCCTGGCACGACCATCGTGCATGCCTAAACAAAATCGAGACTCGTCACTAAAGACAATACTCTTCCATTCCTGATCCCAGAGTGACCGTTGTCTGCACCACTCAAGGCGATTACGTCGGTAAAGGGTAGACCCAGTGTGGCCGGTATGAAAACAAGCCAAAACTTCTCATTCGTCGGTAAACACTTCGCATGCCAATAGGTCTTCCGTGTTCTGCAAACCATTCATTTGCAATGGACCTGGTAGTGGAGAAACGGTCCCTTAAGGCCAATAATCTTAGGCGGCGATCTTCACGATCTGTTGTTCTACGGCGGCGTCCAGTGCCCCTTGCTCTTTGCGTACGGCCTTCTCGAAGCCATGCCTGACAACACCTAACCACAGTGTCTACCCTTTTTTGCACTCTAACTGCAATTGCCCGAAAAGAAAGTCTAGCTTCCCGAAGTCCCACTATACGGCCCCTATCAAACTCACTAAGTTGACGAAATCGTACAGGTCTCCGTACTCTAGGCATCGTAACCGATCGTAAAGGATGTCAAGAACCAAAATCCGCCAACGTTGATTCTTTACTGCGGCTGAAATATTCATTTTTAGAGCGTTAGTGAATTAAAAAAAAGCAGTATAAAAACCGGAATGTCAAACTGATGAGGCTGAAAATTTTTTCACTTGTTATTTACAGTAAGATAAATACATTCACCAACTTTTATTAAAATAAAACCATTTAAACTGGGTGTTCGGGTTTATATGTCACTTAGTATATTTCAGACATGTCTATAAATTGCCACCAACCGAAAGTAAAAATATAATTCATTATTACTGCGTGTTCTTTTTCTATGTCACAAAATAGAGCGCTGACACTGATCAGTATAACTCTCTAGCCTTTCTGAAAGACTATGAAAATCAAGGCCATAAAGCCGTCCTACAATTGTAGAAACGAGTGACGATACGGCCCTTAATCACACCATACTTTATTCAAAAATGGCTTTAATTTTAACAAACACAAAATAATATCAAGTTGCCTCTGGAGACAAAAGTTTGTTTACTTACTTTACTGTCAGTTGAAATTTATTTATGCTGAAGTTTTCGCCTTAAGAGTGCAAGCAGTGAATATCATGTCTGAATCTCCGAAAAAGTGGAAGATTACGTGCATTTGCTGCCCAGAGGTCAGAGGGATTGGTGAGAAGAGCAAGAAGTCAGGTTGGCATGTCACCAAAGAGACTGGATTCGGTAAAAATAAAACAAAAAGATTCGAATAATTGCAAATTTTTTAACTTTGGAACAAGCTTGTGTCTAACATTCGCACTATCGTTAATCTAGCCGATGGGTACTTCAAAGGAGCGTTGCTAGTTTGTAAAATCTGCGCTTCTGTATTATTTCGGGAACAATATGGAAACACACGTGGTTAGTTCTCTCTTCGAAAAGTTCGTCTTGTTCGAAGAAAAACCCGCATTCGCTGCAGTAGGCAGCTAAGCTTGTTCGTCTGCAACGATGTTCGGGTTGACAGAAAGTGTCGTCACAAACTCTACAACAGTACACACAATACTTGAGAATATTCTTCTGGTGCTGCTCTAGACTCTCTTTATCGACAAAGCCCCTTTGACAGACCGTACACGTTATCGAATTTTTTACTGATTTTTTCAGTCGTCTTACAATATTGGTATCAAAACCTTCCATGCCTTCACAAGTCGGATCAATGTATTGAATCTCCGGTTCAAGTAACCGCTTATAAATGTTGTAATGTGATGGTTGTACCGAGGCACCTTGAACCTTGCGTACTGAAATTTTTGTTCCGCAATACGAACTCAATAGTTCTTCGTAGAAAGCGCGTTGAAAAATATTTGGACAGCGCAAGTGTCGGTATAAGTCTATATCTGCCATGAAAATCCATTCACACGATGAGCACATACAGTAATTCCTAGAAATTAAAATGTATCACAAATCTAGACAAAAAATTAAGTCCACCTCAGCTTTAACATAAATCTGTCTGATAACGACAATATTCTAACCCTCCAATGGACGCCCACAGTAATTTTTCTCAAAGGATCATCGACAAGAGACAATTTTTTGTCAAAGTGTACGTACCCCCAAAGCGAGGGTAGCACATTTTCCCAAATCCTTAAAAATCCTCAAAATTCTACACTAAATCATGCTAACTTTGCAAGTTTTAAGCCTCAACCAGATGTCTGTTGATGCAGAAAAATGTTAAGCACATATAAATTCTAGGCGTCATTTATAATTTTTGTAACTGGATTTAGTTTGTAAATGCCATTAAAATATTGCCTGTATCTCATACACATATCCCATATAGTTAACAACTTCCCGACTCGGAAGCGTTCATCAAAAGTTAAAATGACGTTTTCATCGAGAAGGAAGATTATCATTCGCCACAGATGCTGCAACACTGCGTGATTGGTTCGTTTGGCAACACCGCATTTCGTACATTCCAAGGCAAGCTTTCCACCTCCATAGATGAACGATTTTGGTCAGTACCCATCTAGCGCTTATTGGGAAGTGCCGACCTGCTTCGCAATGGTTTTCACCTGCGTACAAGTAGGCATTGATAATTTGTATTGCGTAATAATAATCAATATATTCTAATCGACCAAAGGCGTGGCATAGGAAACGTCGATGCACACTCAAAGGATAGTATACATACAATTATTTATAATTTTACAGAAGGATAATGTAGCATATGACTACACGCTACCTCAGAGCACACAACATTCTACAGGGTGCGGCAGAGAGGACGGACGTTTTAAAACCGTCCATCCTCTCTGCCGCACCCTGTAGTAGAGGCCTAACAGACCACCTTCAAGATTCCAGATATTCTGACACACTGCAGAAAGGCTTTATATTACTTTCACAACATAGCTAAGTGTTATCGTCAGCATACATAAGTAAATCATCCGTTAAACTACCTACTCCTGGCAAGTCGTTAACAAATAGCAAAAAGAAGTGGGCCTAGGATCGAACCCTGAGGTATACCGATCTCGACATTATGCCGTAAAGAATAGCATCCATCAACATCCAAAGTCCGCTCCCTTAGAGCAAGATATGACATCATGCAATCGTGTATTTCCCATTGGAAACTCAGGATGTGTTGGTTTTATCACCATGGATGAAAATAAATTAAAACACCAAGTCGCATCGATTTTTAAATAATGAAAACAGAATACTAAATTCTGTATCTGGCATTAGTTCCTTACTATTTTTAAGGGTAGGATTCACACTAGGTTCAAATAAACGCTGCTGCTTGTTTTTGTTCAACGATTTAATCAACTTTATATATTTTTGATAAACTTACAAGCTGTTCCAAAAGTTTCCGACCCCTCATCCAAATCATAAACTCTAATCGAACAAAAATTGATCAGGACAAAAGTAACAGGGTACAGAGGACTCTTTATACTTTATTAATCTCTCTAGCTTTCAATGGTCTTTGCCATCATCATCAGGAGCTGCAATAACATTGAGAAAAATTGTAACAATTGTGCAAAATGAATTTTAAATTAACTTACAGTAGTATGTGCAAAATGTTATTTACGTTTAGGTTGAGGGAAACACTCAGTAACCTGGTGAAAGCTGGACACATGGTACAATCGTCAAAATTAATACACACTACACACAGCTGTATGTCAAGAACAAATTAAAACGGATTAAAAATATTTAAAACGAAAGTTAAAAATTACATCGTGAACCACCTGATGATTGCACAAAATGGTGGGCATAGAATCATAAGTAAGATGAACCTTTGACAGCTGGCAGAAGGTTAGTAGTGTTCGTGTAGATGGATGGAACGAAAATTATTTTGTAAAGTGTGTGCTATGTTGCCGAATCACTTCAGATGGTGTGATTTATCAAGATATGTTGGGTAAGAACTTGTCAACCGACCAGAGGCAGTTGATGAGATGGGCAATTGAATTAACAAGTATTATTTTATTATGAGAAAACAATTATTCAAATTTGAATGGAATGGAATTTTTTGGTGGAATAGACTTTGCTTTTTGGTCTTAAGTCGACTTCTAAATGGACTTGATGAACAAGGTGATGCCTATTAGATTGTTCCCTCACCTGTTTTTGTCTTGAGTATGTTTTTGTTCGAGCAATCATTTTCCGATAGGGTGTCGGAAACTTTTCGAAAAGCAGTGTCTAAACAAACAGATCCTCGATCACACATGCGTTTTTTTTTTGGTGGTTATCCCACGACTTCTTAGTAGTGAATGTGTTCAAACAACCAGAACATTCGAATGGCTTCAAAGCATCGTGAGACCGCTTGTGAACCCTCAATGAATGTGGAGTCTTGAATCTTTGTGTGCACCGAAATTTCTTTTCTCCATGGACTCAGTTCAGGTGTTGCCAGATCAGAGATAGTCATTTGGTTCTGATACCGATTGCAAAGTTTTTGAGTTTTTGAACGGGGTATACTCCAGGCTCCAATAAATTGATACATATTTTGGTTCAAAATTTTATTTACAACTCAGGTCACATCTATCACACATGCGTCCTTTGATGACTATCCCTCCACTGTTTTGTAGTGAACGTCTTGCCACAACCAGAACATTCGAATGGCTTCAAAGTTTCGTGGGATCTCTTGTGGACTCTCAACGAGAATGGAGTCTTGAATTTTTTATCGCAAATATCACATTGGTGTTTGTAGATGTTGGTATGTACTAACTGATGCCTGTTCAGACTTTTTTTAGTAGAAAATATCTTGTCGCACAGTGTGCACTGAAATTTCTTTTCTCCATGGACCCCGTTCAGGTGTTGCCAGATCCCCCTGACGCTCTTACCGCATTTAGGGCAGTCGTTGAACATACGATGTGCTTGGAATTTGTGCGTCCTATATTTTGATATATTTTGAAATACTGCTCCACATAGTTTACAAGTATATGTCGGAGTTCTTTTTGCGCATCTATTCTGTACTATGCATTTTCTACATCTTCCTCGTGTAAGTTTTCTTTTGCACTGGTCACAATACTTGGAACTCATCAATCTTCGGAAATCGGAGTCGCTGTGTTGAAGAAAGCAGATATGGTTTACACCGTCTTCGGGATAATTGTCACAAAAAACGCATGTTTTTTTCGTCTTTGGACAATGATGGTGTACAGTGAAGAAATCTATACAACTACTACAATACACGTATCTGGGAAGCGTCCTGTCGTGATTTTTGAAATGATTCGGTTCATATTTGCCAAGGCGTGTTTGGCATGAAATAGAATACCGTGAATATCTGAAAATGAAATCATACAGTTAGCCGCTGCGACTGGTGTTTTTATAAAGTCATTGTAACCTAAGCAATATCTATTTTCTGGCGTGTGGTATGGGCGTGTGTGCCATGCTTTCGAAAATTATCAATATTTTTTTGCTTACATTTTAAACATATCAGTGATCAAAAACTGTATTTTTGTATTTATGCTATTTGAACAATATCTAGGCCTCTGCGGAAGAGTTTTTTGAAGAAAGTTGGTTCAACTAAACTGGATAGTGTCTTACCAAACCAAAAGCATTTTTTGGTTTGCTGGAAGTGCTAAATTTTATTTTTCAAAGTGCTATGATGGAGATGTTTTCCATTAGGTAATACAGTGGACCTCCGGTAATCCGACAAACATTATGCTGGGCAGTGTCGGACTATCGAATTTCTCGGATTATAGAGCACTGCCTAAGACCCCCTATAGTCCGGAATTTTTTACAAAAGAGTACCTTGTAATCCGACAAATTGATATCCAATGGTAAGACTATATACAGGGACTTTGAAGTTGAGTCATTAATTTTCAGATAATGATTGTAGAAGGAAGATAAACCAAAATGTGTGTAAAAATAAAAAAAAAAATTTTACCTTGTTTTATAAAGTATCCTCCCGACAAGTATTTCAGTGCGGACCTGTATTTGATCGTGAGGTCTTGAAGCACCGGCATGCCGTGCCCTGTGAGGTCTTAAGTCACCTGATTCACGAGCCCGTTGTACTACATTAACAAAGGCACGAGGGGTTGGTTGCACTCGATTGGGAAACCGATCCGCATAAACATGTGCCATTTTTTATTTCGTTTGAGCCACGCAACAGACACCACTATTCACTCACCGCGTTACCGACTGACACTGACTGTATACAACTGAATAAAATAATTGTAAAAACATCGTTCCAAATTCTTTCGCTTTTTTGTTTCCGATGCGATGAACCGATAAGGCGGATTATATCCGTTGTTGCCAAACACGAGCACGTAATATTATTATTGAGACAGGGCGGTACTCAAACTTCCAAAGGGCTATAACTTTGTTACTTTAATTTTACCAGAAAATGGTAAAGGAAAAAACATTTCTTTTGATCAGATCTACACACTGTTAAAATAAATGACTCAACTTCGAAGTCACCCTGTATGTTATGTATATGTATGTACTACAAATCGTACATAGTTTATGTATGTCGAATTTAGTAAATTAAATACAATAGAGAGCTTACGTTTTATTATAAAATTAAGCATAAATGCACATACATATGTACCAAAATAATCAAGAATTATTAATCAAAATCATTATCAAATTATGAAGCTTGGAAGTATTCATCAATTTTATTTTGTTTAAGGTTGTTATAACGCGAGATCAGAGCTTTGTCCCTCAGTCTTCTTAAAAGTAAAAGTTCGTTGTAGGATGTACCATTCTCTTCAGCCCATTGTAAACCTAGCTCAAAGGCGTTAATTGCGTCTTGTGCTGTGACTTGTGGAGCAGTTGCAATCAAGTCGTCGTTATTTTCCTGATTGTTCGTTGTATAATTAGAAACCTCTTTTATAATCTCTTCGTCAGACATTTCATGAAAAACATTTTCCTCTTTATCCATGCCACGGCACCAGATTTCCAAATCTTCCGGACGTATCTGTGTTTCAGTAGCGACTTGTTCTATAACTTCCAAAGTAACACTGATTTGTGGAACGTTGCTAGGAGTGGTGACTATATCTGGCCATAACTTTTTCCAAGACGATTTAATAGTTGATATTCTGGTTCATTGGTTGAATCAGTGTAGTGCAATTTGGCAGAAGAAACATCGCAGTGTTGCATTTCCCTCGGTTGTTAGTTCTTCTTCAGGCGGATGACCGGGAGCAACAACGCTTTTTGAGGAACATTCTGATCTTCTAACCATTTTCTAACTTCAGGTACGAAGCATTCATCAAACCACTTTTTGAAAAGGTCTTTTGTCATCCATGCACTTTTTATCCGTAATAGTGTACAGGTAAATCAATGTTTTTGAATGCCCGTGGTTTATTAGATTTCCCAATGACCATCATCTTAAGCGCGTGTGTGCCGGCAGCGTTAGCACATGGTAGTATGGTTACACGCTCTTTACTTACTTTTCGTCCAGGTACGGATTTTTCGTTACAAGAAACGAAAGTTTTGTTAGGCATCACACGACAAAAAGCCCTGATTCGTTTGCATTGTACACCTGTGACGTTCTCCTTTTGCAAAAATTTTAATTTAAAGAGCTCTATGCAGGTGACATCGTTAGAAAGTTTCTTTCCTGTAATAGTCATTAAATGTATGCCATGACGACTTTTAAAACGTTCTAGCCATCCTTTGCTGGCCACAAAATAATCTTTTTTGTTATTTCCTTATAAAAAGCTTAGCTTTCATGGCCAACATGGGTACTGAAATTGGCGCATGCCTATTTCTTTCCTGAAGAAACCACATGTACAAAGCTTCTTCCACTTCTGGATCAATGTTTTGTGCTTTCACTTCTGAGTGTGTGATGACATTACTAGAGGTACTATACTTAATACACAATGAATAAATAGTAAACAATGAACGCACGCTAGGCCGTACCGCTATCACCAGTACTCAAATTCAAATTAAGTAAAACAATGCTTACGCGTCGAGCACGATAGCGGTGGCGCGTACAAGTTGTAACCTGTTCAAACCTGCGTGATCTACATTAGCGAAGATTGTCAAATAAGTATGTATGTAATACATATTCAAAGACATGTCGGATTACAGGAGGCGCCGGATTAGACAGGGGCCGGATTAACGGGGGTCCACTGTATTGTTTTATATTTGGAGAGGGTATGCCTAAAAAAAAGAGGTCCAGCCGAAATTTATTGCGGAAAGTTGAAAATTCGATAATTTGAGTTATAGCCAACTTTCGCAAAATTTGGTATATCACTTTTTTTAGGATAGTTCGTAGATCAAAAATATGCATAGAAAAACTACCAAGATCGAAAATTCAGATTCATAGATAGCTTTGCTAAAAAAAAAAAAGACGTGACTCCCTCTGCTTACGTGTTCTCAAAGAGTTGGTCAAGAACCTCCCGAATACCACAACTCAATATCTCTTTCCGCTCCGGAATTGAATTTGGGAAAAATGTTCCATTTCTCTTTTTTGTCGTATATGAGCCTTTCACAATGCGAAAGGAAAATGATGAGTGAAAAAATCATGGAAAACCGTCACATATGCAGCTGAATATTTTTCATGGTGAACGGGCGTTTGATTTAATGAAGCATTTGGTACTTGTGCTGCCACCTTGCGGATGTAATGTTCAGGAACAACGCATAATTACCCTTAAGAGATAGTCATTTGGTTCTGACACCGATTGCAAAGTTTTTGAGTTTTTGAACGAGGTATACTTCAAGCTCCAATAAATTGATACATATTTTGGTTCAACATTTTATTTAACTTCTTAGTACGAATATTACAACTCAGGTCACATCTTCCCCTATCACACATGCGTCCTTTGATGATTATCCCTCCACTGTTTTGTAGTGAACGTCTTTCCACAAACAGAACATTCGAATGGCTTCAAAGTTTCGTGAGATCTCTTGTGGACTCTCAACGAGAATGGAGTCTTGAATTTTTTATCGCAAATATCACATTGGTGTTTGTAGATGTTGGTATGTACTAACTGATGTCTGCTCAAGTACGTTTTGGCAGAAAACTTCTTGTCGCACAGATCGCATTGGAATTTCTTCTCTCCATGGACAGCACTTAAATGTAACCACAGCTTAGTGACGCTTTTTCCGCATTTGGGACACACTTGGAGCAAGCCGTGCACTTGGAATTTGTGCGTTCTGTATTTCGCTATAGTTTGACAGATCGTTCCGCATAATTCGCAAGTATATTTCGGCCATATTTTCTGTTTCTTGCATCTTTTACACCTCCCCTGGGTGAATTTCTTGTTGCATCGTTCGCAATACTTGATACCTATCAAACCTTGGAAATCCAAGTTGTTGTATTGAACATAACACGTATGGTTAACGCCGTCCTCAGGAAACTTGTCACAAAAGACGCAAATTTTTTTCTTCTGCGGACAAGGATGGTGCAATGTGAAGAAGCCTATGCAGTTTCTACAATACACGTATTTAGGAAGAGTACCTTCGTGACCTTGGAAGTCGTCAGGTTCGTATTTACCAAGGCAAGTAACGCATAAAATACCGCCAGAGAGAGAAACGGTGCCCGAGTATCTGGAAAGAAAATTGTGAAGTTAAGGATTTGCAAGAGACACGGATTAAGTCAAGAACAGTCATTTCTTCTCAGCACTAGTCTATGCTCAAACCACGCGTAAAGTTATACCGCCCTTATCTCACTACGTGACCACGATGCCATAGTTCCCATTTTACGCTGTTTCTCACTATGCACCCATGCACCTGTCTCAACATGCAGTAACATTCACCCTCCTGAGTCCGTTTATTAAGTCATATTGCAAAACTTTTATAGTATTTACCGCTCAAGTTTTGTTTCCACTTTTTCAAACTTGTGATACACTATCCCTATACTGTTCACTCAATGGAAATTACTGAGTCAATCCTCTTGACTTCATTTTTTGTTGAAGTTTAACTAGTACTATTCAGCCTTTTGAACAACGGTAAAGAGCAAGATAGTGTTATTTACTGTATCAAACAAGTTCAGTAACAACTGATATACTTGAGGAGAGGTGTGTCTTAATCAACAAAAATCTTACCTGAAAATGTTTCGAATGGTTCCCAAAAGGTCCATATCGGCAGAAGTCATGCTGGCAGATAAAAGGTATGGACGTTTGATCAGGTTCAAGCATAGATAAAAGATTCTTCTTTATTCCTACTCGCAGAATTATACTAAGTGACATTCAGCCTTATTAGTTTTACATTCCGGTTTTTATACTGTTTTTTTTTAATTCACTAACGTTCTAAGAATGAATATTTCAGCCGCAGTAAAGAATCAACGTTGGCGGATTTTGGTTCTTGACATCCTTTACGATCGGTTACGATGCCTAGAGTACGGAGACCTGTACGATTTCGTCAACTTAGTGAGTTTGATAGGGGCCGTATAGTGGGACTTCGGGAAGCTGGACTTTCTTTTCGGGCAATTGCAGTTAGAGTGCAAAGAAGTGTAGACACTGTGGTTAGGTGTTGTCAGGCATGGCTTCGAGAAGGCCGTACGCAAAGAGCAAGGGGCACTGGACGCCGCCGTAGAACAACAGACCGTGAAGATCGCCGCCTAAGATTATTGGCCTTAAAGGGACCGTTTCTCCACTACCAGGTCCATTGCAAATTAATGATTTGCAGAACACGGAAGACCTATTGGCATGCGAAGTGTTTACCGACGAATGAGAAGTTTTGGCTTGTTTTCATACCGGCCACACTGGGTCCTCCCTTTAACTCGAGAACACCGACGTAATCGCCTTGAGTGGTGCAGACAACGGTCACTCTGGGATCAGGAATGGAACAGTATTGTCTTTAGTGACGAGTCTCGATTTTGTTTAGGCATGCACGATGGTCGTGCCAGGGTTAGAAGGCGACATGGTGAAAGGAGGAATCCACAGTTTTTTGTTGAAAGACATGTTCATCAAACTGTTGGAGTTATGGTTTGGGGTGCTATAGCTTATGGTTCCAGGTCACCTTTAATCTTCATCAGAGGTAACATGAACGCGCAGCGTTATATCCACGAAGTTCTAGAACCCCATCTTTTACCCCATCTTGACACCGTGGCAGATCCAACTTTCCAACAAGATAATGCCCGACCACATGTTGCAAGAGTCACAATAGACTTCTTTCAACATAATAATGTCACATTGTTACCATGGCCACCAAGATCTCCCGACTTATCCCCAATTGAGCACGTGTGGGATATGATGGGTAGGAGATTGCTCAATTTGCAACGTCCTCCTCAGACTCTAGAAGCACTTCGAGAGGAGTTGGTGGTTGCCTGGAATGAGATACCACAGGAGGACATTGACCACCTGATCAGAAGCATGCCTAGGCACGTTGGAGAATGCGTAGCACATCAGGGTGCATCCACACATTATTAAAGGTCAAAGGGCTTTAAAGCAGTGCAATCATTTTGAAATGTTTATCATTTACTTATTATGCTTCATTAAGTACTTATACAAAATTTTATTAAAATAAAACCATTTAAACTGGGTGTTCCCATTTATATGTCACTTAGTATATTTTATATCTATGTTGCAAGCCGACTCTCCTGGCACAATGTCAAAGATTTTCTATTGAAAAATGTAAAATCTAGATATTTGAGCTAGCCTTACAACTACACGAATAAGCTCTGCTTTCTGGTGATGGAGAGGTGCATAAATCGCGAGCTTGCCTCTTCTCTAACAGACAGTCTCGGCACCCTTTCGTACTGGCGAGCGGTCGACGATCTAGCTCTTTTCTACCGCTACGCCAATAGGCTTTGCTCGTCAGAGCTCTCCTCCATGATGCCCCACGTGGCGTGGCTACTAGACAGACCTGCCCAATTATAACTTTTTTTAGACATTTGAAGAGTTTTATAATGTCAATCCAAGATATGTACATCACAGCATTACGATCAAAGAGAGATTAGTTATCTATACCTTTAACTGAAGGAATGCTTCACTGATTATCTGATAATTTCTGACTCTTTTTAGATAATTCTTGTTTGGCAATATTAATGTGCTATATATTTTTGAAGCCAGAATTAAAAACTGTCTTCACTTGGACAAAAAAGTTGATGATTGAAGACAAGAGGCGAAACAACGTTGTGGAGGAGAAAAGTGGCAGTCATTGTGAAATTTATTTTTAAAACAATGTGATGTGTCACAATCATGACGCATTTGGGGAAATTCCGTTATTTTCGTCTACCTCCGGAAATACAGCAGACGCTCGATAACGTAAACACGGGATAACGAAAACTTGCGCTAATGTAAACACAAACTTCGTTCTATGGGATCAAACGGAACGCGAGATAACGTAAACAATGTGTACGTTCGATAACGTGTAAACAACTCTCGGCGCACGGAAACAGCGCGACGGTAAAATGCTGAAGCCTCGATGATTTATGTCGGGCGTCGGGGAGTCCCGATTTATGATGTGAGTGTAGGGGATTCACCTCTGCGATAAAATACGACAAACTCGGTCAGTCGTATGATCGTTTAGGATACGTTTATACGTACGTATGTATTTCATTTTTGAACTTAAGTGAATACATTGCACGCGTTAATATATTTTACGACTATGGCATCCACATCCTATAAAAGAAAGTGTTTAAAGTTGAGTGAGAAAGTGAAAATCATAGACGAAGTTGCACTTGGTGCGGGAGTGACACAGTTAGCAAAAAAATATGGAGTATCGAAAGCAACAATCTGTAAAATTAAGCGTATGAAAACTCAAATCTTACAAAGAACGTGCAATACATTTGGAGGTTCGGGAAAAAGAAAAACTTTAAAAAATGCGAAGGCACCTAAAATGGAAAATTCCATGTATAAGTGGTTTTTAAAAAAATGGGAAAATCAAGTCCCAGTTAGTGGCGAGGTACTTAAACAGAGACTGTTAAATGAAAAACTGAAAGAAACTGAAAATTTCGTAGCTAGTGATGGCTGGCGACAACGATTCAAAACAAGATATGGAATTCGACTGCTGTCTATATCTGGTGAAAAATTATCAGCACAACCACAATTAGTGCAACCATTCAAATAAAAATTGATGAAAACAATTACCGAGCTAGATTTAAGAATGGAACAAATTTACAACGCAGATGAAAGTGGCCTTTATTGGAAAATATTACCAGAGAAAACCTATGCTGCATCATTTGAAAAATCTGCCCCGGGAAGAATGCCGGAGAAACAACCAATAACGTTTCTAGCCTGCACTAATGCTAATGGTTCACACAAAATAAAGCCGCTGGTAATTGGGAAAGCAAAAAATCCGCGCTTATTTAAAAATGTTAATATCCCTGTTGATTATGACTGTTCAAAAACCGCTTGGATGACTAGCGGTATATTCCTGAAATGGTTCCACAGGTGCTTTGTCCCTCAGGTATGACAATCAATTATCACAAATGCTCTATTCATAATTTGAAGATGTGTTTTCAATTTGTAGGTAAAAGGTTTCCTAAAACAACAGAAGCTTCCAATAAAAGCGTTGTTACTATTGGATAATGCACCAAGTCATCCTCCCGAGCAACAACTAAGGAGCAGGGAGGGTCAATTTTCGTCATGTACATGCCGCCCAACGTAACACCGTTAATTCAACCAATGGACCAGAATATAATAAGACTCACCAAACTATACTATAGGAAGTTTCTACTTTCGTCTGTCTTATCAAAGAATCCTGAAAACTTATCTGAGGCTTTAAAGAAAGTAACATTACGAGAAGCTGTTTTAGATTTACATATGGCCTGGAATGAACTTAACCATCAAACTATTCAAAAATGTTGGAACAATCTCTTTTGTACCAATAATGAAGATGATGAAGAAGACGATGTCCCCTTAAGCGTAATTAGAGAACGTTTGCGATCCAATAATGATAATGTTATTAGTGTGTCATTGGATGTTGTTGATTTATTGAAAACAGTGAATCCCAACATTGTTTGTACTCCTGCTGTTATTAATTTATGGAACGAAGATAAGCAGACGAATGATGCTGATAAGGAGGAGGATATGGACAGTGAGGATGATGAGAACGATCCCGTTGAAGTCAGAAGTGTAGTGATTGACGCGCAAGCTATACAAGTTTTTAACCAAGCTTTAGATTGGGCTGAAAGAAAAGAAATTTCATACACGGATATTTTAATTCTTCGTAAATTACGGGCGCAGGCATTGGAAGACAATGCTAAGCGCAAATTTACGCAGACAAAAATTGTTAATTATTTTTCTTCTAATTAAAAAAATACTTATCGCTGTTAGAATATTTGTTTATTTTGTTATAAATAGTATGTATTAAACGTTTCTTTTAATAAATCAAATATTATATAAATCACGTTCGCTAATGTAAACATTTCGATAATGTGAACCACACTTGGATTAAATTAGTTTACATTATCGAGCGTCTGCTGTATTCTGAAATACATAAATTGTAGGACGCCTGTATGGCCTCCTTGATTTTCATAGTTTTCTACTGTTCCATGTCTATTTTGAGGTTATGTTACAAATATCCAGTTGCATCAACTTGTTCATGCTTTTGATTCATATCGTCCGTTTTATGAGCCTGAATTTTCCAAACTAAAACACTTATGAGAGCGCTGACGCTGACACGGAATGGTAGAAATCTAGAAATACGCCAGCCTTTTTGAAGGAGAGTTTTCTCTATGAAAATCAAGGAGGCCATAAAGGCGTCCCACAATTGTACGACCAACGATATGTTACCATAATGCGCAACTTTGCTTCGGTTCATCTCACCTAGTATCTCTTACCATTTCCGAGATCCCAGTGGTGGAAGTCGAATTTAAAACAAAGTTACAGAGACCCTCGGTAAATAGCCTAAGCACCGATGCCTCGTCATCGCCAGAAATCCTCTACTTTTCCTCCTCATTATGTGGCTATATCTGCGTAATAGGGGGTATGATCGGGATCAGGAAAAAGAAATATTTAATAAACCCTAATTCTATTTATTAAATTAAATTTACAGTAACTTAAAACTTACAATTATTATCGATGGTTTTTCATATGATCATCCCTACACCTTTTAGTGACAAAACCCTTAGAGCACACCAAACACTGGAACGGTTTAACATCAGCATGCGACCTCTGGTGCACACTGAGCGAGAACTTCGTTTTGTACTTTTTCCGGCAAGTTTCGCATTCGTATTTGTAGACATTCGCATGCACCAACTTGTGCTTACTCAACCGGTTAGCGGACGAGAAAGATTTATCGCACAATTCGCACTTGAGCAGCTTCTCTCCATGGGTTCCTCTGATGTGCTCTTGGAGGTGTATGACGTTCTTCCCGCACTGAGGACATACGTTGCGTGGACGGTGCATGGCGGCTACGTGTCTCCTGTATTTGTAGTACGTGGCCAGCTTTAGATTGCACGTTTCGCAAGTGAAGCCGTCGTGTTTCACTTTGAACTGTAAAAGGATATTGTCCGATCATTTCAAAAAGGGGGCATGCCTGGAAAGTGCAGAGATTCGAAAATTTAAATGTCCTCATTGATTTTCAATCTTCACTTTGTATCTTCAATCTGACCCGTTTTGCTATGAAAGTACCTATACCTCTTTTTTCTTCCTTTCTTACGTCCATCCTCTACTTAATAAGAAATCTCCACTGGCTGGGCTCGGGAAGATTTTGAAGAAGGAAACGTTATAAATATACTTCGAAGTTGAGTCATTTATTTTAACAGTGAGTAGATCTGATCAAAAGAAATGTTTTTTTCCTTTACCATTTTTCTGGTAAAATTAAAGTAACAAAGTTATAGCCCTTTGGAAGTTTGAGTACTGCCCTGTCTCAATAATATTATGTGCTCGTGTTTGGCAACAACGGATATAATCCGCCTTATCGGTTCATCGCATCGGAAACAAAAAAGCGAAAGAATTTGGAACGATGTTTTTACAATTATTTTATTCAGTTGTATACAGTCAGTGTCAGTCGGTAACGCGTGAGTGAATAGTGGTGTCTGTTGCGTGGCTCAAACGAAATCAAAAATGGCAAATGTTTATGCGGATCGGTTTCCCAATCGCGTGCAACCAACCCCTCGTGCCTTTGTGAATGTAGTACAAAGGGCTCGTGAATCAGGTGACTTAAGACCTCAGGGCATGCCGGTGCTCCAAGACCGCACGATCAAATACGGGTCCGCACTGAAATACTTGCCGGGAGGATACTTTGTAAAACAAGGAACATTTTTTTTTTATTTGTACACACATATTTTGGTTATCTTCCTTCTACAATCATTATCTGAAAATTAATAACTCAACTTCAAAGTCACCCTGTATAAATAACAAACCACGAAACGAGACGAGCGCTGTGTGACTTCAGGAGGTTACTTTATGGTGAGAGTATAAAATTGTTATTATATTTGGTTATAAAAATTAGTCTAATCACTTAATTTACAGACCTCGTATGATGAACTAGTGAAAATTTCCTACAGTTCATTATCGTGTTTAGCATTTTCTTGTTTAACAGTTTTGGCAAACGGAAACAGCAAAAATACGAGTGTAGATATCAAGCGGTTTAATTTGTAAGTACACTACCGTTCAAAAGTATTTCAACACCTGCATATCTCCATTTAAAATCATAACAAACAAAACGACTATTCAGTGCGTATTTATTATGTATTTACTGAAAACCATCACCATGGAAATCAAGAATCACTGATTTGCATATACACTGTCGTTCAAAAGTATTTGAACACCTGCATATTTCCAATTAAGATCATAACAGGCAAAAAAGACTATTCGGTGTGTATTTATTATTTATTTGCTGAAAACCACCATGAAATCAAAATTTTGCTTACACTATTATTGGCATCTCATCATTAGCCATAATAAGAATTTCTTTGCCTTTGGAATATTGTTATGTTTTTGTATAGGAATTCTTTCTCAGGATTTGTTGTTCGATTATTTCTCACACCACAATTTTACTTCAGTTATTTTGTCTCATTTGACAAACTGACACTGCTTCAATGCCTTATAGTTCAAGATTGTACAACAAGTGCGTTTTCGTTTATTTTTTTCTGGACAAAATGAAAACAAAAGATATCCTTATACTTGCACATTTTGAAGGAAATCCTCCAGATGGTATTTATAATAATAGAAGGTGACGTGGTGCAAGGAGGAATCCACAGTTTTTTGTTGAAAGACATGTTCATCACACTGTTGGAGTTATGGTTTGGGGTGCTATAGCTTATGGTTCCAGGTCACCTTTAATCTTCATCAGAGGTAACATGAACGCGCAGCGTTATATCCACGAAGTTCTAGAACCCCATATTTTACCCTATCTTGACACCCTGGCAGATCCAACTTTCCAACAAGATAATGCCCGACCACATATTGCAAGAGTTACAATAGACCTCTTTCAACATAATGATGTCACATTGTTACCATGGCCACCAAGATCTCCCGACTTATCCCCAATTGAGCACGTGTAGGATATGATGGGTAGAAGATTGCTCAATTTGCAACGTCCTCCTCAGACTCTAGAAGCATTTCGAGAGGAGTTGGTGGTTGCCTGGAATGAGATACCACAGGAGGACATTGACCACCTGATCAGAAGCATGCCTAGGCGCGTTGGAGAATGCGTAGCACATCAGAGTGCATCCACACATTATTAAAGGTCAAAGGGCTTTAAAACAGTGCAATCATTTTGAAATTTTTATCATTTACTTATTATGCTTCATTAAGTACTTATACAAAATTTTATTAAAATAAAACCATTTAAACAGGGTGTTCGGATTTATATGTCACTTAGTATATGTAAAAAAAGTTAAAATTCGGAAAGGCGCGTCGACGGACAAAGACTTCCTCAAAACTTTCCAGGTACCAAATGATAGAACTAATCATTTTCTTCTTGCTTCTGATTAGCTGAATGCATTCATTGAAAGATTTTTATCCCAGGAGAAATATCAATTATAAGCGTGAAGGTCTAGTGTAAAGGTATGCGTCCACGCGTCCGCACCTAACGTACCAAACGACTCGACTTCGGGTAGTGCGACCACTTTAAACGCCGTTGGTACACCTCAGTTTATCGCACGTTCTATTTACCAAAACCCAGTTTAAATGAGGAGATATTTTCAGGCCAACCGCAGTTGAGCGAGATTTATCACCACTTGCCGCTTTTAAATGAAGTTTATTTCATGTGCAAACTGAATTCATACTTTGAGATTTTTATCTTCTCTTACAGTTACATTCTCGTGACAAACTGCCAAAATGTTTAGTCTTGAGTACAGCTCCATGATAAATTAGAAAAAAAAAGTTACGTTCTGATGGAGGTTAGCTCAGCCGTTCTGAACACTGACTTGACAGCCTCAACTTTGTTGGGACTTACCTCACTTGCAAAAAGAACGCAAATTTTATCTGCTATAATTGGATTGTCGACACAGTCGCCATTTGAAGTATTTTTGAAATGTAACATTAAGATTTTCCGTCATGATCGGCACAACTGACAGCAACACGAATGAATCTACGCGTCGAATGATCGACCGTCCATAGGATAGCTTGCTGCTTATTAAAAATCTCAGTTCGTGTTTGAAAGCCTGAGGAGGATAGTTTGCTACGCTTTCGTTCGTTGCCCAAAGTCCACGCCTAGACCATGCTCATAAATTGGCAAATAGCACGAAACCGATAACTACTGTACACTCTCGCAGAGGTAGATTCCGGTAATAGATGGCGCTTAGCGTTGCCCTATTTCGATAATCTAAAACATGTTCAAAGTGCGGACAGACTGATGTGTGGTTTGCGGACATGTAGATGCATACCTTAATCCTTAAGGCACGCGATTTGAATCACGCGTTTCGAAACCGCAGTCGTACATTATTTCTAGATCGTGTCGCGAGGATGAGATCCTTAGCGATGCCAACGAATGTTGGCATAGATCGAGTATCAGTCTGACGTCTGTTGACAACGCCAAAGACCAACATGATCTGTTTAGATCATACCCATTTTAAAGAGCTGTAAAATTGCTAATATACTAAGTGACATATAAATCCGAACACCCAGTTTAAATGGTTTTATTTTAATAAATGTATTTATCTTACTGTAAATAACAAGTGAAAAAATTTTCAGCCTTATCAGTTGGACATTCCGGTTTTTATACTGCTTTTTTTTAATTCACTAACGCTCTAAAAATGACTATTTCAGCCGCAGTAAAGAATCAACGTTGGCGGATTATGCTTCGACATCCTTTACGATCGGTTACGATGCCTAGAGTACGGAGACCTGTACGATTTCGTCAACTTAGTGAGTTTGATAGGGGCCGTATAGTGGGACTTCGGGAAGCTAGACTTTCTTTTCGGGCAATTGCAGTTAGAGTGCAAAGAAGTGTAGACACTGTGGTTAGGTGTTGTCAGGCATGGCTTCGAGAAGGCCGCACGCAAAGAGCAAGGGGCACTGGACGCCGCCGTAGAACAACACACCGTAAAGATCGCCGTCTAAGATTATTGACCTTAAGGGACCGTTTCTCCACTACCAGGTCCATTGCAAATGAATGGTTTGCAGAACACGGAAGACCTATTGGCATGCGAAGTGTTTACCGACGAATGAGCAGTTTTGGCTTGTTTTCATACCGGCCACACTGGGTCCTCCCTTTAACTCGAGAATACCGACGTAATCGCCTTGAGTGGTGCAGACAACGGTCACTCTGGGATCAGGAATGGAACAGTATTGTCTTTAGTGACGAGTCTCGATTTTGTTTAGGCATGCACGATGGTCGTGCCAGGGTTAGAAGGCGACGTGGTGAAAGGAGGAATCCACAGTTTTTTGTTGAAAGACATGTTCATCACACTGTTGGAGTTATGGTTTGGGGTGCTATAGCTTATGGTTCCAGGTCACCTTTAATCTGCATCAGAGGTAACATGAACGCGCAGCGTTATATCCACGAAGTTCTAGAACCCCATCTTTTACCCTATCTTGACACCCTGGCAGATCCAACTTTCCAACAAGATAATGCACGACCACATGTTGCAAGAGTCACAATAGACTTCTTTCAACATAATGATGTCACATTGTTACCATGGTCACCAAGATCTCCCGACTTATCCCCAATTGAGCACGTGTGGGATATGATGGGTAAGAGATTGCTCAATTTGCAACGTCCTCCTCAGACTCTAGAAGCACTTCGAAAGGAGTTGGTAGTTGCCTGGAATGAGATACCACAGGAGGACATTGACCACCTGATCAGAAGCATGCCTAGGCGCGTTGGAGAATGCGTAGCACATCAGGGTGCATCCACACATTATTAAAGATCAAAGGGCTTTAAAGCAGTGCAATCATTTTGAAATTTTTATCATTTACTTATTATGCTTCATTAAGTACTTATACAAAATTTTATTAAAATAAAACCATTTAAACTGGGTGTTCGGATTTATATGTCACTTAGTATAGTTTAGCTAGTAAAGGCACTGAATTTTTAAGTTGAGAGTGACAACGGAAATTTGATTTCAAAAATTTTCCCGTTACGTGTGAAAAACAACTCCTTTTAGGTGCTGCAGCTGACAGCTGGAATTGCAGTAATGTCATTCTTGTTGTCTCCAACCCCTACAAGGTAGGAAGCTCATTGCTGTAAACGCCTCTCAAAAAATAGAAATTCTTTATAGTGAAGTAACCTTGTGAATTCAGTGTGTATCCATGCAGATCGTAAACGCCCTTGGTCGGGGTGTATGATTCTTTTTTGAGAGGGATTTACAGAGATAAGCTCCATACCACCCAAAAGTTGGAGACAACAATCAAGAATTAAATTTTTGTAGTTTGTGTTCGCTGAATAAGAGGGGCATCTGGAAGAAGTTTTTGATACGTAAGTTACAACTTTTTGAAATGACATTTCCATTGCCGCTTTCAACTTTAAAATTTATTTGTCTATTTGTAGCAAGACAAATCGCATGAATAAATGGGCGCTAAGGATCTGGGATTCAAACCTTAGCATCGAGCCATATGCCCACTTCATATCAGTAAAACTGTGAACTGAGATTTTTACTTACAGAGCGTTCTTAAAGTTGGGACCTTTTTACAAAGCGTCTATTTCATGTAAAAATGAACAAACTGCCCTTATAATGCATACTCCAAAAACTCCAAACACCAGAGGTAAATTTGTCATCTAAAATCCGCTCCTGTCCCGAAATGTTGGTTCACAAAGCGCATAACAGAATAGTTAAAGGTTCTCAAGATACCGCTGAGGATTCGTGAGCGCATTCAGTTCGTTTTCCTGGAGGTTTCCATCTCGCGCCGCCAAGATTTATCTTGCTCAAGGGTTGTTTACAGTCACATCGAGATAGTCACAGGAGAAGTCTCAGGCAGATCAGCTGAGCTCCTGTATGGAAAAACGGATTCTAAAGATGCTGGAACATTACTGGACTCGCAAAGGGAACACCATACCATTGCTCTCCATTTTGCATCCAGGCACACAACACCAACTGATAGTGAATCGCCCTGTACACATCCAACAGCCACGCGACTCACTTCCGAGGGCATCGGATGCCGGTCATTGACTACCTCGTTAGTTATAGTACAGGAAGTATCTTCACATCCGCTTAAAAAATATTTTGACTGTTTTTTTGCATTACCTCATTGAAAAAACACCCCTTTTTAATGAATATGCATGTTGCCAGACCGAAAATTGCGTAAAAAATGGTTACTCCGTTTGATTCAAGTTTTGCAAAAAACCTAATCAGAATATTTTTCAGCAGACGGAAAGATACTGCCTGGACCACTACCGCGCATCCAAATGGCAGCCACCAGAGGTATCATCTCAACCACCGCGACAGAATCCTTGTCCTTCTACTGGTAACTGTATTGTTTGATATTACTCTCGGAGAGCCCGATGAAACTTACTGATATCAACATTGTAATTTTTTCATAAATAACTAAAATACAGGGTGGCCCATAAGTCCTTTGAGCTGGAAAAAAATGAATAAAACCAAACTAGTTACATTATGAAGAATTATTATATTTTGTTATCATCTTTATTGAATGGGAATTGTGTTTTAAAAATCACATCGTCTAAATGCAATCCATTACGATCACGGCACTCATATAAACGACGTCTAAAATTGTCGATGATTGCGCGGCAAGTCAACACTGTAATGCTTGCCATTTCTCTTCGGATATTTTCTTTCAGGACATCAACTGATCGCGGAGTGGTGCCGTACACTTTACTCTTGAGGTAGCCCCATAAAAAGAAGTCCATTGGGGTCAAATCTGGACTACGTGGTGGCCAGGAAATGTCTCCTCTTCGAGAAATTACTTTGCTGGGAAAAAGTTGACAGACGACGGGCATAGAAGTGTTGGAGGTGTGGGCAGTTGCTCCGTCCTGTTGAAACCAGGTCTGCGTATTATAGCCTGGAAAATTCTGCAACGCTGGTGTCAAAAGCTCTTCTATCATTGCTACATACCGCTCCGAAGTAACAGTTAATGCGCGACCTCTGTCGTCCTCAAAAAAATAAGGGCCTACGATGCCATGCGCTGACATAGCAGCCCAAACTGTAACTTTAGGGCTGTGTAAGGGCTTCTGATGCTTACGCCTTGGATTTTCGGGGCTCCAATAACGGCAATTTTGTTTATTTACATGCCCGTTTAAATGGAAGTGAGCCTCGTCCGAGAACAACACATTATTGAGCGAAGAAAATCGATTCAACATTTCATTCGCAAAGTTTAGTCTCTGAATAGCGTCATTACCTTTTAATTCCTGCACTAACAGAATTTTGTAAGCGTGCAGACGTAAATCTTTCCTTAAAATCCGCTGTAAAGATGTTCTGGGTACGTTTAGTGCACTGGAACGCTTACGAGTAGACTGGGTAGGATTTTGACGAACAGACTGTGCCACAATGTTGATGTTTTCTTCAATACGAGTTGTCCTTGGTCGACCCCACCGCTGTTTATCTACCAGTCTCTTCGAACTTAGCAACCCAGTTCTTAATCGTTTGAGCTGTTGGACACTTTGTAAAATTGTGTAAATTGTGGTATTCTCGATATTTACGCCGCGCAATGGTTGCCGAATCATTATTTTGATAAAACGCGCGCACACAAAAAGCACGATCCGCTCCAGTGAAACACTCCATGGCGACTGAATTCCCAGTCACTGAAGATACTGCCCCCACCTCGCCCGCGCCGCTCACGCTCACCCGTTAAATTTTATTCAAATTTGAAATTTCAAAGGAATTATGGACCACCCTGTATTTCTGCAGTCCCAACATTCAGGTCACCCTGTTTAACGGCGGTCGCACTCACTTTTTCCAGTGTCCTCCACTTCTTTAATTTACAAAAAGGACACTGCCCATCGATAAGCCTCCTCTTGCATTTCTTGCAATGATCACGCATGAGCACCTCGTTCAGATCCTGTTCGGTGTGCCAAGCGAAACATTCGTGAGTTACGCCCTCTGTAGGGCATTTGCCGCAGAAGGCACATACTGTGTTCAACCTATGACAAGGATGGTGCAAGGTGAAGAAGTCGATACAGATGTCGCAATATATGAAATTGAGAAGTTTTCCTTCGTGCTGGGGGAATTCTTTTTGGTCGTAAACACCCAAACATTCCTCGCATCGTTCGCCTTTAACGTCATCGGATCTGGAATTGAACGCAGCTGTTAAAATGGGACCACTTGAAGCGGGTCTAATTTCCACGGCACACTGTACAAATAGTTGTGAAATGAGACACAGATTGAACCTTTTTAACACGCTTTTATTAGTTTGACCTGCATGTATGTACAGGGTGGCCAAATAAGAATGCGAGGTACGTATCTGGGAACCTATCTTTCGTAGACGTAGAACGGCCAAGAGAAAAATATGGAAAAAGTTTCTGAAATGGTAGCTGGGGGCGTAACTGCAATCTTGAATCTAAAAAAGTGATGTTTCTATGAATTCCGCTATATTACCCTAACAAAAAATACGTGACCTTCAAATATTCGAGGATAATCTGAACCTTTTCTGTTTGACAATTTTTGCTGATCTTTAGAAATAAAGTTGTGTGGGGTATTCAAAGGTTTCCGTAAAAAAACACCATGTTGTATCTTCAGCAAAGCTAGTTGAAAAGAGCTATCCTTGGTTTACAAATGTTATATATGTGAAGTTTTGTTATTTCACATGTGGCTACTAGAGAGCTTTTTAGATATTCCGACAGAAATGATTATTTTTTTCAAAAAATGAAATGCATTGGTACGATTTTTTTTATGAAAAAAAAAATCCCTTAGATCTCATTTTTTCCTGTAATTTCTTTTTACTCATCAAAATAAATTAACCCTTTTTGAAACTATTAAAAAATATAGCTAAAAGGTAAGTAAGTATGTGCTAATAACAAAAGGCGTATTTTTGGTTTAAATGCATATTCACTGTAAGTATGGGGTTGTCCAAAACGAACGCAGGAAAGTAAACGCATATTAAAACAAGAAAGATTGATATTCAAATCAAGTTGGGTACTTTATTTTGAAGGTTCATTTATACCATTTATGTATGAAAAATAATATCGCTCAAATGTTCACCACGACTGGATTTACAGACGTCCACGCGATGGTCGAAATGTTCAGTGACATTTTGCAACATGGTCGGTTCTATGGCATTTATCTCGGCAATGATGTTGTTTTTGAGTTCTTGGAGGGTGGCTGGTTTGTTGACGTAGACTTTGCTTTTCAAATATCCCCATAAAAAGAAGTCCAAGGGAGTCAAATCGCACGATCTTGGTGGCCATGGCACATTTCCTCTGCGCGAAATCACGCGATCACCGAAGGACTGCAATCGATGGATATTGACGTTGGTTGTGTGGCATGTTGCACCGTCTTGTTGGAAATAAACATCGTCCATATCCATTCCTTCAAGTTGCGGCAAAAATAGTCCTCTATCATCAGGTGATATCGCTCAGAATTGACGGTAAGGGCGTCCCCGGCCACATTTTCGAAAAAGTAAGGTCCGATGATGCCTTTTGACCACAATGCACACCACACAGTCACTTTTTGAGGAAGCATCGGCTGCTCTTGATACTCACGGGGATTTTCGTTCGCCCAGATGCGGCAGTTTTGCTTGTTTACCGTCCCATTCAAAGTGAAATGCGCTTCGTCGCTGAACATGATTTTTGATGAAAAATTGGCATCAATTTGGCGGTGTTCAAGGAGCCAATCTGAGAACGTTCGGCGCGAAAAATGGTCGGCCGGACGCAGCTCTTGCGTCGATTGGATCTTGTAGGCGTGTACATTTAAATCCTTGTGGAGAATGCGGAGCAAACTGGTTCTCGAAATGCCCAATTCTTGGGATCGACGCGTTGTTGATTGTTTCGGATCGTCTCTCACACTCTCCTTCACAACAGCAATATTTTCCGGTGTGCGAACGCTCCTTGGCCGGCCAGAGCCTGGCAGATTTGCCACAGAACCTGTTGCCTCGAATTTACGCACCAGACGACCGATGGTTGTTTCGTTTGGGCGGTTGATGCGACCGAAATGTTCACGAAGCGCGCGAAACGTGTTTTTTATTTTTGCACCATTTTTGTAGTGCTCTTGAATAACTTTAATGCGGTCTTCAATCGAATACGACTCCATAGCGATCAATGGAAAACATTCAACTAACAAAATCACGTGTCGGTGACAGAAAACAAAGATGGCGTCTATGTCAAATTGACGTTTACTTTCCTGCGTCCCTATTGGACAACCCTTTATATACGAAAAAGACAATAGAAGCAGGTCATAGAATACATCAAAACATAAATAATCCTCAAATTGTCAATAGTCTCGCGTTACTTTGAGCAATTTTTGTGCTTACTAAATGCGTTTTACAAACGATCAAGCTGTCTATATATAAGTTAGAGGGAGGCCAATTTAAAAGTCGGTATGTATGTATCTTTCATCCTAGTTTTTACCAATTTCAAGAAGTCTGATTAACTTGAAAATTTGCAAGGGGCCTGTCTAGGACCGATGACAGTTACAATAATCTTGGGGAAAAAATCGAATTTGAAAATCTTAAAAATTTCAGTTTTTAGATTATGAAAAAAATTGGATTTGAAAATTTGGAAAATAATTAGAACTTTAAAGAAACATAGTTTCCTGTTATAAAGTTGCCGACGTTTAGGAAAAATTTACTTGCTTCTAAAAAAAATGTGTAAAACAATTTACATTTCCATTAATTAACGATTTAAATGAAAAAAATCGATGTAAAAGATACTTATAAATGAGCTACGAGTATTTCCGAAACGTCAGCAACTTAACAACAGGAAACTGTTTTTCTTAAGGGCTTGTCAGTCGTTTCTACAATATTGTAGGACGCCTTTATAGCCTCCTTGATTTTCATAATATTTTCTCTCCTTCAGAAAGGCTGGAGTATTTCTAGATTTCTACTGTTCCGAATCAGCGTCAGAGCTATTGTGAGGTTGTTCTTTTTTTTTAATGTAGGAAATTTCAGGCTAACAAAACAGATGATAAAAATCAAAAGCGTGAACAATTTGATGCAAATAGATATTTGTAACATAACCTCAAAATACAGCGCTGACACGGAACAGTAAAAATCCTGAAGGACAGGAAAAACTATGAAATCCAAGGCCGTAAAGACGACCTACAATTGTAGAAGCGACTGACGATACGGTCCTTAGACCCAAAATTCCAATTAATTACAAGAAATCTATGTAAGTGTCATTAAAAGAATAATTTTCTATGAAATCGTCAAAAATCGAATCTCTCGATTATACGTACTTTTGTTTTGAGACTAAAAATTCTCGGCCAATGCGCTTAGCGGGACATTTCACGACCTACTTTACAATCAAAAGAGAATCATCGTCAGTTTGAAATTCAATTTTTCCGTAACTTCAAATGCCCTGGGAACCTTACCTTAATGTGGAATACGTTTTATATGGACATGTTACAAGCAAGGCAGTGAATTCCTTGGGGAAGGTAATTGAATAAGGAGCCTTTATAGTTAACCAAATATATGTAAATAAGGAAGCCTTGGATTGAAACATACCATGTTCATTTATAAAGCCGTATAGTAAGTAGGCCTCGTGAACGACTCCAATTTTGTTTGAGGCTGGAAAGGTTTAAAGAAATTCTGTGAAGTTTTAAGTGTCACTTTGCTACCAGGTTTCTTTTTGGCTCTTGCTGATTTTAGTAAAAATTGTTAATATATTGGGTGCGCCATCTATTACTTTTTTTACCTATACGTTTATGTGTTACCATGTGAGTCAAAAGTCATGTGCTTTGCATAAATGAACTGTCAAAGGTATGCCATTTATAGTCATGGATTCGTTTAGAACACAACAACGCATTTTGGTTATGCAAACTTATTACGAAAACGGTCGAAATATAAAAAATACTTTTCGCAAACTTCGCACTAGTTTTGGCCGACATGGACGCCCTACAGATACTGGAATTCGTTGGATTGACAGCGGCGTGTTTTTGTTAATTGGATGCTGGAAAGAGAAGACGGATTTTCGGCCAAAGTGCTCTTTTCTGATGAGGCTCATTTTCACCTCAATGGGTAAATAAATAAGCAAAATTGCTGATTCTGGGGGGGTTAAAATCCACACCAATATCATGAACAACCTCTCCATCCTGAAAAAGTGACTGTTTGGTGCGGATTATGGGCTGGTGGCATCGTTGCACCATTCTCCTTTGAAGATGCAAAAGAAAAGGCCATTATCGTCAACGGGCAACGTTATCGCGACACTTTTTGTGGCCACAATTGGATCGTATTGGTGTCGACGATCTTTGGTTTCATCAAGACGGAGCAACGGCTTACATATGTATCTCGCCAAACAATCGCCTTATTGCACACGAAATTTCAAGACCCCATAATTTCACGAAATTCAGATGTCAGTTGGCCCCCGAGATCGTGCGATTTAACACCTCTTGACTATTTTCTTTGGGGATTTTTGAAAGGAAAAGTGTATGCGAATGGTCCCCGGACAATTCAAGACCTAAAGCGCAATATTCGGACTGAAATTGCGGCCATAGACCCGATTATTCTGGGAAAAGTCATTAAACATTTTGATGTTCACATGACTGACGTTATTTTTCATACATAAATGGCATAAACCAACTTTCATTTATCAATAAAAAATTCGATTTCACCTCGTAAAAAGCGTGTTGATTTTTCAAATAGAAAAAAGTTATAGATGACGCACCCTGTACGAGTGGTAGGAGATTGTGTCTAGTCTAATTGGTTTAAGTACCTATCCTCGAATACCAGATTAGAATAAAATAATTGTAAAAACGTGACCTGAACGTTATTTTAGTTGCCATTTTTTCAACAAGTACAATAAGGAAGGCGCTTCAAAATCTATAAAGATATCAACTTTCCAAAACTTCACTCTTTCCATAAAAAGCAGAAATTATTAGACTATAATAATCTTCAAAAACGCACATCGCCTCACACAAATCCTGAGCTGCAACTTTAATTTTGTCTATACTAAGTGACATATAAATCCGAACACCCAGTTTAAATGGTTTTATTTTAATAAAATTTTGTATAAGTACTTAATGAAGCATAATAAGTAAATGATAAAAATTTCAAAATGATTGCACTGCTTTAAAGCCCTTTGACCTTTAATAATGTGTGGATGCACCCTGGTGTGCTACGCATTCTCCAACGCGCCTAGGTATGCTTCTGATCAGGTGGTCAATGTCCTCCTGTGGTATCTCATTCCAGGCAACCACCAACTCCTCTCGAAGTGCTTCTAGAGTCTGAGGAGGACGTTGCAAATTGAGCAATCTCCTACCCATCATATCCCACACGTGCTCAATTGGGGATAAGTCGGGAGATCTTGGTGGCCATGGTAACAATGTGACATCATTATGTTGAAAGAAGTCTATTGTGACTCTTGCAACATGTGGTCGGGCATTATCTTGTTGGAAAGTTGGATCTGCCAGGGTGTCAAGTTAGGGTAAAAGATGGGGTTCTAGAACTTCGTGGATATAACGCCGCGCGTTCATATTACCTCTGATGAAGATTAAAGGTGACCTGGAACCATAAGCTATAGCACCCCAAACCATAACTCCAACAGTGTGATGAACATGTCTTTCAACAAAAAACTGTGGATTCCTCCTTTCACCACGTCGCCTTCTAACCCTGGCACGACCATCGTGCATGCCTAAACAAAATCGAGACTCGTCACTAAAGACAATACTGTTCCATTCCTGATCCCAGAGTGACCGTTGTCTGCACCACTCAAGGCGATTACGTCGGTGTTCTCGAGTTAAAGGGAGGACCCAGTGTGGCCGGTATGAAAACAAGCCAAACTTCTCATTCGTCGGTAAACACTTCGCATGCCAATAGGTCTTCCGTGTTCATTTGCAATGGACCTGGTAGTGGAGAAACGGTCCCTTAAGGCCAATCTTAGGCGGCGATCTTCACGGTTTGTTGTTCTACGGCGGCGTCCAGTGCCCCTTGCTCTTTGCGTACGGCCTTCTCGAAGCCATGCCTGACAACACCTAACCACAGTGTCTACACTTCTTTGCACTCTAACTGCAATTGCCCGAAAAGGAAGTCCAGCTTCCCGAAGTCCCACTGTCCCACTATACGGCCCCTATCAAACTCACTAAGTTGACGAAATCGTACAGGTCTCCGTACCGATCGTAAAGGATGTCAAGAACCAAAATCCGACAACGTCGATACTTTACTGCGACCGAAATATTCATTTTTAGAGCGTTAGTGAATTAAAAAAAAGCAGTATAAAAACCGGAATGTCCAACTGATAAGGCTGAATATTTTTTCACTTGTTATTTACAGTAAGATAAATACATTCACCAACTTTTATTAAAATAAAACCATTTAAACTGGGTGTTCGGATTTATATGTCACTTAGTATACATCAACTAGACAATCGTTCAAGAACGAGACCCTCACTTATGAGTCTTCTGATGGTTGTCCCTCCACTGCTTGGTAGTGAACGTCTTCAAACACACGGAGCATTGGAAAGGCTTCACCTCATCGTGAGTCCTTTTGTGAACCTTCAACGAAAATGGCGTCTTGTACCTCTTATCACACATATCGCACTGATAATTATAGACGTTCGTATGGACCAACTGATGCCTGCTCAAATGTTTCCGATGCGAGAATGTTTTGTCGCACAAATTGCACTGCAAGTCTTTCTCGCCGTGGACGCCTCGAATGTGTTGACCGAAGTGTACTACTTCCTTTCCACATTGCGGACAGATATGATGTCGTCTGTGACATACCAGCCTGTGACTTCTGTACTTCGACTGCGAATTAAAGGTAATATTGCAGGGTTTGCAATTATATTGAACCACTCTGTCGTTTTTCTTTCTCGGTCTTGGATGTCTTGATTTGCAGTGTTCGCAAGAACCATTGACTAACCTCCTGTTACAATTTTTGCAATAATATCGTCTGACGAGGTTGTCGAAATCGAGCTCGGAGTACTTCAAGAAGCATTTGTGGTTGACTCCTTGTTTCGGCATTTTGCCGCAAAAGGCGCATCTTTTGTTGACAGTACGGCAAGGGTGGTGCAAGGTGAAAAAACCTATACACATTTTACAATATATCGTGTTAGGTAGGTCAAATTCGTGATTACGTAGTTTGCCCTGTTCGTATTTACCAAGGCATACTGGACACACTGCACATCTGAAAATCAAATACAACGGTTACCTATCTGAAAGGCTTCGCAGATTCCTTACACGAATCCTTAAGTTTTTGAAGATTTCATAATTTGCTTCTCGTGTCATCGGCTCAACGGACTTTATCTAGCAACAGTCCGAGATAATATTTCAATGTTTTCCAAAAATCAGGACTGTGAAAAAAAGCCCTCGTAGAACGCACTGTTTTAACATGGTCAACGTCATTCAGTTCGACTTTACGTACAGTCTGCAAAAATTAAATGTTTTTCTTTTGTTAACTGGCCAAGATGCTTAAAAATTAACTAAGTCTAAAATACTCGCCAGCGTCATGTACGGGGACTTTAGAACATATAACGAAAATTATGCGATCGCTCTAGTTGCATGATTCGATTATAACGTACAGTAATGGACAAAAGTATATAGACAAATATGAATATTTACTTAAATACCTTTAAGCTATGTACAGATATGTAACAACACCGCGAACCGCGCCGCGCTAGTGTAGACGGTGAAAAAACGCCGTCGCGAACCTGATAAGCGTTACAGCTCGCCGTTCGGCCCGATCCAGACTCGGTCGGTTTTTCAGCGTAACATCAAAGGAAAGGCTCGCGAACGGTTCCGTTCGGTGTTGTTACATATCTGTACATAGCTTCAGAAAACGAATTCATACTTCACTGCTCCATAAACAAATGCGTTATTAGTAGAAAAACTAAATTCCTTGTTTTTACATTATCTGCAATGAGCACAAGTCTGAATATACGCACTTTTTTATGAAGTATGTAGACAAATTCTTTTCAACATTAGTTCAGTACAGTTTCGTGTCAGAAGAGGGATTAGTGCAAGTATTGTGGAATAAGTTGAGTGATTTTAAGACCATGCCGCGTGTTCCAGAAATGTCTTTCGATGTGAAAACTAAGATCATCGAGTTATACAAAGATGGTCAACGTCAAGTCGACATTGACAAAAATTTTGAAGCTGAAGCGTAAAGCAGTTTGGGCAATATTGAACAAATATAAACAAAAAGGTATCTTGGAAGCCTCTAAGAGAAGTGGTCGGCCTAGAAAACTAAATGCAGATCGGTTAGATTAATAAAAGTAATTTCGTCCAAAGATCCGTTTAAACCCCAAGACAAAATCTGAAATCGAGACAAAAGGAATTGTCAGTGTTTCTACGAAAATTATAAGTAGAAGATTAAATGATTTGAACTTATTTGCACGTGACCCGAGTAAGAAGCCGCTAATCGCGAGGAAAAACCGTAAGGACGGCTGCATCTTGATTGGAGCATCTGTGACTGGAAGAGGGTATGTTTCAGTGACGAATCCAAGTTCAATATATTTGGATCAGATGGTGATTACATTAGACGTCCTAGTGGACAAAGATTGAAGCTCAAGTACACTTTTGTCCACTGTCAAACATGGAGGCGGGTCTGTTATGGTTTGGGGGTGCTTTTCGGGGTTTGGGATGGGACCATCACATAGAATAGATGGCATTATGGAAGACAATATGCCCTTAGGATCAATCTTCCAGCAAGATAATGACCCGAAGCACACTTCAATTCTCGCAAAGAAATTCTTTCTGGATGAAAAAATACCAGTTCTCGAATGGCCTTCACAGTCTCCCGATATAAACCCCATTGAAAATCTATGGAATACTTCGATAAGCAAATACGAGATAAAAATTATTCAAACAAGGATGAACTTTTTGCCGCTTTAGAGCAAAAGTGGAGACAGATTGATGAATTTTATATAAAGAAACTTCTACAATCTATGCCGAGACGATGCCAGGCGGTGATTGATAATAATGGTTATGCTACAAAATATTAACACAAACATGGTTGGTTTTCTATAATTCAATGAACTTTGCTTCTTTTTTCTATAATCGTTTTGCTTTGTCTATACAGGGTGACTTCGAAGTTGAGTCATTTATTTTAACAGTGAGTAGATCTGATCAAAAGAAATGTTTTTTTCCTTTACCATTTTTCTGGTAACATTAAAGTAACAAAGTTATAGCCCTTTGGAAGTTTGAGTACCACCCTGTCTCAATAATAATATTATGTGCTCGTGTTTGACAACAACGGATATAATCCGCCTTATCGGTTCATCGCATCGGAAACAAAAAAGCGAAAGAATTTGGAACGATGTTTTTACAATTATTTTATTCAGTTGTATACAGTCAGTGTCAGTCGGTAACGCGTGAGTGAATAGTGGTGTCTGTTCCGTGGCGCAAACGAAATAAAAAATGGCACATGTTTATGCGGATCGGTTTCCCAATCGAGTGCAACCAACCCCTCGTGCCTTTGTTAATGTAGTACAACGGGCTCGTGAATCAGGTGACTTAGACCTCACAGGGGACGGCATGCCGGTGCTCCAAGACCGCACTGAAATACTTGTCGGGAGGATACTTTATAAAACAAGGTAAATTTTTTTTTTATTTTTACACACATATTTTGGATTATCTTCCTTCTACAATCATTATCTGAAAATTAATGACTCAACTTCAAAGTCACCCTGTATATTTTTGTCCTTCATACTTCCAGTTTTTTTTTTCAATTATTTTTTTATTGAAGGGAGTCTAATGAATTTTATTTATGTATAAGTGAGTATTATGCTATAACGAATCATGTATACAGGTTGGTGTATTAATAAAACAAGTTAAAAAAGAAATACAGCACCATATTAGTCTATATACTTTTGTCAATTACTGTATGTCCTAAAAGTTTTTTTATAAAATTCCTATTTGGCGTTAGTACATTATTAAACGAACATAAATCTATGATGTATCATTTGAAAGTACCATTCAATTGGTGAATTCATAAATCCATAAATAACGATCGACTATAAATTGTTTCTAGAGAATAAATGTTCTTTGGTACTAGTAGCAGTAACTGATCTATTAGAAATTGCGGTATTTTTTTAGTTTTCTGGGCAAATTATGCATGGTACTATAATCATGTATCGGGCTATCAGCTTGCAAAATTTATCACGAGCATTTTTTGCTTGGAAAAACATATGTAGATAAACAGTTCATTTTTCAACGAACCCGCGTAGTTGAATTTGCATCTCCACGCAGTATGTCCACACCTTCAATTCCCAAACTGCAGTTCGCGTGATCACAAAAAAAAAGTATACGGAGCTAGGGACGTACGTGTAGACGGACATTACATCACAACGTAGCCAAGTTTCATACTTCGTTGCCCTTTATCTATACAGGGTGACTTCGAAGTCGAGTCATTTATTTTAACAGTGAGTAGATCTGATCAAAAGAAATGTTTTTTTCCTTTACCATTTTTCTGGTAAAATTAAAGTAACAAAGTTATAGCCCTTTGGAAGTTTGAGTACCGCCCTGTCTCAACAATAATATCATGTGCTCGTGTTTGGCGACAACGGATATAATCCGCCTTATCGGTTCATCGCATCGGAAACAAAAAAGCAAAGAATTTGGAACGATGTTTTTACAATTATTTCATTCAGTTGTATACAGTCAGTGTCAGTCGGTAGTGAATAGTGGTGTCTGTTGCGTGGCTCAAACGAAATAAAAAATGGCACATGTTTATGCGGATCGGTTTCCCAATCGAGTGCAACCAACCACTCGTGCCTTTGTTAATGTAGTACAACGGGTTCGTGAATCATTTGACTGAAGACCTCACATATGGACGGCATGCCGGTGCTCCAAGACCTCACGATCAAATACAGGTCCGCACTGAAATACTTGTCGGGAGGATACTTTATAAAACAAGGTAAAAATTTTTTTTATTTTTTTTTTTTATTTTTACACGTATTTTGGTTTATCTTCCTTCTACAATCATTATCTGAAAATTAATGACTCAACTTCAAAGTCACCCTGTAGATACTATAAAGAATTTGTTCTTAACAAGAAGTGATGTGCACCTTGTTTCCACAGCCTACCATGCATTTATAAATTTGACCGCCACTATCGGGCAAGATCATACCGCGGCTCTTTTTTTAGATTAATTAAGGTCCTTAGTAACGCTTCTCTAAAGATGAGCGTTTTCGAGTTATAGGCGATTTAATGCCCGAAAAAGCCTAAAAATGGCTATCGTTAATGCTTAAAACTTGTCAAAAATTATCTTCGAGGTGGCAACGTGTTAGAAAACCAAACCTACAAGGCCTCAAGGTTATTTATAGGCGTAGTAGATTTCCAATCAATTTTCAACCTTATTTGGCAATTTGTTTTGCAGACTACTTTTTATTTAGCCTCAACTATTCTTTAATTCTACAAACTTATCCAACGAGCAAATCGATGTGTGTAAATTACTTTCGATCTAATGCTACCAGCAATATCAGCATCCTCTTACATCTTTGTACTCTGGCTTAGTTCTCATAGATGGTGTGTCAAATGCCGAAAAAACAGCTACTTCCCCTTTAGAATATTCTCTCTATAGTCGGCTTGCCTTTTTTGTGCTACGGATTCCTGCGTTCGTGCTCGTTTTCACCAGGTGCTTAACAATTTTAGTTTTTTCCCAATAAATGAACTAGCCGCTTTGTTAATAATTAACCCCGGATGTGGATTCAAGAAGCATTCCTGCGGCTGTACAGATTAACCTCAAACCAAAGGAAGAATTCAAAATTATTTTTTATCAACCTTCAGCGTGCATAGAGATGATGATACTTCTGGTAGATCTAGTAAAACCCTTCAAAAAAATTGTCTGACTACACCATTGTTTAATCCTGGCCTCCGATTTTCGAGCCTACTTGCCTATTTTCCAATTTTAAATAAAGAAATTAATTATAAATCACATGATTCGGTCGCAAAAGTTATTTGATATACGATCGAAATGGTGCGTTTTTGATTTGGTCGAATTTGATCAGGTTTATAAAATCGGGAATTGCGGCGGCAGGTTTGTGATTAGATCTCAAATAGACGTTACCATTTTTATACTAAACTGGATCGTAAATCTTGCGCATCGGGCACTAAAACATGATTAGCTAGGCGTCAAATTACATTTCGATTTTTTTGCGCTTACGTATTGCACTTTTTCTATTACGTATTTTCATTTTATTTTTGTTCAACATTCTCCACTCCACAGTACAAGACATTTTTGAACTCTGACAAGTTGAACTGCCTATAATACCTACCTTTAGCTTATACTACCCTCTAGCTCCGCCAATTCGAAGTTTCTCGCAAGTCACATCTCAATGGTGCCGTTTCACATTCAAGGATATCAAGTAACCAAGCAAGATAGAACATACCAATGTTGTGTCACTAACCCGCCTCTTCTGACCAGAACATTTGAAAGCAAACTCGAATTCATTTTTATATTACGAAACAATAAAATAATATCCGGATTCTTCGGCTAGAAGAGACTAGATAATGACTTTCTATAGATTTTCTATTTGGTGATACTAATGCTTTTTATACTGTGCCAAAGTTAGAAGTAATGAAAGAACTAAATCGATTCCTGTTATAACTCTGGTACCAATATGAAGATTACCTGAACATATCGTACGCCACTGTGAAGAGGTGTTAGTATTGGTGGGATATAAGCAAACGCCGCATTAGCAGTGGCGTACGATGTGTTATGCTACTCCCATTTTGGTATGCAACCATAACTGTTTCGCCTTTCAGGATAACATTTCTGGAATACTCGAAGCAACGTTTTGGAAATACCAATGTAATGTACTCTCCTTCAATGTAAAATTTACAATTTTGGAACGCCAAATGAGATTCTGAGAGAAGCTATTGGCCGAGTATATAACGGGTTACTTGAACAAAACACAGAATCAATTCAACTCTATATTACCCGCTCAACAAGTATGTACTTTTCATATAATAAGTGAAATTTCGAACCCAGATATTTTTTTATATGAATATGAACGATCATAACATTGACCATCTATCAACTGCCCAATAATTAGTCAAAACAGACAATTTTCGGATTCTCGTCAAAGTGACGATAAGATTGTTTCTTTAATGTTGAATTATTGGCTAGTTGAAATAAATGGATCGGAGAAGTTAGATCAGCTATCATGCATTTGTTTTTTTTTTCTCTTCTGGAAACCTTTTTTCTGCCTCGACTTCAAGAATTCTTTGAAAAACAGCTATCTCAAACCAGTCTCTTCAGAAATTAACATCACTCGCCCTCGAACAAATTGCGTCAGTTTACCTCAAATTTTAATGTGTAAGTCACTTCATTTTATAACTAAAATGCTGAACTAGATTAGATGAAAGACATGAATGTTGATGTATGAACAAAATGTATTGGAATTGACAGCTCAATACAAATATATACTTCGAAGTTGAGTCATTTATTTTAACAGTGAGTAGATCTGATCAAAATACCATTTTTCTGGTAAAATTAAAGTAACAAAGTTATAGCCCTTTGGAAGTTTGAGTACCGCCCTGTCTCAATAATAATATCATGTGCTCGTGTTTGGCAACAACGGATATAATCCGCCTTATCGGTTCATCGCATCGGAAACAAAAAAGCGAAAGAATTTGGAACGATGTTTTTACAATTATTTTATTCAGTTCAGTTATACATACAGTCAGTGTCAGTCGGTAAAGCGTGTGAATAGTGTCTGTTGCGTGGCTCAAACGAAATAAAAAATGGCACATGTTTATGCGGATCGGTTTCCCAATCGAGTGCAACCAACCCCTCGTGCCTTTGTTAATGTAGTACAACGGGCTCGTGAATCAGGTGACTTCACAGGGGACCTCACGATCAAATACAGGTCCGCACTGAAATACTTGTCGGGAGGATACTTTATAAAACAAGGTAACATTTTTTTTTAATTTTTTTTTTATTTTTACACACATTTTGGTTTATCTTCCTTCTAAAATCATTATCTGAAAATTAATGACTCAACTTCAAAGTCACCCTGTATATTAAACATCAATTTTCATCATCAAGAACAAGCTTTGAAAAGTGACAGTCTTAAATCAGATGAAATGCTAGGCTTCCTTTTCCTCAGACGTGGTTAATGTGGATTTCATACTTTCATCTAGCCTAGATATTATGCGGTACAGCTGGCATTCAATTTTGCAGGTACTTTATACTCTTATCTGAATATATCGACTTTGATCGAGAAATAATTATAAAGAACAAATCGTACAGAAGGAAATCCTATTCTGCACTTACCCTAAACCGATACTAAACTGCAGCTTCCTCGTGCGGTGATACTTTTGGATGTTCTCGCTTTTTTTCTTTTTACCTCAAAACGCCAATGAAAGCAAGCACACAGATTCATATAAACATGATCAAATATAAAATGAGCTTATCAATTTGAAAGACTAAAAATCTGAAAGTGTTTAAAATTCCATGATGTAACTAACATTATTTACATGATCAGTTTGTTTGTTACCCATGTGCTTGCGTCTCAAAATCGTATCTTTCACTACCCTGAGGGGTACTTTGTTTTTAGATATCCAGCGGTCAAAAAAGAATGAAAATCAGCTTCTACAATTTTCCTTTACAAAAGCTTTGCAATAGGAAGTTGAACAGTGAATGAAAAAATGAATGCAATACAAGGAAATGAAACTATAACACCCATTTCTGACCACCATTATTGATTTGAAAATAAAGAGTAATGGTTTATTTCCATATTTGTGTGAAGCCTATGTACATATACTTCAATTACGAAAATTTGAGATGTTTGCAATTTTACTCTTTATTTCCAAATCAGATTAGGAATAGATTTGTGAGAAGTGATGAAGTGTAATAAAGGAAAGTATTTTGTATTAGTATCATTTATTTTTTCTCAAAACAATTTGGCATCGTATTTGCAAAGGTCCATCTTCGACAAAGCAAAGGAATCCGCCAGGGCCCGCACCTCCAGGGAAAGCTCTTCTTTCTTGACGTCAATAATATTACAAGTACAAATTAAGAAGATTTGAAATTGACTATCAAATGAGTGATCACTCGAAACTAATTGAATAGAAGTGAATCTTTCAGATAAAAACTTGTTCCTACATAGATTACCACTGAAAGGGTTTGTAAAATACGCAGCCAAGATTGAGGCAACAGTGAAATCCTTTCGCAGATGAATAAAATAGCAGCATAGAGCCAAACTTCTCACAGCTGTTTTTTTTTTCTTTTACCAAAAAAATTTCAATGCAACCCCAACTTGGCGTAACGAGTATTTCAAAACCTTTTAGTTGTAACCTGTACATTTAAAAAAAAATTATTTTTTCCCTATGCTGGCCAGCAAGCAACTATCTAAAATTTGAAGATTTTGGGCATTGGCACTGATCAGAATAAACTATAATAATAACCTAAAGAGTATATTCAACTTTATATGAAGAACTGCCTTAGGCAAGAATTATAGTTTAAAGCAACCAATTACCAGCACAAAAGTTCCTTTGAATTCCCATACACTGAGAAATCAAAAGTTTTTTCAAGTGTTTTCCGGCATCAAAAGTAAAGAAATGATACATGAGAGCATCTTAAGATACAAATTTTTATGAGTATATTTGTACCTTAAATTCAATCATATATCATTTCATGTGAATTAAAATGTCGGAAAACTACCGATTTTTTTAACAACTTCCTTATAAAGAAAACAAAGTCGGAAGTCAGACATGTTTTACTTTATTAAGAGGTTGAAAAAGCATCCCAAAATTCCCACCGTAACACCCCCCTCCACTTTGAACTCGATTGTACCCCGACTCTGCTCCATGCTTAGAAAAATCACTAGCTCGCAGAATCTTTAGGATTCACATGTTCACGCGTGTAATCAATAATTAAACAAATGGCAAAAAGTTCAAATCAGTTTTTCCCATTTATAAACGTGCACGCACCATCAGTCTATTTCAATCACAACATTATTATTCAACTATAGACGATACTCATTAAATATTCTAAAATCAATTCATAATGAAAACAACTTCAGATGTTTTAACATAAATATCACGCATTCAGTAAAAATCAGACACATTCAATATGAACGAGTCTGAACAAAATCCGGGATTTTCAAGCAAACGGCACAATTCGGCAACACCGCGCCATAGAGATCGATAACCACTCCAACAACATGGCATCATCGCTAATCCCCCGACGCTAGAAACACTTGCCGCATAGCGCAGGCAATCGGCCCCGCTTGCAACGTTGCCAACTCACGGAACCGGTTTGAATAATCGTAGGTGGGGTAGTGTATTGATCCGTACACAAAGTGGCCTGAGAAACGTAACCGCGACGCTTCTCTCGAATGTTGTAAGCCAATGTACGCGTGATGATAAACTCGATACCTGCTTTTTTCTGAGGTCTCTTTCACTGGGTATTCGAGACATTGAACAAAGTAATTCAATGCGATGAAATACCAGTGGAAAATGACCTAAAAAGAATCATCGCAGGTTGCAAGGCTTTAAATCAATTACAATAAAAGGCAGAATATCGATGGAAGTAGTCGGTATTTTGCCAAATATTGTCACTGAAAATAAAACCGGCCTTTCTGATGTTTATGAAAAAAGGCGATTAATGGTGAAGGGACCATAGAGTAGTTTGAAGAATATGATAATAAAAATTATCTACCACAATGAAGATTTCACTAAACGCATCACTTGATAAGAAATATGCATTGCTTATATAGTGACTATACACTGTCAAGTTGCAATATACAGAACACCAAAAAACAAATTTGGATGTGAAATGAAGGACATCAAAAAAACATCCTTCTGAAAACAGCTAGAGAAGCACTCAAACATTATAAATTACTGGATGTCATATCAACTATATGTTGCTAAGATGCAACATACAAGTCAATTGAAGCATTTTAATAAATTCTGTTCTCTCAAAAGTAGCTCCACTTTGGAAATGTCCCAACGAGTGACATTTATAAAATTATAAATGCCAAATTTGAATGCCCTGTAGCTCAAAATGAAATGGTTTGAATATACCACTTCAAACTACAGGGAGCAGCTTCAAACACTAAAATTGAAGCAAAATTGTCTCAAAAACAAATTGTTTTCGAGATAAAATAAATCACAGATGATATAAAAAAGATCTGATATCAATAAATATCAGACAAAAAACAAAAAATATGACCAAAGGAGTAAAGTGACACAGTGTGTAGTGAAATAGTTTGACATGCTCCATTCCTCTTTCTTTATGCACTGCACCAAAAATATTACCAGAAAATTATCTGGTAAATGACAAAAATGCTAGTATGTCAAACTTCTCCACTACCAAAAATGCAACTATTGAATTTTAAAAAAGTGACAGCAGTAAAGGAAATAAAAAATCTAAAATACCCCCAGGTACCTTTTACAATTAAAAACAATATTTAGAGGATAGGATATAAATTATACAGTTTGTTTATACAAGCCAATCATTGTTCTTGTGTGATGATTCTGAATTACATTTGCTATAAAACAAGCAAACGTACTATCATAAGAGGCAGAAACAACGATTTTGAGACAATGATACAAATCAAGAGTACCTACCTCATTAGAATGTTCCGATGTTAAAGACTGTCTTAAAAGTATAAGACATTCAATAAACATTGGGGACATTCCAAGTGTCTGCACTTCTTGGGCACAGTAATGATTTCTCAGTTTCTCAAAAATTATCAAGAAACCATAAAGCTTTCTCTTACAATGATAAATAAATTCTTACAAAGCCTTTACAATGCAATCTGGAAAACGAGAAGTAATCATTTTCCTGCAAAATAAATGGCAATGCATACCATTGCTCAAGACAAGCTCAAATTGCATCACTAGTCCAAAAAAAAAAATGCAAAATGATACCCTTGAATGAGTAAACATTGAACTTGGCATTGTATAGACAAAATGATAGTTATAATTTTTGACTTCCCCACTTGCTGTCAAAAGCCTGAATGTACATGGATTGCGGAAAATCTATGAAATTCAATCCCTTGTTCATTATAAAATTCAAACAAAATCCACCAGTTAAATACTCCCAGCACCATTTTAATTATAGCACATTTCTATTCTCACCTATAAAAGTAGAATAGGCAACAAAAGAATATATGCATCAGGTGCAAAAGTACTTGCAATTTTGAGAATTTTAAAATGAGGGACTCATCATGATAGACAAATATATGAATCAAAAGCAAATATGCTGAATTATGAAACAGACTGGGTTAATTGGTAAAATAAATCCTGCAATATTTCGACGCAAAAACGCTAACAAAACTGTCAAGATAAGCGATTTTAGTTTTAAACTAGATTCCCTAAATGCAAACTGGAAAATATGACATGTATCTAATAGAAAAATTTTGTTAAAACGCAGAACGGTGAACACAAAAATGCTATATTCCCTAAACAAAAAACGTATTTTCGCGCAACTTAAATGAAACTAAAACCATAAGAGAAATTGAATGTGACCAAAAAACCCAGTTAACGCGAGTACATTCAGGTAAATAGGAAGGGTAGGTGAAATAAAACAAAAAACTACTCACGGTGCATCAGATCCATCTTTGCTCACACCAGAGGGGCCTGGTTGATCATCCGCACTTGTGGATGGTACATCCACAAATGTGGGTTCCCTGTCTTCACCATCAGTCTCATCGCTATCATCTTCCATCTGCAACAGAAGGAAAAAAATTAGGGCTACCTTAAATTACTTGCACAGAGTAACTAACTGTTTAATTCTACCTGAAGATTGCCAACCTAATGCTATATTTGCTAAGCAAAAAATTAGGAGTGAACAGCTGCTTCTGTATTTACGAGGCTTGTTCAATAAATACCCGTGTTTGACGACAGATGGCGTTCCTGAGGGAAGTTGGTGTTATTATCGTGTGCTGCCATCTATCAAACAACTGCACAACAAATTTCAGAGTGATCAATACTTTAGTTTGGATTAACATGTGTTTCGTGATTTTCGCTAACATGGTAACTCACTTATTGCTTTTGGATGGGAATAACTGCGAGGAGATAAAAGCAAAGTTGGATGCTGTTTATGGGGACACTTCGCCATCTATGGGCACAGTTAGGTATTGGTTCAACGTGGGCAAACATCCGTTTTTGATCAGGAACGACCAGGACGCCCGGCAAACCTGGTTATCGAGGAAATCATTCAAAAAAGTCCACGACACGATTCTCGCTGATCGAAGAACAAAAGCGCGCGAAGTAGCGGAGGCCCTAGGTGTGTCGACTGAAACGGCAATGAATATTTTGCAAAATTTGGAGATTTAAAAATGGTCGGTCCGATGGGTGCCGCGATTGCTCACGGTGGACAACAAGTGGATGTGGCTGTTAACTTTGAACCAGTATTTGGAGAAATTTAAGAGAAATCCGAAGGATTTTTGCGTAGAGTTGTCACTGTTGGTGAAACCTGGATTCAACATTACACACCAGAAACTAAGCAACAATCAAAACAATGGATTTCTCCTGGTGAATCCACTCCAAAGCAGGCGCAGACGGTCCCATCGGCCGGAAAGGTCATGGCGACAGTTTTTTTGGCGTCATCCTCATGGATTTTTTAGAAAAAGGAAGAATGATCACTGGACAATACTACAGTTTTATTGGACCGCTTCGACAAGAAATTGAAGGAGACACGACCACATTAAAATTTGACGAAAAAGAAGTGTTTTACCACGATAACGCACCAGCACGTTCAACCGGAGTTGTCGCCGCCAAACTGCATGAATTACAGTTACAAGATGGTGCATCACCCCGGGTATTAACTCAATCTGGCCCCCTGCAACTTGTTCCCTGACATGAAGAAATGGCTCGCGGGAAAAAAATTTAGCTCAAAATGAGGAAGGCATCGCCGATACAGAGGCGTCTTTTGGAGAGTTCAACAAACCCTACTTTTTGGAGTGGTTAAAAAATGGCAGAAAAGTTGGGAAAAGTGTATCTAAAAGGGGAAGAATGAAAAAAACCTTTGTAAAAATGGTGTCTTCATTTCTAGCACGGGTACTTGTTGAATCGCCCTCGTATTTCAAGAAAAAAATTGTATGATTTTTTTTTGAACATCTTACAAGATACAAAGTGATAAGAGTTTTCAGAAAATAATCTATTTTATAACTGCAATGATATTACAGATATCTTTATGAAATTTGGTACACTCAGATCTATGCAAAAAGCAAAAACCATGCATCAGATGAAAGAAAATCAAGAGGTCAATTTTGCTTAGAAATGAAGATTACAAAAATGGTTTTTATTTGGAGGGAAAGCAGCGTCAAACATTTTTTTCTGCAAAAAAATTTAGATGTATACCAAATTTCATAAAGATATCTAGAAAAATATCAAGTATAAAAAACAATTTCTCTGAAAATTTTATAGCAATTTATCTCAAAAGTTAAGGTGTTTCAAAAATACTTTATATGAATTTTTATTCCAAAAATGGATTCAACAATCACTTCATTAGAAATATTAGTGCATCATTAAGGAACAACCTGTATAATAAATAGAGTCATAAGTCATGCTTATATTATAGCACCTCATCTCAGATAAATCTTATTTCTTGTTTGGCTTCTTTCAGTAACTAACATTTAAAAGGCATCCAAATTTTCTCAAAGTACTTTAAAAATCAAAGAATGAAAGCCAGGATTGATATTTTAAAAATCTAAACCAGATATTTTAAGCATAAAACTGGAATTTTACTATAGACATGTCAAATCTTCAAAATGGTACTTTACAAAAATACTGACATGAAAATATGATGATGCACTTGAAATGTGTTGGTAAAATTCTTAAATGTGTAACAAACCAAAAAATCCATATTTCCAAAGTTGAAGAGACTCATTCAATAATTATCAGAATACACAGTATTAAAAGAGACATTCAAAATTTGAACATTCTTCATAAACTGCATACTATTTTAATGGTGGGCTTCAAAGACCCCATAGAAAAATATCTAAGGAGTTTTAGCAAGCGGTTTAAGGCCTCTAGCCACTATCAAGGAAAATGAGAAATGTCATATTCCCTAAAATAAAGTGACTAGATGACTCAAAACCAAGGTGTATAAAAATGAATTTCCCACCATTTCAAGGAAAATTATGTGAATGTTCTTCCCAAAAATGGAATAATATAGATTATAATATGAATGCATACAAAGTGATGAACACCTATGAACATTTTTCTATTATCACTCATAAAAGTAGTATGAATGATAGCAGAAATATGCAACATGATTGCTATCTATCAATGTAGAACAGATAGCACTACAATAGGTGTAAATCACAACTTAAAAAGGTTACAACACATTCTGGTACATCAATATAATTGACTGAATTATGTTATCTTTTGAAGCTGGTTTAAAGCTCTCGTAACTTTAGAAGCGTTTTTTTTATCTTTACAAAGCTTATTAATTGAAATATGTTATTGATGCAAAGTTTAAAAAACCCAAAACCTTTGGAATAACTTGTAAATAATCAAGGTAAAGTTTGACAATCAGTGTATTATGAAACATGTTAACACATTAAAATTTGAACCTTCACAAACTAAATCTTTTTTCAATAATAAAAAATTGAATTATATTCATGAAATGAAAAATCAAATGCAAACTGGAAAAAATGTCTCCTATGTACCCAACAGAAAAATTAAATGCAGAACAGTGAACAAAAAATGTATTTCCTAAATCAACAAAAATCGTATTTTCGCGCAAGTTAAATGAAACTAACTAAAACCTCAAAAAAAAATTGAATGTGACCACAAAAATTTTAAACCGTTTTCAATAAAAAATGAAATGTCATGAAATGAAAATCAAATTATTATACCTTCGTGATCGGCTCGCCAGAGTCTCCATCGTCGTCGGAATTTTGGTCCATGGCGATGGCTGCTTTGACTGCCGCTGTCCTCCTCGGTCGTTTTGATGGAGGAGGCTCATCATTGACCTGAACAGGAGGTCCCTGCAACAAAATACACAAATCATCACATACCCTGACAAACACTTTCAAATATAATAACATCCATCTACTTGAGCCACAAATATATGTTGCAACAGTGATCTTACCTCTTCAACCTTCTGTTCAAACATGTAGCTTTTATTATCTTCATCATCATTCTTAGAAATATCACTAGCTAGAGGTTCATCAAAGTTTTCTTCTTTGACGTTCACCTGTGCGGCATCTTTTCCTGTAGCACCGAGCCATGCCAGCAACTGTTTCTCTGACTCGGCGCTCGTCCGCCAGAAATCGTAAAAGTTATCGAGTTTGTTTGAACAGCCATCGCAGATTTTCTTAGGAAGGTGATCCTCTCGCGCTACCTGTAACAACAGAAAACAAGCTTCAAAAAATGCTGTAGCTGACAAGTAATGTGAAATACTTTCAACAGCCAGTTGATTAGTAGATGCATTTTCCAGTGGAGGACAATAAGATGCATTCAAAAATACAGGGTGACTTCGAAGTTGAGTCATTTATTTTAACAGGGAGTAGATCTGATCAAAAGAAATGTTTTTTTCCTTTAACATTTTACTGATAAAATTAAAGTAACAAAGTTATAGCCCTTTAGAAGTTTGAGTACCGCCCTGTCTGAATAATATTATGTGCTCGTGTTTGGCAACAACGGATATAATCCGCCTTATCCGTTCATCGCATCGGAAACAAAAAAGCGAAAGAATTTGAAACGATGTTTTTACTACAATGTACAATCTTATTCAGTTATATTCAGTCGATGTGTCAGTCGGTAACGCGTGAGTGAATAGTGAATAAAAAATGGCACATGTTTACGAAAATGCTGAATGTAGTACAAAGGGCTCGTGAATCAGGTGACTTAAGACCTCACAGGGGAGGGCATGCCGGTGCTCCAAGACCGCACGATCGAATACAGGTCCGCACTGAAATACTTGTCGGGAGGATACTTTATAAAACAAGGTAACATTTTTTTTTTAATTTTACACATATTTTGGTTTATCTTCCTTCTACAATCATTATCTGAAAATTAATGACTCAACTTCAAAGTCACCCTGTATAGTGGAAGCACTTTGGAAGAGTTGGGGATTAATTTAATGAAAAGTGGATCAATTTAAAAATATGAAGTCAATCTGGAGACACAGTAGATGCGACTTATGAATATGATGAATAAAATGGATTCGTTTAAAAATAAAGTTTAGAAACAATGAATGTGTTTTGAAAGTGATTGGTGAATGAATTCTAAAAAAATGGTAAATGAGACTTGAAAAAGGGGTGAATTAGACTTGAAAAAATGGTGAATGATACTTGAAAAATGGTGAATGAGACTTGAAAAAATCGTGAATGAGACTTGAAAAAATCGTGAATGAGACTTAAAAAAATCGTGAATGAGACTTGAAAAAATCGTGAATGTGTTTTGAAAAATTGTGAATGCATCATGAAAAATGGTGGATAAATTTAGAAAAACTGTGGATGCTTTTAAAAAGATAGGAATAAAAAAAAGGCAGATTCATTTAAAATACTGAATACTTCAAAAACATGGTGAACCAATTTACAAATGTGACCTTAAGATAAAATCTGGATGAGATGGGTAATATTCTGATGTGTGGAGATATGGGCTACAGAATTATTCAAAAAAACGAAAAAATTCTGCGAAAAACTCCTTTGTTTCTATACGCCCAACTGAAAACAATCACAAACACTTGGCTATTTGAGCTGTCAAGCAAAATGGGCGATTGAAAACCTAAATTTCATAATCATCTATCGAAACAGTAAACAATGATCAAAGAAAAGCGATAAACGCCATAAAACGAAAACAAAAACTCCCTTGCCGGCTACGCCACTGGTAGGCAAGCGTCGGAAACTTTTGTCGCACCTGTACCGACTCCACAATGCCTTTATTCCACGAAATTGGAGGGGATAAGCTAGGGGAACAAGGAATAACGAACGTTGAAGACTGGTTTCAAAGTAATCTAATTGTATGAAAAACTTAGAATCATACACAAGTTTCAAGAATGGCTTCCCAGTTCAATGATATAAAATTATTTTCTTCTGCCTTGAATCGCATAAAAGACTTCAGAAAGTTCCCCGAATAAACGACATAATTCCACGTAACAACAGCTACATAAAATACATTGTAGATAACGAGTCCGGTATAATAGTACAGTCGTGTAAAGAAACTGCGAACATAAATCAAGGACGCCGTGGCGTCAGCACGCTTCCCCACCACCGAGCTCCACCCTGTATATTGATTTTTCGCTGGATCGACCTACCCTGGACATCTAGCCATTCAAAGTGCTTTATATGAACCTTCATACGCCCAAACATAATCAATACCCCTGTTCGATTGAAAAATTTACTCTAAAATCTCTGAAACATTTTGAAATGAAGTCTGTGAACACGCAATCAACCTCTGGAAAAATAAAGTCCGATTTCGAGAAAATCGCGAAAGCTCTAGCGATGAAAATATTTAAAAACAATTCCCGATTAAAAAAAGTTTTCGAACGAGTTGTTTGTAAACAGGGAAACGATGTCAAAAATAAAAATCTGTCGAATTTCAATTTTCAAGAACGCAAAATTCAACATGGCGGGCGACGCTAACTTACCTTCACCGGCAGACACGAACTGATTTTGAGATATATTTGCCTAATATCACCTTGTTCATCGAAAATTGGAATATTAACACCGTCTTTTACTAAACACAGTCTACAGAATTGCAAAATATTCGCGGTACTATCCATCTTTACTGCTAGTATTTGAAAAAGTCATTGGAGCTAACACAACACTACCTACTAGCCGGACGCCTGATGACGAAATGGGAGGAGGACGGATGTGAAGCTTGCCTTTCTGGCTGGACGCCGGCCTAAAGTAGTGGGGAGCTTCCGGCGAATCTCGCGCGAAATTCAAATATGCCGACTGGTTTCGTCAAGAAAATGCACAAATTATGATTAAACTGAAGCAGAATTTGAGGAGATAATACGTGTTCCTTAGTACTTAAATGTCAGTTATTTCCAAAATAAGCATTGGCGGTTTAAATTGCGTTTTATTTCGGATACAGATACCATTTTCGAAATAGCTGCTTTTATCACACAATGAATATAAGGAGATTCATAGAAGAAATTGATATGCAAGCTTGATAAATGGGTCTATAAGATTTCTCATAATTTACTGTGTATCTGTGCATAGTTAAATTTTTGGCAACGCTTTAGGAACAACGAAAATTGCATGGTTTGTGGACTAAAAATTTATATTCACCGTCTTCAACGTTATGCAACCCGAAATGCAGAGGTGTGGATCAATGAGCAAAATTCAGATATCCAGATGTATTTATTGATTTTAAACTAATACAATAGAGAATTAGTAACTGATTTATGTAAAACACGATTTTTGTGGTCTAATTACTGTTTTCAATATAAGCTTTTGAGGCACAAACTACCCTTTTTTCTTACAGTGTAGGTAGTTGATTACTTCAACACTCCTGGATGATTGACGATACTCATCAGAAAAAATTGGATGAATGCAGTGAATGCGTCTACGATATCGACATCATCAAATGCTTCTAACGTTTGAGGAACAAAGGCCTTGTAACATTTAACTCATTCTGTGGTTTTCATGCAGATAATGATTCTCTGTGCCGTCTGGCGATTAAGTGAAACTACTTATGTAGACTTGATTTTTTACTAGTGTTTCATCCACCTCAGTTTCGCTTCCCGGTCAGAAAACCTAGAAGAATCAACAAAAACCTTGCCAAGTTCATGGACTAAAATTATAAATTACAATTTCTTATCATCACCTTTATGCAACCCGAAATACTGCAGTGTGTATTGACAGTTGTCCGATTCGAAAATTCCTGTGGACACTGTTGTCATGCTTAAATAAAATATCATGAATTACCAGCAAAATGTTTCAACATTCAGGATCAAAGATAATTAGTTTTAGGATTTTTTATTATTAAATACACACGTTTTATTGATTCTAGTGTATTTTCTGCAGTAATTTTTGCACAAATCAAAGAACTACTGAGACTTTTTGCTTCTCTTTTGAAAAATTGTTTTTCAATTTTTTTTAGGTCTGACAACGCAGATTTTGAGATGCTATCAAAACAAATTAACCTAAAAATGGCGTTTTAGGTTAGAACCAGGAAAACTGTTTTTCAAGCGCTATTTTATACATTCCTAAGTGTTAACTCGTCATTGCCAGATTTTGTCTATGCTTCTGGCCCTTAATTTTCTTAAGCGAATTAGTAGAAACATGAGTGTCTTTGTCCAAAGGCTAAACGCCATGTCAGGTGTAAACGACTGGGTTGTGCAAAGCGAAGATTATGATTTTCACCAAGAAGTAGCGAGATCTGCCTTTGCAGACATGCTGCACGACACTGAGAGGAACCAGTTATACGAGGCTGCGCTAAAATCTGCAATCAAAATAATACATTCGAAAGGTGCGAAAGCCAATGTCTTGGACATTGGAACCGGCACGGGGCTTCTGTCCATGATGGCAGCCAGAAACGGAGCCGATACAGTAACAGCTTGTGAAGCATTTAAACCCATGAGCGACTGTGCGTTGAAAATCATTGCTCGAAATGGCTTTAAGGATAAAATCAAGGTGATACCCAAGCGATCAACTGAACTCATAGTCGGCAAAGATCTTCAGCATAAATGTAATATTTTAGTCACTGAAGTGTTTGATACTGAACTTATAGGAGAAGGTGCCCTATCAACGTTCAAGCACGCTCATCAAGAACTCTTAGAGAAAGATTGTATCGTCATACCTCAGTCAGCCACAATCTACGCACAGGTCGTAGAATCTCCTTTGACACAAAATTGGAACAAGCTAAAACATATCTTCAGTGATGACGGTGAAGTTTTGATCAAAGTACCTGATTTGATCAAAAACTGTGTTGGCTCTGCTGCTGTCCATGACATGCAACTCAGTCAATTGCCTGCAAGCTCTATTAATACCATTATATCACCGACACCTGTGTTGAAGTTTGATTGGTCAGGGAACACACCTTTTATATTTGAGCGATCCACAATAAGTACCACGAAAGCTGAGAGGGATGGTTTAGCACAGCTGGTTTTCATGTGGTGGGATCTTCAAATGGATACAGATGGCAAGCATATCCTTAGTTGCGCCCCAGACTGGGCTCATCCACTCAAAAAAATTGATAAAAACGCTAAGATACCTTGGAGAGATCATTGGATGCAAGCTGTGTATTACTTACCTAAAGAACTGCCTGTAAACAAGGGTCAGGAAATAAGCTTGATAAGTTGCCATGATGAATTTTCTCTATGGTTTAATCTAGTTGATAATTTGAGGATAACAGACGAGCACTATTTGACCCCTTTCTGTGAATGTGGGGCACACGTGGCATCTTCAAGGACTAGAATAGGTCAGTTGAATGATATGACGAGAAATAAAAAATATCTTGCCTTATTAGAAAAATATGTCAATAAGGAAAGCACTATATTAGTCCTCAGTGATTGCTTCTACTGTAGCTTAGCTGCTGTAAAGTTAGGAGCTAACAAAATGTACGTATTGGAAACCAATAGTCTGTCTAGAAGAGTCCTTGAAAACTATATAGCTTTCAATAAGTTAGACAATGTTGAAATAATACCAAGCTTAGAGGAACTAAGTAAAATAAACTTCAAAGATATTAGCATGGTCTTAGGGGAACCATACTTCCTAAGTAGTATCTTACCTTGGGATAATCTGCTCTTCATATACCTCATGAAGGGAGTTCGAAATTATTTATCGAATGACGTTCAAATTTTTCCAAAGAGAGCTAGTATCAAAGCTGTAGCAATGCATTTTTCTGATCTCCATAAAATCAGATCACCCCTGAGTGTCGGTGAAGGATTTTTGATGAAAGACTTTGATGAGCTCATTGAGGTAACAAGTTTATGATTCCTGTTAAAATCCATTTACGAATTGATCGATAACTTTATAGGCATCAAGAAATCTCAGTGATGAAAACGTCGAACCCCAACCCTTGTGGGAGTATCCTGGTGTGGCTCTCAGTGGGATAGAAGAGATGATCGATTTGGATCTGATGAATGTCCCGACAAAGACGTATCTTAAAAATGGAACATTTGAACTGCAAGGGTATGAAGCAGCAGAATTTTTCTTTTTAATAATAGTGTTTTACAATGCTTAGGACTGTATTTCCACAAAAAATGTCTAAATTTCTTAAAACTCAAATGTTCTCATAATACGAGTTTTTTCAAAGATAAGGTTCCCATCTTTTTTTCAGACACAAGGATTTTTTTATTTTATTGGACATGTTGATCTTCAAGCTATATTTCTACATAGTCGGCATTTTTTTCTACGCATTTTTTTAGACGTGAAATCCACCCCCCTCTATTTTTGTGTTCCGTTGTACTATATCTAACTATTACTTAGGGATTCGATACAGTTTTCATTAGATTTCGCATTGAAATCGGTTGTTCGGTAGAATCAGACTAAAATCGGTAGATCTACCGGAAAATATGTAGACCTGGCAACACTGCTGTTGCGCTGCTGAATCTGGCGTGTCTTGTGGTGACGGGCGACGTTGCCAGATCGACGGCAGGGAAAGTATGCTTTATGAACTGATGACGTGTTGCATGAAAAGTGCAGAGTCAACCTACTTGACGCCATTTTTTTATATCACAACCCCGCTCTGAACGTATAGTATAGTTTGGCTTTCTCCAAATTCTTCATGAGCTATCTGTCATGGTGAACCTTGATCTGCAAAACTCTGTTTTATTCCAGGACTAAAATCGGTAGATCTACCGATAAATATGTAGACCTGGCAACACTGCTGTTGCGCTGCTGAGTCTGGCGCGTCGTGCGTTGAGGGGCGACGTTGCCAGATCAACGGTACTATCGACGGCAGGGAAAGTATGCTTTATGAACTGATGACGTGTTGCATGAAAAGTGCAGAGTCAACCTACTTGACGTCATTTTTTGATTTCACAACCCCACTCTCAACGTATAGTGTAGTTTGGCTTTCTCCAAATGCTTCATTAGCTATCTGTCATGGTGAACCTTGATCTGCAAAACTATTTTATTCCAGGACTAAAATCGCTAGATCTACCGAAAAATATGTATATCTGGCAACGCTGCTGAATCTAGCGCGTCGTGCGGTGAGGGGCGACGTTGCCAGATCAACGGTACTATCGACGGCAGGGAAAGTATGCTTTATGAACTGATGACGTGTTGCACGAAAAGTGCAGAGTCAACCTATTTTCCGTCATATTTTGATTTCACAACCCCACTCTCAGCGTATAGTATAGTTTGTCTTTCTCCAAATTCTTCATGAGCTATCTGTCATGGTGAACCTTGATCTGCAAAACTCTGTTTTATTCCAGGACTAAAATCGGTAGATCTGCCGATAAATATGTATACCTGGCAACACTGCTGTTGCGCTGCTGAATCTGGCGCATCGTGCGGTGAGGGGCAACGTTGCCAGATCGACGGCAGGGAAAGTATGCTTTATGAGCTCATGACGTGTTGCATGAAAAGTGCAGAGTCAACCTACTTGACGTCATTTTTTGATTTCACAACCCCACTCTCAACGTATAGAATAGTTTGGCTTTCTCCAAATTCTTCATGATCTATCTGTCATGGTGAACCTTGATCTGCAAAACTATTTTATTCCAGGACTAAAATCGCTAGATCTACCGAAAAATATGTATACCTGGCAACGCTGCTGTTGCGCTGCTGAGTCTGGCGCGTCGTGCGTTGAGGGGCGACGTTGCCAGATCAACGGTACTATCGACGGCAGGGAAAGTATGCTTTATGAACTGATGACGTGTTGCATGAAAAGTGCAGAGTCAACCTACTTGACGTCATTTTTTGATTTCACAACCCCACTCTCAACGTATAGTGTAGTTTGGCTTTCTCCAAATGCTTCATTAGCTATCTGTCATGGTGAACCTTGATCTGCAAAACTATTTTATTCCAGGACTAAAATCGCTAGATCTACCGAAAAATATGTATATCTGGCAACGCTGCTGAATCTAGCGCGTCGTGCGGTGAGGGGCGACGTTGCCAGATCAACGGTACTATCGACGGCAGGGAAAGTATGCTTTATGAACTGATGACGTGTTGCACGAAAAGTGCAGAGTCAACCTATTTTCCGTCATATTTTGATTTCACAACCCCACTCTCAGCGTATAGTATAGTTTGTCTTTCTCCAAATTCTTCATGAGCTATCTGTCATGGTGAACCTTGATCTGCAAAACTCTGTTTTATTCCAGGACTAAAATCGGTAGATCTGCCGATAAATATGTATACCTGGCAACACTGCTGTTGCGCTGCTGAATCTGGCGCATCGTGCGGTGAGGGGCAACGTTGCCAGATCGACGGCAGGGAAAGTATGCTTTATGAGCTCATGACGTGTTGCATGAAAAGTGCAGAGTCAACCTACTTGACGTCATTTTTTGATTTCACAACCCCACTCTCAACGTATAGAATAGTTTGGCTTTCTCCAAATTCTTCATGATCTATCTGTCATGGTGAACCTTGATCTGCAAAACTATTTTATTCCAGGACTAAAATCGCTAGATCTACCGAAAAATATGTATACCTGGCAACGCTGCTGAATCTGGCGCGTCGTGCGGTGAGGGGCGACGTTACCAGATCGACTGTACTATCGACGGCAGAGAAAGTATGCTGTATGAACTGATCACGTGTTGCATGAAAAGTGCAGAGTCAACCTACTTGACGTCATTTTTTGATTTCACAACCCCACTCTCAACGTATAGTGTAGTTTGGCTTTCTCCAAATGCTTCATTAGCTATCTGTCATGGTGAACCTTGATCTGCAAAACTATTTTATTCCAGGACTAAAATCGCTAGATCTACCGAAAAATATGTATATCTGGCAACGCTGCTGAATCTAGCGCGTCGTGCGGTGAGGGGCGACGTTGCCAGATCAACGGTACTATCGACGGCAGGGAAAGTATGCTTTATGAACTGATGACGTGTTGCACGAAAAGTGCAGAGTCAACCTATTTTGCATCATATTTTGATTTCACAACCCCACTCTCAGCGTATAGTATAGTTTGTCTTTCTCCAAATTCTTCATGAGCTATCTGTCATGGTGAACCTTGATCTGCAAAACTCTGTTTTATTCCAGGACTAAAATCGGTAGATCTGCCGATAAATATGTATACCTGGCAACACTGCTGTTGCGCTGCTGAATCTGGCGCATCGTGCGGTGAGGGGCAACGTTGCCAGATCGACGGCAGGGAAAGTATGCTTTATGAGCTCATGACGTGTTGCATGAAAAGTGCAGAGTCAACCTACTTGACGTCATTTTTTGATTTCACAACCCCACTCTCAACGTATAGAATAGTTTGGCTTTCTCCAAATTCTTCATGATCTATCTGTCATGGTGAACCTTGATCTGCAAAACTATTTTATTCCAGGACTAAAATCGCTAGATCTACCGAAAAATATGTATACCTGGCAACGCTGCTGAATCTGGCGCGTCGTGCGGTGAGGGGCGACGTTACCAGATCGACTGTACTATCGACGGCAGAGAAAGTATGCTGTATGAACTGATCACGTGTTGCATGAAAAGTGCAGAGTCAACCTACTTGACGTCATTTTTTGATTTCACAACCCCACTCTCAACGTATAGTGTAGTTTGGCTTTCTCCAAATGCTTCATTAGCTATCTGTCATGGTGAACCTTGATCTGCAAAACTATTTTATTCCAGGACTAAAATCGCTAGATCTACCGAAAAATATGTATATCTGGCAACGCTGCTGAATCTAGCGCGTCGTGCGGTGAGGGGCGACGTTGCCAGATCAACGGTACTATCGACGGCAGGGAAAGTATGCTTTATGAACTGATGACGTGTTGCACGAAAAGTGCAGAGTCAACCTATTTTGCATCATATTTTGATTTCACAACCCCACTCTCAGCGTATAGTATAGTTTGTCTTTCTCCAAATTCTTCATGAGCTATCTGTCATGGTGAACCTTGATCTGCAAAACTCTGTTTTATTCCAGGACTAAAATCGGTAGATCTGCCGATAAATATGTATACCTGGCAACACTGCTGTTGCGCTGCTGAATCTGGCGCATCGTGCGGTGAGGGGCAACGTTGCCAGATCGACGGCAGGGAAAGTATGCTTTATGAGCTCATGACGTGTTGCATGAAAAGTGCAGAGTCAACCTACTTGACGTCATTTTTTGATTTCACAACCCCACTCTCAACGTATAGAATAGTTTGGCTTTCTCCAAATTCTTCATGATCTATCTGTCATGGTGAACCTTGATCTGCAAAACTATTTTATTCCAGGACTAAAATCGCTAGATCTACCGAAAAATATGTATACCTGGCAACGCTGCTGAATCTGGCGCGTCGTGCGGTGAGGGGCGACGTTACCAGATCGACTGTACTATCGACGGCAGAGAAAGTATGCTGTATGAACTGATCACGTGTTGCATGAAAAGTGCAGAGTCAACCTACTTGACGTCATTTTTTGATTTCACAACCCCACTCTCAACGTATAGAATAGTTTGGCTTTCTCCAAATTCTTCATGATCTATCTGTCATGGTGAACCTTGATCTGCAAAACTATTTTATTCCAGGACTAAAATCGCTAGATCTGTCGAAAAATATGTATACCTGGCAACGCTGCTGAATCTAGCGCGTTGTACGGTGAGGGGCGACGTTGCCAGATCGACTGTACTATCGACGGCAGTGAAAGTATGCCTTATGAACTGATGACGTGTTGCATGAAAAGTGCAGAGTCAACCTACTTGACGTCATTTTTTGATTTCACAACCCCACTCGCAACGTATAGTATAGTTTGGCTTTCTCCAAATTCTTCATGAGCTATCTGTCATGGTGAACCTTGATCTGCAAAACTCTGTTTTATTCCAGGACTAAAATCGGTAGATCTGCCGATAAATATGTATACCTGGCAACACTGCTGTTGCGCTGCTGAATCTGGCGCATCGTGCGGTGAGGGGCAACGTTGCCAGATCGACGGCAGGGAAAGTATGCTTTATGAGCTCATGACGTGTTGCATGAAAAGTGCAGAGTCAACCTACTTGACGTCATTTTTTGATTTCACAACCCCACTCTCAACGTATAGAATAGTTTGGCTTTCTCCAAATTCTTCATGATCTATCTGTCATGGTGAACCTTGATCTGCAAAACTATTTTATTCCAGGACTAAAATCGCTAGATCTACCGAAAAATATGTATACCTGGCAACGCTGCTGTTGCGCTGCTGAGTCTGGCGCGTCGTGCGTTGAGGGGCGACGTTGCCAGATCAACGGTACTATCGACGGCAGGGAAAGTATGCTTTATGAACTGATGACGTGTTGCATGAAAAGTGCAGAGTCAACCTACTTGACGTCATTTTTTGATTTCACAACCCCACTCTCAACGTATAGTGTAGTTTGGCTTTCTCCAAATGCTTCATTAGCTATCTGTCATGGTGAACCTTGATCTGCAAAACTATTTTATTCCAGGACTAAAATCGCTAGATCTACCGAAAAATATGTATATCTGGCAACGCTGCTGAATCTAGCGCGTCGTGCGGTGAGGGGCGACGTTGCCAGATCAACGGTACTATCGACGGCAGGGAAAGTATGCTTTATGAACTGATGACGTGTTGCACGAAAAGTGCAGAGTCAACCTATTTTCCGTCATATTTTGATTTCACAACCCCACTCTCAGCGTATAGTATAGTTTGTCTTTCTCCAAATTCTTCATGAGCTATCTGTCATGGTGAACCTTGATCTGCAAAACTCTGTTTTATTCCAGGACTAAAATCGGTAGATCTGCCGATAAATATGTATACCTGGCAACACTGCTGTTGCGCTGCTGAATCTGGCGCATCGTGCGGTGAGGGGCAACGTTGCCAGATCGACGGCAGGGAAAGTATGCTTTATGAGCTCATGACGTGTTGCATGAAAAGTGCAGAGTCAACCTACTTGACGTCATTTTTTGATTTCACAACCCCACTCTCAACGTATAGAATAGTTTGGCTTTCTCCAAATTCTTCATGATCTATCTGTCATGGTGAACCTTGATCTGCAAAACTATTTTATTCCAGGACTAAAATCGCTAGATCTACCGAAAAATATGTATACCTGGCAACGCTGCTGAATCTGGCGCGTCGTGCGGTGAGGGGCGACGTTACCAGATCGACTGTACTATCGACGGCAGAGAAAGTATGCTGTATGAACTGATCACGTGTTGCATGAAAAGTGCAGAGTCAACCTACTTGACGTCATTTTTTGATTTCACAACCCCACTCTCAACGTATAGTGTAGTTTGGCTTTCTCCAAATGCTTCATTAGCTATCTGTCATGGTGAACCTTGATCTGCAAAACTATTTTATTCCAGGACTAAAATCGCTAGATCTACCGAAAAATATGTATATCTGGCAACGCTGCTGAATCTAGCGCGTCGTGCGGTGAGGGGCGACGTTGCCAGATCAACGGTACTATCGACGGCAGGGAAAGTATGCTTTATGAACTGATGACGTGTTGCACGAAAAGTGCAGAGTCAACCTATTTTGCATCATATTTTGATTTCACAACCCCACTCTCAGCGTATAGTATAGTTTGTCTTTCTCCAAATTCTTCATGAGCTATCTGTCATGGTGAACCTTGATCTGCAAAACTCTGTTTTATTCCAGGACTAAAATCGGTAGATCTGCCGATAAATATGTATACCTGGCAACACTGCTGTTGCGCTGCTGAATCTGGCGCATCGTGCGGTGAGGGGCAACGTTGCCAGATCGACGGCAGGGAAAGTATGCTTTATGAGCTCATGACGTGTTGCATGAAAAGTGCAGAGTCAACCTACTTGACGTCATTTTTTGATTTCACAACCCCACTCTCAACGTATAGAATAGTTTGGCTTTCTCCAAATTCTTCATGATCTATCTGTCATGGTGAACCTTGATCTGCAAAACTATTTTATTCCAGGACTAAAATCGCTAGATCTACCGAAAAATATGTATACCTGGCAACGCTGCTGAATCTGGCGCGTCGTGCGGTGAGGGGCGACGTTACCAGATCGACTGTACTATCGACGGCAGAGAAAGTATGCTGTATGAACTGATCACGTGTTGCATGAAAAGTGCAGAGTCAACCTACTTGACGTAATTTTTTGATTTCACAACCCCACTCTCAACGTATAGAATAGTTTGGCTTTCTCCAAATTCTTCATGATCTATCTGTCATGGTGAACCTTGATCTGCAAAACTATTTTATTCCAGGACTAAAATCGCTAGATCTGTCGAAAAATATGTATACCTGGCAACGCTGCTGAATCTAGCGCGTTGTACGGTGAGGGGCGACGTTGCCAGATCGACTGTACTATCGACGGCAGTGAAAGTATGCCTTATGAACTGATGACGTGTTGCATGAAAAGTGCAGAGTCAACCTACTTGACGTCATTTTTTGATTTCACAACCCCACTCGCAACGTATAGTATAGTTTGGCTTTCTCCAAATTCTTCATGAGCTATCTGTCATGGTGAACCTTGATCTGCAAAACTCTGTTTTATTCCAGGACTAAAATCGGTAGATCTACCGATAAATATGTAGACTTGGCAACACTACTGTTGCGCTGCTGAGTCTGGCGCGTAGTGCGGTGACGGGCGACGTTGCCAGATCGACGGAAGGGAAAGTATGCTTTATGAACTGATGACGTGTTGCATAAAAAGTGCAGAGTCAACCTACTTGACGTCATTTTTTGATTTCACAACCCCACTCTAAACGTATAGTATAGTTTGGCTTTCTCCAAATTCTTCATGAGCTATCTATCATGGTGAACCATGATCTGCAAAACTCTGCTTTATTCCATGACTAAAATCGGTAGATCTACCGAAAAATATGTAGACCTGGCAACATTGCTGTTGCGCTGCTGAATCTGGCGCGTCGTGCGGTGAGGGGCGACGTTGCCAGATCGACGGAAGGGAAAGTATGCTTTATGAACTGATGACGTGTTGCATGAAAAGTGCAGAGTCAATGTACTTGACGTCATTTTTTTAATTTCACAACCCCACTCTCAACGTATAGTATAGTTTGGCTTTCTCCAAATTCTTCATGAGCTATCTGTTATGGTGAACCTTGATCGGCAAAACTATTTTATTCCAGGACTAGATCATGGTGAACCTTGATCTGCAAAACTGTTTTATTCCAGGACTAAAATCGCTAGATCTACCGAAAAATATGTATACCTGGCAACGCTGCTGAATCTGGCGCGTCGTGCGGTGAGGGGCGACGTTGCCAGATCGACTGTACTATCGACGGCAGGGAAAGTATGCTTTATGAACTGATGACGTGTTGCATGAAAGGTGCACAGTCAACCTACTTGACGCCATTTTTTTGATATCACAACCCCGCTCTCAACGTATAGTATAGTTTAGCTTTCTCCAAATTCTTCATGAGCTATCTGTCATGGTGAACCTTGATCTGCAAAACTCTGTTTTATTCCAGGACTAAAATCGGTAGATCTACCGATAAATATGTAGGCCTGGCAACACTGCTGTTGCGCTGCTGAGTCTGGCGCGTCGTGCGTTGAGGGGCGACGTTGCCAGATCAACGGTACTATCGACGGCAGGGAAAGTATGCTTTATGAACTGATGACGTGTTGCATGAAAAGTGCAGAGTCAACCTACTTGACGTCATTTTTTGATTTCACAACCCCACTCTCAGCGTATAATATAGTTTGGCTTTCTCCAAATTCTTCATGAGCTTCTGTCATGGTGTACCTTGATCTGCAAAACTGTGTTTTATTCCAGGAATTTGGATTGCAACGGTATAGCCATTTGGGTGGATTGGAATCTGGATGGGACAGAAAGAGGTATCATCACAACTGGACCAACATCTCCAATAAAAATTGGGGAAAATGTGCAGTGGGACATGTATACACGACAAGGAGTGTGTCTGTTTCCGGATAGGAACACGAAGTGTATAAACTACAAATTTGAGTTTGACTTTGATGATGGCAATGTCTCGTTTAATTGTTCATAGTACGTTTTGTATTTTTTGTAAATATATGTCCAAACGTACAAATGTGTTTCTTTATCTAATAATTATAATAATCAATGAATTGACTGTACCGGATAAGTTAGAGATTCATTTTCAAAAGAATGAAACCAGTAAAATTACATACATGGTTTTTGATACTCGCAAGTGAATGTTAGACTATGGCTTCAATTTTTTTATTTTTCTAGTTACGCCACTGGTCTTTCATGAATTGGAAACTGTCATTTCATTAAACAACACAAAATACAGTGTTTAAATATTTTTTCAAAATCTACGACCACCTAAACGAAATATTAAACTCGCGGTGATACTCGAACTTCGGTTCACAAGTTTTCTGGTTTCTAAAGATATCTGCATCAACAGAGCCGTCCTTAGCAGATGCGAGGCCTGAAGCAAAACATTTTTGCGAGGTCTTTTTTTAAAGAAAGTGGTCTAGTCCGAAAATTCCTCAGCGCGAGGCCTGAAAAGCGGCCGCTCCGCCCTAAAGACGGCCCTGTGCATCACTCAAGTCCATGCCAGTTGTATATCAATGCGTCAAAAGTACTGAATCAATCTACTTGACAGAATATTCGGAGAACCGTCATAGACCGTGTAACACACAATTAAAAGTTAGGCGAAATTAGTGGTACATTTAGGAATCATAAAATCCAGAAAAAGATTTGTATAGATGTAAAAACAACGGATCGCAGAACGCTAAAGTGGTGTGTACTACTGATATCCAAATATTGCTAAAACATATATTTAGATCGGACGTTTATCGGTCATTGTTACCATTTTAGCCGGGATCAGAAGCTTCCTAATGATAAAACGTCTGTAACTAATACTAAAGACGTTACATTTATAGTCTTTTTCACGAGTATCCATTACGGTAGAATGACAGCTGATTATCCAGTAATATTTCAAAATTCCCCAAAGGAATACAGAATTCTGAGGGGTTCATCAGAGTCAGGTAGACAGAGCTGTATTTTGTTTTGATTTTTTGTATGCTACAGATTCATTTTGTACTTACGAAAATCTCTTTTATCCCGAAAAGTTCATTTGCATACAAAAAACAAAACGCTACAAACAAGATTTACACCCGATTCATTATTGCCAACTTTGCAAACTAACACGAAAATGTCACTTGTTAATCAGCTGTTAGGCGTCAAAGCGTGATGGATACTCGTGAAATAGGGTATTCACAAGCCATAAGTAGTATAGTCGAAATCACGAAACATGATGATTACGTCATCATTTTAGTCTGTAGTAAAGACAAACGACAGCGATTTGTGAATATTTTTAATGAAGTTTCATATATGTTAGGCAGAGACAAACAGATTTTTATTGTCTAGACAAACTGTATTGCTAATTTGCATGCACCCGACAAAGATAGACGATGTTTTCATGTTGTATGATCTATCATATTTGAAAGATGAATAGTTGGGTTATGTTAAAGCAGGTTAGGTTGTTTTCGAATAATACGACTTTGGTCTTTGGTGTTGATGTCTTAAGGTGTATTCTACTCATAACTGTTCTTTCAAAACAAAAACACCACACTTAAATTATTATTAAGGTATCACTTGAATGAAAATAAAAATAATTTGTGAAATAACCTAACTTCGCAAAATAATATAAATTCATGACATTTTATCATCGACGTACGTCCATTGATTACGTCAGTACATTTTATGGTATGAAGTGTGAAGTAATAGTCATCTTTCGTGATTTTGACTATAGATACCTCAAGATGGAAACGATCATCTGATTAGGAGTAATTCCAGACATGTTTCTGAAAGCATCGTGGAGGTCAGGCAAATTATTTTTTTTTCAACAGTTGGAGTTTTGATAAATTATACGTAAGTAACCATATGAGACATGAAACAAAAAAAGTTGTGATAAATGTATCATTACTTGGTTTTCTTTTTCCTATGTCATTCAGTATAATGTGGCTCTAGTCTGTATTCAAAACATATACATCGGGGTTTGGTAATTATCATTTTAAAATCGAAAATTACATAATTTACTAAAAAAAATGCTGGATATGGTATACGAGAAAGGCGATGCAGTGTTATAAAATCGTGTATTGTCCTGAAGCATCACTCAGTATAGTGTTAGATCAATAAAACATACACCCTGCTCAACTAACCAGTTTTGTCAATATTCTTTGATAGATCTGCTTAATATACGTTTGATCCATATCATCAGCAGCAGGTAAGTCCAAGTTCATTCATTTTATGTTAAATTAATCTGTATCTGTAATATACAATATACCTAGGGACTCGGTGCACTGGGGTAATTTGGGACGCTGCGCTGATTTCAAATATGGCAAAGTGCCGCAAAAGTATTTAGGACTTTCTCAATGTAGAACTAACATCAGATTTGTAATTCACGCAGCCGATTTACTTACTCAAGAAACCAATTTAGGTCAGTAAGGATTTTGTACGACTGCCGATTACTTGGAAATTTTGTTCCGCTTAAATCTTCTTTTAAATGTGGAAATGGTTTGAAATCAGTGGGTGTCAGGTGTGGTAGGGTAAATATGCCAGTTGTCGGAGAGTTTAGACAAAAATTAATACAAAGTGAAATTAAGAATTTTATGTTCAACACAACTAACGTTTTTGGAGGTGATCATATATGTTGTTAACTCTTCGTCGACAACAAATAGGTACCTACTTATAGATATTCCCGTAATTTGATTGACAAGTTTTAGACTGTCTTTAAGCATTTCTGTTGGTAGAATAGAAATTTCAAATCAGTTGTAAAACTTTGAGAAAAAGGATTAAACACACTCATACTGAACCCATTTAATATAGATATTTTTATCAAAAATACACACAAACTACATAAAAGTGAACAATAAGCTTATTTTTTTCCTTTACTCCGGTGCTGCACTGCCCACTCTGCACTACCATGTTTACAAATTTCAAGCAATTTCTCACAGCTTCGACTGTCTTCTCTAACCTGCATTCACTATATATCATGGGCGTACCCAGGGGGCGGGGCTCATTATGGAGGTAACCTACCAATTCAAAGCATGCTTTATGTACGGTACCGAAACGAATGCAGGAGGTGTGGCAGGCAGATAAAACATTCGACAGCTTGTTACCTTCCCTAGACATTTTTCTTTGAGAGCAAATCGCAATTTTGAGATCAAGTTTGCATGATAGATGTCTATAATCCTACGTGCCCGTCTTGTAACACCATATCATCCACTTTTGTGTTGGCCTTTAGGAGTGGCGTATCTGGAAAAAAGTTCCAGGGGGTTCAAACGCGGATTCAACCTTTGAGTGAGAGGGGGGGGGTCACTTAGCCCCAGTGATGGATCTGGGAAGTTATTTAGTCGGGGCATGATTTATGTTCCGAAAAAAACTGAAGAACTCGGGGGACAAACGTCTGTATCCCTGCTTCTGAGAACGAATACCCTTGTGTTGTAACTTGTGCCAATCGAAAATAGGAAGAAGTAACGGCTTGACCACCACCATGTTCTTTACAATCCTTCCACACTTAAGATCTCGACACTGACATGTGATTATATCACAAGAAACTGTCTACCATTCAACAGCCTTCAAAATGCTTTGATGAATCTGAGTAACTGCCATACCATTTTTTGCTGACGATTAAGGCTCTTTGGTTAATTATGGCGAATTTGTGTTAGATGTATTGTCACACATAAACCAAAAAGCAAATAATGTTAAAACAGTTTGATAAGCTTAGAGAGATTCTCGGCTCCCTTATTATCTACTTTATTTCGATTTTGCGCAGTAAGAAAGCTCCGTTATGGAGAATATGGAAGGGCCTATTCCGTAAGGTTATTTTTTCCTTAACTTAAGGTAATTTCAAGTTATAAATAATTGCTTAATACCTAATAAAAATGTGATTTTCAGTTCATAGACAAAAATAAATGCAAGGAAAATTGAATGCCTTAAATAAATCGAATTGTCATTTTTTTGGTTATTCAGTACTTCATTGTATGTAATTCTGCTGGCGTTGTGGTGACTTGTCGTGCTGTGGTTCAATGATTCTAAATTTATTCATTTGACATGGACATGACCTCTACGACCCCCTAGATCCGCGCTTGCTTACGAAATAAGCCCTCGCCTATTCTCCTATTCCGGACTGCGCAAAATCGAAGAAAGATCATGACGAAACAGCAAAACAAGAACAGTAACTCTGTAATAACGGAAAGTTTAACGATTCGTCATTTTTGTTGCACTAAAAACTCTCTAAACTTTTGTTAACGAAGCCTACCAACGTATGTCACTTTCATACACGTCAAATACGCAGCGCGGCAGACAGGTCAGGGACGGAGCATAGGGATCGACCCTCGCAATATCTTTTGTATCAGCTTGTTCTATATTTTCTAGCCAGAAATGTCTGTAGTAACGTTCGAGAAGCCCATTACGCACATTGGTCTAGCAGACTGGTACGCCAAGCAATGGCAGAACCAACAGACAAACGATACCCGAAGGAGTGATGCATTCAACCTGCGTCATGAGGCTAGGCAGCTCAGAAACGAGACCAAGGTCAAAACGGAATGGGACACTTACCATAACAATGTCAGATTGGCAGATAGGGTCACTGAGCTGGACAGATGGAAGGAGGTATGTATTAGCAGGGAGCGAACTGCATAGTGAGAGGCTAAGTCGATCGACGCGCACCCGGTGGTCAAAAAGGGAAACATCATCGGACACAGTGGAATATAGGTGAAATCTGTCATGAGTAATCAACTGTGAGACCCGCAAAATGTCATCTTGCAGACTGGGAAGTTTTTAGGGTGCAAATAAAATAGTTCATTCCACGTTTGTTCGCTATGATCGCTGTGTGAGTGAGTGTCCATCTATGAAGGAAGGACTCAACTGCACGCATTGTTGGTTGCAGAAAGCAAGGATATGTTTTGTGAAGCCGTGTAGTCTGTAGACAAGATGTGAAAGAAAGAAAGTTGGTTGGATAGCAAGGTCGCATCTGTAGTATAGTAGCCGTTTTCTGGGCACCTGGGCGTCATCGAAAACCGACGTGCGACCATGTTGAAACTCGTTAACAAGGTTGCCAATCCTACAGGTCCAACTGTAGATTTACAGTTTTTCAGTTCGGGCTTCAAATCTACAGTTTTTCGTTTGAGATGGTCGCACCATCTTGGCAACGCATCTTCAAACATAAGGAAACTCAAATTTCTTTGAGGGGGTTAAAAGTCCCCTAATTTTTCGTTGAAAAGATTATTTTGTTTTCGGATTTTAGCAGCCCCTCGTAGTCATTCAAAAAATGGTGGGTTCTGTGCTGGCGTCCGATGTGGTGTGCCATCTATTGAAGAGTTGCCGAGTAAAAATAAATTCGTCCATATACCTACCTACCTACCACAACCGCTGAAAAAGAATTTGCTTAAACAATGCAAAACCGTCGCTTTTTACACTTGGCCTGCGATATATACTCGTGAAAAATACTGTAAATGGAAGGTTGTAGCTTTGCTGTGCGATTTCCCTGCCGTCCGATTCGCCTGAAATTTTGACACCTGCCATGTTCAGGAATGACCTACACGATAGTAAATTTCTTTTGCGATAGTAGCGCCATCAAGAGCGATGCTAAATACTTATCGGATCGCCCTCGTATACGCACAGAAAAGCCATTGTCTATAACTATCTAAAACTGTAATGACTCATCGATGTTCACGTGAACATCACTTAACTACCAGTAGTCGGCTGTTCATAGGCGGGGTATGAATGTTTAACATGGGTGAACTAGATTTGTCACATGCTTAATAAAGAGTGGTTTGAAACATATTGTATGTCAAAAATTTGGGAATTACCTTTATTCATCGTCGCTTCCACTTACATCTGACAGTAATAAACTGTCGCTATCGCTTTCATCGTTGAAATTGACTATAACTGGCTCTATGATGGTGTCGATGTGATGGTCAAGCTGCCACATTTTTGTTTCTTCCTTCACAGCATGACGGATAGCATTCTGCCAAGCCTCGGGCGTTACTAGCTGTATGGAAGTCTCAAGTAAAACCTTAACGTCTGGTAATTTGAAGGTTGTGTTATGGCGCGCAATATAACCCTTCACTTGAGCCCAGATGAGCTCTATTGGGTTCAGTTCACAGTGGTAGGGCGGTAACCGCAGCACAGTGACAATACATTGACGGGCCATCTCATCAGTCACGTAACTAATGTTCGCAGGTTTGTGCTGTTTAATTTTTTCATACAATTCCGCTTTCACACATGAATCGTCAAACGGGAATTCCTTTTTCGTGCAACCATTGCTGCATGTCACTTTTTCGAGATCCCATAGTCGGTACACGTTCGGCTCGACGACTATGGTAGGAAGCATTATCCATGACGATCACAGAGTTGGGCTCAACTCGCTGAAGCACCCCTTGAAACCAGTCTCCTTTCTTAGAGACGAAAATCAAGTCACACTCTTCTAAAAAGCCACTGTCGCTACCAATATGAGTTACGATCAATCTTTGACCTTTCCCTGACGGTCCACGGAGACCTGTTGACAAACCTTCAATGCTTGCTTGTCGGTTACTCACTACGTTTTTGTCTATCCAGGTTTTTTTAACTGTGTGACCTGCATTTACCCATGTCTGGTCCAAATAATAGATTTTTCTGCTTTGTCGCCTATATTCAATCATTTCGCTTAGGTATTTTCGACGCCAGGCGACTATTTCAGGTCTCTCTATCAATACTGACTTCCGATTACGCGTTTCGTAACGAAAATTAATTTCGTGCAGGGATTTCCTCATTACCTCGACGCTCATTTGGGGTATAATTTCATTTTCCTTGATCGCTGCATGTACAGCCTTGAGGGTTGGTATATCATTCCTAAAGAAGAATGAATGTACGGTTCGCCTTAACGCCATTTTGCTATCGTCATCCAATTTAACGGCCTTTCGTCCCTTCAAATTAAACTTTGGATCAGTAGTAGCTCCAGTTTTCTTCTTTTCATGCACCACCCTGCGAATGGTCCACTCTGGAACGCCTGTCATACTTTCACAACGCGCGAGTGCATCTCCCTGCGACATAGTTCTGTTCAGATAATTGATCACGTTGAGCACGATTTCTTTCGCGTCCCTCTTCAGTGCTTTACGAAGCCGTCTACTTATTCCCTGGCTTTCAGTACTTCCACTCGTGCCATTTGTGCAACCACAACAATAACAATCACACAACAATTCTTATAAAAACACACAATATGCGATCGCTCAACGAAACACGTTCCAATGCGTTGCCGACGCCTATGAGTCTGCCGGTCGAGGCGCGTCTTTGATTTCATTGGTTCTACCGGCGGAGAACAATCAGCCATTATTTCCATCTCTGTCTGTGCTGTTGACCACCGCAAAGACACAGAAACGACATATGTCGTACGCTATACGGCTGTACTGGAAAGGAAGCCGGGATCGAGCTCTGATCACGTGTTGATCACGCGTATGAGTCATTACAGTTTTAAATAGTTGTAGTATAGTAGCTGACGATTGTCAGATTCCCATCTACTTGCGCTCAATAGGTCGGAAACATCGAACTAGTTCAACAATAATGCCGGAATCATGTTAAAAATGTTGCTGTACCTACTTAACTTTTTAGAAGCACCATAACCAGAATAACCTTCGTACTCCCCTATAGGTGTTGATATCATGTTTGGACAGAATCAACCGAGAGCTGGTCTCCCTTAAAGACGAAAAGTTCGGCACAGAACGAGAACTGGACGCGTTGGGGATTCCCTTAGGCGTGATTTCGGAATGCATCTCGATGAGAGACTGCAGACAGGGCACTGAACTCACCTATGACGATGGAGATGTTGAGTTGAAGAAAGAGCTGTGCGTCGTCGAGCAGGTTAAGAAATTGTTGGCGGAAAGGTGCCAGTCTGCCTGGGAAAAGCTGAACAAGCTGGAAGAGGTAGGTGTTAAAGATGCTTCTTTAAACAATTCAAAATCAATAAAGCATGAAGACCTAGTTTTACATGACACCTCGCCATGTCCAGGTGAAATTCAAGCTGAACCTTGAGATAAACGACAAGAACGAGGCTAGCGAGAACGACAAAGACCAATTGACACTGGACAAGAACTGCGCCAACATCACCTTCAAGATCGACCCTCTGCGCGCGTGCAAGGGATCGATCACCTACGAAGAATGGCTGGAGCACTCGCAGCAAGTCAAGCAACTAGCGGACAACGAGTTGCTGGACACGCTGAAGCTGCGCGAATCCTTGTTCGTCGTCCGCGAGAGGGCGCGCAACGACATGCTCGCGCAAAGGGATCGGGTGGATTTTACGTTGAGGAAGAGGATATACGAGACGCAGCGTGCCAGGTGAAAGATGATTTTAGAGTCTTGTGGGGTTTTCCAATTAGACGAAACAAAAACCTTGCATTTATAGGAGTTCAACTTGATTTTTTCTACATAATTGCGAGTGTTGCCGATCCGAAAAAGACGAATAACGAATAAATTCAAGTTTAAAATCGGTCGCAGAAAAAAAGACAGGTGCCGTTCTTATTGTAAAATCCGTTCACATGAATCTGAGAGGCCATTAGATATTTTTTTGAGATACTCCGTATATTTTATCTTTACAAGTTTCATTGTATATTCCAGAAATGAAATAGAGTGGCAAGAACTGAAAATGAGAGAAGAAATGCAGAAGGTCCTAGCGGAAATCCGCACTTTGGAAGATGCCGTATTGCCCAAATCGGACGCTCTGAAACTGGCAGAGACACGACTGGAAAACAGATCATACAGGTAACAATATTATGAAAATACTTGACAACATCAAAAACATGTATTTTTTTAGGCCTGGCTTTGAGTTGGCTAGAGACGAGGTTGAACAAGGGCTGAAGGAAGAAGTGTTAACGCTTCGTAAGACACGACAAGATCTACAGGACAAAATTAACTGTGCTAAAGCAACATATAATGCGTTGGAAGACCAACAAGTGCTTATAACTAGAGACTTGGATGACAAGATGCAATCTTTGATGACTGATATCAGGTAATGGCGGTAAAATGTCCAAGTTTGCTCCCAGTAGATGGTGCTAGTGTGGTTGGAGGTAAAACAGTTAAATGTTGATGAGAAAAAGCCCGATTTGATAGAAAGGTAACCTATTTTTTAAAATGTATTACAGAACAGCTCATTAGCAATTGAGATCTTTGTCTGTTTAACTGTTTATAACCTCAAACATGACCCCTTATTTCACGAGTATTGTCGATGCGAGTATCCATCATGTTTTGACGTCTACTGAGATAAACAGCTGATCAGGAAGTGACATCTTTGTATTAGTTTGTAACATTGATAATAATGAATCGGGTGTAAATATAGGCAAAACTTGCTTTTAGCGTTTTTTTTTTTGTATGCAAATGAATAAAAGAGTTGTTAGCAAGTACAAAACGAATCTATAGCGTGCAAAAAATTAAAACAAAATACGGCTCTGTCTGCATTTGTCTATATAGATAATCAGCTATAATCAAAATCACGAAAGATGACTTTTACGTCATACCCTAAATTGTTCCGAAGTAATCAATGGACGTACGTCGATGATAAAATCACGATGTCAGGAACACAATGAAAACAAATGTATATTATGATTTTGGGAAGTTACCTTAATAATAACTTTAGCCCCGTATCGTCAGTCGTCCCTACAATTGTAGGGCGCCTTTATGGCCTCCTTGATTGTCATAGTTTTCTACTTCTCCGTGTCAGAACTCTATTTTGAGGTTATGTCACAAACATCTATTTGCATCAAATTGTGCTTGCTTTTGAGTTATATCATGTTTTATCAGCCTGAAATTACCTACAATTTAAAAAGAAAACATATCTTCACAATAGGAGAGCGTTGACGCTGACACGGGACAGGTGTAATCTAGAAATTTTTGAAGGAGAGAAAGCAGTATGACAATCAAGGAGGCCATAAACGCGCCCTACAATTGTAGGAACGACTGACGATACGGGCCTTAGTGGCGAGTTTTTATTTTGAAAAAAACAACTATGAGTAGAATACCTTAAGACATTAACACCAAAGACCAAAGTATTATTCGAAAACAACATAATCTGCTGTAACATAACCTAACTATTCATCTTTCAAATATGATCGATCATGCAACATGAAAACATCGTCTATCTTTGTCGGATACGTGCAAATTAGCAATACAAAAATCAACTAGGTATTTAGCTCATTTGAAATGGATTAAATCAAAAGGCTTGAATTTTGACTATTTTTCTGACTAACAGAACTTACAGTGTATCTTCTGAGAAATAGGTTTATGTTTTGCTAAGATTTTGTATTCTGTAGCCAGCAGTTAACGTTTCAAGCAGGGTTTTTCAATTTATTCTTAATTTCAGATGTTTAGACCTGAGAGTAAGATTAAGAACTGGAGAATTATCTGGCCCAGCTAGTGACACTGACAGAAACATTGTGCTAACAAGAATGGAAAAGGAAATCCCACCAACATAAACACAGATATCATTAACAGTATTGACATTTTGTATCCCAAATTTATCTTGTGGTAAATGCTACTCAAACTGTGCACTTGTGCGATTTTTTACACTGTCTTTCGACTATTTTTATTGCAATATCTACTGTAGCCGAGTGCATGTATTAAAAATAAAATATATACTCTACTATAAATAGTCATCATATTGCTTGCTTGTAATTTGGAAATATCAAAATGATAGAGAAATAGCTATGTAACTCAAGCAAAAATGATTGCGGGTTTACATACTAAACAAATTTATTTGAAGTTCAACATTTTCTACACACATTTGAGGTCTTTGTTTATTTATCTAAGAGGGAAAGCCTTAACCTGCAAAATTTTGATTTTTGCTACAGTGTGTTTCACTATGCTCACACCAATTGCAAAACATTTTAACTGTTACCTGGGTTTATTGTGTTCTATACTAGTATTCAAAAATGAAATAAAAATTCCTCTTTCCTGCATCCTTGTCAAAAACACTTGTTCATGTAGTAACAGCTTCAGTAACTTTATCAAAAAGCAATGATAGAATAATTTATGCATTTTCAATTTAAAGCATATGATACATAATTTTGTCATATTTCAAAACAATGTCTGTCTTTGTGGTTGATTATTGTTTATTCCAACTCCATTGTATAAAATTATTAAACTTCCTTGATATATGTAAGCACTGTAATGGATTGACATGGATAAACAGAGTATTGCGTGTGGATAGCTCAAATAAAATATTTAGGAAATAAAAACAATTATATAAAATTCTTAAATCCTATTTATTTCACATTAAACAACAATCTAAACAAAAATCTAAGCTGTTTTAAGGCCAGGTAGGCTTTTCACCTTCCTTAAGAACCCTACCGTACAAAGCACTCTTGTCTCTGAACAGCGTCATCCTCTCAGTTTCTTTTCGGTCTAACCACCAACCGATGGCATAGCCTATAGCAGGGAAGATCGCCCAGTGGATGTCTTTACGAATCATAGGATACATTGTCCCTTTTTAATTTTGCCTTGTACAGCTGGGTGCGAGAATAGTCTGCGTATATTGTGGTCGCCACAAATGCAGGCAGAAGAGTTACTAAACAGTATCGTTTAATCAAACGACCGATACCCAATGACATCTGAAAGGCAGAACACTTCATTAAGGAACATTTTAAATAGAAAAATTGAATATTTACCTAAATTTATGCCATAAATCGCCTCAAGTCTAGGTTTCTTCAAAGTTTACGTAATTTTTGACAATTGAACATAACCTATTTTCTGCACTAGGGTGCAAGCTGTGTTGCCAAACCGAATAAGTCAAAATCGGTAGATAGTGTCATGGAATCCCATAGAATGAATGACAAAATCGATAGGAGGAAAAAGCAGTGCCGATCAGCTTTTCTGTTTTACCCCTGAACTTGAAACCTCATCACCTGATATTGTATTATCAAGGTCATGCGAGCTTATTACTTGTTCGGCGATGAGATAATGACAGTGATCTACCAGTCTGTACCTCTTCCTCTTGTACGCACAAAAACCAGTACAGAAAATGCAGAGTAAGAGTTATGGGTTCATAATTACAGGCAACCCAAACCTACGTTCCTTGTGTGTCTAACAGCTCAACGGTATGGGCCATAAACTTACATAGACTGAGACATAACATTTATCTTTTCAGCTTTATTTTTAGTTCTTGCTCTTTTAAGGTAAAAAATCCGAAAATATCTGAATTATTTTAACAAATTGTGGAAAAAGACGTTTCAGGAATTACGCACGGGTATCACTTATGCCAATTTTTTTTACATTATGCTGTTTTTTTTTTTTTGACATTATGTAGGTTTTTCTACAAGATGTTAACTTAGCAATTAGTTGTACGTGTTGCCTAAACGTCTTGAGGCTTGTTATCAATCTTTGGCTCTGATTTGATGTAAAATCTGCTTCTGCGATGGCATTCCTGGAGGTCTAAGCTGTAAGTTGTATGTGTTGATGATAATTACATTGGGTTCTTGTCTTAAATACACTTAATTGAGATTCAAAGCTAGAAATTAGTTGCGCATAGACTTTTTCTTATCCATTCTGGAAGTTACATACACAAATTTGTTGAATTAAAAAAATGAGAGAGATAAAAAATAAATATATTCACTGTACACTGTCGAATTACAAGCCTTATACATGCTAACAGTAATTACACACAACGTGGGCGCGGTGATGATTTCCCGTAATTCTCAGTTTTTCGTAATTTGTAACTTTGAACATAACCTCTCTTTAAAAAAGCACAACATAAAAATATAATACACACAATCATGCAGATGCGATCTTGTTATTCAACCAACTTTCTTTTCAGATATAAAAACTACAAACTAGGACAACTCGGCCCCATAAAACACCTGCAACCAATAATGCGTGTAGTTTAGTTGAGTGATTCCTCTATAGAGGGACGTTCACAACGATCATAGTGAGCAAACATGGAACGACTGTTTGCGCCCTAAAAACTACCTAGTTTGCAAGATGACATCTTATAGGTTTTTTTGACGGTCTCATTTAGGTAGAAATACCGAAAATAAGTAGGTTTGGCAACACTGGGTGCAACAGCATATAAAGCTAGTCTATTTCGGGGTAAGCCGCGCCATTCCTCAAACAAATGCGCCCAATAATGACAGTGTTGTCAAAGTTCAACTTCTATCACAATAATTGCTACGTACGAGGGTACGTCAAATATTTCTTTCAATGCTATATGATGAGATCCGTTGGCGACAATCGTTTTGATTTTCCCGAGTCAAGCTGCTTGAAACTATCTGCTAGTGGGGAGTAATAAAAAACCAATAAGTTTCATAAACTTTATTTGCAAAGGTAAAGCAATAAATAAAAAGTATTTAACTTCATAATCAAATACAGGTAGTACAAAAAATGGCTTGTAAACCACCTATTTGCCGGCGTCTTCCTTCAGACTGACAGTTTGGTTGATCACCAGCTGAAAAAGATGAAATGGCATTAGTACCTACCATAAATATCTTTACTATTATTTCTCTACCTTCTTATCAGTGGTATCCAGGTCAATAGAGAAAAACCCAACTCTCTCAAACTGGAACTTGTCGTATACCTTGGCGCCTTTTATCGACTTGTCGGCAAAACTTCTCAACAATTTCAACGAATCTGAGCTACAATCTGATATGAAACCACCAGGTACTTCATTGGGATCTTCTGGATTTTTATGCTTGAAACTGGAAACAATAAGGAATATTATGTCACCACCATGACCCCTCAAAAATGCGTCAACAGCATCTTACTTCGAGACAAAAAAAAATTATGGACTTGAAATACATAGAAGCATCAGAGTATTCAAGAGCCATACTTACAGAGGAGAATAGAGTCGAATTTCGACTTCCATAGGGTCGCTGACCCAATGTATGAATGCTTTGGGCTTGGATGCAGCCTTGTCCACATCAGTGCATTTACAAACAACTTCAGTAACATTATCCCCGGATTTCTTCATGTCCACTACTTCTAGGACATAGCCCGCATGCCTGAGACCTACTGGTTGAGTTTTTGTTAGGCGGCGGTATCCTTTTTCTCCAATCTAAAAATAAATGCATATTTTTGTCCTTATTCTGTAAAATTTAGTTTATCATTGGCACTAACCTCCATAAAATCGCTTTTTTCGATGTAGATAACACTGTCAAAAGTAACGATGTGGCCTCCTAGTTCTGGCTTGCTAGGAAAGTCGGGAACTGGAATTTCTACTGGATTCTCAAAGGGAAAGTTCTCTATCACCACTTTAAGGGGTTCCAAGACAACCATACGTCTGTAATATAATTCAAGATGAGTTTTCCAGCATGAAAAATATCCAGACAGGAAGCAATGGAAAAATTAGAAAATATATACCTTGGTGCAGCATTATTAAGGAAATCCCTAACAAATGCCTCTAACATGGAAGGATCAACTGTGCTCTGTGCTCCGGTTACTCCCAACTGAGCACAGAAATTATTTATCGCTTCCGGAGGAAAACCGCGCCTTCTTAGAGCTGTTAAAGTGAACAGTCTTGGATCATCCCAGTCTGGAATCAATGATATATTCAGTATTCTTTGATACTAAAATAAAGTAAAATACTTTACCATTAACAATTTTTTCGTCTATCAGTTTGGCAATTTTTCTTTTTGAAACAACTGTATAGTTGATGTTCAATCTGCCATACTCCCACTGCACTGGGCAATATATATCCAGAGCATTACACAACCAGTAATAACTTGATCTCCTGCGAATAATTCGTTGATAAACGTAAGTTTTTCAGCACCAACAAAAATCTTACCTAGACTGAAACTCCTTGGTACACAGTGAGTGAGTGATATGTTCAATGCTATCGCACAAACAGTGCGTGAAATCATAAGTGGGATAGATACACCACTTGTTTCCAGTACGATGATGTGGTGTAAATCTTACTCTATAAGCTACTGGATCTAACTTGCCCTCTTCTAAAGTTATCTTCATCCTAAGGGTAGCTGCACCCTCATCAATCTTGCCGTTTTTCATATCCTACAAACGTTATTTCGAAAGAAAACACGTCAAGTAAGTTGACTCTGGACTTAGAAGAACGTAGATCATTGTGTATGATGATAAGGTGAAAAGTTCTCTGCCTGACATAGAAATGGTCCTGCAATCAGGATAAATTCATAACCTCTGCATGTTGTTCATAAGACTAGTTTCATCTTGTTCTCTCAAGTGGTTTCTCTACATATGAATTCTCGTAGCGCACGTCTCTCGTGGTTTTGCGAAACATATTGCATCAAGAATTGATAATATGGACCTTAAAATTTGCAAATTTTGATTTTTGTGTAGAATTTTTAGGACCTCGCGCACCCTGGGAAAAAAGTATTTGGGGTAGGTACACTTTCACAAAAAGTAATCTCTGGCCAATAATCGGACCCTCCTGAGAAAAATACCTGAAAGGACATGCTCAGTGTGAATTAGATTTTGAAAAGCTGTCAAAAGCAGATAGCAAAAAGATAGATTTGATAGAAAGGTAACCTACTGTTAACATTTAGACGTAACAGCTGATCAGCAATTGTCATTTTCATAACCTTAAATAAATAAAATCATTTGTTCACTAAAAATATTTCTCTGTCAGGTATAGAACTGTTCACTTTGACCAAGTAACAAAAAATTACCTCAAATAATTGCAGGTTTTCTGATATGGGTCTGTCCCTCCAAGGTGAAGGTTGGGGATTGAAACCTTTCATTTCATCAGCAGTTTGATGGCAAACATATGCCAAACCTTTCTCTATCAGCTTGACAGCCCACTTATACAGCTGATCAAAATAATCGGAAGAGTGAGTAATTTTATATGGAGTATATCCTGTTGGAACAAGCATCAGATCACCAGTGGTTTTAGATTGCAAGAGATATATAGAATATATTGCAAAATATTGCTATATCACAGTTCAGAAATTGACTATTTGCATCTAGCACAGTCTACAAAGCATGAAAAATCTTAGGTCAACAGGTTTTAACCTTGAACATGATGGAAGGTCATTTGAAAGTCAACATAAACAATTGATATGAGACTCCATACTCTGAAGATAAAGTAACCCAGCAACATCCAAGGTCATATTTCAAGGTCATTATACCCTATATATCATGACCTCAAGTATTTTCAAAGTCATCTCAATAAATTCGTGAAGAAATTGTAAGTACATATTAGAGGTCAATCTGAGTTACTTAATCATCCTTCAGGTCTCAAAAAAAGGTCATTCATTCAGTTGAACTTGAACTGGAAACAACTCCTGATAAGAAATATGTCTTTACCTAGAAAGGTGACCATATCCTTGATCCCAGTAAAGAATTTCTCTTCCTCCTTCTCAGGATTTGTATCATCATACCTCAAAAAACAAATACCATCATGAGCTGCTGCATATCCAAAATTGATATTGATAGCTTTAGCATGTCCGATATGGAGGATACCATTTGGCTCTGGTGGAAACCTAGTTCTCACTTTTCCTCCAGTTATTTTCAAATGTTCCTCTAACAGTTTATGAGTATTTTCAGTTACAACATAGCCATCTGTTTTGTAATTCTCTCCTGGTTTGTGAAAGTTTACTTTTTTCATTACATCTGATATGGTTACTCCTTGTGGAGAACTGGAATCTAAGATAAGGTATCTTTAGGGGAAAGAATGCAATTATTAGAAATACATACCAGCCTCTAGTTGGGATGATTTTTTAATTGCTTCTTTAGGTTCTGCTTTGATAGGTTTTACTGCTTTTTTAGCAGTTTTTGCTGCAGGATTCATATCAGCTTCTGTTTTAGGCCCTAAGAGAGCAAACACCTGAGTATCTATTTCATTTTTCACATTTTTCCCATCAGCCCATGGCAAATCTGCCCTAACTTTCTGCATTAATGGACCTGTGTTGAAAGTATACCTTTTCTCAATTATTTCTTGCTTATGAGTGTCTATCTGCTTAGCAACAGCTTTTTTAATATCCTCAAGAGAAACTACAACTCCTACACCGCAAAACCTTTCTAACTCATCAGTTTTCAAGTTGTTGATATGTGAGAGGGCAAATTCTATGGCCTTATCAACCCTCAAGGTTGAATCTAGCTTATGAGATACAATGTATTTCACTAACAGAGGCAAATGGTGGTGTATCTGTGGCTTGATTTTTGTACCAAGTTGATAAAGTAGCATTCCCATTCCATCATCTAACTTTACTCCTCTTGTCTACAAAAATAATAAAACGACAATCATGGGCATATGCTAGGATATACATATTTATAAACTCACTTCAGTTAAAATGGTCAGCAAAGTCTTTGTAACAGTAGGATTCTTCACCGTTTCTTTCGCTTTTTGCTCACTCAAACCCAAGCTCATAAGAGCTCTAACAGTCTTTTCAACATTGCCCTCCATAATTCTTGAAGAAAAAATGGGAGCCAAAGGTATTGTCTTTAGTTATGAAATGAACTTTTATCAGTTTGCAAGATTGTTCCCTTTTGTTCTCCAAATTGGGTTAGGTTTTTTGATTTCGTGTCACTGTCAAATTGCAGCCCACGTGGCCAAAGGAGAACAAGATTCGAGGGAATGAACCTACTATTTGTTATCCAAGATGCCATTTTCTAGGTCATTCTACCAGAGCTAGAGATTTTCCTTGAGGTCATCTAATTTCATTGGTAAGTGCAACATAGAAGAAGGATACCTTTAATATTCGCCTACCTCTCATATACTTTTGAGTTTTTTTCTAGTTCACACTATGTGCCTATGATTTGACATTTGACACGATTGCGTCACCGTGATTTATTGTTCTATGTCGTACACTTGGCACTTCGACGGGTCAGAAAGTACGTGAAATTCTTAATTTGTTGCATAACACCGCGCAGATTTCCAAAAAATACAAAAATGCTGAAGCCTACGAACCCTTCCGGCTACTTTAAAGCTGTGAGCCAGGTGGTAAGCAACCAATTAAACGTAGGCAAACAGATTGCAGTGCTGCCAAAGCAGACCAAGTCCTTTGCACCCCCTCCGAACAACAGCTTTATAGCCCTAAGCAGAGCCCTACCAAATGGCAACGTCACAATCTCCGTTGGCCCCGCAGTGACCAGCCAAGTTAGGTGGGCGCACACAGATATCCAAGTACCATCATGGGACAACTACCGCAGGGATAGCACCAAAAAAACGGACGTAAAAAATGCCGAAACCGAAGAATCAAGGAAGAATTTCACGTATCTTATGGCCGGAGCCCTTGGTGTAGGATCAGCATATGCTGCAAAGTCTGTAGTCACTCATTTTGTCAGCTCAATGAGTGCATCCGCTGATGTACTGGCTCTTGCTAAGATTGAAGTTAAGCTGTCCGATATCCCAGCAGGAAAGTCTGTTACCTTCAAATGGAGAGGTGAGAAAATATTTGTATTCAATAATCCACTATCGTAAAATGTTATTGGTTGTTCAACATGATTAATTTCAACTGTGTAAAAAGATATTGGTGGCTCCTAAATGGCATGTTTCAACATTTTATTTCATTATTATTATTACATATTTTTACTAATAGCACTACAACAGTAGGTGGAAAAGTCCTATGATACTGTTGTGTAACGTCTTTTTTCATACTGGATAAAGCATGCTGCCTTGTCTTTTAGTTCTTCATCCAGCTTATTCTTGAATGAATTGACAGTTGCAGTCACTGTTTCTTCATTAAGAGAGTTTCACAAGTATACAACATAATTAACTCTTTCTCTTTTTTAAATTTTTTGTAATTTCCTTAGAGATAAAGATGACTCATATTTTGATTTGAAAGATACATAAGTAGTATCTACTGATGATCTTGCATGTCTAAATTAGGTCCCTTGTAATCTTCACTCAGCAAATGCTGTCAAATTCATAGCCCTTGAATGTTGTTCATGTCAAATCTCTTTCCAGTACTTGGATGCCTTTAATAAAATAGGGACTTGATGTCCTGTGTGCATAAGCATGAACAGCTGTTTTGTGCTTTGTGCCAACTCATCAGCATGGTATAGGCTTGGTTTTTTTCAGCTGTGTAACATTCTATATGGAATTCCACAAGAAACAATATTTGCATCCCTTCTTTTTAATATAAATCTCAACGCCTTGTTTGAACTATTAACAAAAAGTGAAAAATAAGGTTTGCAGATGACACAACCATCATACATAAAGCCAGAACTTGGACAAGATTAAAAGAAGAAATTGGGAACAATTAAGTACAGATAAAAACTGATTCAGTAATCAATTATTAACTATTAATTTCTAAAGTGCATATATACAATAATCATAAATGACTTATTTCAGGCAAATTGCTTATATATCACATAAACTAAATCATAAGAAGAAATTTAGATTTCTGTTATATAAATTTAGATATTCCAGACAAATTTTCATTGAAACTCAATTAAAATTTTCATCAAACATTAGTTTCACCTATGGAATTCTCTGGGGATCTATGAAACCATCTTAATTCTTTACAAATAATCCAAAAATTATTCATAAAAACAAAGTACAACCTTTATCATATTTATCAAATATGATACTAGAAATAAAACTGAACAAATAATTATTGCAACAGTAAAAAATGAAATAACATTGGAGTCATTCATATACTTACTTACAAAGTTTATGTATTACATTTATATTATATAGATTTTGTTCTAGTTCTTATCAATTTGTTGTAACTGCTTTGTTATGTGTGTTAGAATAAGAATATTTCCCTTTTGTGGCATATGAATTTATTCACAATTCATAATTGATGTGAATAAATATTGTTATTATCTCACATGTTACTTTAACTACAACACAACTATCTTTGCTCTAGGTAAACCCCTTTTTATCCGTCATCGCACAGCAGACGAAATTTCGGCCGAACAGTCGGTAGCCGTTGCCTCGCTGCGTGACCCTCAGCACGATAACGAACGTGTCCAGAAACCCGAATGGCTGGTAGTCCTAGGCGTATGCACACATTTGGGTTGTGTGCCCATCGCCAACGCAGGCGACTTTGGAGGGTACTATTGCCCCTGCCACGGGTCCCATTACGACGCCTCTGGTAGGATCAGGAAGGGACCTGCTCCTCTTAACCTTGAAGTGCCCCACTACGAGTTCCCCAGCGATGAACTCCTCGTCGTTGGTTAAGCGATTTTTATGATTTATGTTAAGTTGTAAGCGTAAGCTACTGACATAGGATATTGTAACATCTTTGTTTATGTTCAGTGTATAATTTGTAAATTATGTGATTCCAAAATAAAGTTACTCAAAGGAGTTTTTTTTTTCATTTCATCTTTAAGATCCATCCTCCAGGAACCTAGATACTAAAAACGAAATTTGAGCATTTTTATCTACAGAGTGATTCAGAGAAATGTGGTAATATTTCTGGACTAGAAGTACATCTAAAAAACAAAAAAAAGATTGTAATAATACTAATAATAATCATATTTTAGTATTTAATAAGGTTTCTATCTTCGAAGTGGAAAAGATATGGACTTAAAATTTTGTACATAATGATATTTATCTATATATTATATAAATGTGAGTATCTCAAATTTGTACACTCACTAATTGAAACCTGATGAAGGTTATAGGTATGACTTTGTCCGCTGAGATATACAGGGTGAGGGTGTTCAAAAGGTATGGATGGATCAGAATATCTCGAACAATATGTTTCTTAGAGAAACGTGCAGAACAAAGATTCGTGCGTTCTTGAACGTGACCTCGACTGACCGTCAAGGTCATTTGACGGTCAAGATGTTTTTTTCAAACAACGAAAATAAAAAGAGCAAGAAACTTATGTTCAGGTATGATCTTGAATATGGCCGACAGTCATTTGAATCACCTTCAAGGTCATATCAAGATCAGATAAGAATGGAACCGCCTTAATTTTTGTCGAGGACTTAAAAAGGCGAAACATTGAAATTTAATGTATTGTTGCAATAGAACCGTTGGATAAAAAAAATATTGTCTATCCCCTGTCTTTTTTTGAAACAATATTAATTTTACATGAAATTTTGAATGAATATTTGAACTAAAATCTATATCTTGATAATGCGATAAGTGGCAATGAATTTCTATGGGTGGTATATTATTTCTGAATCACCGTGTAAACTTCAAATTGTTTTAGCCTTGACACTGGTACTCCTATTATAATAGATCACAATGAGATCCGTAGTTTCAGCATTTTTTTTGAACCTTTCAAGTGTCAAGTAGTAGTCTCTAAACAACTTGTGAATGCACTTTTAAACTTTATTTGGTAAAATACAAAACACCAGGCTAAAACACTTTCTGCTTAAAATTTATTAAAAATGTACATATAAAATTACATCCACCAAAAACTGACAGAAAAACTCTTGTCTATAGCAACAACATGGTGCCACCATTTGACTGGTATGAACAACATTTCTCCTGGTTCCAACAGACATTTGTACATTTTTGCTTTGTGAAACTCTGGAAAACGACTTAGGTCTGGTTTCAATGGATCAACTTGAGCAGTGTTACTCAGCAATTTTCCTTCATGGGGATACAAATGTGGTGAATCATCTGGCGAGTATAAGAGAACCTGCTTTCTTCCAAACACCTGAAAAACAATGGAAGGTACTAAAATAAGTGTTTGATCTAGGGTAATCAGTAATTTGAGAATATTTTACCTGACTAAGTATATTATTTTTTGGGTCTTGATGCAAAGGTGACACAGTTCCAGCTGGACCAAACCAAGCATTTATATCAGGTTCTGCCTCTGTATTGTTTTCATAATCTAGGCTTAAGCAACAGTACTCAGGTATTCTAATATCTTCTTTCAATTCTGCAATCTGATAAGAAACTGGGTTAATTTGGCACCATTTTTTTAGAAAGTTATTGTTACCTGATCAAATAGATTGTGTTGTGCCAAATAACCAATATCACCACTCTCTGAAACATAGTACTTCAATATAAAATCTTTCAGTTTCATAAGTTTCTGTGACCATTCTTCATCTGCATAGTGAGCTCCTATTTCAACTGGCACTGTACGTTCACCAGCTATATTTAAGAGGTAGTCCACATTTTGCCATTTTTTCATTGCTGGCCAGTGTCGCATGCAATCTAGAAAAAAATAAAAAATTGTCTAATGAACATTCCATTCAGAATATTAAATGCCTGCCTTATAAATAACAAGTAGATATGGGCACAATGCTTCTGATTACCTTTGATTTTGACTGGCACCTGGGTACACAAATATGTCTTGTTGAATAATTCTAAAGATGGACATTCAACAATATCTACTTCTTTAGCAACTATTTTATCAAAACTTGGTAAATCTTCAACTTTTCTTTTGACTGGGAAACTACTAACTGATTCCTTGCAGCTGTTATCAGGTTCTATTTTGTTTATTTCTATATTCAGTATTTTTGCACTATTTGTTAATAACTCTTTATTATCTAAAGGGCATCCTAAAAGCAACCCCATATCAATGCATTCTAAACACTTTGTTAAAAGCTGTTGTGAACAATGTGTTGCATGTTTCAGAATAATAATGCATTTTATGAACTGTGAAGCTGTGTAGTATTGTCTCATATAAATTGGTACTTCACACCAATGGCCTGTGTTTATCTCTTCATATATGAAGTCCACAACACTGTCTATTTCTATGAATTTATTCTTGTCTAGAGGACATTCACTATCACTGTCTGATAAAGCATAACTGCAGCACTCTAAAAATGTTTTTCTAACAGATATGTTCAGCTCTCCTTTAGGATCAAGATCATCTGATTTCAACAAAAGATTTTTCATCTGTCTCATAAGCGAGATGCTTTCCATTTTAAGAAAAGCCAAAGAGAAAAAACAACAAATGTATGCACTTGTACGTTACTGTTGTTCATGATGAGGGACTTCAGGTGTGATCATTTTTTGTGTGCATTTTCTTGTATAATATAAATTTGTAATAAACATTTGAATTCAAATTTTTGACAACTAACCTAAAAGTACAAAAACAGATACAGCATAGATAGGTGTGACTCAGATGATGAAATCCTTCTACAGTTATAGGGTGTGACGTAAGCCGCCATCTTCAAGGTAAAATTATACATACAAGGGATAATTGATATTTACTCGGTTTTTCTTATGAAGATTTGAATATTTGGTTGATATCGGTTTGAAAAACTTCAATAAAATGATGTATTAGCCCCAATAATTGCGGTCCCATATAAATTTAGATCAAGTTACGATACGATATGGCCTTAGACTGGAGTTTGTATTTTTCGTTGTTAAAATCATTTGTGCACTTCCTAACTAAACTAAATTAAATTTCAGACGCTTTAGTTTGTACTTCGAAAAGGGTAAGGGGAGGTACTGTTTAAATAATGAAAATATTTAAAAACAAAAGTGGTGCCGTAACTGGAGAAACAGCTTATTTTATAAAATCTCCCATCTCTATTAGTTTATTTGAACTACTGTCAGCTTGTGTTGTCAGCTGTCACTGTTGTCAGCTTCGTCTTATAAACTTATCAAACATATTTTTGCTATGACGCTATGAGATTAGAAATTAGAAGCCAAATTGCCTTCATATTCAATATTTTTCTGTAATTCTCTTTTACTGAAACTGAAAATAATTTAAAGATAAATCTAGCGGCAAGGCTTTACACCCTGAATATTTAAACACCTGATCTGTGATACAGTGATAAACGTTCCATCGACAAATACATGAAATGAATCCAGTTTATGATTTCATCCAGAGAAATAGAGTACTGGCTATCGTAGAAAAAGCACAATCATCAAATGCGAGGAACATAGCATTAGAGGACTTTGATCTTACACAATTTCCGTCAGTGATTTTAAATTGCCAGTATTTATACCACCTAAACATTAGTCATAACAATATCTCGGATCTTCCCAATGATATTGTGCAGTTGAAGAATTTGCAACACCTGAGCTTAGAGTACAATAATTTCACATCATTCCCCACTGTCTTCAAAAACTTAACACAACTTGTTTCACTGAACTTGAGCCACAACCCTATCAAAGTTTTATCACGTGATGTGGGGCACTTAGCATCCCTGGAAACTTTGTGGTGCAATAGTTGCTGTCTAACGGAACTGCCAAATGAAATAGGAAACTTGACAAAACTGGAAACATTGGGTAGCAGGCATAATAAAATTTGCAAGATACCAGATACTATTAGTTCTTTGAAAAATCTAACGTAAGTAATCAACTATGGTAGCTGTACTATTTGTTGCTAGTTTAAATATTTCCATATAATTTTATTATTCTTTGTTACAGGTGGTTAACACTTGAAGATAATAGTTTACACACAGTTCCACCAGACTTTGGTGATCTAGAATCTCTCACCCATTTGAATCTAAACAAAAATAACTTCAGTTATATTCCATTTGCAATATCAAAGATAAAAACGTTGAGATATCTACATATGCAAAATAATGAGCTGTTTTCTGTGCCAGAAAGAGTTGTTTTAGCAATGCCACAAGCTAAAATTAATCTTCAGAATAATCCATTGCAGCTTGATAATGAAAAGGTAAAGTAACTTAATATATCGATGCATTTTTGCCAAAGTAACGTAAGTGACATTTTTGGTGAAAATCATGTTTTTCCATTAACATAAGGCTTTTATTGTTGAGAAGGTACTGCCAAAGTGTAGGAAGCCTAGATTTTACTTTAAACATTTGTTTTTAACTTTTTTTGCTGTCCAGAATTTTTTAAATCATATCCGTAAAAGAAACGGAACTTTAACACTATTTCCATCATAGTGCTGCAAGCTAACGTTTTTTACCGCCATAATAACGTAAGTCCCTGTCGGTTTCTGCGACTTACGTCAGATTTTCGCAGTCAGTGTTTGGCTTACGACAGTGTTAGGTTCGTGCCTCCATCGACTAATTATTGATTTTAGGTAAGTAAATGACATTTTTTTATAGTTAGAATTCAAAAATATTACAATCTTAACTGATATTATGTAGGAACATACCTATAAAATTCCATTTCGTTCATTTATTACAAATGATCCTGTGATAACCTCAAGGTTTGTGAGGAATTTGCAGGAATGAATCGGTTGAAGTTAAAAAAACGGTTTTTTGTAGTTAGAATTTAAGAATATTAAAACCTTAACTAATATTATGTACCTACCTATAAAACTCCCATTTCATATTTAATTTCGTTTATTTATTAGAAGTAACCTTGAAGACTGTGAGAAATTTACAGGAATGAATCGGTTGAAGTTAGAGAAAGACTGTTGTATTTGTTTCTATTCTAATTTTTATAGAAACTATGAAACATTGTAAACATAAATGCTCGGTTACTTTCAGATTATGTCTATGGTCAGTTCACGAACAAAAAGGATTTTGGCGGCTCTTAGCCAAAATGATGAATCGAATGTTTATGGAAGAAATCGGGTCTATGCCGATATCCATTATTTCAAGTGACAATATTTTTGATCTCGATAATTCCGAAAAAAATTTAAAAACTACTTTAGTAAATGAAGATGTAATCGAAATAGATCATAAATGAAGATGTAATCGAAATAGATCAATCAATTTTATTGTGTTCTAACAATTCGAGTCCTTATGAAAATGATGGTAACCATACTATGCAAGAAGAAATAAATGTACCAATAAGTACTGATAGCTCAAATGGGACAGTGGGTGTTCAATTTGAACAGGAATGCGATGTACAAGAATATTTTCAGCCGTTAGTTAATTACATGTCATACCAGGTTTCACGATGAATTCTTTAAATTAAAATGTAAGTCTTCTCTTCCAGATGAGTTAGCAGAAACTGATGCAGAGGATGATAATGAAGTTGAAAGCTCCAAAACTTAAAAAAATATATATTTTTTACTAGTAAGAATTTCATATTTTCTTTTGTAACGTTATTTTGTGTTTTTTTTTATAATAAACGATAGTTTTTAATTCTTTCCAAAATACTTTAAGTGCTACAATTTGCCGCCAAACTGACGTATCTGTGTACCTACGTTACATTTTTGATCAAGACTTCGAGATTTCTGAACCCGTAAAGTAACGAAAGTATCTAACCACTAAAACTATAGAAAAACTTCAAAAATCATTTTTCTTAATTAAATATAGACCTCAGAGAAACACCCTGGTAAATATTGCACAATTTAAAAAAGTTAAACCAGGTTAAATTAAAAACACGTTTTTTCTCCGAAATCGTTTTTGGTGACATATGTTACTTTGGCAAATACCTATCGATATTTGACTTGGTCAAGTATTTATTCGAAAACCTTGATCAAAAAAAAAATTCTTTTAGCTTTTCCCTAATGTGATAATAACTGGCCAAGAAGATAATATACAAGATTTGGTAGAGGATGATTCAGATTCCAGTTCAGATGATTGGGACAACAGTGTGGATAGTTCTGATTTGAATTATTCTGGATCTGATTCATCTGAAAGCGATATAGAGGAAGTGCTTTCATACATACCTAAGTTATCAAAATATGTAACACCTAGTTGATATTTTCCTTTATTTTTATTTTATTTATGTGATACCAAGTCTCTGAATGTTATGTGATTATCTAAAATAATAGATAAACTATTAACCAGAGGCAACAAGTTTATTTTAATTGTACAGAAATGCATATATTATAAATATATTAGTTTTCATACATCAGTGTTTGATGGTTTTAATTCAACTTTATCCTTATCACTACCATTTATCTCGGAAACATCCTCACTCTTTTTTTCAACATCTTCTAAAGTACTTTCTTTCTTGGGACCTTTTTCTGCACCTTCTAGAAAATTATCCCATTTGTTTATCCTTTGAGATATTTCTGAATCTGTTTCTGCTATTTTGAATTTTGTCCTACCATCCCAGATTTCTGCCTTGAGTTGCCTCTTCATAAACCATCTTCCATTCAAAAGAATGACTACTTCATCGGCCTCCTCCGGTGTTCCCATGTTGATCTGTGCAATACCTTCAGGGTGTCTATCAAAAACAGTTACTTTATTGACCTTCCCATGCTTTGAACACTCTTCTCGCAGATCTTGTTGAAATTCCAATATAAGACCCACATCTTTATCAAATATAGTCGGGTCAAAGAGGTTCCTGACAATCACAACCCTTTCATGTTTAGAACGTTCCCCTAGCTTCTTTTCAGGTCTCCAGTCGAACAATTTTTCTTGGGCCTTTTTCATTTTTAACTTATCTTTTTTCTTTTTCATTTTTGGCTTAAGCTTTGGGTCAAAATTTCCCTTCATTTGGAACTTTGCTCTTTCCACTTTGATCTTATGGCCTTTATATTCATATCCATCAAGCAAATTCATGGCTAAATCTACCGATTCTACTTTTATGTAAGTACACAGTGCATCTCCTTTTAAAATATCTGTTCCTGGTTCTTTATACAACTTTACTTTAAATTTGCCCGACTGTATATCTTTCATTACCAATCCACATTTTTGCATCAAATCTACAAATTCTTGTTCTTCAATATCAACTGGTAAATTTGATACATAGACACTGGTATTTTGTGATTCTTCCAACTCAAACCATTGTGGTTCAGATGCTTTTCTTTTTTCACCTTTAACTTTTTTGGGTTTAGGTTCTGGTTTAGGCATCTCCTCTGTTTTCACCTCTACCTAAAAATAAAGAAAATTCTCATGTAACAAGGTACCAAAACAGTATTGTAAAAATGTTACCTTGGTGTTATCCACAAATCCATAATTCATCTGATACATAGCCATGAACTCTTCATCTACTTTAGGAAACCAAGCAGACTTTTCCTTATCCCAAAAGTATTTTACACCATCAGAGTCTGTATACACATGGGTATCATCTTCAAAACCATATGTAACATTTTTCAGAACCCACTCATCCTTATCTTTGTCCCACTGATATTGGGTGCCAGAATCGGGGTCAGTGTACACTGCTATATCACCTTCATAATGGATATTCTTAGGGTCATATGAAGTCTCTCCAATAGACCCGCAGACTTCATCAATTGGTTGCTCCAAATCTTTTTTGTCATTGTTTTCTCCGATATGATCCGCCTTAGTGCTTTCATCTTCAGACTGCAGTTTTTCATCACGGACATTTGGACTTCTAGCAGGATTTTCGATTGCTTGGCTATCTGTTTTACCAGTTTTTTTGTTTGGTCCTAGATTATGCGTAGTTTCATCACTGGATGTGTTAATATTTGCAACTGCAAAACATATATTTAGGTTGTTTCATAATCTTTTACGTATACGTATATTACCTGCAAGGCTTTCTGGGCATTCATTCATCGTTCAAAAAGTTCATCGGTTTAATCAAAAATCAAACATACAAACTGTTGACAACACAAAGTTGACAACCCTACATAACCTCCAAATCACGTATAGAATCACATAGAATCTGCTTCACAGGAGGAAATGTGAACTAGATTGAGATACCTGCTGCTACTAAATGGTCCGAGTAAAGATAACAAGCCCACGCAAGACAACTGTTAAAATGTATTCTACTAGATGCTAGAAGACCAACTGTAGCGAGATTTTTCCCGAAATCGTTGCATAACACTTAAAAAAATGCAAATCAAAACTGGCGAATTACCGCTTTGACGTTCTAAGTGACTCCATCGGTATCCCGGGACAGCATACGTTTTGACAATTCATTTTGTCATTCTTGTCACTTGGATTGCGGTGCTGCCAGCTCATCGGACGATTTTGCTACCTCTGCTATTTTGCTAGAATGTTTAAAAAAATACATTTTAAATAAAATATCGAGGAATACCAATGGAGATACACAAGATTTAAGGCGTAATGTGTGACAAAAAGCTGAAGGTGATGCCATTAAATATTCCCATTATACGTTCAAGAGCAAGAAAAATGATGACTGGTGGTGTTTATGCTAGAAGTCTGGTGAGCTGACAACAGCGCAATCCAGACGACAAGAGTAACAAGGTCAGTTGTCAAAACGTATGTCTATCTCGAATTTGGTTCTGGGTCACACGTGCTTTATGCCTTTACTTTATCGTTCTGTGATCTGTTGTTTTTTGAATGCTTGTTATCCTGGTATATTTACATTTTGCTTTTCGATCTGAAAACTTGCACGGTTTTGTAATTTTCCTTGATTTCCATCGTTGCGCTGTGGGCCAGGAAATCCTAAAAAGGCATTGAGTAGACTTTTTGATCGTTTCACAATAACATATTTATATCAAAAAATATTACATACAGGGTGACTTTGAAGTTGAGTCATTAATTTTCAGATAATGATTGTAGAAGGAAGATAAACCAAAATATGTGTGTAAAAATAAAAAAAAATGTTTACCTTGTTTTATAAAGTATCCTCCCGACAAGTATTTCAGTGCGGACCTGTATTTGATCGTGAGGTCCCCTGTGAGGTCTTAAGTCACCTGATTCACGAGCCCGTTGTACTACAGAAACAAAGGCACGAGGTGTTGGTTGCACTCGATTGGGAAACCGATCCGCATAAACATGTGCCATTTTTTATTTCGTTTGAGCCACGCAACAGACACAACTACTCACATGCGTTACCGACTGACACTGACTGTATGTATACAACTGAATAAAATAATTGTAAAAACATCGTTCCAAATTCTTTCGCTTTTTTGTTTCCGATGCGATGAACCGATAAGGCGGATTATATCCGTTGTTGCCAAACACGAGCACATGATATTATTATTACTATTGAGACAGGGCGGTACTCAAACTTCCAAAGGGCTATAACTTTGTTACTTTAATTTTACCAGAAAAATGGTAAAGGAAAAAAACATTTCTTTTGATCAGATCTACTCACTGTTAAAATAAATGACTCAACTTAGAAGTATATTGACACAAATCATAATTATATCCGAATATCAAAAATTTGAATATCACTGAATGCAGCATAATTATCTTTAGTATTGAAACCGTAATTGAATACTTGATTCATTTTCAGGTACCTTTATAACCACACATTTATAACATAAAGACCTCTTAAGCCCTTGAAATTTCCCCAAAACATAATTTCTGTACCTGCAAACTCTGATAATGATAGGTAATACTTTTATAAATATGGTTTTATGGGGGCTTTTCGGATTACCTGGCCCTTGCCTTGTGATTTGTAAAAAGTAGTTAATACTTTTGCAATTACTGGAAATATCTACCTGTGCCTTTCAGCTGATGAAGGAATCCCAGCATAACCATTTTATAAGTTGAGGAGAAAGCATCCTTATAAGAAGTGAAGCAGTATCAGATTATTTCTTCAGAGTCATTGATTATTGGCGTCATGAACAAAAAGATCAGTTTTGGTAAAATCAGCGCCAATTTTGGCGAGAACTCTAAAAAAATTGAGGCCACAGGAACTATAGGTACCTTCGGCCCACCAAAAGCGATAGAGGTACTGGAAGATGATACTGAAGCCCAAAAAATGAAAGAGGTTATGGGTATATCGACGTTTGGCAAAAAAGCAAAGACCTTTGATGTAGCAGAAATGGTAAAGCAAGTTAAAGAAACAGCAAAACAAGTGACAAAGAAACCTGAAGAGGACAAACCGCTTGATAGTTCAGAAGACAGTGAAGATGATGATTTAATTGGACCTCCAGTACCTCAAAATTTACTGCCAGCAGTGAAAGAAGACACACAGAAAAAAGAAAGTGACGATGAAGAATCTGACGGTAATAACGAAGATGATGTATCATTATTCATACCTTGTTCGCATGAGGTTCAGATGGTCCATGGTACAAAAGCAGTAACTGCAATAAGCGTCGACCCGAGTGGTGCAAGACTTGCATCAGGATCTGTAGATTATGATGTCAGCTTTTGGGACTTTGCTGGAATGGACTGTAGCATGAGAAGCTTCCGAACATTACAACCAGCTGATAACCACCCTATCAGAGGACTGCATTATTCCAATACGGGAGATTTGCTTTTGGTTATATCAGGAGCTAGCCAGGCAAAAGTTATTGATAGGGATGGATTTGAGAAGCTGGAGACAGTTAAAGGAGACATGTATATTACAGATCAGGCAAGGACTAAAGGACACACTGCTGGGTTACTTGCAGGTATTTATTTAATATCAGTAGTTCCATTGATATTTCTCGAAAAATATCTGAATTAAAAATATTATTTTTTGTGATAACCATCAGTCAATCTGGTTACATTGGACATTAAAGATTCTTTCTGTAATTTGGACCTTAATTTTCATCCGTTCCACAACTTTAAGGAGTTTTTATTGTGTTTAAAAATCTAAATTTTTGATCATTTTTTATAATCTCCAGTAGACTAAAAATAATATGTAAACTTGAGTGCCCACAGAAATATTTCTCAGGGAGGGCCGACAATTGGCAAGAGATAACTTTTTGTGAAAGTGTACTTTTTAAGGGTACCAAATTTTACCAGGGTGAAGAAATCCGCAAAATTGTAGACAATATTATGCAAATGTTAAACTCTAACCAGATTCCAAGGAGTCCATGGTTCTAAAATAAATATATAAATTTTGTCTGAAACATTAATTAATGATAAATATGAATTTGTAGGTACATGGAATCCAGTGACTAAAGAAGAATTTTTAACTACTAGTGCAGATGGAACCTGCAGAACATGGAATTTCTATGATGGTGGAAAACACCATAAACAATTGATCAAATGCAGAGCTCAAAACGGCCTGAAAGTTTCACCTTCCGCAGTCAACTATAGCTATGATGGCAAGGTAGGTGGCCTAAGATTTTTTTTCGTTTTTCTAAAGATTCTGAGGCTTATTTACTAAAAGATAGTCTCAACCCTATTTTTTTCATGTTTCTTTTGCTTTTATAGGTGATTTGTTGCGGGTGTGCAGATGGATCAATACAACTTTGGGACTTGAGAAAGAGTTCAGTGGCGCCATCGATGCTAATTCGCAAGGCACATCAACCAGTCGAAGTTACCAGCATATGTTTTTCCCATATGGGAAATCAACTTTTGACGAGGAGCTGCGACGAAACTATGAAATTATGGGATATTCGGCAGTTTAAAGAAGCATTGAGTAGTGTTGATGGGCTGTTCACAAGATACGATACCACTGATGCTATTTTCAGTCCTAACGATGCTATGGTGGTTACTGGAATGTCGCTCAAAAAAGGTACGTCAAATCAACTGGTAAAGAATCAAAAAAAATTTTTTTTCTACATAGTCATTTATTTACGCATTTTGTAGACGTGGAATCCACTTTTTCACTCTCGCCTCCACTCCACTTGGAAGCTTGGTAACTGCTCCTTGCATCTCCAACTGTTGACCGCCTGATGCTCCTTGTAACATATTTTTTAACAGAAAAGACCGTAAAATTGACACCGTTCTCACCAATCAAATGGCACCAGACGTTAAATGTTTCGTTTTTTGAATCCTGATTTGTTTGAGTCCATTTATTCCTACACATAAACCTTATTTTCAGGAGAAACAAATGGTATGGCGCTATTCTACAGAACCCCAGATTTGACGCCGATTCGGAAAATGGAAGTTTGTGAGTCGCATACAATCAAGTTCTCTTGGCACCCTAAGCTTAACCAGATTTTTGTTGGCACTGGAAATGGAACCGTTAAGTGTTACTACGATGAAAAACGTAGCTTGAGAGGCGCGACACTTTGTGCTGTCAAAGTGCATAGGAGGGCACAACATTCTGAAATCGTCAGCACCCAACAGGTATTTTGTTACTATGGACTAGATTTTTATTTCATGGTCGTTGACAGTATCCTAAAAACAATGTCAGGAACGACTTACTTGATGTCAAACTTAGAAGTAGGTTGGGAGATTGGGAAGAAAACAAGTTCTAAAAATTTATTTTTTTTTGCTCTGCTCACTGTTTTTAGGTTTTCTGTGACATTCTGAGCAAAAAAGTGCTTTAGAAGTTCTCTCTAAATATGCCATTTTTGATCCAATAAAGGTTTTTATTCTATCAACGAATATTTAACACCTGTTCGTGAAGTGAACGACGATTCTGAAATAATTTTGGGTGTCAGTCTTTGACTACGTGTCATACTTGGTTAAAGTCTTATTTGAAGGAGGATTTTCATAATATGTTGATTGTAGCTAATAGTTGATGGTATTTTGCAGGTAATTACGCCTCATGCGTTGCCGCTGTTCAGACAAGAACGTCGCAAAACAAGCCGAAAACAAATGGAAAAAGATCGTTTGGATCCTGTGAAATCGCGACGTCCAGATTTACCGATCACTTCCGGTCAAGGAGGTCGTGTTGCTTCTAGCGGAGGTACACTTAGCAGCTATGTCATTAGGTAAGTTTTATTCTTTTTTCCATTTCGTGCGATTTTTTGCCTTACAATTCACGAATTTTCATTACGTTTTGGACCTTATTAAATTTTGTCGAGTGATTTCTAAACGCTCCCTAAAATATTATCTTCTCTCCAGCTTCTGCCTCCTTCTCTGTTTCTTCTCTTGTTTTCTTTAACATAGAAAATGGTGACTTAACTATTTGAGCTCTATTTGTAAGAAATGTCTTGTAATTATTTACTTTTCAGGAACCTGGGGTTGAGCAAACGAGTTGAAGATGACCAAGATCCCAGAGAGGCGATTTTGAAGTATGCCAAAGACGCTGAAGAAAATCCATACTGGATCACGCCTGCGTATAAAAATACGCAACCTCAGTCGTGTACAAGCAAATATCAAGAGAAACAGGAGGAAGATGAACCAGAGAAGAAGAAGGCAAAGACTGAATAATCAAAGGGTTGGAGAAAATCCATACTGTATCACACATGTGTATAAAAATACGCAACCTCAGTCGTGCACAAGCAGATATCAAGAGAGGCAGAACCAGAGAAGAAGAAGGCAAAGACTGAATAATCAAAGCAGTATAGTGTTTGTTGTATTTATGTTATGTAAATAATTCTATCAAAATAAAGACATTAGTTGTTACTCGAATGTTTTCTTTGTTCATTTATACAATGAGAGACCAAATAGACTTGTCAAGCTAATTACACCAGACTATTTTCTTTAATACACCCGGCGACCCTTGACTTCGGAAGTTATTTTTAGCAGACTATACAGGGTGTTTTCTAATTGAATGTCAATATTTGAGGGGGCGATGTTTGGGTCCATTTTAAGAAGAATGCTTCATTTGAATGTATCTCCTAAACGCCTTAAATTTTGAGACAGGAGGTGGTAAAGTTTTCACAAGTATATAAATCATTTGTCACAAGTCTCCCTTGGCGGTGCGAGAAGTTTTTTTTTTTTTTATATTCCAACTACCACGAAGGCCTAAGGCCTAAGCACCCATTGGGTACCGTGGGGCTATGGGGAATACATGGGAAAGTGAAGTTTTTCTGAAGTATTTGTGTTTGTTCATCATCAGATCAGTCAGACGCGCCTGATCCTGTACCAGTGGATAATCCAGTAATAAAGACACAATGAAAACTATACAATAGAAAAAGCACTTAACTTTAATGGCAATGTGATGGAGGGGTTACAAAGAACAGAATATAGGAATAAAACTCGGTTAAAAAAATATACTCATTTTAATAAATAAATGTCAAAATTTTGAAATAAAAAATAGTTTCATATCATAGTGGGTACAGCTGCTCCAACATTTATTCACTGTATACCCACGAGTCCTTTTCGTAACCTTCGTGCACGTGATCCAGCAGTGCCATGCGCCTGCCGTCACAGTATCTGTATTTGTCTTGAACCTGAAGCGAACAAAAATATGTGGCAATCCTTCTAACAAGAACAAATATCACGAAATGCTTGGCCATACCAAAGCTATATTACTAGTTTAAAGAGCACATTATTTTTAGCTGCCAGGATATTGCAAAAGTAAAATCTACTATTTCTTCAAAAATATATTATTTCCAATATTGGACAGTATTAGCTTAAGGTCGATTTCTAGAGACCTTTAAAGAGATGCACATACACTACAAATGCCAAAATGCCGGAATTTCTTGTCCACCGATTCACAATTTTGACGTCAAACAGAAAAAATTACATGGAAAAAAATAGTAGAATCCCAATGATTTCCAATGCCATCCTTTAGAGGTATATAGTAGGAGCGCCGTAGGAAGTTTGTTTATTATTTTTATATGCATTCAACAAGATTGACATCTTATTTCAAGGATACTTACTTTTTGTTTAATATCGACGAGATTCTCCTGCGTGATGTCCCTCTCCAAATATTCACTGAGGAATTCAGTGGCGTGTTCCAGATCCTTCTGGTTATCTTCAAATATCACAGACTGGTTGTTTTTCTTTAAATAATATGCGAAGACGTACGTATACATCAATGTCTGCCGACATTGGCACAATATATCGACAGCTTTCTTCAGGAACTACAACAATCATAAAAAGCTCAATAGAACCACGAAAATAACATCTATAGATAGATAGAGATGCTTAATTGACAAAGCTAAAACTAAACTATAACATAATTACATATGTGGATCCTAAAGTAACTGAATTGTAGAACTATAATATGTCACATAAGCCACAATAATTGCTTAAGGTTGTGCTCTTCCTTACGTAGTAACTAACTGTTCTAAAGGAAACTTTTTGTAGTTGAGTAAGCATTGGTCTACATGATTGCTAAATCTAATTTATGATCAATGACCAGTCTCAAAAATGTAATAGTGTCTGTTTATTATTAATTCAGTATTTGAATTTATAAAATTAAGGAAGCAGATCTAGTGTCTTATTCAAATGACGTTTACATCACATAAAAACAAGCACGGCTACTCGATCTAGCAACTCTTGGCCAACTGAAGCGCCATAATTTGACGCGGTGTAAATATCATCCGATTGGGAATAGGCAAGAAAGTTCTGAAAATTGAGTTTCTATTCAAATTGTACACACCTGAACTTCAATCCAGCTCATGTTATGCTGTTGCATCTCCTCCATTTTATCTTTGACAGAAGCATACAACTTATGCTCAAACCTGAGAGACTGCATATGGTTCATGTACCGATTGCAGTAAAACAGGTATCTCTGCAAGGCAGCTCGAGATTTTTCTTGGGAGTCTCTAGCTGCCTTTGCCTCATCTTCGTCATATCTGAAAGAACAACTACAATGTTTAATTTATTACAAATGTATGACTATATCGACTGGACTATCGCGTCTCGCGTACGAGGGTATCTCACAAAGTGCTATTTACGAGGGCGTTACAAATGTTTCGGCCAGTAGGAATGTTGTTCACTGTTTTCAAATTTGGCCTTCCACATACATAAATGGATATATATTTGAGAAAATAACAATTTGACAATCAGGTCAATTATAAACTCAAATCATGGAGTTTTTGTATCTTACTTCAAACCAGGCTTCTAAAGTGAACGCCCATGTAGCAAATACCAAAAATATCGATATGCATATTTTAAATGCGACTCACCTATTGCAATTGTACCATGAGCTACCATGTGGCTCCCAAGGCCCAAGGCAAACCCAACAGAAGTCCGCCTTGCAACTTTGGTTTTTGCAAATCATATGATTGCAACCGCCATCTTTCTCGATGGTAGCATTGCACTTTGGACACTCCTTCGTGTTTGCTGCTATCCAGTTTGAGGTTTCCGAATCGTCGTCGCATTTTTTCTGCCACCTTTTGAGGAGGGCGCATCGAACTGGATCGTGCCAGTTCTCGCCGCAAGCAAAGCAGAAAACGTGGCCGCATCGGCAACCGACCGGTTTGGCCTCAACGTATGTAACCTAAAAAAACAATTTTTTCCAGTAATATAAAACAAGTTAAATTCACTATGATCAAGTACCAAAAAGGAAGAGAACAGCGGAACACGTCGCACGCCACTGACGATAAATAAAGATAAATACAAAACTTCCATTTCAGACATTATTGTTATTTTACACTGGTGCTATCATTCACAGGTGAAAAACTGAACAAATGTATATATATATATATATATATATATATATATATATATATATATATATATATATATATATATATACAGCAGATGCTCGATAACGTAAACACGGGATAATGAAAACTTGCGCTAATGTAAACACAAACTTCGTTCTATAGGATCAAACGGAACGCGCGATAACGTAAACAATGTGTACGCTCGATAACGTAAACAACTCTCGGCGCAGGGAAACAGCGCGACGGTAAAATGCTGAAGCCTCGATGATTTATGTCGGGCGTCGGGGAGTCCCCGATTTATGATGTAGAGTGTAGGGGATTCACCTCTGCGATAAAATACGACAAACTCGGTCAGTCGTATGATCGTTTAGGATACGTTTATACGTACGTATGTATTTCATTTTTGAACTTGAGTGAATACATTGCACGCGTTAATATATTTTACGACTATGGCATCCACATCCTATAAAAGAAAGTGTTTATAGTTGAGTGAAAAAGTGAAAATCATAGACGAAGTTGCACTAGGTGCGGGAGTGACACAGTTAGCAAAAAAATATGGAGTATCGAAAGCAACAATCTGTAAAATTAAGCGTATGAAAACTCAAATTTTACAAAGAACGTGCAATACATTTGGAGGTCCGGGAAAAAGAAAAACTTAAAAAAATGCGAAGGCACCTAAAATGAAAAATTCCCTGTATAAGTGGTTTTTAAAACAACGGGAAAATCATGTCCCAGTTAGTGGCGAAGTACCTAAACAGAGAGCGAGACTGGTAAATAAAAAACTGAAAGAAACTGAAAATTTCGTAGCTAGTGATGGCTGGCTAGAACGATTCAAAACAAGATATGGAATTCGACTGCTGTCTATATCTGGTGAAAAATTATCAGCACAACCACAATTAGTGCAACCATTCAAAGAAAAATTGATGAAAACAATTACCGAGCTAGATTTAAGAATTGAACAAATTTACAACGCAGATGAAAGTGGCGCCTTTATTGGAAAATGTTACCAGAGAAAACCTATGCTGCATCATTTGAAAAATCTGCCCCGGGAAGAAAGCCGGAGAAACAACGAATAACGTTTCTAGCCTGCACTAATGCTAATGGTTCACACAAAATAAAGCCACTGGTAATTGGGAAAGCAAAAAATCCGCGCTCATTTAAAAATGTTAATATCCCTGTTGATTATGACTGTTCAAAAACCGCTTGGATGACTAGCAGAATATTCCTGAAATGGTTCCACAGGTGCTTTGTCCCTCAGGTATGACAATCATCACAAATGCTCTATTCATAATTTGAAGATGTGTTTTCAATTTGTAGGTAAAAGGTTTCCTAAAACAACAGAAGCTTCCAATAAAAGCGTTGTTACTATTGGATAATGCACCAAGTCATCCTCCCGAGCAACAACTAAGGAGCAGGGATGGGTCAATTCTCGTCATGTACATGCCGCCCAACGTAACACCGTTAATTCAACCGATGGACCAGAATATAATAAGACTCACCAAACTATACTATAGGAAGTTTCTACTTTCGTCTGTCTTATCAAAGAATCCTGAAAACTTATCTGAGGCTTTAAAAAAGTAACATTACGAGAAGCTGTTTTAGATTTACATATGGCCTGGAATGAACTTAACCAGCAAACTATTAAAAAATGTTGGAACAATCTCTTTTGTACCAATAATGAAGATGGTGAAGAAGACGATGTCCCCTTAAGCGTAATTAGAGAACGTTTGCGATCCAATAATGATAATGTGTCATTGGATGTTGTTGATTTATTGAAAACAGTGAATCCCAACATTGTTTGTACTCCTGCTGATATTAATTTATGGAACGAAGATAAGCAGACGAATGATGCTGATAAGGAGGAGGATATGGACAGTGAGGATGATGAGAACGATCCCATTGAAGTCAGAAGTGTACTGACTGACGCGCAAGCTATACAAGTTTTTAACCAAGCTTTAGATTGGGCTGAAAGAAAAGAAGTTTCATACACGGATATTTTAGTTCTTCGTAAATTACGGGCGCAGGCATTGGAAGACAATGCTAACCGCAAATTTACGCAGACAAAAATTATTAATTATTTTTCTTCTAATTAAAAAAATACTTATCGCTGTTAGAATATTTGTTTATTTTGTTATAAATAGTATGTATTAAACGTTTCTTTTAATAAATCTAATATTATATAAATCCCGTTCGCTAATGCAAACATTTCGATAATGTGAACCACACTTGGATTAAATTAGTTTACATTATCGAGCGTCTGCTGTATATATATATATATATATATATGATATCTGACCAATTTTACAAGAAAGTTTAAATCATAATTTGCCTCTGTTGTATGTGTGCATTGTTTGGGAGGTCAGTAGCCTGAAGCAGAAATATTTTGTTTGCACCATTAAGTAAAATAAAAAAATTGATGTTGGGAATTCCTGTGGCATTTACTTAAAATATGTATTTTAAGGTCAACTTTACATTCAAAGCACATTTGCTGAACCTTAGCGATTAGTGAGTCTAAAAAGGGAATGAAGATAATAGTGTTATCTATGGGACAATAGCAGAACCAAACACTCTAACTGTTTTAAACATGATTTCTAAATCCATTTTTATGCTCTGCTACTCTCTTACAGACAATACTAGTATCTTTCAGGTTCCTTTACGGTTTCCTATCTTCAGGTTACATTCATTACCTGATGCTGACTAATCCCCATGTCATTCTGTTGAGGATGCCAAATTTTACAAGGATTAATTTACATTTCAATTCATCTGTTACCTTGATAGCAAAACTGCAATCAGGACTAGGACACCATCTAAGTAGTCTATTGCACTCTACAAAACTATTGGTGATCAGGTGTTGATATTTCAGTTTGACCCTTGGATCTTTCAGAAGCCTCATTGCTGTTTGGTCATCTACTAGAATGGGACAGTTATGAGCTGCACAAGCTATGGTTTGACCCACGCCTTCTTCCATTATTTTGGTAGTGAGGTACTCATTCCAGCACTGTGAAGAAAAAAATGTCATTACTTGCAAAATATCTATGACATTATGACTTCAAAGGCAAAACCAAAACTCTTGAGAATGCTAAAATAGGATAGGTATCTAGTATAACTGAAAACTCAAATGACTTTATTACTAAAAAGATATAGAATTTACAGGCAACTGAGGCATACTTCTTACATAATTTGCAAAGATCACTGTCACTTTGCAACTAAACAGATATTTTGAAACAAGATCACTTTTATGTATCTTTAAACAATTAATCAATGCCATGCCACAATGAGTATAATAATTCATTAACACGTTCTACCTAAAGATATCCAACAATATACTGTATCCCAGCATTAAAAAATTGTCACCCATGAGACATTAGCATAACATTAAAATGAATTTAGAAAGAGTTATTGTTTGGCTCTGTTGATGTCTCATAAATGGTGCTGGATCTTCAGTATTTCCTTGACGCCCCTCTAATGCCTAATTCCAACTGAAAATACCCAATTAAAATAGATATTAGAGAGTCCAAGAATAGATAGAGGATCCTATCACTATTGATGAGACAATATCAGAACCAAACACTAACTCTTTTCACAGCTATTTCTAAATCATTTTTGTGTTATACTACTGTCTTATAGATGGTTCTAGTATCTTTCAGGTCGCTTTATGGATGCCAAAATACAGTCTAAGGTTAGCTCTCTTCATTAGTCAATGGGAAATCAATATATTGTATAGAACCTTATTTTAATATCAAAATAAATTGTAGATTGCAGGATCAAGGAGAGTTTTGCTATACCTTGATTTAAAATACTTATGTTTGAGGAAAGAACTGTAAAGATCTCCACTATATGATAAAAAAAAATATTGCAAATATTGCCACACTACATTAGGCCTGTATCGTCAGTCATCCCTACAATTCTCTCCTTCAAAAATGTCTAGATTACACTTGTCCCATGTCAGCGTCAGCGCTATCCTATTGTGAAGATATGTTTTCTTTTTAAATTGTAGGAAATTTCAGGCTGATAAAACATGATATAACTCAAAAGCAAGCACAATTTGATGCAAATAGATGTTTGTGACATAACCTCAAAATAGAGTTCTGACACGGAGAAGTAGAAAACTATGACAATCAAGAAGGCCATAAACGAGCCCTATAATTGTAGGGACGACTGACGATACGGGCCTAAGTCATTGTTTTTTAATACATGAATAGAGGAATAACCTAATATGTCACATACATGATAGCAAAATCTATGACCACATTCGAGCCCAGTCATCTGAGTTGGTGGGAAGAACATGAAACAGATATCACATTCCTCAGTGCCAAGCAATTTGTTTGAAATTTTCGGCTTGACTGCGTTGACTTTCTTGAAGGGATTAATGACTCGAGCTTCTTTGAAAAGTTCATCTTGGTTACCATCAAAGAACCTTTCCATCAGCTTTTCTTTGTCCCAGTTGAAGTAGTTTAGAAGGATCCTGGTGGAAGTCAATGGGATTTGTACCACCGTGTTCACCTCCTTGATGCAGTCGACCATATGTTGGACGATATCATCGGTGGATAGTACCTCGTATTGGTAGTCATCGTCGTAGCTTTGCAGTTCCTTGTTAGATGCATTATCGTCTATGACAAAATCCACATCGTCCCCGCTTGTTTCGTTTCCCGAATCATCGTAGAGAATATCATCGTCTACGTTCATCATCCTTAATTTTCCATCTAACTAATTGTTGTAATTCTTTTGTATTTCTCCGATTATGACACTGTCTAATTTAGACAAACCACATTCAAAAATATCGCTAAAGTGTTTTGTTTTCCACTTCGCGGTGTACGAATCGTCACATTCACATGTTTGGTGCATTTCGCAAAACATATACACTGGTGAATTTGGTGGAAAACCTGTCATAATGTCATTGTCAGAGTGAATGAATGAATGAAGTAGTTCAAATGACTAGTTCAGATAAATATTCTTCAATTTCGTTTATGATGGATAAAGTCTACTGCGAGATGATGAGTCCACAAACCAAGATAACAAGTATGGTCCAATATTTTTAGTAGCTAATTTTATATTGTATTCGTTCAATATTGATCAACCCTTGTATGTTGCTGCTTTAATATGGCGGCTTTTCATGTCACATTGATTATTTTATTCTAGTTCACACTCGTCTTCTTTGTTCACCTTTCAGTCTAGGGATGGGCGGTAATTGATAGAAAACCGGTTATATGTAAATGTACAGTAAGCGGCATTTATGTACAGACTTACGTGTGGATGTGGAGAAGTGGCCAATGGCAACACACCCATGGGGGCGATCACAGGACATTCGTCTTCGGTGGTGGAATGGGGGTTTAGAGTAAGACAGCCTTATTATTTAGGAACAGGTTTATAAACTATGGAGCAGTTTCCAAATACAAGTTTCCCCGTTTTGAAAATTAGACCTGAAAAACCTCGGAAAATCTATTATTAAAAACGGTTGATATTATCGAAGCAAACATGGATAAATTTCTTGGAACAACCGCAGGTGGCATAACATTTATGTAGTTGGAACAGTCAACACTACCGAGACACGTTCCAATTTATAAAAATAATATTGGCTAGTCTGTCTCTGGCGACTAGCATAACTCAAAACTGACTGATTTGTAAAAGAGCAAAACAACTGTGGATCTTTGGATTCCCTATCGAATGAACACGCATATTTTGATGGCGCCATTCTTTGAGTTACGCGATATTAAAACTCAAGCGGCGATATGTGAGCATTATTTAAGAAAAACCTATTGAAGTAGAATATATATCTTCGTGAGCTGATAGATGAAGACAGCCTGATTTATTTTTTTAAGTAGCAGACTCTGAATAATTTTTAATAGATGATTGAACAGTGACATTTTTTGGGTTTTTCAGATATTTAATCGCTCATAACTCCAAAACGACTTTTTTACAGGGAGAGGTTATCTTTTTATTCACAATGATTCAAACCTATTCCGGTTATTCATCTAACCGGTTATTTTTGCCCATCCCTAAATCGGCCATGTTCCAAGACATCTTATTATGTGTTTTGTGAAGATTTCGATATTTTGTTGGTTATGTTTTTATTTTTCTTTTTTGGATTGATCGCTTGATTTAATATACGCAATGTCTACTACATTGGATATAAGATTGAAAAGAGCAGATAAAATATACCACGAAAATGAAAATGTCTCCGGTGTTATAATTATTTCATCAAACTCTGACTTCAAACATGAAGGAATTACATTGACTATGGAAGGCTCTGTAAACTTGCAGATTAGTTCCAAAACTGTAGGGATAATAGAAGCGTTCTATAACTCGGTCAAGGTACTCTCAAATGCTTTTCTACAGTACAAACATTAAGTTCGATGTGTTGCAGCCTATACAGTTGGTCTCGGTTTCATGTGAGGTGAGTGGTCCTGGACGCTTGCCCTCAGGAGTTACACAAATCCCATTTGAGATACCTTTGAGAGCTAAACCCAATCGTGTCCTGTACGAAACCTATCATGGAGTTTATGTAAACATCAACTATGGTATAAGATGTGATATCAAAAGGTCATTCCTATCAAAAGATTTACAAAAGATGCAGCAGTTTCTAGTGCAATATAAGCCTGGATTCAATGCCACACCACAACTGCCTCTGAGAGAAAATAGAAAGCCTGTTTCTTTTGAGATAAGTCCAAGTACCTTGTCAACTGGAGCATCAGGTATAAAAAATTAGGAATTGCTTTTTAACCTGCCGTTTAAGTTCTAAATTATCAAGATGTCTGTCTTGGGGGCAGGGTATAGGTGAAGGGGGTTGAGATACACTGTCTTAAACAGTCACAGTCCAATACATGACATATTTTCTAGGTGCTCCTGATTTCCTACTTAGAGGTCATTTAGACACTGTTTGTTGTAACATCACAAAGCCTTTAAAAGGCAAAGTAATATTTTTGAAATGTGCTGTACCGATCAGGTCATTAGAATTGCAACTTGCACGAGTGGAAACTTGTGGATGTGCTGAGGGATATGCTAGGGAAGGTAATGCTGGTCTATTTGCGAGATTTTTTTTATTAATGATAGTTCATTTTACAGCCACAGAGATTCAGAATATACAAATTGGTGATGGTGATGTACCCTTAAACATTCCTATTCCCATATATATGGTATTTCCAAGACTTTTTACATGTCCTACATTGATAACAACCAATTTCAAAATAGGTAAGCTATCTAAACCATTTGTTATACAATCTAATTTGTTTTTTCTTTCAGAGTTTGAAATAAACATTGTGATTATATTTCAAGATGACCACTTGATAACAAATAATTTTCCAATTGTTCTAGTGAGAGAATAAAAAAAAGTAGATGTTCTTTACATGTATGTTTAATTGTGTAGAAATAAAGAAGAATTTTTTACAAGTATTTGTGTATTATTCTAGTATAAAAGTGAAGAATTATGCTTCAGACACAGAATATGCAATTTCAGCCAAAAGAGGTTCCAATTGCTTTTCCAAAGATAAAATACGTCCAGTATTGCAAGAATCACTAGTGATGAAAGTAACAATCAGTGGCAACTTATTCATTTGTATAACTTGATATTGAGAGTATGTTGCAATGAGAGTCTTTGTTTTTCCTAGACCCAGCTTACTTCCCTGGTCGATCGCCAGTCCAAATGTTGAGATAAAGTTTGGTCTTGTGGCATGCTCAGGAGTTTTGTCTGTACCTACTTTCATCACTGGAACACCATCCCTGTCTGTGATGAGAATGCAGTAGAGACCGTTTACCTTCGACAGTAAATCTTGTAGGAATTTTCTAGCATCGTCTGCCATTTTATATTATTAACAGATAAAATAATATATACCAAAACCTTAAGCTACCTGTTTATTGTTTTTGTTATTTTTCGATTTTCAAGTGCTAACCTTTTGACCCCAGCAACTGTCAATTGCACAGACATAGGTTGTGAACTAGATAAAGATGATATACATAATTCAAAACCGCCATCTTTGACTCTAAGAATCTATACATTTCTATGATAAATATAAATTAATTTCGCAATTCCAGAAAAAATTCAATGCATAAAAGGACAGAATTGGAACGCTGAAATGGTGAATGAAAGTCTTTTCTGACTCCTATAATTTGCTTTCCCATCTGCCATCTATCCATGGCTCAGAATGACATTTACCGACGTCTTGACTTTTTGACGTACTTTGCATTTTCATTCAAAAACATCAGGGAATTCCATTAATTTTCAAGATTTGAAGTTGTGAATATTTTGCGGTCATCACTTTGGAACGTGAAAGTGGTATTATTAGCTTTTTTCATATGTAAAAACATGGGGAAAGACAGGATGAATCAGATCCCACTTTGAATTGAAAAAACCGGTTGAAATGGCTTGTTCCCGGGATAATATAGCTATGATTCGAGAATGGGCGCCTCTTGCAGACCTGTTTGCAAAATTACCTTCAAAAACGCAATCAGGGATATTTAATCAGGAAATAAAACTCACTTGCGTCGATATCTTGCCAGAATTCATAGCTCTAGGGACCAACATAGGAATAGTATACTGGTATGATAGAAAAAAGAAAGATATGCAAAGGCTTAGGAATGAGGTGCGTATCAATATAAAGTTGTACTATTCAGCCATAGTAGGTTTTTGTCTCTTTTTATACATATTTCAGAATCCAAATGTACCACTAACATCTTTGAAAATCCTGTCTACAGTAGATTACATGGTAGCATGCGGAAATAATTTAGGAAATGTCAGTATCTTTCAAATTCCAAAATCGCACCCAGAATCCATTCCAGAAAATTTAAAACCCAAGAATAAACAAGTGGAAAGGTATACTGTAACAGAATTGCACAAAGCTCCTATAAGTGCACTAGAATGGTCAAAAAATGGTATGAAGTTATTTTCTGGGGATAAGAATGGATGTGTTGTTTTAACAGAAATTGATTTCTATATGGTGAGAGTTTGAAAAAATGGTAACAACGCAATTCATGTATTGCAATATGTTTTAGCATATTAGCAAGTCATCTGAAATATTGAATGAGACATATGAAGTGGTACAATTGAGTTACAATCAGCAAAGGCTTTTAGTGTCTACAACATATCGAAGTATAATTTGTCAACAGCTTGAAAAATGGAAGGTCTCACAGGTCGGAAAAAAGGATAGAAAAGTGTAAGAGTTTAGAAAAAATATTTATCAGCCAGCAAAAAATAATACACTACAACTTTTTGTTATTGCTATTTATATTTTATTGATAATTTTATTAAGCTTTATCTTCATCTAAATAAAATCTATAATTATAGGATAAAATTGATGCCAATTGAGGAATAATAGAAATTTTATTTTTAGTTTAGGCAAATTTGGTGGCCTCATCTTTCAACAAGGGTACAAGATTTCTGATACTTATCTATATTGTATGAGGCCAGGACTCAGAATATGGATAGCAGATGTAGAGGGAAATGTCCAAAAAACTCTTTTATTCAAGGTATCCAATAAGACTCAAATCAGACAAATTTTCATTAAAAAGCAATTTTGAGTTTATCTACCATTGTTGTTGATGGTTTCAGGAGTTATTAACTAAGGAGTGTCCAGAAGTGCCAATACTCAATCCCATATCTAAAAATGCACTGTCTATGAAGCCTCACAAAGAACCATCTTTTGGGATTATTTTGCCTTTCAGTGATAATCTATTTGTTACATACAGCAATGATGTGGTGTACATTTTAGATCCCCAAGAAATGACAGTTTTGTCTACAATTAATCATTTGAGAAGGTAGATATATTTTGAATTTTTCAAACTCTAATCACCAAGCATTCAATTACTAAATATTATATTATTTTACAGCGTTTTACATGTAGCTACTCATAAACATGAGATTTTTATTTTGGAAGAGGACAGGAGTCTAATAAGGATATCTCACACACCTGAACCAGCCAATAGTGAGTTTACAAATACAAAGTATTTTCATAACAAAAAATATTATTTTTTCAGCAAATAGTATGTCAGCCTCAGCCTTGTTGCCTAAGTCAATCAAAGAGATAACTTCTAAGCTGCATTCAGCTAACATTTTGCCAGCTATACCTCCAGTTTTGGAAAACAATTCATCTGGGAATGTGGACATTCATACTGACGAAACATTAGTCATGAATGCAGAAGAGGCCATAGAAAGTCCCGTTAGAACCCAAAGATATGATCCTGAGGTGAGGCATCAATAGAATCTTGTTTGTCACGTTGTCATTTCAGCAAGTTTTCTATTCATAATCATATTTTTCCCAGATACCTACATTTTTCATATTTATCTTCAGGTAGTCTTCAGTACTCAATACTATGAACAACTTGTAACATATTTTTGATTTTGAGTTAATCAGAAATGTGTTCTTGCAGGTCAAAACTAAAGGAAATGTGATAGACAGTGAAAATTATGATGACAAAATCCTATTCAAGAAATCAAGACGCAGGAAAAAGAAGTCGGTAATGGAGGCAAGCACAACTAGTATAAGCTCCAACAGTTCCGAGGACCGAGACGTCCACACTTATACTCAACCAACATTGATGAATTTGAGCTCAGTCGGAATACTGCCTGATTTGAGAAGCCCAGAGTCTATAAAGTATGATATTGAGTACAAAGAGAAGATTTTGGCTGATGTTTTGAGTTTGGACAAAGTGAAGATCTCCAATAGGGCCAGTGTACCTCAGGAAAGATCAGAAAGTGATTGTGAAGGCGACACAAGTGATATTCTCAAAGATAAAACAGTATTGCGACCGCCAAAATTGGAATTTGCAGAAAAAAGGAAAACAGAATCTAAGTCAAAGCATCAAGAAACGATAAAAGCATTTTCACCATCAAGTTCATCATCAGTAAAGATGACAAAAGTAGTTGAAACTCCTGGTAAGTTATATCCAGAAAACGTCTGATAGAGAGTAACTAATGTTTTCATGCCAATAACTTTTTTTTTAAGAATCATTGTTTCAGCTTTGAAAAATGTACCCACAGACTGGAAATTGGACAGTTTACAGCTGAAGGATAGACGTATGTCTGAAAATGATAATTCTTTGAGTGATTGGGAAATTGTGTAAATTTTACTGTGACTGTGTTATTATTTTTTATTTTGTCTTATAAGAATTTTTTGTATGTCTGATATAATAAGTGTATGATTGTATTAACGAAATGTCCTAATCAGATTTTAGTAAAAAATTGTATATTTTAATTGCTCAATTATATGATTATATTTTATTCATTGTTTTCTTTTACTGTAACAGTACCAACATGATAACTTCACGGATTTAAAGTATACTTTTAGCTAATAAATTGGTCAGGAAAAATAATGAACATGATAAATGTCACATATTTTGCCAATAAAATATATACCCAACAAATGATATTAATAGGAGCTTATCGACGCACCCTTGTAAAATGACCTAGAATATGGTAGCAGATTATTTATACGTCATTGGTAGTTCGGTATCTAGATCATTCATCTGTTCGAGGTCTTCTAGTCTAGGTTAGGTCATTGAAAGCTGTCAACTGCCACTTAAACGTGCATGAGAATGTTTTGTTTCTAAACTGAATCCAAATTCAAGATGAGATGTAAATAATAACAGTTAGCGCGTGATCTCTCGGTAACAGGTGGGGACAACGCCCCTTATTGGTCAATTCGACATTAAATTTCAAGGCGTCGCCTGGCGGAATAATGCGCGGGATAGGGGCAGGGCAGGCAGAGTTGCACTCAGGCCACCGTCCGTCGCGTGTATCACTGCGTGCTCGTGTTTTCGTCTTCACCTTGCTTGGTTGTTGCTGTTGTTGTTGTTAAGTGTATTTGAGTAATTTGTTAAGTTTCTGTTTTTGTTAAATACTGTCATCTTTGTTTTACAACACGTTGGTGGTAGTTCATCATTCGGAGGTAGCCCTGAATGCGGCCCTGTACGCCGTCCTTGTTTTTGGCAATCACGCATCCATTCTATCTTGGGTGTAAATACACTATAGACAGATATCCAGCAAAAAAAAGTGGTAACAATATCAAGAAACACAAAGACTCTTTAGCTGACAACAGAAAGTAACATAAAATCTGAACAAAAAATTGTACTTAAAATTCCGGCATCTGCTTTGCCAGACAACTTGACCAAAGATCAAGGAGATATTCTGTTAAAAGGCGAGAAGACCGTTAATTCCGAAGATTTTTCGCTGACGTACCATTACATGTTGCTTTCTACAGAAAACAAACAGATTTTAGTATAATGCAGTGACTTGAAGTTTTACAGTGAATAGGGTGCCTAGCAAAGCTGTCTTCACCCCTTCCAATGATATAATCGTGGCAGACAAAATTGTTAACGTCTATTTATACAAACTAGAAGGTGATGAAAAGCTCAAGCTACTGCTCGGTCACTTGAGTATAATTTTAGAAGTGCTTGTCACCAAGAACTTGTGACAGAGATGACTTTGACAACATTATGTGATTTAAACCGAATTTATAAATCGTACTATGCAATTAAACAGACTAATGAACAGGTTACTACTTTTAATATAGGGCCGGAGCACTAAAATGAACATAATAAATGTCACATATTTTGAGAATAAAATGTATACCCAACAAATGATTTTAATGTAGGAACTTATCGACGCACCCCTGTAAAGTGACCTAGAATATGGCTGCAGATTATTCGAACGCGTGATTGGTAGTTTGCTATCTAGATCATTCATTTGTCCGAGGTCTTCTAGGTTAGGTTATTCGAAGCTGTCAACTGCCACTTAAACGTGCATGAAATGTTTTGTTTATATTTCTACCCAGATTTCCAGTAATTTTGGGACTGCAAAAGCAAAAAAATGGTAATGATATCAAGAAACACAAACACACTTCTGCTGACAACAGAAAGTAAGGTACTTGTATGTGACCTAAAATCTGAACAACAAACTGTACTTGAAATTCCGGCACCTGTTTTGCCAGACAACTTGACCAAAGATCAACGAAATATTCTGTTAAAACACGAGAAGACCGTTAATTCCGTAGACTTTTCGCTGACGGACCAGTACATGTTGCTTTCTACAGAAAACAAACAGATTTTAGTCTACAGCAGTGACTTGAAGTTAATAAAAAACTTTACAGTAAATAGGGTGCCTAGCAAAGCTGTCTTCACCCCTTCCAATGATATAATCGTGGCAGACAAAACTGGTGACGTCTATTTATACGAACTGGAAGGTGATGAAAAGCCCACGCTACTGCTCGGTCACTTGAGTATCATTTTAGACGTGCTTGTCACAAAGGATGGAAAATATATAATAACCTGTGATAGAGATGAGAAAATCAGAGTTTCGCATTTCCCAAACTGTTACAACATCGCTACGTTCTGTCTGGGACATACAGAGTTTGTTACGTGCATAAAGGTTGAGGGCAAGATCCTCATCTCAGCTTCAGGAGATGGTACTGTGCAGTTTTGGGATTTTCTCAGAGGAAAGCAGCTCAATATAGTGAATACAAACGCTCATGTTGAAGAGAGTAATACACTGCTAGAGTTTAGTGAAACCATGGACAAAGAAAAAGTAGATGTTTCTGCTCTACCTGTGATCAATGTGCAAATATCCGAGAATTTTATGGCAGTGCAGTTACATAAATGTAGTACATTGCAACTGTATAGTGTAGACTTTAGTAAAAATAAGTGTGAAGTTCAACTTATTTTTAAGTTATGCATAGCACCTATTTTCAGTTTTTGTTTTAGTAAATTAGAACTCATTGTTTTTAGTGATAGATTAAGAACTTTTAAATTAGAGAACAATCAATTTGTAGAAATAGAATCGGTGTTTTTAAGGAAACTGTGTGATAACTATAAGGCTAATTTCAAACACTTGGATGAGGAGTGCCTTACGGTACTATATAAAAGAAAATTTGATAATATGCAGGAGTATTATGAAAGAAAAAAGCAGAGGATTGAATCCTTAAAATAAATATATAGGTTTTATTAATGTTTTATTTATTCAATCATAATGTGTCGTCCTATGGTAGAAATGTGGTGCTAGCTCTGTTAACCACTCACTGTTGATCACTGTAATGTCTTTCATGTAGAGTTTACTTGTATGGACTACTTCACAGAAAATCACCCTGGAAAAAAATGATTTAGAAACACACATCAGATAAAAAATAAAAACTTACCATTGGGGCTGTGGAATAGTGTACAAGATACTGTCTGGGTGCACAAATAGCTCAATGTCCCCTCTTATAGTCTTGTATACCCCACTATGATGCAGGTATGCTGCATTTGGAAATAGTCCTTTTACCAGACACTTCAATATTGGCTCTGTGGATCCTGAAAATAACGGATTCATTCACTACTCATTGCCAGGCTGCTATTTTTAAGTCCACACATACTATCCAGCAAATATGGCAGTCTCTGTAATCCTTTATATATTCTGTTTAACAAGTATCCATCACGGTACAATGACAGCTGATTATCTAGTAACATTTCAAAAATTCCCAATATCGTCACAGGACACATAATTCTGACGGATCCGTCAATGCCAGGTAGTCAGAGCCAAATTTTGTTTGTTCATTTGCATACAAAAATAAAACGCTATAAACAAGTTTTACTAGATTTACACCCGATTCATTATTGCCAATGTTGTAGACTAACACAAAAAAGTCACTTGTTGATCACCTCGGTAGACGTCAAAGCGTGATGCATACTCGTGAAACAGGGTATAGCTTATTTGACAGTGACCTCCAATTTGACCTTGACCTTCAAGATCGACTAACCAATCATTTGTTTTTGGAATCCATATGTTTCAAGATAGTCTTATGCATATCATACTTTACAAATTCCATGTTGAATAGAATAGTTTCCAAGTTTACAAAAATCTTTCCATTTCGGTATAAAAATCAAAACATTTGATAAAACCGATTGACCTTGAAACAATTAAACCTCAAGGGGTCATAATGAATAGGAAACAGAATTTCCCACATTCCTTTGCCATAATTCTAAGACATCGACAGGGGTATCATGTAAAAAGTCGGTATAGTGTTAACTAATGCTACCCCATTCCGCGCCTACTCGCTGTGAGCGCCACCTATGGAGGAATGGCTCAACGACCATGTCGCCTAAGATACTGCAACTACAGTATATTCAGATAAGAGATAGACCGGATGTAAACAAAAGGTTCGGGTGATTTTCACGCTAACGCCGCCGTCTCGACGTAAAACAGGAGCCCTCATTGGTCAATTCGCAATTAAATGCCTATGCCGAGCGGCAGAGCAGTCGTATCAAGGCAGAGTCACATTCAGGTTCAGACGTGTTACGTATGTCGTGTGCATCATTGCAATTTGATATTTCTTTGGACGTTTTCGTTTGTTATCTTATTAAGTTGTTGAGTTTGTCGTTGTTATTGTTATACCTTGTTATTGATTGTTATTGTTATCAACTGCTTGCGCAAAATGCCCAGTAGTACAGATACTGCCGATGAAGTTGTAAACTCCTATAGTCCACCTAGGAAACGCTCTAAAAAAGGACACCTGAGTGCAGAAATGAAAGAGGTCATTTTGAATATATATAAGATCGAGCGCGAGGAGAACGAGGCATCAACCATCAAAGAAATTGTTGTGAAGGTTTCTCACAAAGTTGGGGTGTGTCGCGCATCAGTGTTTAATGTGTTAAGACAATACAAAAAAAATCACACCTTTTCTGAGCCAATGACCAGTAAACATCGCAAAAGTATTGTTAAATCATTGGATGAAGCTGATAAGCATGCGATTAGGAGGAAAGTGCATGAATTCTTCTTTAGGAATGAAATACCTACTATAGATAAAGTACTGCAGGAGGTAAATGGAGATACAACGTTGCCAAATTTCAAACGATCAACTTTCCATGCGTTACTGAAGCATTTAAATTTCAAATGGAAAAAACGGGGTCGTAATAGTTTACTACTGGATAGAGAAGAAATTGTGCTATGGAGGAGGGATTATTTAACAAAAATTGGGAAATATAGAAATCAAAACAGGAAGATTTATTACCTTGATGAAACGTGGGTAAACGCAGGACACACTACAAGTAAAGTATCGGTTGATGATTCTGTAACTTCATCCAGGAGGGCCTTTCTAGATGGACTGTCCACCGGATTAAAAAATCCAGCAGGTAAATACGAGTAATAGACAACAATCGGATGTTTTTCAAACCTTGGGAACAAGGTTCTAAACATTAATTCCAGGGGGCAGATAAAACATATTACAAGTAACAAAACTTTTATAACTTTCGATAAAATGCGTGGATGTTTTATTGTCATTTTCATTTGTTAGAACTTTTTTAAGCCATGTTTTTATGTGTTTTCGATATTTCAATAATTTTTTAATATAATCTTAAAATATGTCGAATATTATAAATTAAAAAAAAGTTACTAAGTTTTATATTGTGTACCGTTCCTAATATTTCTAATCATTTTAATTCATACTTTAAGCTTTATAAAGTTATAATTTGGTAATATTAATATTTGCGCGTATTTCAGGTTCCTGATCATTCATTTTTTAAAGGTTTATAACTTTAAATTAAATTGTGAAGCGCTGAGTAATCATACGACGTTCAATATTCTTTCTTTCAATATGACTAAATAATCCCAATTATAGCAATCTGATACTCATGTCTCAATGTTTTTTCGCTGAATGTGATGAAAACATTTGAAAAAGGTTCGCTTATTGAAATAAATCTACATCAGTTAGTACTTCGATTTCCAGGTAAAGGGAAAAGGCTCATTATCTGCCATATTGGCAGTGAGGATGGATTTGTTGTTGACGGTCTGTGGTGCTTTGAGTCTAAGAAAACTGGAGATTACCACGAGGAAATGAATGGCGAATCGTTTGAACAGTGGTTTTCAAAAATTTTACCGAACTTAGAGGCATCCGAAGCTGGAAATCGAAGCGAAAATTTTGAAACCCTTATGTATATTTACATTATATATTTCTTACCCCACCCCCACATGATCCTATATCCATCACCAATCGTATACACATCGAATTGTGCTAATTTACTACAAAGTTACGCAAAGCAGCATCTACTATCTAAAATATGTACTGCGTGACTCTTAATACGTCCCTGCCGAATGTTACAGCGTTCGATGATCACGTGGTCTTGTTTATGTCCGGTCTATCTCTTATCTGAATATACTGTAACATTTTACCCGTACGCTTGCGGTTGCAAGCTGTCGGCGCAGTCTAGAGAGTGAACAAGATGTGACGAAGAAAATATAGTCGAGTATTAAGATCGCATATCGATGCTTGTGTGCATTGGTCTACAAGTTCGTAGCATCAGCGATATTTGATTGTTGATACCAATGCTATGTGAGGAAATTATTACTGACTATACTGCCCATAAAATATATCTATTAGCTGGAAAGGGTTTGATGTTAGTTAATCTACAACTACCATGAACGTTAAGAGCATCAGGGGAGAGACAAATTATTGACATTGCTGTGCGACAAGGAGCATTATCGAGTGGTGTGAGTCAAATTTATTTCTTTCCTGATTATTCTGACTGTCAGCCGACAATTTGAAGGCACAAGTTCCCGGATCCTGTCAATATTTTCATCGGTTTTTGAAGATGAAGGCTTTCCGCTTCGTGGACTTACTCCCTTCTGAAAATGCGTTAAACCACCGAAAATACTGGGCTCTTGATAAAACACTATCTCCGTATTCCTGCTGAAGTTTACCAACAGTTTCTGTCACTCATTTTTAGAACAAAACAGGAAAAACTGTTTCACAAACGATATGCACCCCTGTTCGTCTCCAGTGTTGCCAGATCGAACGCCACGTTGCCAGTCTCACTATTTAATTTACACAGCTGCTACAAGTGAACATGAAGTGAATGACGGCTAGTTTCAAGGTGATATTTTCTTCGGAAAAACCTACATAATGTCATTGAAAAATCGATATGTCACTTTAAAAATTACGTAATACGGGTGCGGTACTTATCACAAAATCACTTACTCAAACAACTAGCTATGGGCACATCATAGTTCTGAAGCATCCTCTTTAGTCCCTCTCTAATTTGCACCACCCTTTGCAAACTTTTGTAATTGAGGAAATTCTTTTGACAGAACCCCTGGGACGTTTCACTTTGCACAAAGCCGTTGAATATGTTGAGGTAAGTGATAAGATCGCCTTCTTCAACTTCAAATAGGCGTTTTTGTATCCTTGCCTTGATCGAGTTGCTACCGCTAGATGGCTTAGCGAATATCGTTTCCACTTGCAGCATCGATATTATCGTGAGGATTTCTTCCGAGCACCCAAAATTACCTGAAAAAATGGTTTTTTCAAAATCGTTGAGCTCTATCTCAAACTTCATTTAAACACAAGGACGGATTTAGATTGCCTGATTAGACGCGGTCGTACGTGGTCAGGAGAAAGAAAAACCAATAAATACGTATTATCTAGGAACGATTCTGCACGGAAATATTTGCAGGCGGACGCTGTCAAGACCAGATTTTTTACTAGAGATGTGTGGAATATTTTTCACGGATTGTGGAAACCTTATAAATGGTGATTTTTTTGCTAGTATCTTTTTGGCAACACTGTTTTTGACAGATGACGCGTGAATCGTGTCTTGTGTCATTGTCGAACTCGTTCAGTTTGGTCTATAATTTAACCATGAATCGACTTACGAACGAACAACGCTTGCAAATTATTGAATTTTACTATCAAAATTCATGCTCGGTTAAGAGAGTGCAACGAGCACTGCTTCCAATTTATGGGCAATTTGGTCGGCCTACTGAGGGAACTATTCGGAAGCTTGTGACTAAATGTCGAACCCAGTTTACATTATTGGATATTAAACCACCAACACGCAGACGTAGAGTGAGGACTGAAGAAAATATTGCGGCTGTATCCGCCAGTGTTAGTGATGACCGTGAAATGTCGATTGCCGCCGTTCGCAGCAATTGGGCCTCTGTCACTCCACTACGTGGAAAATTTTGCGACAGGATTTGGGTGTAAAACCTTATAAGATACAGCTGGTGCAAGAATTGAAGCCACACGACCTCCCACAACGTATCCAATTTGGTGAGTGGGCGCTGGCAAAGTTGGAGGAAGATCCACATTTTATCGAAAAATTGTGTTCAGCGACGAAGCTCATTTCTGGTTGAATGGGTACGTTAACAAGCAAAATTGCCGCATCTGGAGTGAAGACCAGCCAGAAGCATTGCCAGAGCTACCAATGCATCCCGAAAAAATCACTGTTTGGTGTGGATTATGGGCCGGTGGCATCATCGAGCCGTACTTCTTCAAAGACGACAATGGCCGGAACGTAACTGTGAATGGCAAGGGCTATCGTGCGATGATAACAAACTTTTTTTTACCCAAAATGGAAGAACTGGACTTGGCTGACATGTGGTTTCAACAAGACGGTGCCATATGCCACACCGCATACGAAACAATGGCCCTATTGAGAGGCGAGTTAGGTGAACAGTTTATCTCACGTTTGGGGTCCGTCAATTGGCCGCCTAGATCGTGTGATTTAACGCCGTTGGACTATTTCTTGTGGGGCCATGTTAAGGCTAATGTCTACAGGGATAAACCAGCAACGATTGACGCACTGGAAGCCAATATTGAAGCATTTATTCGTGAGATACCGGCCGATATGTTGAAGAGAGTGTGCCAAAATTGGACCTTGCGCATGGGCCATCTAAAGCGGAGCCGCGGCCAACATTTACATGAAATAATCTTTAAACATTAAATTATGTCGACCGTTCTATCGACTCAAATAAAGATTCAATCGTTTTTTCAACTTTTTTGTGTTTTTTTGAAAATCACTTAATATACCTCTTAAAAAATCACCCGTTAGGTTTAATTAATTTTTTTTTCGTCTACGCACGTACCTGAGCTCAGCAGAACCTTTGTATACAAAGGGTTCATTGCAAACTCGGCCATGTTAAAGCCAAGCGGTTTAGTCAGCTCTCCCTGTATATCTATGCATTCTAGGGCATACAGAATCTCCAAGGCACTTTTTAGATTCTTCATAGGCGGCGGACTGGGAAAGTCGAATTTCAGTATATTGGCGATGCCAAACGCTTTGATTTGCAAAATTGGATACGTTAGGTCGCTACGAACAATTTCTGGTGGTGTTTCGTCCGGCAATTTTGAAGCATCTTCTTCTGTGTACAATCTGGAAGAACATTTTAGAACAAACTAGAAATATAGCTTTTGCTCGTTTGACCTCAGATGACCAACCATGGGCAGCTGTTTTGTGCTATTTGGCAACTCTTCAGTATGGTCTCCGTGGACAACGAACGAAAGCTGAGCAACATTACAATTACAAAAAGGTATACACATTTCAACAATATAAGTTTTTGTGTCAAAATATAGCAGTACGAGGATAAAATAATGCAGATTTTATTGGATAAAAAAACGGATACTTTTTTCCCGATCGAAATAAGTCCACACAAAATGATTTGAATATTTTTATTCTTTTATGAGTTAGTTGTGAAATCATGCATTATGTATTGATACAAACCTGTAAACTTTACCGGGTCTTTCTCTACCGGCTCGGCCAGCTCGTTGATCTGCCGAAGATTTGCTTATAGGAACTACTATAAGACTGTTCGTATGCGTGTCATCATTGAACCATTTCAACTTGACAAATCCACAATCAACAACTGAAACAGCGAAAAAAGTATTTATCATAACTATGGACAGCCGTAGAACGTAAAAGTTAAACTACTCGCTGCCATCCGGCTGTGAGACTCCAGGTATTATAATTCCTCCTATCATCTATAACGAACTTTATGGTGTTTCCTGATGATGGTTAAACCCTGAATTTCGAAATGTCTGCGACAATATTCTTACCATGCACAATCCCAGGTATAGTAACGGACGTTTCAGCTATATTTGTAGCGACAACAACCTTCCTGTGACCACTTGGAGCCGATTTAAACACCTTCAACTGTTCGTGGTATGGTAACGCTCCGTACATTGGCAACACGCACATTTTCTCTTTCTTTTTCGATTCTTCTATGAGACTGGCGTGTTCGTTCAGGAGCCGTACAGCTCTGTCGACTTCTTCCTGACCTGTTAGAAACACCAGGATATCGCCCGAGTCTTTCGACGAGTTTATCTTTAATACTGTTTCAACTGACGCCTGAACATAGCAAGGAACCGGCTCTAGAAAAAGAATACGATAATATTCAAATGGAAGAAAAGATATTGTTCCAAATAGCAACATTGCAATGTGCTACCTGAAGGTAGCCAGCCATATAGGTCCTAACTCCATCTATGAGGCGGTAGCAGTATCAACAAGTAGACTTCTAAATTCATTTTTTGTTCTGCCACTGCCTTGCAGATGGCGCTGAAATATTTCAGATTTTTTTGGACGTCAATGCTACTGTCACTGTTGCAGATATACTTACCAGCAACATAATAAACGTCAACCGGATATTGCCTTCCTTCTACTGACATAATAATCGCGGTATCTTTTTTCCTATCTCCAGTAGAATTGTTGTTGAAAAATTTCTGTAACATTTCCGCGTCTAGCGTGGCTGAAGCGACTATAAGTCTAAGATCACTGCGTTTCTGAAATATACGAGAAATATAACTATTTGTCGCAAAGGTATGCTAAAAATTCGTTACCTTTAGTATTTTTTTCACGAGACCCATTAAAATATCCGTATATACGGTACGTTCGTGTACCTCATCTAACATTATGGCAGAGTAGCTTTTCAGCAATGGATCGCTCATAAGTTCCCGCAAAAGTATTCCTTCTGTCATGTACTAGAAAAAAACAACAAATTCACTGCTATAAAGACGCAAATCGAAAAAAATCTATTTATCGCGTTTTAATTTTGAGCATCTACAGATACGTAATTTATGATTGTGATTTAAACTTCGCTGCCAAAATAATTTATGCTTTGGTGAGTAGCAAGACTTTCTAAAGGTTCGAAATTTACATTCTAATAGTTTACCTTAATCTTCGGTTTGTTCTTACACGCGTCAAATCTGACAGCATATCCCACCATATCACCCTGGACTAAGGTCCCAGTTTCGTCCGCAACCCTGTTTGCTAACGAAATCGCAGCTACTCGTCTCGGTTCGCAGATTCCTATTTGCCCAGGCCATTCTGCTTCTATCATGTACTATTGACGACCAAAAAATATTTGTTAATAATTCATAATATTTTATATACTAACTGGTAATATAGCTTTCGTTTGTACTTCCACAGACCGCCAACCGCGGACAGCTGTTTCGTGCTTTTTAGCGACTCATTAGCATGGTCTAGGCTTGGTTTCAGGTAGGATAATGAACGAAAGCTGAAGTATGCTCTATCCACGATATGAAGTCTATCGAAATAAGAGAGAGAGACTATTCGAGACCAAATATTAAAAAAAGGCTAACACTCATAAAATCTAAATTGTATTCCTAGAACTAAAGCCTAAAGTCGAATCTAATGTATGTGAATTGATGCGTTATAATTCTTTATATTCCCTATTTTTTTTACTTTGTCCAAAGAAACTAACAAAAGCACGTTTAAAATCCGAGCGGTCATCCGATTTTTGCCCGCAAAAAAGTTACCACCTATAGAAATTCATCGTCAGTGGAGTGAAGTATATTGGAAACGTGTATAAGCATTCAAAAATATTTTTGGAACACCCCTCGTATACATTTGATGGTAAAAATTTCTCCACGATGAGTCCAGCAAGCATCTTCGCATCTGTACAGAAAAATATTGTGACTGCATAATCTTATTCAAAAAGGCATATGCACGTTGCTCGACATTGGGTTAACATTGTTTAAGCAAATCTCGAAAATTGGGACATTCTGAACAAAAAAGGTTCTTATGAACATTTCCTTGGATTTTCGTTTTTTCATAGTGTTTTTGGGATCGAAAATGTCGCATTTACTACCTTTTCCGATATTAATGTGCAGATGTATCAACTTTTTATCAACTTTTGGATAAAGTTTGGGCATTGCGACATGAATATTCCTTAAAAAGGGTCCTAATTGATTATGTAAAAAAACAGAGTCAGAATATTTTTCCAACCAAGTGCGATGGTATTTCCTGGACTTATCAATTGTAGATTATTTTGATATCCATGGTATAACATTCTAGCCGTATCAATGATCAGTCAAGATCGTAATGCTTTTTTCATGTTCATGCTACTCTCATTGCCGATGCAGTAATTAATTTTATGGTTCCAAAGGTAGCAAGCAACTGAACTTCTATTTTTTAACCATCTTTTATCGATGGTGTAATTTTCAGATAAGGTGGTTTTGAAATGAAAACACGAACACATGTCCGAAGCTGATTTATTACTCTCTAAATGCCATTCAGAATTTAAAAAAAGAACGAGTAGTATACATGTATTATAAAAATAATATTTTGAAAACTGGCAACAATAGTATAATATATCTATTACATATAAAGATAAAAAAATTATTTTGCACTTATGTCCAGCTAAAACCGCGAATATTTCACAAAGTAGATTTGTGAAGTATTTGCATTTAATATTCTCCTACCAACTAAACTACAAAGAACACAGCAACTTGGCAAATAAAATATATAGTGATATAAAACATCGAATTAAGTACATATGTTAAATATGGGTTAAAATAACAAAGTAAGATAATGATAATTATGAATCAAATTTGAAAAAGATCGAATTGACCTAAATTTGACGTAAAATCTTGGTATTAAAACAAAAACCGGATTTAAATAAAGTCAACTCAGTAAGCATTTCTCAAATCAAATTTCAGCTTTATTTTGCTGATTTAATCTAAAACACTACAATGACTAGCAAAAGTGTGTGTATAACAAGAATTATATTTCCTTGCATTTGGTTTTGGCATTTTATGGCAAGTTGAAAAAAGGCGAATATGGTACCTATGATCAAAGAAACAGTTTTTGATATACTGATGAAATTCAAATCATGATTCAGTTCCCCTAATTTCACCTGGACTGTTTGGGAATCAGAAACTGTTTTTCTGATTATCAAAATATGCATATTTTTGCCTCAGAATTAAATTTCAACAATCTTGGTATCCCAGTATGGGAAATATCGAACAATTCTACTTAGCTGACATTTTTGTAAAGCGTATCTTTAGGCGTTGGCATTCCTGAACTGACTATCTGCTATAATTTGCTGGAATGCGATATTTTATCACAGCCTGATAACACCTACGCGGGTGACATCGAAAACGCAAGATTGGCATAAGCGTGGGATCCGTTACCGGGCTTCTTATCGCCCACAAACTAGGTTAAATTTAGATGCAATGCTACGTACGTTTAAATTATTACTTGGACGGAATTAACACCGTTTTTACATTGCAATATAACCGAGGAAACTTCTTGGACGTGAACAAAAATTTCGAACACGATACCGTAAAAAAATTGTATCTGTTATACATTTTGTTCCAACATCCTGGTTTGGTGTTCAAGAAAAATCGTATCAGCTAATTCTCGGATTCTCGCATGCAAAGGTCTGGTGGCCAAAACATCAGAGTTTTTTACTTTGGTATGGGTCAAAGGAATGTGCTAGTTATAAACAATAAAATATCTAGTGTCCCATTTTAATCTCTCCGCCTGAATATTTCAAAAACTACGCATCCTAGAAAAAAGTTCCAAACAAAACCACTAGAGTTCCTAGTGGGCAAAATGAAGGTGAACTTAGCAATGACCTTGATCACGAACTTCAAGGTCATTCCAATGTCAAGAGGACAGATTCAAACAGAACCCTATTTTTTACTTAGGTATTCAAAAGAGGAAGACATTTTATGACCTTGACGATCATTTCAAGACGTTGCAAACTATTTGCCCTAGCAAAAATGTTCGACAGTACAGTTGTGAGATTTGTGGGAATCACCCAAATATGACATTGAAGAAAATATCTCATTTTTACACTGGTAATTGAAAAAGCAGAAGTTTTCATCCAAATCAAGGTCTGTCAAGCTTGAATGTTATCCTAGGTCAAGGTCACTTTACCTTGATTTTGAAGGTAATGGTCAAGGTCACTTTTGGGTGATCCCCAAAACTGTGCTGACGAACGTTTTCTTGACTTGACCTTAAAGGCCAAGGTGACATTAGGACATAAGATTCCCTCGTCTTCTCAATGCTGATGTGAAAAAACGGGGCTCCATTTGAGAATGTTTACTTGACCTTAAATGTCGTACTCAAGGTTATTGCCAAGGTCACCGTCATTTTGAACCCTCGAAATCCTGTTACTTTTGTATAAAACTTTTTTTCTAAAATGCGCGGTTTTCGAAGTATTTAGATGGGGAGATTAAAATGTACAGTTAAGACTAGCTTTTGTAAAAGTTATGATGGTCGAAGAGAGAAACTTTAAAACGGAAAATGTAACCTAAATTAAGAGCATAGTAAGCGTATTGTCTATTTAGAATACTTTAAAACGGAAAATGTAACCTAAATTAAGAGCATAGTAAGCGTATTGTCTATTTAGAATACTTTAAAATGTACAATGGTTACTGGCACTTGAATCTACTTTTTATAAGGAATCCATAATATTATCTAAGCACAGCACTAGTTGGTACAATGCTATTGCCTGTTTATCATTTTTTTATTAAACAATCGGGAATCATTCGTCGATCCTAAGTAGTTATAGGTACTTTGGGAATCGAACTTGAATCTAAATATGAGTGAACGTCCCCCTAGAAATAAAAATTGACGTGTTCGAGCGTTTTTTCCAAAAATATACCAGGAGAGTCATACATGTTGGTCTGACCTTTTCGTTGGGACACTATGTATAATTATTATAAAACATAACTAAGTTAACTATTAATAAGAATGTGCGTATTAGAAATGCTTCTAACGCGTTTAATTTAGGGATAAAGCTTTAATACTAACGACAATTACAGGCTCATACATACTCAACTACTCCCAGTAAAAAAACTTAGAATTAGAATACATCTTTTCTCCCTGCTAGGAATACTTTATTTCCAGGTTATTTAAACATTAATTAATCAACAACCTCCGAAGTAGGTTATCAGAATATCACAGGCAATTTTTCACATGATTCTCAACAATGGCTGTGTAGATGACTGAATGTTAAAACCATCTTCGAGAAGAAAGCTTTAAAAAATACTTTTGTATCTAGCTAACATCTTTCTGACGTGACAGAAAGGCCTTGACATCCATAAGATTCAGTTCAGTGATGCACATTACAGACAACAAAATGCAATACCCTAAATAACGAATACCCCTCAAAAATTCCCAAAGTTTATCACAAAATATGGATATCAACAGTACGTGCGTCAAATTGTGCACGTTGACGACTCTCCATAAAAACGCGACTGTGTAAAAAAATATACTCCTAAAAACGATTTCTTGCTTCGTCGATAGCAAGGGACTAGACTCCGTCTCTAAAAGGTCTTGATATACTGCTATGTATCTATTCCAAGCCGCTGAACTTAAGATAAGCAGCGTTGTAAGGGTCAGTACGATCTTAACTACTTTTTTTAATGTTACATTTTGGTAGGAGGCTGTGCCGTCTTTGGAATCCAACACAGTCGGGATTTGAATATATCCCCTTCTGGGCGGGTTATTCTTCAGAAACACAAAAATACCGACTACCAACGCGGTAGTGCCGATCGCATCGCAAATACCGTCTATATAGTACCCTGACGATCCAACATCACTGTGTTCACCTTCAATGTGTTTTCTCGCTCTTGCAACATGTCCGTCTAAGTCGTCTAACCATGTTCTCATCTCAAATAGGCATGTCCCTATTCTTCTATAAGCCAAGTTGTCGCTTGCCACGAATTTCGCACTCGCTAAGGCTACAAATATGTGGAACACGCTGATCGAATTCGGGGTTATCCAGGTGACGTTACTTATACCAACGATTCTGTCGAATATTTTAACGAGCGGCCCAAACAAGTAGTAATTCGTGTGATCTAAAAGCAAAGCTTTGACAGTCACTTCACATAGAGGGTTGATTTCACAGCTGACCCAAGTTACGTCTTTGTATAATACTGAAGCGTTTGCGCTATTTGACACTGGATAATTGTGGATTCTAATGTAAAGATTGCAGTCCATGTACGCATAGTAGTAAAGTAAAACGATCAGCGAGAATAGAAGAAGTCTGCTGATTTGGCAGGGAGGCCCAATCATCCTTGGGTTGGCGTCGTACTAGCTGAACGTAGATGCCATTTCACTATTTGTTGTTATACCTAGAACAACCGAGATTCAATACATTAGAATTATATGCAAGAACTAGTCTGCATTCAGAACACAAGGTACTGCAAATACAATTCGAAGAGCGGTGGGTTGCTATGTTTATACGAGGCCTGTTCAATCGAAATCCATCTTTGGTCAGGTTAGCCTTGGAAACAATTCTAATCACTTAACTGACGTTTTCAATGTTAGATGGGTCTGTAAACGTCAAACTGATCAGTTCCTGTCATTTGTATTTGACTGCGATTTTAAGTATTGTGACATAAAAATGGCGTTTGTTGTTTAGCGCTTTTACGAAATTTAGAAAAAAACTTCGGGCGCTAAATATCTCCTCCGCTCTCGACACATTGTCACGCTTCGTTTCGCGTCGATATTTCTCTCTTAGTTCACGACTATTTACGCACTGAACCTATTTTTTTCAACAATTTTCGGATCGTACGAGATACACATTTTTTTTACTTTCGTATTGTCAAATTCAAGCATGTGATAAATTCTTTGCGCACCTGCGTCGATAAATTTGCAAATATGTTTACACCAGTTGACGAATAGATAACGATAGGTACGATAATTACTCTGACTCAATTCGTTTAGAAATTGCCGTTGAATAACTGCTAAAATTATCAGAAAAATGGAATAATAATAATTAATTACATGTACAACAAAGGAATTAAATGGATCAAGTCAGTTAAAACCATATGAATTAGTCTCCACCTATATGACAACGCTGCAATCTACAAGTTTGTCTTCTCGCTATCGCAACAGGTTTAAAATCTGTTTTCGTTGCATCCCGCACAAATATAAATGAGAAAATATCGATGTTTGTTACAAAATCACGTCAAAATGGCTGAACGACTATGGATGAAATTTGGTGCAGAGATTATAGTCTGGAATAGCACATAGCTTACTTTTTACACCCAAAAGAGAGAGAAATAACTTTGAAATAAATATTTCATGGGGCAAACGGCTAAAGGGAACTTGACATGATGTGTCTGGTGTTTTAGGAAGTATCGATACTGTAAGATATCGGAATAAAAATATCGATACTACAAGTATCGAAACCTTTCGATACGGAACATACACGAAGTTTTTTTTTAAAACCCTCAAAATAATATTTACGTTTTCAACTACATGACTAGATTATATACAAAAATAGGTAAAAAACCTGTTGCATAAGTTACATCTCCCACATAAACTCGATTTTACAAAATAGGTCCACAAATCACTTCTTACACGACGAATCACTATAACAAAAATGTTTGGTTTTAAACTATGTTGCTTAATCAACCAATACTAAAAACACTGTGTGTCATGTGTGTGTAATTCCCCGAAACCGAATCCAACAGGGTTGTCAGCTCGTTTAGCTCAGTTTCCCCCGTTGAAATATAAATATCCCCTAAGTTCAGGACTTTTCAAAAATAATCTCCAAAAAATACCATTTATTTTTTGTTACCACAGGTTTACGATTTGTTAAATATTCTTGGATCTTAAAATATTTTTTGAACGACATATTTTTCGTATGTCGTTAAATACCCCAAAAGGTATGTAAGTATGTGTTTTCAATTGAAAGACAAATAAATAACAAGTAAATTTTGTAATGTCATTAATAAAATTTAACATAACATCTCCCAGTAAAATGTTTCCCCAAAAGAAATCCCCAGAAAAAAGTATCCACATTGAAATGAAAATTCCCTAATTTCTCGGGCAAACTCCCTAATATGGCAACGGTGGAATCCAAAATAAATTATGTGAGGTCGTGAAGTGAGTAGCACCAGCGGAAGGTAACAAAGAAGAAAAGTAATACGAAGTTAGTCACTCTTTCGGAATGTGTTGATACACCCAAGTATCCAATATTAAAATATCGATTGAAAATATCGGGCATCGGATGCAAAAGTATCGATACTTCTAAATATCGGATCAGCATCGAACATCACTACTTCACGTACTATTTATTATGATTACATGTTAATTAAGAATTCATTCATAGTTGCATTAATATGTTGAATAAATAATACCCAATTGCCAATACTTCTTCGTCAACTAGGGTCGGAAATGATAAGACACATATAAAAAAGTATTTTTTGGCTTATTTTTAATTTCTAATATGTCCCCATATCATAAAATAAACATATCATCCTCCATCATGAATAACTTTTTTTAAATTTGAATTTGAACGAAGATATTATTAAAATTATAAAAATAAGGGACATAGATGTATTACTTTGAGAAACCTTGTGTCGTAATTACAAATATAAAATGACGAAAATAACTCCAACTACATATTGATGAATAATATGTGATACATACGGCAATGCTTTTCAACTTTGATTCATGGCGGCAAACCGTTGTTTATCTTTTTGTCACGAACAACGATTTTGAACTGTCTGGATATTACGACGTATCCTATGACTCATATGTGTAAATATGAAATCAGTGGAGCATATTGAGCCAATAATCGGAACGAAGATATTAATAATTAAAATTCTAGTTAGAGTCTTCTTATCGACGATAAGATTTTTATCGAAGGTATATAATGGGTAAACACTGATAGGCAACACGATAAGTGATAAACTAAAAAATGTTGATTGATATACAAGCATCGGTTGTCTTTTCACCGTATGTTGTATACGGTGAGCTTTAGATAAGAATGATTATTTGAAAGTTAAGGTAGGGGAATTCCTTTTGTTAAGCTGTTCTTGTCATAAATGATTTCAGAGGTTTATGCGGTAACACTGTCATTTTTTGTCGTTTTATGGAGACACGAGGATCATTCTCTCTTCCTACGCCTACTGGCGGGAAAGTATTGTTATCGCGTAATATTTTGAAAATGAGATGTTTTTTGAATGTGCCAATAGTCTAATCATACCAACAAATTTCCTCGAAATAATTGTAAAGTTGGGAGTAGATTGGTGAAGTGGTTTTTGAGAATTTCTATTGTTTATCCCAAAACAACCGTTTTACTGCCATCACTACTAGTTTATAAGCAATATGCAGAGTTTGTTCAAAGGGTATTTTATAGCAAAATACACCAGTTTACCTTGCCGATATTAATCACAAACCATTCTGGAAATGTTATTTTTATGCGAAAAACAAAGGGTTACGTTTTTTCTTCTAAACAAATTCGAACATTTCGTATTTGTGAGTAATTGAACAGACGCGCTGCGATATTCGAAAAACATACTTTATTATACACATTTTAATACAAAGCGGATGTTCCTATCACCTTTTGTTGCAAAGACAAAAAGTTTTTTCAAGATTTATTCATACTCTTATGTATACATATTCAGAGCTGAAATTTTTACATGGTCACAGAATGAGCCTCAATCTTTATATAAAAAAATATTTCATACTGGAATGCGCAGAACTGTTCATAAAGTTAGCATGTAAAAGGAACACACAATTACCCTAGTTAGTATGTAGCATGTGCTGAATAGCTACATTATTGATGACTGCATGACTTTGTCAAATAAGTAATTCACCTCAATCACAGCAAAAAACGTAATATCCCATTATGAATCCAGGCGTTTAAACTCCAAAAAAACAAATCAAAGTAGATCCAAATGCAGAGTAAGGTAGGATTATATTTTACACTAAATTTTCTTTATGAAGTAATATTTGAAGTGTGAACAATACAAGTTGGAAACAAAAAACACTTATGTTTGACATATTGACCTCTATAATTAAGCTGTACTTACCTACATAATTGTTTATGATCTTTAAATAAGGTTTCCTAAGCAAACATCTCACCTTATGATTAACTGATTTCTACTCTATAGTCTATTTTCCTTGAATATGCTGAACAAGGTATTACCTTAATAGTCACTATTGTTTGTTTAAATATTTCAACATTGATGTCATCTCCACTACTGTGAGAATTTCATTGCAAATTGTGTGCATGGTTTAGCATACCCTTATTAAGCACATGCACAACAGTATACAGGGTGTTCAAAAAATAGACTGAGATATTTTACAGGGTGATACCTTGTTAAAGAATATGATTTTTTTTTTCTATAAGCATTGGTCCGGAAATGCAGAGTTTTCAAGATACAGGGTGATAAATAAAAGAAAATCAATATCTTGAAAAATATTTATTCGATTCTGTTGTATTAAGAGGCTTATTTAGCCCTAAATACATTAAAATTATTAGGTCCAGTGGCGTCCTGGGGGGCACTTTAGGGAATTTATTGGCAACAAATCTATGCCACTGCCTTTTTAACTTTAATATTTGTTGTTTGATCAAGCATCTAAAAATACAACTTCTTTGCCTTCATTTTCGAGAAGACAAGTAAAAACCATTTGATTGCATATCACTGCACAAACTGGGTTTGTTAATTTTTGCGAAAAAAATCGCAAGTGCCATCTAAAATATCTCCGTCTATTTTTCGATACACCCTGTATATTCTATAAATGCAGTTGCATTGCAATAAAACTATATAGGTATACAAATAGGAAGATTACTTGTGTAAATAATATATTACAAAATACTCATTCAAAACTGGAGTTTAGATGCACTGCTATTTATTTTTTCAGTACAGTTGGACCCTGAGCAACCAATACAACATTTTTGACATCTTTAAGGGGAGTGATGTATAGAGATTGGTGCAAATGTATAACCTTGCCCAAAAGTGCTCTGAAAGCTTTGGGATATATTTTGCATCAATTACTGTAGCTTTAGAGTTTTCTTTTTTCAGTAAATAAATAGTTGTAAGATGTAAGAACTTTTCTTATAAACTTTGTGAATAATTCAAAAGTATAAATGATTTAAGGTTATCTACATAAACTAACTTATACCCTATTTCATCATGCTTTGATATCTACTAAGGTGAACAGCTGATCAACAAGTGTTAGTCTGTAATCTTGGCTATAATGAATCGGGTGTAAATCTAGCAAAAATTTGTTTGTAGCATTTTGTTTTTTGTATGCAAATGAAGTTTTATAAATAAAATAACTCATAGCAAGAACAAAATGAATCTGTAGCATATAAAAAACAAAAAAAAATATGGCTCTGTCCATCTGACATTAACAGATCTGTCAGAATTATGTCTCCTTTACCTATATGGGGAATTTTGAAATATTACTAGATAACCAGCTGTCATTCTACTGTGATGGACACTCGTGAAATAGGGTATATTGACTCAACCATTCCCTGAAAGATTGGAACAAATAGTAATATGTTTACGGCTAATTTTTTTAATAGTATTACTTTTTTCATAAGGCCAACTACCAGCTACTTTTGCTCTGGGTTATTTCACTACTATTAGTGAAACTGATAACATATATGCCTTTTGAGAGGTCCCCTTAATCCTAAAATTAATTTACTTTTCGAAGAACTTGACAAACGTTTCTAATATACTTCCTCCTATAAGAAAAAAACACATACAAACTGACTGCTCAGTGCAGCCCTAGTAAGAATTCCCTTAAAAATGATGAATTGCTAGAAAAAAACAAACTTTTTACCTGAGGAATCTGTGTGCTTTTTCCACACCCAGTTTCACCTACAAGCACGAGCGTTTGGTATTTTTCCAAGGCATAAAGTATGTGGTTTCTACTATTAAAAATAGGCAATCGTTGCCTTTGCGTCTGAACAGACTGGGAAATGTATCTGTTGTATATGAAGCTTGTTGTTTCTATTCCAACAGATTCATTTTTGTCCAAATAGCTTGTTGTGTCGGAAGGTCTAATAAACTTTGGTCTGAAATCACTCATCACGTCTGTTTCTCTGAAAAATTATAAATATCTTCAGTAGAAGATCACAACAATTAGTTTTGGTCTTACCGTCTTTTTTCAAATATTTATGAACATAGTCAAGTTAAATATACTTTTCAGGTTTATATTATTTCAAATCCATACCGGAAGCGTAAAGGTGCGTCGCGATAGTAGGTTTTCAGCTCAACTTCTGCGTTAGCTTATGAGTTATCTAGTAACACAAACCTCCAAGATAAATGGAAATGATAATAAAAACATATCCCTACTTTTGTGCTTTTATTTACAATTTATCTGCGTAAAATTGGCAACGTTGGCGACGATAATACTTGCAACGCTGCATACTAGTTCACAATCGAGATAGAGATGTCAAGAATTACTTTGGCATGATCAGCCGTGTTGGTGTATGTTATTACAAATCATCAGTTAGCTACGACGTCGTCTTTCTGGTTCACTTGTGATCCAGATGTGCGTTTCAAAAGAGAGTACTATTTCCGCCATTTTCGTTCCCATGCGAGCGCCATCACTAGGACAATAGGTCAACTATCATTAATGAATTAATTGGACAGGAGGTGGCGCCACCGTCATCTACTTAGGTTATGCAGCTAGCATCTCGCTGATGTGATTTGTGGGTTGCCAGCATTTCACAAGGGACATGCCAGATGAGATTAGCATGGTGCTTTTGGATTTGGGATTACTCAATCATAATTTTTCTTTTTCGATTCGCCTGATACAGTAACTACAATGTTTTATAGATAGAAGTGACTTCATTTGATCAAATGGTTATTGTTTAATTGTTTTGTATCACACTTGTTGTAGGTAATAGGCAGGTAAAGGTAATCTTTCACAGAAATAAATTGAAAACTTAAACTATTTTATTTCATCACGTACATCTTGACGTTACAGGATACGCTTCTACAATGTCTACCCTATGACTGATCTTGCCGCTTCTTTAATGCCTGATAGGGGTCCCTTATTCTTCTCTTTTTCATCCTGCCTGTTCCCATTCCTACTGCTGTCTTTGTCTGTACCTTTATCCGCATTCTTTTCAACTTCTTTTCCAGCTTTTTTCTTTTCCTCTTCTTCGATTTTGAAGAATGGTCTGTCCTTGCCGGTTTTCAGATAGAACTTTCCGCGATTTCTCGAATTCAAGTCACCCATGGCTACTTTTTCACCGTTTTGGCATTTGTCTGCTTCAAAGTCATCCCAACTGCCACATTTTTGAGCGATGTATTCTCGTGGATATGCTAAAGCTTCAGCAAACAGGAATGGTGCCCGTCGGTGGTCACATGATACTGTAAAATAAAAAATATATCTATATATAAACTAAAATGGTACAAAAACTGGGATATTTTTATAGTGTTTCAAAGTTTTCGACTTGCTGTTGCAGTTGTAATCTGGAAGGTGAAAAATCGGAATCTTGTTACTGTAACCTAGCTAATTGTGGATAAGATTTTATGAATATTGTACGTAGTGTATTTAATTAATCCATCCTAGCATTATTAGAACAAGATTCATATACTGCTTTATTAAGGGCCGTCTCGTTAGTTGTTCCTACAAGAGTAGGACGTCTTTATGGCCTTCTTGATTTTCATAGTTCTTTCCTCTCCTTCAGAAAGGCTGTGGTATTTCTTGATTTCTACTAGTCCGTGTCAGCGTCAGCGCTCTCCTATTGTGAGGCTATGTTTTCTTTTGAATTGTAGGAAATTTCAGCCTGATATAAAAGATTATATAAATTAAAAGCATGAACAATTTGATGCAAATAAATGTTTGTAACATAACCTCAAAATAAATCGCTAACACGGAACAACAGTAGAAAACTATGAAAATCAAGGAGGCCATGAAGGCGTCCTACAAGGAACGACCGACGGTACGGCCCTTAGTACCCGAGAATTTCCATTTTTTTTAAATTACACTGTATATAAAGCTTTGTCAGCTCAAAAATTACATTTTGCGTCAATTCAGTTTCGCAAAAATATGGGCATTCCATCAAAAAATCAACTAAAATCATAAAATTAAGCCAACAAGAACAATAATGTTGAACTTACATGGTTCCGTGATTGTCGTTAAATCTGCTAAATCGACCCTTTTGCATCCAGGTTGTGAACTACCTCCATTTACGAAGAAGTCCAAGGTACCAATTGTGTCCTTGTAGCCAAAAGTACCACCATCTGTATGGATAACCTGGAATTGAATCATTTAAAACATTTATAACGCGAAATCGAATCAACTAAAACATTTGTTATATAAATTGTAGAAGACATGGGCGCCCGTAGTAATTTTTCTTAGGAGCGGCCAAGGGCCAACTTTTTGTGAAAGTTCAGTTGTATCCTTTTGAAGCGCGGGGGGCAACTTTTCTCGGGAGAGAATTGTGCACAAAATCAAGCTAAATATGAAAATTCCAAGGCGCAGCCAGATTTCAAGGGAGTGGTGCACGGCCCCCCTGGCACCTCATGCGGGCGCCCATGGTAGATGTCTTAGGGTAAGCGCCCATCGTGGGGCAACAGAGGACAACTTAGGGAGAAGTTTCCTTCTGATCACGATTTTCTGAAACAACCAAATACCCTGTATATTGATGTACTTACGTGAACAACTTCAGCACTGCTACTATTCAACCTCTTGTCGGCAGGCCTGACGTCAAACAAAGGTCCTGCAGGATCGAGGGCAACTATCCTCGGCAGTTTTTGACCGGATTTTTCATAAACCTTTTGACCTATGAATCCCACGATGTGCCCTCCTAGAGAGTGACCAATAGGCAACATATTCTTCAAAGGAACACCTTTCTTCTGGCTGAGCTCCAACATTGTGTCGGCTATAATTTTTGCTGAAAATATGACGTTTTATAGAAAAATATCGCCAGTCCGACCAAAGACAGCTAACTATCTTCTATCCCGGAGATACGTTCTATCGAAATAAGATAGCGCAAAGCGCCATCTGTTACCAGAATCGAGCACTGCGAACAGTATATAGAAACTCCTCTGAATAAATACGCATAGCTGGAACTTTGAGCGGTGAGGAGTCGCCTTGCAGAGTTGACGCTTAGGCAACCAGTTAACGAGACAGTGTGTGACCGCTTGCGGCGCTGTCCAAAAAGGACTAGGACGAGATTCAAGATTAATCGAGGTCCACCTAGAGGCACCTGCTGTCATCGGTATTGCTCACGACATGACCTGGACAACGCGGGAACATTTCTCGATGCGTCGATATGGGGTTAAATACACAGCCAGATAGCGGAAACGGTTAGTCCCGGTTGAGAAAGTTAAACAACGCGAAATGTCGTAGTTGGTTAAAAATCGTCATAATTTAGTATGTTATAAATGAATAATAAAAGTAATAAAATAATCTATGGACAGTAGAAACCGAGACACTTGTTCAATCGGTGCGTGAGCATCATTATATATATCCATGTTATGATTTATGTACAATATCACATGAGAGAATCGGAAATGGGCACGAAACAAATGACTGATTTGATAATTTCAAGGCCTACTTGGGAAATACTGTTCTTTTTTAATAAATAATTACAGCATGACATATGTATGACATATTATACATTTTTGAACCAGAATTACACTCGATCCAACTGTGCAAATATTCATAATAATAATAATAATAATAATAATAATAATGTTTATTGTCCAAACTATAAGCAGATAACTAGAAATAACATATTTTAGAACAATAAACATGGTAGAAAACCCGCAGAAGGTCAGCCTTGTACGCGGGTATGCATTAGTTTATGAATAATTACGTACTACTAACTAGAAATAAAAAAAAAACACGTGATTTTCTAAGAAAAGAACAATAACAACATTAAATAGGATTTTAAAATACATTATCAGACAAAGTGGGAGTATGGATGGATTCATTTAATTATAGATCCTTTTTAAGGCGAAATGTCTCATTTAGGGCACAAAGCCTATCTTAGGTTATTAGGGTTTTTGTTTTCTGTTCTCTCTTTGGGGGATATATTGAGTATGTTGTCAAAATCGGTAAATAAGTGTAGCAGGGGTATATTGTCTAATTCGGTAGTGTTGGGTATAGGGTATTTTGTCTAATTCGGTAACTTTATTCTAGTTACTGGTTTTCATTTTAAGTGTAATCTTTTTAAGTCAACGATTTCGTAAATTCTCTGTCTGGGCATAGATGTTATCCAGCCTTTCACTTTTCTTTTAAATGTGTGTTTGGAATCAGGTCTTGTGGAAGAAGATTGTAACATCTTGGTCCTAGGTAAGAATACGATCTGAGCATTATATTTTTATCTGGTTTTGACACCTTTAAATAAATCCTGTTTCTTGTTTGGTAAGAATGTATCGGCTCTTGGTTGGGAGGACTGGATACGTGTTGCGCTATCAAAACTTTTAGTAGGTATAATTGCCTTATGTCTAATATATCAGTTTCTTTATAGAGATGGTCAGTTGGATACAGTCGGGGTTTACGAGATATTGTCTTATGGCGTTCATAATCAAAAACAGTTGACGATTAAAGACAAGACATGAAACGCCATATTGAAATTCTAATTATGTTACATTGTAGAGGAAAAAATTGGCAAGAATAATGTGCCATTCAAGTCCTACCTCAGATAAAGTCAGAATTTTTTTTTGTGAAAGTTCATTTTTTTTTCATATATCCCCGGAAATACTCTAACTTGTCAAACCTTCTAGGCGCCATCATCTTAGTTACCTAAATACGCAACTTAGTCCCAACTCAAACGACTTCGTTGGTCCCAATATATATGTTATACTTGAAGAGAATGTAAACAAATTCAGGAAACGTTTTATATAATTACCGAGCAAAAAATTATTGTAGCCTGACCACAAAAATAACTGCGAATGTAGCAATAATTCTACATATTTATAATGTTAATATTTTGTTTGACATTTTCTACGCACACTATTTTCCGAGGCATTTATCTTTTTTAGTGATTAATTGATGTCGCAGACTATTACGCATCGTTTCTAATAACATCCATCAAGAGTTATGTTTGAATAAATTAGATCTTAAAATCCTTGCAGAGCAAAGCTCGAACGCACTGGGGTATTACGTATCGTGGAAGGTAACATTATGTTGTTTTTTTGACATTATATAGATTTTTTGTGACATTATGTAGGTTTTTATACAAGATGTCAACCTAGCCAACTAACAATTATTACTCCTATTAGAGTTGCAAGAATGATTATACAGTATTCCTTAAACAGCATTGTATACTGTAAGAACATTGGCAAAACCCTCTTAGAACAGCTATATAAGCGGAACGGGCACACCTAATAGGACACTTCAGTCATTTAAGAGGTTGTATAAGGGCTGCAGGTAACAATTATAAAACAAAAGCGTAAGCCTCTTGCAGCCGCTATAGGACATTTGCTTCAGTGCAAGATTCAGTTTTTGTGCAAGAGTCTAGTAATTAAACTTGTCGCAACGAGAGTTCAAATTTAAAGTATACATTTTTTCTTTGTGAGAAGCAATATGGAATCGGTTCTCTATTTTGTTAATGATTGATGTTTCCTAGTTGAATTTCATGGACTTACCAACATCATAGGTATTGATAGAAGAAATGTAGTAGTACTCGTTAGCAGGTTCTTTCCAATCTATCTCGACCACACCGTAGTTTTTGTTCAAAAGATTGTCTTTAATTTCCGTATACCAATCTGCTTCCCTTGAAAAAAAAAATCAAAGGATTCATCAACATTTTCCAATAGCTTCAACGCATTAACATATTCTCATCCACATCTTCAAATTACAGACAGTCATTACCTATTTTTTCTATGAACAAGCGAAACAACAAAGAATATGAGATACCGAGTAGAAATTTTAGGCTTAAAACAAAAGCATTTTGCTTGTCTTGGGCATGTGACTTGGGTTTACCCATGTCGATCTGCGATACAAAACATACTAGTGCCTGAAGATACAACTACAATATTGACAGTCTATGTCTGAAGTATCTTCAGAACGTCAGTGAAAACAACGGTGTGTGCAAGAGCGAGTAGCTGATGCACTATGGATTTGCAATATCAAAAGTTAGGCTATGGAATAATCTAATTCAGACTAGGCAGGAGAAGCCTTTCAAGGATTTGCTTGTCTTCTAATTCTCTTGGTCTGTACTGACAAAGTGACTAGACATAAGTTAATTCTTAGACAGTTTTGTCACTAAAATCATATGTTAGGGTTATTTTTGAATGTGCGAGTGTTTGCAGAGAATTCTGGCGCTAGACAATTTCAAGACATGGTACTACTTACATAATTTGCAAAGAGCAGAATAAGCCTAATGAAAGTAGGTATTATTCTTACTTGCACAGTAGGAGGACAAATGCCATTCTGGCATGGGGTCATTCTTCACACATGCCTAGAGTTTTTGGCTTACAGAGAAGGTGTGCTAAATATACTAAGTGACATATAAATCCGAACACCCAGTTTAAATGGTTTTATTTTAATAAAATTTTGTATAAGTACCCTAATGAAGCATAATAAGTAAATGATAAAAATTTCAAAATGATTGCACTGCTTTAAAGCCCTTTGACCTTTAATAATGTGTGGATGCACCCTGATGAGCTACGCATTCTCCAACGCGCCTAGGCATGCTTCTGATCAGGTGGTCAATGTCCTCCTGTGGTATCTCATTCCAGGCAACCACCAACACTCCTCTCGAAGTGCTTCTAGAGTCTGAGGAGGACGTTGCAAATTGAGCAATCTCCTACCCATCATATCCCACACGTGCTCAATTGGGGATAAGTCGGGAGATCTTGGTGGCCATGGTAACAATGTGACATCATTATGTTGAAAGAAGTCTATTGTGACTCTTGCAACATGTGGTCGGGCATTATCTTGTTGGAAAGTTGGATCTGTCACGGTGTCAAGATAGGGTAAAAGATGGGGTTCTAGAACTTCGTGGATATAACGCTGCGCGTTCATGTTACCTCTGATGAAGATTAAAGGTGACCTGGAACCATAAGCTATAGCACCCCAAACCATAACTCCAACAGTGTTATGAACATGTCTTTCAACAAAAAACTGTAGATTCCTCCTTTCACCCCGTCGCCTTCTAACCCTGGCACAACCATCGTGCATGCCTAAACAAAATCGAGACTCGTCACTAAAGACAATACTGTTCCATTCCTGATCCCAGAGTGACCGTTGTCTGCACCACTCAAGGCGATTACGTCGGTGTTCTCGAGTTAAAGGGAGGACCCAGTGTGGCCGGTATGAAAACAAGCCAAAACTTCTCATTCGTCGGTAAACACTTCGCATGCCAATAGGTCTTCCGTGTTCTGCAAACCATTCATTTGCAATGGACCTGGTAGTGGAGAAACGGTCCCTTAAGGTCAATAATCTTAGGCGGCGATCTTCACGGTCTGTTGTTCTACGGCGGCGTCCAGTGCCCCTTGCCCTTTCCGTACGGCCTTCTCGAAGCCATGCCTGACAACACCTAACCACAGTGTCTACACTTCTTTGCACTCTGACTGCAATTGCCCGAAAAGAAAGTCCAGCTTCACGAAGTCCCACTATACGGCCCCTATCAAACTCACTAAGGTCTCCGTACTCTAGGCATCGTAACCGATCATAAAGGATGTCAAGAACCAAAATCCGCCAACGTTGATTCTTTACTGCGGCTGAAATATTCATTTTTAGAGCGTTAGTGAATTAAAAAAAGCAGTATAAAAACCGGAATGTCCAACTGATAAGGCTGACAATTTTTTCACTTGTCATTTACAGTAAGATAAATACATTCACCAACTTTTATTAAAATGAAACCATTTAAACTGGGTGTTCGGATTTATATGTCACTTAGTATACATATCAAATTTGAGCTGCAGAGATCCTTGCAGGAATTCACTATCGAAATTATACAACACATAATTACAACACCAGAAACAAAATTATCCAAATGGTCATCGCCTTTCCAGAACTAGAAATGCTGTTAACCACCACGGGCTAAAATTATACAACATATTGCCAAATAAAATATCTCTTTTTTGAACAATTTGGCATAACTGTGAACGGTTTTCCACTATCCGGAACTTTTTTTGTCATCGAAGACTTCCTTAACTTTGATTTTTCAGCCCCGAGTAGTTTCTATTGTACACAATCTCTTTTTTATAATTTTGTATTATTCGTCAAAATTTTAACTTGGCTTTTATTAACTTTTTTACTTTTCATTCCCACTTTGTGCTTTATGTTTGTCTTATTTTAAGTAATCTTTGGTCTTTTTAGTTACTGTTTTATGTTCTACTCTGACTGACCTGTGCAAGCACATTTATGTGTAATAGCACCAACAAATTATTATTATTTTTATTATTATTATTGTACCCGCAGTCACCTTGGGAGGCATTGGTGGTCTAATAAGCCAAAAGTGCACATTAAGACTACGCAATTTTGCCGCAAAAAGTATAAAATGGACGAAACCCAAACCACAAGCCAACTCAGCTATCGTACTGATGCCAAATTAGTACCCTAGCTCCTATTATTGGATAAAAGCTTGGTTTGATGCTAGTGAATTACTCGGAAATTCCGTTTTCGGTCCATACACTAATCTAATGCCCGGAAATGACTAGTTATGTTATTTTTTAACTCGGTTAATAGTGTCTATGAACCGTGGAATGTGCGTTCCTTTAAATCCGTTTTTACGCAGTCCAAATACGTCCAAAGACGCACATAATGAAGCCAAGAATGGACACATTTTTGTCTGTATTTTCAAAATTCAACATGAATGAAGAACTGTGCATGATATCTATAACGTGTACGCCACCATTTTTCAGCGGAGTGCGGTAAATGTATGGCGATTCAGACCTGACACTAGTTATACTAAGTGACATATAAATCCGAACACCCAGTTTAAATGGTTTTATTTTAATAAAAATTTGTATAAGTACTTAATGAAGCATAATAAGTAAATGATAAAAATTTCAAAATGATTGCACTGCTTTAAAGCCCTTTGACCTTTAATAATGTGTGGATGCACCCTGATGTGCTACGCATTCTCCAACGCGCCTAGGCATGCTTCTGGTCAGGTGGTCAATGTCCTCCTGTGGTATCTCATTCCAGGCAACCACCAACTCCTCTCGAAGTGCTTCTAGAGTCTGAGGAGGACGTTGCAAATTGAGCAATCTCCTACCCATCATATCCCACACGTGCTCAATTGGGGATAAGTCGGGAGATCTTGGTGGCCATGGTAACAATGTGACATCATTATGTTGAAAGAAGTCTATTGTGACTCTTGCAACATGTGGTCGGGCATTATCTTGTTGGAAAGTTGGATCTGCCAGGGTGTCAAGATAGGGTAAAAGATGGGGTTCTAGAACTTCGTGGATATAACGCTGCGCGTTCATGTTACCTCTGATGAAGATCAAAGGTGACCTGGAACCATAAGCTATAGCACCCCAAACCATAACTCCAACAGTGTGATGAACATGTCTTTCAACAAAAAACTGTGGATTCCTCCTTTCACCACGTCGCCTTCTAACCCTGGCACGACCATCGTGCATGCCAAAATAAAATCGAGACTAGTCACTAAAGACAATACTGTTCCATTCCTGATCCCAGAGTGACCGTTGTATGCACCACTCAAGGCGATTACGTCGGTGTTCTCGAGTTAAAGGGCGGACCCATTGTGGCCGGTATGAAAACAAGCCAAAACTTCTCATTCGTCGGTAAACACTTCGCATGCCAATAGGTCTTCCGTGTTCTGCAAACCATTCATTTTCAATGGACCTGGTAGTGGTCCCTTAAGGCCAATAATCTTAGGCGGCGATCTTCACGGTCTGTTGTTCTACGGCGGCGTCCAGTGCCCCTTGCTCTTTGCGTACGGCCTTCTCGAAGCCATGCCTGACAACACCTAACCACAGTGTCTACACTTCTTTGCACTCTCACTGAAATTGCCCGAAAAGAAAGTCCAGCTTCCCGAAGTCCCACTATACGGCCCCTATCAAACTCACTAAGTTGACGAAATCGTACAGGTCTCCGTACTCTAGGCATCGTAACCGATCGTAAAGGATGTCAAGAACCAAAATCCGCAAACGTTGATTCTTTACTGCGGCTGAAATATTCACTTTTAGAGCGTTAGTGAATTAAAAAAAAGCAGAACAAAAACCGGAATGTCCAACTGATAAGGCTGAACATTTTTTCACTTGTTATTTACAGTAAGATAAATACATTCACCAACTTTTATTAAAATAAAACCATTTAAACTGGGTGTTCGGATTTATATGTCACTTAGTATATTTTCTGGAAAACAATACGTGGACATTGAATAGCATTTTTATGTATCATTTCTACGCTTGTAAAAACAAAGAGTAAGACTAATGGTTTAGATTCCAATTGCTGATTTTTACACATATACATTTACAACTTATTAATTAAATTAAATGCCGTAGAGAAACATGTAAAAAGTTCATGGCTTACTGATATATTTGGAAAAACTAAACATTTGGCCAAATCATTTTTATTTTTTCTGATATTATTTTAAGAAATATCAATAAACTATTGGAACTTTTTCCTTGTCGCTTTTCAGACACTACATGATGGTATAACCAATAACCAACTTTATTTTTTATTAGGTCCTGTATCTGATATCAACTTTTTCTGTGAATTCCACGCGCTACATTTGTTTTCTCAGTTATAAAAAAAATGTGTTTTTCTACTTTATTTAAGTGTCGTTGCAAAGAAATTATTGATGTAGGATTATGTGATTACCGATAAATGCATACTACGAGGGCGCTGTGACAAATTTCCGACCTAACAAACGTACCAGACAGTTTTTAGTTTTTTTTATTTTTTCGCTTCAAATAGTACTCGGCGTTTTTCTGTGCAAAATAATTGTTCACCAAGGTGATTGAATCTTCATTTGACGAAAATCTCTACCCTCCGAGCGCAATTTTCAGATGAGATACAAAGAAGTCGCTTGATGCTAGATCTGGTGAGTAAGGCGGGTGGTCAAGCAGTTCAAACCGTAATTGTCTTTGACAATAATAAAGCAACAATATACAATAATAACAATACTCGGTGACAGATACTTACGTCAAATCAAGCATTTGTTTGCAACGCCTACTTGAAAAAAAAAATAAAAAAGAAGAAACGCATTTTTCCTTGTAAACAAAACAGTAAATGTAACATGTGATACTCGTTGAATTCGTATAAAAAATGCAATCAGGTACAGGGTCTACTTTTTTTGGACTATATAAAAAATAAAGTTGATGATGTTTTCTCAAAAACGAACCGTCGGACACACGTAGTGCCTAAAAGTCTAAGTTTTTTGATATTATACTAAGTGACATATAAATCCGAACACCCAGTTTAAATGGTTTTATTTTAATAAAAGTTGGTGAATGTATTCATCTTACTGTAAATAACAAGTGAATAAATTTTCAGCCTTATCAGTTGGACATTCCGGGTTTTATACTGCTTTTTTTTTAATTCACTAACGCTCTAAAAATGAATATTTCAGCCGCAGTAAAGAATCAACGTTGGCGGATTTTGGTTCTTGACATCCTTTACGATCGGTTACAATGCCTAGAGTACGGAGACCTGTACGATTTCGTCAACTTAGTGAGTTTGATAGGGGCCGTATAGTGGGACTTCGGGAAGCTGGACTTTCTTTTCGGGCAATTGGAGTAAGAGTGCAAAGAAGTGTAGACACTGTGGTTAGGTGTTGTCAGGCATGGCTTCGAGAAGGCCGTACGCAAAGAGCAAGGGGCACTGGACGCCGCTGTAGAACAACAGACCGTGAAGATCACCGCCTAAGATTATTGGCCTTAAGGGACCGTTTCTCCACTACCAGGTCCATTGCAAATGAATGGTTTGCAGAACACGGAAGATCTATTGGCATGCAAAGTGTTTACCGACGAATGAGAAGTTTTGGCTTGTTTTCATACCGGCCACACTGGGTCCTGCCTTTAACTCGAGAACACCGACGTAATCGCCTTGAGTGGTGCAGACAACGGTCACTCTGGGATCAGGAATGGAACGATGGTCGTTCCAGGGTTAGAAGGCGACGTGGCGAAAGGAGGAATCCACAGTTTTTTGTTGAAAGACATGTTCATCACACTGTTGGAGTTATGGTTCTATAGCTTATGTTTCCAGGTCACCTTTAATCTTCATCAGAGGTAACATGAACGCGCAGCCTTATATCCAAGAAGTTCTAGAACCCCATCTTTTACCCTATTTTGACACCCTGGCAGATCCAACTTTCCAACAAGATAATGCCCGACCACATATTGCAAGAGTCACAATAGACTTCTTTCAACATAATGATGTCACATTGTTACCATGGCCACCAAGATCTCCCGACTTTTTCCCAATTGAGCACGTGTGGGATATGATGGGTAGGACAATGCTCAATTTGCAACGTCCTCCTCAGACTCTAGAAGCACTTCGAGAGGAGTTGGTGGTTGCCTGGGATGAGATACCACAGGAGGACAGTGACCACCTGATCAGAAGCATGCCTAGGCGCGTTGGAGAATGCGTAGCACATCAGGGTGCATCCACACATTATTAAAGGTCAAAGGGCTTTAAAGCAGTGCAATCATTTTGAAATTTTTATCATTTACTTATTATGCTTCATTGAGTACTTATACAAAATTTTATTAAAATAAAACCATTTAAACTGGGTGTTCGGATTTATATGCCACTTAGTATATTTAAAATAAAGTCAGAAAAAAATAAAAATGATTTGCCAAAATTTTTCTTCTTCCCAAAAATCTCAGTAAGCCATGAAATTTTTACAAGTTTCCCGACGGCTTGTAAATACGCCTCAAAAAACGCTACTTATCCTTATTTAACCTGAGCTGTATCCCCTGAGGTATTGCCCCATGCATAGTATCCTTATATTGCACACCCTGTATAGCGTTGCCTGACACAACTAAAATCAGACGCTTTAAATAACTCCCAAACAAGCTTGTATGACGGTTTAGAAAGAAAAGTCCATATAAAAGCTGTATCTAATATAAAGTTTTCAATGCTGGTTCTTGTATACAGTGGCATAGAACGTAAAAAGAAGAAATGTCAGGCATCCCTTTAGAAGCAAAAAAAAATAAATAAAGCTACAGCTTACCTATCTCCAGTCCAGCCATGTACAAGGAAGGCCACTTTGCCGTTCATGGGCAGGTTCACCTTCTGCAGGTTATCTTTTTGGAATTTCACGAATCTCTTCGGATCATCTTTGGTAAAAAGGTAGAAAGTAACGTTCTCAGGTGTTACAGGAGCTACCTGTATATCTCTGCTCGTCACAGCGGCCTTTCTGTATATCGCGAAGAAGTCGTCTTTCAACGTATCAGGTATTAGGGATAGCGCATCTAAAGCAGACAAAATATTTTGCTTTAATAGATTAATGTTGAACCTGTTATAGGGAATGAATCCATCCCACACTTATTCACAAATTTTATCAAGCCACCTGTTTGGTTAATTTGACTTAGCATTGTTTCATAAATGTTATCAAAACCGCTCTTTGGTTAATTTATTTACATTTAAAAGACAAAAATGTCTAATTATCATAGTGTGTAATCAATTGTAAATTAAACGATCTTACGAAGATTGCAAAAAGTCATTATAATATTTAGCCACTAAAAGACTAGATTAGATGTAATGCTTTTATTATAGTTATACAGGGTGTTTAAAATTTGACACACCATTGGGATGAGAGAGGAATAGGATAGAAAAACAAATGTTGGTCACTCCCTAGTGAGCAACGCTACCATTTTCTGTTTAACATTTTTCGTTCCTGAATTGAGTATTAGATATACCATTGTATTTTTATATATGTAGATTAAAAAGAACAGTGCTTACAACTTTGTATGTTTAACTATACAGGGTGACTTCGAAGTTGAGTCATTTATTTTAACAGTGAGTAGATCTGATCAAAAGAAATGTTTTTTTCCTTTAACATTTTTCTGGTAAAATTAAAGTAACAAAGTTATAGCCCTTTAGAAGTTTGAGTACCGCCCTGTCTCAATAATAATATTATGTGCTCGTGTTTGGCAACAACGTATATAATCCGCCTTATCGGTTCATCGCATCGGAAACAAAAAAGCGAAAGAATTTGAAATGCTGATCACGATGTTTTTATTCAGTCAATGTGTCAGTCGGTAACGCGTGAGTGAATAGTGGTGTTTGCTGCGTGGCTCAAACGAAATAAAAAATGGCACATGTTTATGCGGATCGGTTTCCCAATCGAGTGCAACCAACCCCTCGTGCCTTTGTTAATGTAGTACAACGGGCTCGTGAATCAGGTGACTTAAGACCTCACAGGGGAGAGCATGCCGGTGCTCCAAGACCTCATGATCACATACAGGTCCGCACTGAAATACTTGTCGGGAGGATACTTTATAAAACAAGGTAAATTTTTTTTTATTTTTACACACGTATTTTGGTTTATCTTCCTTCTACAATCATTATCTGAAAATTAATGACTCAACTTCAAAGTCACCCTGTATATTATTTGTTTTCGTCCCTAGTCCTTATCAACGTTATTTTGTCTTATAGACGCCATATTGGACACGTGATAAAAAGTCAAGCTGAAACTACGTATACAATTATGCCACTTTGTAGAGGAGAAAACGTCGCATTGTTAATGTACAATATGTTCTTTCTAATATACCGAAGTGAGCAACTTCGCTCAACACCCTGTATAAGTTGCAGTTTAATGTTTACTGTTCGGTTCGTTCCTCTCACGGATTACAGTCGGTGATTATGCTGAGTGGCAACTACATTTTCTAAGAATTTGGAATAATATTAATAATTGAATTTTAATTATTATTAAACAAGGTCATAGCGCAAAGCTACACTTCTTATAAGCGTTAGATATGGTATTATTATGTGTATAAATATAGCCTGATGCATTGTATTTGTGAAAGGAAATTTTTAAAATCGAATATATCTCGAATTGGATAATCACACTGCATAAGTTTCGGTCAAGAATAAAACTTTTTTCTTTACCGCTTTTCTTTGATGAATGATTCGTCGTTCATGCAGATTTCGAAAAACAAATGTTTCTAACTATGGGAGCTGATGAAATAGCAAGAAAAAATTATTTTAAAAATTAATGACAAAAAAAAATAAAATGTTTAAATTGGCCAAAAAGTAATACTACTTTTTTATTTGTGCGTATAGGAAACAGAAATTGAGCTATTTTTTCAATTAGATTTAAATCAAAATCATAGTTATACTGGATTAGATTAGTTCAAAATTGCTAAAATATTCAAACGTGATGCTTCCAATATGATCAGTAACTACAGAGGAATCTCCATTATGACAAATTTCACAAAGCTTCTTGAAATGATCGTATCTACCAGTCTGCTAAAAATTCTACAACTATCAGCAACTTGATATTTAGCCAGTTTCTATGTGAAACAGTAGCAATCAGTTGATGTAATGGATGCTGATTTTTCCAAAGCTTTTGACAATATCAGTCATCAGATTCTCCTCCAGAAACTTTGCTATCTGGGCTAACAGAATAATTATTTCTTGTCGTTAAACATATTTATCTGACAGACAGCAGTATATATGTATAAATAATGCGAGATCGAAAGTATTCACTGCGACTAGCGGTGTGCCGCAGGGATCCAATTTTGGACCTCCCCTGTTCTCACTTTATGATAATGAGTTGTGTGATTCACTTACTTGTCATAAGCGAGCTTAAAAATATATACGTCAGTATCTAGTGAAGAAAATGAAGTGAAGAATAGATCTGGAACCCCCTCTATTGGTTTTTGTTCAAGTTTATATTTGCGGTAGTTCTTCTATTTCTGTTTTTTTTGTGATTCTAAGATATTTTCATTTCGTGCAGTAAGTATACTACTGCTTTTTGCTCTGTAAAGGGTATTCATTGTTGGGCAATAAACGCTTTATCATTATTATTGTTTCATCAAGCACAAATTACAATATAGTAATTCATAAATGGGACTCACCTATAGTTGCGACAAAGCAAATCACGAAAAGTGTTGGAAAAAACCGCTTCATGGTGATCATCACGACTATATCGCTGAAGCACAACTGGAAGACTGGTAAATTGCCATCAACCATTTATTTATATATAACCGGTAGTGTCGTGGATGACTTATACAAGATCAAAATAAGTTCTTGTAATTATACGTATTTTACATAAATTATCATACGAAATCCTAATCTGACTATAAAGGACTTCTGCTTATGATATAAATAAAGTGAAAAATGGAGGCACTATCCTTCATATCATCTTATCTGCCAGGATTTATTGTTTTATCTGACGTCATGGACATTGCGAAAATTTGTTGTGCATGGTATCAGAAGTAGAGCTTTGGAAGCTTAGGTATTTTTCCGTACAAGAATAAAAGTGATTTTGACATTTGAATGTTACTTGCAACAAATAGAATATTTCCTGTTTATGTGTATGGTTTTAATTTTATTTAACATAACCCCAAGTCATATCGCTGTGCAAGTGCTGTTACTTCCTACGCCTCTGGCGAGGATTTATTGTGATCGTAGAAAACTCCAAAATGAGTTATGTTTGAATGTTACCGAAAAACTTATGTCTTGTCCGTCTATAACATTGATTCCCAAAGTGGTCTATATCGACCCCTAGGGGTCTATGACAACCTGCAAGGGGTCTACGTCAGCGAAAAAAAAATTGGGGGCCCATGAAATGAATATGGGGGTCCACGATAGTGGATTTCAACACATACACTGATAGTACCTATTTACTTACATCATACTATCTTATAATATCAAAACATATACATTATTTATAAAAGTACCTATGAAGTAAAAAAATTATTATATATGTTTATAAAATTGTGTAAGTTGTAGGATGTTGCTATTCGCTTTGTGGTTGCAATGCATTTTGAACTTGTAAAAACCTGAGAGTCGCAGTCTCAGCGCTTCGCTACCTTGCACTGACTTGTTCAATTCGTCACTCTATAAATACGAATGTGAGACAAATACGTTTATTCGTTTCCTGAATCTTGAAAAGGAAAGTGCTAAGAAAATATTTTAAAAAATATAAACAGATAGTATATCACACAAATTATAGTGAGTCAGTGTTATTTTGTTTGAGAGTGCTGGAGAAAAGTAAGTACATTATTTTTTATTAAATTTTAGTTTTGTACTCGTAGTTAGCAAAGATAGATAAATTACGCCAATCATGACTTTAGTTATTAGTAGTTAAATATTCAATCATGCAAAATTACACGAGTACTCCTCAATAGTTTCTTTTTGAAAGTTTTAGCAATCGGTAATATAATTACAGTGCAATCTCCGTAATTCGAGCTAATTGTTGCAAGAAGATGTTCGAATTATGGAATGTTTTCGGAAAAATCAAAAAATATTTTTAATATACAGCTGCTGGATTTTCTGTCTTATTTAAATAATTTAATTTTGCCCACAGATAACTGATGCCATGTCCGAATCTAAAAAGAAATGTAGACAGTACAGTGTTGATTATTTGAAATTTGGCTTCATTCCATCATTGCCGGACAAACAATCGCCTATGTGCCTTTTATGCAACAAAGTTTTGGGCAATGACGCTATGAAACCATCTAAACTGCAAGATCATCTGAGAAGATGCCACCCTGATAAAACAGAGAAAGATTTGAAATACTTTCAAACACTCAAAGATAAATTTCAGAAAAGACCTACACTGGACAGAATGTTCGCTTCGACGTCACAAAGAAATGATGATGGTTTGCGGGCGTCTTACAATATCTCGTTACTTATAGCAAAATCCGGAAAACCGCATACTATCGGAGAGAAGTTAATTTTGCCAGCCGTTGAAGAGGTTTTGAAAACTGTTTTACACAAACCTGCATCTGATATCATTAAAAGAATTCCCTTAAGCAACAATACTGTTGAAAGACGTAATGATGAAATGAGTTCTGATATTGAAAGCTTCTCATGTAATTATTTGCAAACGACCCATTTTTCTATACAACTGGACGAGTCAACTGTACCTGATAATGCAGCATTATTATTGGCATATGTTCGTTTTATTATGAATCAAGAAATCTACGAAGAACTGCTCTTCGCAAGAACTTTGATAACCGACACTCAAGGTGAATCAATATTTCATGTTTTGAAGGATTACTTCATTGAAAAAGCAATTCCTTTATCAAATATAATATCAGTAGCTACAGATGGAGCACCTGCCATGGTTGGACGTTGTCGTGGATTTATAAGCTATTTAAAACAAAATGTGTCAGCAATACATTGCGTCATCCATTGACAACATTTAGTTGCTAAAAATTTGAGTGTTAGATTGCATGAATCACTTCATTTAGTCAATGATGTAGTAAACCGAATCCGAAGCAACGCGTTGAATACGCGGTTATTTGCGCAGTTGTGTGGAGAAAATGACGAACACTTTCATCAATTACTCCTTCACACTGAAGTACGCTGGCTGTCAAAAGGCTTATGTTTGACAAGAGTTTTTGCACTTTTTGAGACTATTTTAGAATTTCTGGAGACGAAAGATAAAATTTTAAAAGAAAATTTAATGAAGAGGAAAACAGACATCGCCTATTTAACAGACTTGTTTGCAAAATTTAATATGGTTAATTTGCAATTACAAGGCGACAGGTTAAATTTGATTAAAACAAAGTCCATCTTATCAGCGTTTCTTGCCAGAGTTAAACTAATGAAGCAAAATATTGGACGGGGAAAATTTTCTCAGTTCCCCAATTTGTCACAGACAAGCTGAAAGGAAGACGATGTTTCAACTTACGTTCAACATTTAAATGCCCTCTATTCAGATTTTGAATCTAGGTTTGAGGATATTTTGACTATGGTAATACCACTCTGGATAATTAATCCATATGGTGACATAGAAGAAACGAATGTCATAATACAAGAGGAACTGACTGAACTAAGTACAAACGAAGAACTTAAGGTTCAGTTTAAAAACGGATATCAGCAATTCTGGCTGCAAAACAACATACCCGTTACTTATCCCGTATTACGGAATATAGCGAGGAAATTTTTAATTTCCTTTCCATCGTCATACCTAGTGGAAAGGGGGTTCAGCGCTGTTACCAATCTCCTAACGAAAAAAAGAAACAGACTGGACATCATTAGCCGAGGAGATTTAAGATTAATCCTTACAAAATTGATTCCAAATGTTGATAATTTATTATTAGCATCAGGTTCACCCTTCTCACTAAAAATATTGACTTATTGCTTATGTTATTTTATTTATAGTTTATTTTATGTTTATTGGTGTCTGACCAATAAATGTCCGTATTCGGAATAAGTGCCCGCAATGATTTTTTTAAAGTATATAAATATATAGAAAATATTTTTTTTTCAAATTATTCTGAAAATTCAAGGATAGGTACACACTAAAATTCGTTAATTTTTTGCCTATTTTTAGATAACTTAAACGTATAAGAAGCGGAATTTAATCAAACTAACAGTGAAATTATTGTAGAACATACGTTTATGTTATAATTAATAAACGAACTCGCTTATTGTACTATTTTAAGTGAAAAACTTTTTTTTAATTGTTTTTCACTTTTTTTTATTTTATCCCTCTTATTTTTTTTTCAATGCGGGCACTTATTCCCAATGCGGGCACTTATTGGTCAGACACCTGTTTATTTAATGTTACGTATATTTTACATAACAGATACAAAATTTTATTTTGAGTAGTTTTAATTTAAATTCAATTAATAAATGTATAAATTAACATGTGTTTTTACTTTAAGTTTTTAACACTAAAATTTACAGGAAATCAATATCAGGTAAGTAGGGAGTCTACCCAACACGGAAAAACATGGCAAGCGGTCTACGACACAAACAAGTTTGGGGAACTCTGGTCTATAACATGAAAGGTACCAATCAGGTTTTAACGAAGTTGTGACATAATGTTACCACTATTTCAAGGATACAAAATAGCGGCGAAACAACGGTCAAAAAACAAAAATTAATAATCGATGCTCAAACTTAGTTTTTTGATGTTTCAGAGATTCCCGCTTGATTTGGAAACAATTTTTGTGTGTGTTAGGGGGTGGGAGTTTGTAGGGGGTGGAGGTGTATCTCAAGCTTTTGGCAGACTTAGAATGAACGAAAGAAAAGAGTCGCAAAAGAGGGTGATCTCCTTTGTTGTACGTCGTTCTATGACCTGATGATAGCGTTTCTTGGAAAATATAGAGTCAATCTACTCGACACGATTTTTTGGATACAGATACAGTGTAATTGAGCAAAAATATTTAGTGAATAAGATAAAGAAAAATTGCTTGAAAATATCAAATGTCAAAATTGAAAACATTTTGGTACAAAGAGTGGTATCAGGAATAAATTAAAGAGCACCAGCGTACAAAAACGGTTTTTATTGTATAATAAAGTATTGCAAAGAGGGTATAAAAACGTGAAATATTTCTTCTTCCTTAGGTATCTCAATCCTTTAGGCCCGTATCGTCAGTCGTCCCTACAATTGTAGGGCGCGTTTATGGACTCCTTGATTGTCACTACTCCTTTCTCTCCTTCAACAATTTCTGGATTGCACTTGTCCCGTGTCAGCGTCAGCGCTCTCCTATTGTGAAGATATGTTTTCTTTTTAAATTGCAGAAAATTTCAGGCTGGTAAAACATGATATAACTCAAAAGCAAGCACAATTTGATGCAAATAGATGTTTGTGACATAACCTCAAAATAGAGCGTTGACACGGAGAAGTAGAAAACGATGACAATCAAGGAGGCCATAAAGGCGCCCTACAATTGTAGGGACGAAAGTTAACATCAAACATATCTAGTCAATGTTTTTCTATTTTTATTTTGGGTATAGCTTATCGTAAGGTATTTTTGTAACGGATTTGAAAATGAGCTCGTCGAAAAGTGCACCAAGGACTTGTTCTATGGTTGGTAGCAGCTCATCTACAATCACCATCAAGTTGTCGTGGATGACCTGCCTTGCGAGAACCTCTGCGAAAAAGAAAAATGCATTATTGTATAGTGGAATGCTCCATTTTTACTCTCCCGAACCTCTCTGTTGTCAAATTGTTCTTTTTTCCAGGGCTGCCTACAAATTACTGCAAACATGGCGGAAAATTCAAATCTTGCGTTAATTAAGGGACAACATATATACTAAGTGACATATAAATCCGAACACCCAGTTTAATTGGTTTTATTTTAATAAAATTTTGTATAAGTACTTAATGAAGCATAATAAGTAAATGATAAAAATTTCAAAATGATTGCACTGCTTTTAAGCCCTTTGATCTTTAATAATGTGTGGGTGCACCCTGATGTACTACGCATTCTCTAACGCGCCTAGGCATGCTTCTGATCAGGTGGTCAATGTCCTCCTGTGGTATCTCATTCCAGGCAACCACCAACTCCTCTCGAAGTGCTTCTAGAATCTGAGGAGGACGTTGCAAATTGAGCAATCTCCTACCCATCATATCCCACACGTGCTCAATTGGGGATAAGTCGGGAGATCTTGGTGGCCATGGTAACAATGTGACATCATTATGTTGAGAGAAGTCTATTGTGACTCTTGCAACATGTGGTCGGGCATTATCTTGTCGGAAAGTTGGATCTGCCAGGGTGTCAAGATAGGGTAAAAGATGGGGTTCTAGAACTTCGTGGATATAACGCTGCGCGTTCATGTTACCTCTGATGAAGATTAAAGGTGACCTGGAACCATAAGCTATAGCACCCCAAACCATAGCTCCTACAGTGTGATGAACATGTCTTTCAACAAAAAACTGTAGATTCCTCCTTTCACCACGTCGCCTTCTAACCCTGGCACGACCATCGTGCATGCCTAAACAAAATCGAGACTCGTCACTAAAGACAATACTGTTCCATTCCTGATCCCAGAGTGGCCGTTGTCTGCACCACTCAAGGCGATTACGTCGGTGTTCTCGAGTTAAAGGGAGGACCCAGTGTGGCCGGTATGAAAACAAGCCAAAACTTCTCATTCGTCGGTAAACACTTCGCATGCCAATAGGTCTTCCGTGTTCTGCAAACCATTCATTTGCAATGGACCTGGTAGTGGAGAAACGGTCCCTTAAGGCCAATAATCTTAAGCGGCGATCTTCACGGTCTGTTGTTCTACGGCGGCGTCCAGTGCCCCTTGCTCTTTGCGTACGGCCTTCTCGAAGCCATGCCTGACAACACCTAACCACAGTGTCTACACTTCTTTGCACTCTAACTGCAATTGCCCGAAAAGAAAGTCGAGCTTCCCGAAGTCCCACTATAGGGCCCCTATCAAACTCACTAAGTTGACGAAATCGTACAGGCGTCCGTACTCTAGGCATCGTAACCGATCGTAAAGGATGTCAAGAACCAAAATCTGCCAACGTTGATTCTTTACTGCGGCTGAAATATTCATTTTTAGAGCGTTAGTGAATTAAAAAAAAAAGCAGTATAAAAACCGGAATGTCCAACTGATAAGGCTGAAAATTTTTTCACTTGTTATTTACAGTAAGATAAATACATTCACCAATTTTTATTAAAATAAAACCATTTAAACTGGGTGTTCGGATTTATATGTCACTTAGTATATTATGTTTGATCAATAATTCATTGGAAACTTTTAACCGATATGCAATCCATCGCATCGATGAATTCTGCTTATCTTTTTTTGATTGATACGACGGACTTCATTGAATTTTTCTTAAAACCCTGTAACATTTGCACCTGCACCTTGGAAACCAATGTCTTCATTTTACATTCGCTGTGAATCTTACCTTATTCAATCGGCATCTGAGATATAGGTGACCAGTTATGCACAACGAAGTTAGAATGGAAGCTCAACGAAAACCGTTTAAAATACAGTGGACCCCCGACAATCCGGCCCCTGTCTAATCCGGCGCCCCCTGTAATCCGACATGTCTTTGAATATGTACTACATACATACATATTTGACAATCTTCGGTAATGTAGATCACGCAGGTTTGAACAGGTTACCACGCCACCGCTATCGTGCTCGACGCGTAAGCATTGTTTTACTTAGTTTTAATTTGACTACTTGTGATAGCGGTACAGCCTAGCGCGCGTTTATTGTTTACTATTTATTCATTGTGTATTAAGTATAGTACCTAGTAATGTCATCACAAACTCGGAAGCGAAAGCACAAAGCATTGACAATTAAAGAAAAATGTGATATTTTAGACCGCCTAAATCGCAATGAAACTTTCAGTAGTTTAGCAAGTGAATACGGCGTAGGCCGATCTACAATTTATGACATTAAAAGAAACCACGAGGAGATTAAGAAGTTCGTGTCAACTACTGACTGCGGGCCAGGCAAGAGACAGACACTCAAGAAAGCTGAACATCCAGAAGTGGAAGAAGCTTTGTACATGTGGTTTCTTCAGGAAAGAAATAGGCATGCACCAGCTGCAGAACCCATGTTGGCCATGAAAGCTAAGTTTTCTTATAAGGAAATAACAAAAAAAGATGATTTTGTTGCCAGCAAAGGATGGCTAGAACGTTTTAACAGTCGTCATGGCATACGTTTAATGACTATTACAGGAGAGAAACTTTCTAACGATGCCACCTGCATAGAGTCCTAACAAAACTTTCGTTTCTTGTAACGAAAAATCCGTACGGACGAAAAGTAAGTAAAGAGCGTGTAACCATACTACCATGTGCTAACGCTGCAGGCACACACGCGCTTAAGATGATGGTCATTGGGAAATCTAATAAACCACGGGCATTCAAAAACATTGATTTACCTGTACACTATTACGGACAAAAAAGTGCATGGATTACAAAAGACCTTTTTAAAAAGTGGTTTGATGAATGCTTCGTACCTGAAGTTAGAAGTTGGTTAAAAGATCATAATTTTCGTCAAAAAGCGTTGTTCCTTCTTAATAATGCTCCCGGTCATCCGTCTGAAGAGGAACTAACAACTGAGGATAAATGCATCACTGCAATGTTTCTTCCGCCAAATTGCACTGCACTGATTCAACCAATGGACCAGAATATCATTCAGTTTGTCAAGCAAGACTATAAGAAAAACCTACTTCTGAGAGCCGTATCAAAAGACCAACCAATAGTAAAACTTTAAAAGAATTTAATATGAAAGACTTGGTTTTTGCTCTTTGTCAGTCGTGGAATGCGTTACCGTCATCAACTATTAAATCGTCTTGGAAAAAGTTATGGCCAGATATAGTCACCACTCCTAGCAACGTTCCACAAATCACTGTTACTTCGGAAGTTATACTTAGAACAAGTCGCTACTGAAACACAGATAAGTTCGGAAGATTTGGAAATCTGGTGCCGTGGAATGGATAAAGAGGAAAATGTTTTTCATGAAATGTCTGACGAAGAGATTATAAAAGAGGTTTCTAATTATACAACAAACAATCAGGAAAATAACGACGACGTGATTGTAACTGCTCCACAAGTCACGCAATTAACGCCTTTGAGCTAGGTTTACAATGGGCTGAAGAGAATGGTACATCCTACAACGAACTTTTACTTTTGAGAAGACTGAGAGACAATGCTCTGATCTCGCGTTATAACAACCTTAAACAAAAAAAAATTGATGAATATTTCCAAGCTTCATAATTTGATAAATTCATTAATGATTTTGATTAATAATTCTTGATTATTTTGTTACATATCTATGTGCATTTATGCTTAATTTTATAATAAAACGTAAGCTCTCTATTGTTATTTAATTTACTAAATTCTAAATATATAAACTATGTATGATTTGTACTTCAAAGTACATACATATACATAACATATATAATCCTACCATTGGATATGTAATTTGTCGGATCACAAGGTACTCTTTTGTAAAAAATTCCGAACTATAGGGGGTCTTAGGCAGTGCTCTATAATCCGACAAATTCGATAGTCCGACACTGCCCTGCATAATGTTTGTCGGATTACCGGAGGTCCACTGTACCTGGTTATGTGATTATGCTTTTATGACCATATAATCACGTGAAATTCTTCCTGAATGCACATTAACATTAATAAATTTATAATGTCTTTGCTAAGATAAAGTCAGAAGGCCGGAGCTTTATCACATATCTTTTAAAAGACATTGAGAATGGAAAAATTAAAAAGAATATTACTTAATGTACTGATAATATGCAATAAATACTTTTATTTATTTACCTAATTCTTTGTTGTCTCTGAATAGCCCATCAAAACCGTAATCTATTATTTTCCCAACTCTCATTTTAGGCAATGTCTTCGTTGGTTTCAGAAAATCGGTACCATTTTTCTGTACGATATCTACCGTATGGAATATGGCACAGGAAGAATCAGCTAGAATATATAAAAAATTATAAGGAAACCAAGTAAGGATACCCAAACATTTTTATTACTTACTTATATTGACGTGGAAATCGCCATTCCCTTTCAGTGGCGCAAAGAATATCCTTCCATTGAGATTATACCTTCCCTTTAAGAATAGATGCGGAAGTTGGACATTTATTAAGAACGTACGGTTATCACTGTTGTAGCTGAAATAGAAAATCAAGTTATTTTCGAATTCGGATAATTCTCTTAATCGTTATTGTCACGACGAAGGGAAATGTTCGGTGAATAATAATGCATGATATCTCACTGTTAAGCTATGGTACGAGGGTTGTTTCAAGAATAAGGTTCCCACATTTTTTTTAAGCACAAGGAAATTTTGTATTTGCAAAAACGAATTTATCAACGGAAAGGTTGATCTTAAAGCTATTTTTCGCCATCGTCGCAATTTTTTTTACGCATTTTTTTACACGTGAAATCTCCCGTCCACTGAGTTTCCGCTAATGTGAAGATATTTCGAAGAACGAAGAATTTATTATCTCATCTATTTTTAGTACCTTTTCCTTTTCGGTTATTTAAATAAAAAAGAAGAAAATAATTATACTGACAATATGTTTTCCTCAATTATACTGATTCTATTCCATGATCAGCTGTAAGGGTTTGCATAGCCTTTCTCTCCATCTTCGTTTCCTCAAATGTGGTGTATCCGGGTTCAAAGTCCATTTATTCAGAATGACGTTGAAATACAGGGTCAACCTACTTGATGCCAATCTTTTCTGATAACCTGCATTACCAACGGGCCACTTTAGGTCTATTCAACATCACTAACACGTAAAAAGAAGGTGGTAGACAAGGACCAGTCGACCGAGGTAGTACCACCCGCTAGCTTTTCCCAGGGTGTCTTATAAATGTCCGCATGTTTCCACACCTAAGCTATGCAGTCGGTTATCTACCAAAACAAAGAAACTAATGATGATGGATCCCTCGAGCACTAAAAACTCCGGACGTAAACTCACTCCACTCTCGGAATGTCCGGGTGGAGGGTGGGCTCGAGGGAACAACATCGAAGATAAAATTTGTTTTTCGAACATCTGCAGGATCAACAGCAACATTGATGCTGTCCATCACTACCTGCAACCCAATCGTCCCGCCGTGCTTTTCTTGGCGGAGACAAAAATCTCAGAGACTGCACCGATTAACCATCTCAACTTCCCAAACTACGAGGTGCACTCCAATCTGAGAAAGAACGGGGGAGTTGTGGCTTTTGTCCGCAGCAGTCTTTCCTGCTCCAGGGATCTTTCTTTGGAATCAGACCGGAAGGACATTCTGTGGCTTCGCCTCAACTCCAAAACATCACCCAAATTTATTTGCTGCCTTTATCGCTCTCCCTCGAACCATAACTGGGATGACCTACTCGAATACCTCGCCGTCCAGATCGACTACCTGAACATCAATCACCCCGCTTCAGAGGTAGTTCTTCTCGGTGATTTCAATGCCCATAATGAGCTTTGGTTGGGCTCAAATAAGACCGATGCAGCAGGTCGTGCAGTCGAAGCGTTCGCTCTTACTCAAGGGCTGACCCAGCTGGTGACGAGCCCTACTTTTTTCCCCCGGGTCTCGTCACACTCCAGTAGCCTGCTGGATCTCTTTCTGACCACGCATCCTGCCTCTTACAGCACTGCTGTCCTGTCCCCCCTGGGTAACTCAGATCACGGTGTTGTGGAGGTTAGGTTTTGGTCAGAAGCCGCTGTGGCAGCAGAAACTCGCACAGGCCGCAAAACTTGGCATTACGGACATGCCGACTGGGAGGGGCTCAGAGACTTCTTCTCTAGCTTTCCTTGGAGAGATGTCTGTTTCACTGACGCGGATGCGTCGACTGTCTGTTCTTCAATAACCGAAATTATCCACGTCGGAATGGAGGAATACATCCCTCACACAGTGAAAGTTCCTAAACCAGGGTCCAACGGCTGGTTCAACAAATCGTGTGACACTGCTCGCCAGCAGAAGATCAAGGCCCACAGAACCTACTTACAAAACCCCACTGTAGAGAACAGACAAGCCGACATCGAGTCCAGAAACAAATATAACGAAGCGGTCCGCAATGCCAAAACCCAGCATGATATAAAAGTTAGGCACAGGGTAATGTTGTACTGAAGAGATGTGCAGCTGAGCTTGCTCCAGTTCTTTCGCGTCTCTTCCAGATATCTTATGAATCCGGCACCTTCCCAGAAAACTGGAAATTTGCTCATGTACAGCCCATCCCAAAAAAAGGATCTAAAACCGACCCTTACAACTACAGGCCTATAGCTCTGCTTTCTGTTATAGGTAAAGTGATGGAGAGGTGCATAAATCGCGAGCTTCTGAACTACCTCGAACGTCACAGCTTGATTAGCGACAGGCAGTACGGTTTCCGGCACCAACGATCCACAGGGGACCTCCTAGCTTACGTCACGCAACTGTGGAGTAAACTCATCCAGTCTCATGGTGAGGCTCATGTCGTTGCTCTTGACATCACGAAAGCGTTCGATCAGCTGTGGCACGCTGCCCTCTTGAGCAAACTTCCATCCTACGGCCTCCCAGAAAAGCTTTGCAGATGGGTGGCTGACTTTCTCTCTGGCCGCAAGATATCCGTCGTAATTGACGGATTCTCCTCTTCATCCCACAACGTCAACGCGGGTGTTCCCCAGGGGTCGGTCTTGGCTCCAACACTGTTTCTCTTACATATCAACGACCTTCTTTCCTGCACGATCAACCCAATCCACAGCTTCGCTGATGACAGCACTCTGCATGCAGGGATTCAGAGTGACAAGCCGATCTCTGCCGCTGAGCTGGAAAAAAGAAGACTAGCGACAACTTCTTCTCTGACAAGAGACCTGGAGGCTATCACTGCTTGGGGACGCAACAATCTTGTACAGTTCAATGCTTCCAAAACACAGTACTGTACTTTGACGAACAAAAAGCGTCCTAGCGCTCATGCAGTTTCGATAGACGGTAGAGTTCTACCAAAGAGCCATTCATTTCGGCTGGTCGGAGTCCAGATCACCGAGGACCTGATCTGGCACGAACACATCTCTTCAATAGCTGCAGCTGCTGGGAAAAAGCTAGGCTATTTGTTTAGGGCTAAGAAGTACTTTTCTCCGCATGACCTTCTCACTCTATACAAGGCCCAGATAAGGCCTAGCCTCGAGTATTGCTCACACATTTGGGGTGCTGCCGCCCCGACTACATTGTCCATGCTCGATGCTGTCCAGAGGAGGGCGGTCCGACTGATCGATGGCTCTTCTCTAACAGACAGTCTCGGGACTCTTTCGCACCGGCGGGCCGTCGGCGATCTAGCTCTTTTCTATCGCTACACCAACGGGCTTTGCTCCTCAGAGCTCTCTTCCATGATGCCGCCGCGCGATGTGCCTGCCAGACAGACCCGCCTGACTTCGGCGTCCCATCCTAACCGTGTCAAACTTCGTACCTCCAGAACTGGCCGATACGACCGCTCCTTTGTCCCGAGGGTGTCTAGATTGTGGAACAATCTACGGGAGGAAGCTTTTCCCAGTTCTACTAACCTTAGGCAGTTCAAAAATCGTATTAACAAAATTTCTTTGGGATCATCATAGCAGCCGCGGTGTTCCGGCATTTAGGCTTCTGCCTGCGCGGCTGTTTCGATATTAATAAAAAAAAAAAAATATCTCATCTAATAGGGTTGAACAGTTAGAATTATTGTAGCCCTACACTGAGAAAACGTAGTCGTTTAAACAGTCTTTCTGGAAGACTTTCGTTACCCGTAACGATTTTTTTAGTTAATCTAAGTAACTAAATTATTTGGTTCAATCAAACTGAATTTTCTGGGACCAGTTTAATCGAAAGTAACATACTATTAAACTGATTTTCTTGAAACTGCTTTGTTAAACTGTTTAATCAGTTCAGGTAATTTAGTTTATGTGAAAAGGTACATTTAAAACAATTAAACACTTCAATAAAAACAGTTAAACTATTTATTTGGATTGAATCGTTTGTGATTTTCGTGACGAGCTTCATATTTGACTGTTGCCATTGTTAGTTTAGCAGCTTTCAATTGGATAAATTATGGTGATAAGGCCCCGAATGATCCATAACCATGATTAGAGCATTTTTTCCTCCCAATGGAGCACTCTGCCACGATTCTAGTTTTAACTAAACTTTTACTTACACTAATTAAACAAGTTTGATAAATATAATTACATTATTTTACTAAGAGCATGTAAACTTGTTTTAGTAGTTTATTAGATTTAAATAAACTGGTGCACTCAATCTAAGTAAACCGTTTAATTAATTCAATTAAACGGCTACGTTCTGATTCAATTAAACTGGTTTTATAGATTCAAGTTGTAGAAATCGGAGTTAAATTGAATTAATCAAACTTGTTAGCTGTCACATATTTATTTAAATTTTTTAATTGCCTCAATTAAAATTATACTTCTTTTGATTACATTTTTCTCCTAGTGTACTTATGTCTAAAAATCAATACTTACTAGTATCTGTTAAACTTGTAATCCTCCAATCCATACATGGTGAGATTGAACAATTCCGCCTTATAGTTCAACGCTTCGTTTCCGTCCTTCACCGCTATCCTCGGGATGCTGAAGTTCTGAATGCCCGGAATGAAGTCCGGAACTCCGGTTAGCACGAACGGGCGGACGGTTTCGGTCGCCTTCAGCAGACATTTTTCCATTTCGGGATCGTGCCGGTGACATCTCGGGAATCCTTCCGCTTTAATGGAGAATGCAGGGTAAATATTTGTCTAGAAAGATCTTTTAGGGAAAGAAGGGAACTCGCGAATACGTACACGATGGCTCAGATAATATACTAAGTGACATATAAATCCAAACACCCAGTTTAAATGGTTTTATTTTAATAAAAGTTGGTGAATGTATTTATCTTACTGTAAATAACAAGTGAAAAAATTTTCAGCCTTATCAGTTGGACATTCCGGTTTTTATACTGCTTTTTTTTAATTCACTAACGCTCTAAAAATGAATATTTCAGCCGCAGTAAAGAATCAACGTTTGCGGATTTTGGTTCTTGACATCCTTTATGATCGGTTACGATGCCTAGAGTACGGAGACCTGTACGATTTCGTCAAATTAGTGAATTTGATAGGGGCCGTATAGTGAGACTTCGGGAAGCTGGACTTTCTTTCTTTTCGGGCAATTGCAGTTAGAGTGCAAAGAAGTGTAGACACTGTGGTTAGGTGTTGTCAGGCATGGCTTCGAGAAGGCCGTACGCAAAGAGCAAGGGGCACTGGACGCCGCCGTAGAACAACAGACCGTGAAGATCGCCGCCTAAGATTATTGGCCTTAAGGGACCGTTTCTCCACTATCAGGTCCATTGCAAATGAATGGTTTGCAGAACACTGAAGACCTATTGGCATGCGAAGTGTTTACCGACGAATGAGAAGTTTTGGCTTGTTTTCATACCGGCCACACTGGGTCCTCCCTTTAACTCGAGAACACCGACGTAATCGCCTTGAGTGGTGCAGACAACGGTCACTCTGGGATCAGGAATGGAACAGTATTGTCTTTAGTGACGAATCTCGATTTTGTTTAGGCATGCACGATGGTCGTGCCAGGGTTAGAAGGCGACGTGGTGAAAGGAGGAATCCACAGTTTTTTGTTGAAAGACATGTTCATCACACTGTTGGAGTTATGGTTTGGGGTGCTATAGCTTATGGTTCCAGGTCACCTTTAATCTTCATCAGAGGTAACATGAACGCGCAGCGTTATATCCACGAAGTTCTAGAACCCCATCTTTTACCCTATCTTGAAACCCTGGCAGATCCAACTTTCCAACAAGATAATGTCCGACCACATGTTGCAAGAGTCACAATAGACTTCTTTCAACATAATGATGTCACATTGTTACCATGGCCACCAAGATCTCCCAACTTATCCCCAATTGAGCACGTGTGAGATATGATGGGTAGGAGATTGCTCAATTTGAAACGTCCTCCTCAGACTCTAGAAGCACTTCGAGAGGAGTTGGCGGTTGCCTGGAATGAGATACCACAGGAGGACATTGACCACCTGATCAGAAGCATGCCTAGGCGCGTTGGAGAATGCGTAGCACATCAGGGTGCATCCACACATTATTAAAGGTCAAAGGGCTTTAAAGCAGTGCAATCATTTTGAAATTTTTATCATTTACTTATTATGCTTCATTAAGTACTTATACAAAATTTTATTAAAATAAAACCATTTAAACTGGGTGTTCGGATTTATATGTCACTTAGTATATGTTATTCAGTTCTCATCTTCATATTCAAATTAAAATATCATTTATTATCACCACACTAAGAAAACTTCACAAAATTAGTCATTATCATAACTACGAAACTAGAGGTAGCATAGATTTTCATTTACAACATTGTAATGGTAGCACAAGGTAGGTATTCGAGTTTAGAGTTTTAAAAAGTATCATAATATCTTCTAGACAACATGGAGATAGTATAATGGTTTTTTGAAAAAATGGCAAACTGTTCATATCTCTCAGGCTAAAGATTATTAAGGAACATTTAGAAACATTCTTTAATATAGTCTATTATTATTCAAAAAATGCATATAGTCAACGCCAAACAAAGTGGCGTGCACGTCATCAAGGTGGGTGTGTTGAAAAATTTACGTTGTTGCCAAACTTTTTGTAAAATAATAAAATTTATTATTTACATATCTAGGTTTATAAGCAATATTAACCTCAAATGAGAACAAAAATAATAGTATAATAAAATTATAGATCTGTACTTGCATAATCATTAAGTATGACAATTATTGATCAGATGACACTATGAAACTACCATATTTAATTGATAGCTTAAAGGTACTGAATAAAAATCCAAATGGGGTCCTCCAAATTTTATGCATGGTATTTATTTTACAGAATTCATACAGAAAAATGCATTCTAAAATTAGGTAAGCTACTGGTGTAAGCTTTTTCTGTACAATAAAGTTAGTCGGAGTTTCTTTCTTCAGCGCTGTCTGAATCTGAATCTTCATCACTCTCAAAGTTGATTATTAAAGGTTCGATGTCTGGTCGATCAAAAATTCGTTCTCTTTCATACCATTTAAAAATTTCTTGCTCAGTATGTCGAACACTATTTTTCCACATGTCTGGGGTAACCGTTTGTAGAGCCTCGTTCCACATATCCAAACAGTCTTTTTCACTGTTACCATCTCTACCAATATGTCTGTTATAGTAACCCTTTGCTATGCCCCAAATTAACTCAATAGGGTTAAATATACAATGGTAAGGAGGCAGACGAAGAACTTTGTGCCCATGTTGTTCCGCCAATTCATCAATCACGTATATTTTAGGTGGTTTGTTTCTAAAAAAGCAGTTATTTTAAGAATAGGAATAAACAAAAGAAATATAAACTGTCGACCAAAATATATATAATTAAGAAGCATTATGTACCGAGCAACAATACTCAATAGCTCTGTTTTAAACATTGTGTTTAAAAATGGTATGTTTTGATTTGTCAACCAGTCTTGGATTTTTTTTGTCCATGCATTGTTGGGCACTTTGTTCAATATCATGCTGTGATAAGGAGCGTTATCCAGTATAATCATAGATGGACTCTCCAATTTTTCTAATAACTGATGTTGAAACCATTTCAAAAAATTGTCCTGGTTCATCTCTCCATGGTAATCGCTCAATTTTGTTTTCGAAGAAAATATCGCTTCACTACCCTCAATAAACCCATTTTCATTTCCAGCATGTAATATAATGTATCTAAAATATATTAGTTTTAAATTTTATAGTGCAAATTGTGTAAAAGTACATACCTTTTACCATCTGTTTTAATAGCTTTCACGCTTTTTTGGTTTCCATTTTGCCAAGAGCGACCTATGGTCCCATTTTGAAATATCCAAGTTTCATCGAGGAAGACAAACTGGTATAAGGCCTCAACCTTGGCTTGATTGTATTGCCTTAGAAATTCCACCCTTTTCAAAGCTATACTTGGTAGTTCCATGAGCCCTCGTCGCGGATTGTCCTTAAGCCACTTAAATCCAAGATCTCTAAGCAACCGCCTTAATCGAGACCATAAAGTTTGTATCGTAACTTGTTCTTCTGAAACCATGTGTAATATGACATTATAATTTAGTTAACAAATTAATGCAAATTTCTGATAAGTTATTATAATAAGATCTTACTTTTGTGATACATATTATAGATCACTTCTCGAATGGCACTTGTATCCAATGTCGCTGTGTTGGTTACACGTTTAATATAACTCCGCTTTTTCTTGGGCGATTCTAAATTTGCATCACTTTTCACACCCACAAAAAATGAAATAAAATTTCACTATTATTAATATACATTACATATAATTATTAGTAACCTACCTCTTGAACAGCATTTAAAGGCAACAAAGGCCCGTTGTTGTCCCTTTCTTGCTCAAAGTAGTGCACGAGGCCACGAGTTCCTTACACCGACTATTTAACTGTTTGGGCATCTTTATATACCAAAATTGCCTTTATCTACTCGTAAAATGAATAATTTTGTTTTGAAACAAACAGTTGTTGATTTACAGTATGCGGGGCCAAAGGATTTATAAAGATTTGAAATGCCACAAATTGATTCAGTGTCAAAATTAATACAAATGTCAGTTCCCAGTTTAAATAAGTTTCAAGGTGACAATGTGTCAACACTGCGAAATCGGTTTAGTGCGTTTACATGTCGATAAGTGATTGGAGCGTTTGCAAAACATTTTATTTCGCATAATGCGTCTAAATTTATCAGAAAGCAACTTATGTGATATTTTAATAACAATGTTTATATGACTATTAACCATAATAAGAGAGTAATGACCATTTTACAATTTATATATCACATTAATATGAAACTGCAATAGAGCAATTGTTTGTGATAGAAACCTAGGCATTAGGTCGGGGAATTTTTATCGTGATGACGTGCACGCCACTTTGTTTGGCGTTGACATATCCATCCAAAAAGATTTTTGACAACATTTTATGCCTAAAAACATTGAAAACCTCAGGTACTAAATAACGAAGTTATTTGGTATTACATAGTTTTTATTCATAATAAGTTTCACTTTTTGAGAGAGAGAGAGAGAGAAATGGCCAAATAGTGTTGGTAGATTTCTTCAGTGGTAAAATATATTAGATTTAAAAACGTTTTTCTCAGCATTCCAGCAAAAAAACGTGAAAAATCTGAAAATTTGGAAAAAGTCTACAGTGTCAAGAAAACGGTATATATTAGTGTTGAAACATTAAAACGAATATCTATTGGGTAAGAAAACTAACGTACCAACTTCCTAATTGTTTGCTCAGGACTTAAGCTTTTTCCCGGACAGGACTGATTTCAACATTACGCAGGGAAGCAAAACTGCAAATACTATCTAGAAATCTCAACAGACAAAAAGCAAAGTGTATATTTCCAAAGCCTTCAATGTTATATTCATTGCCACTTCTGGTGAAAGTGCTCGCATACGAAATGAACGTTACTCACGAAGATCATCCAACGCATCCAAAACACCTATCGATACAGCAAACACAATTAAGAAACCAAAACAACTATTTTGATCGAACATGTCGTCGTGAAAATAGTAACTAGAGAATGGCGCACCGCTTTGGAATTAGACCGCACTTCATCTGAATGCTTGCATAGTCTAGTAAATAAAAACTATACGATAAAATTTCTATCGGGTTGGATTATTCTAGGGCAGCGTTTCAAAAGCATTTCCAGACCCTAAGAAATCAAGCACTCTTTCAAGATATATATATATATATATATATATAGGTGAAAAATTAAAGCTTCCGCCTTTTGTTGGGTACTTCGACAAAATTTAAGCAAAGAGGACTCTTTATACTTTCTTTAATTCTCTCTAGCTTTCAATGGACTTTGCCATCATCATCAGGAGCTGCAATTACAATGATAACAGTAGCAACAAAAGTGTAAAATAAATTTAAATTGAATCAACTTACAGTAGTATGTGAGGATGTTGCTAATTGTTGTTTTCGTATAGGATGAGGGAAACGTCCAGTAACATGGTGAGAGCTGGATACATGGTACAATGGTTAAAATTATATAAAATATGACAAGACAAGTTAAAGAAAGATTAAAAATTATTTAGAAAACATTAGAGCATTACGTCGTGAAGCCACTTGATGATTGCACAAAATGGTGGTCATGGAATAATGAGTGAGATGAACCTTTGACAGAAGGCCGAAGGTTGTCAATGTCTGTGTTGAAAGATGGAACGAATTGTGGGCGTGTGCCAAAACGTTGTCAAATCACTTCAGATGATGTGATTTTCAGAATGTTATGTAAGAAATTGTTAAAAAAGCTTTAATTTTTCACCTAACTGGTCTAGACGACAATGACCACGTCTCAAGTTATATATATATATATATATATATATATATATATACTAAGTGACATATGAATCCGAACACCCAGTTTAAATGGTTTTATTTTAATAAAAGTTGGTGAATGTATTTATCTTACTGTAAATAACAAGTGAAAAAATGTTCAGCCTTATCAGTTGGACATTCCGGTTTTTATACTGCTTTTTTTAATTCACTAACGCTCTAAAAATGAATATTTCAGCCGCAGTAAAGAATCAACGTTGGCGGATTTTGGTTCTTGACATCCTTTACGATCGGTTACGATGCCTAGAGTACGGAGACCTGTACGATTTCGTCAACTTAGTGAGTTTGAAAGAGGCCGTATAGTGGGACTTCGGGAAGCTGGACTTTCTTTTCGGGCAATTGCAGTTAGAGTGCAAAGAAGTGTAGACACTGTGGTTAGCTGTTTTCAGGCATGGCTTCGAGAAGGCCGTACGCAAAGAGCAAGGGGCACTGGACGCCGCCGTAAAACAACAGACCGTGAAGATCGCCGCCTAAGATTATTGGCCTTAAGGGACCGTTTCTCCACTACCAGGTCCATTGCAAATGAATGGTTTGCAGAACACGGAAGACCTATTGGCATGCGAAGTGTTTGCCGACGAATGAGAAGTTTTGGCTTGTTTTCATACCGGCCACACTGGGTCCTCCCTTTAACTCGAGAACACCGACGTAATCGCCTTGAGTGGTGCAGACAACGGTCATTCTGGGATCAGGAATGGAACAGTATTGTCTTTAGTGACGAGTCTCGATTTTGTTTAGGCATGCACGATGGTGGTGCCAGGGTTAGAAGGCGACGTGGTGAAAGGAGGAATCCACAGTTTTTTGTTGAAAGACATGTTCATCACACTGTTGGAGTTATGGTTTGAGGTGCTATAGCTTATGGTTCCAGGTCACCTTTAATCTTCATCAGAGGTAACATGAACGCGCAGCGTTATATCCACGAAGTTCTAGAACCCCATCTTTTACCCTATCTTGACACCCTGGCAGATCCAACTTTCCAACAAGATAATGCCCGACCACATGTTGCAAGAGTCACAATAGACTTCTTTCAACATAATGATGTCACATTGTTACCATGGCCACCAAGATCTCCCGACTTATCCCCAATTGAGCACGTGTGGGATATGATGGGTAGGAGATTGCTCAATTTGCAACGTCCTCCTCAGACTCTAGAAGCACTTCGAGAGGAGTTGGTGGTTGCCTGGAATGAGATACCACAGGAGGACATTGACCACCTGATCAGAAGCATGCCTAGGCGCGTTGGAGAATGCGTAGCACATCAGGGTGCATCCACACATTATTAAAGGTCAAAGGGCTTTAAAGCAGTGCAATCATTTTGAAATTTTTATCATTTACTTATTATGCTTCATTAAGTACTTATACAAAATTTTATTAAAATAAAACCATTTAAAGTGGGTGTTCGGATTTATATGTCACTTAGTATATATATATATATATAAATAACAAAAATAGAAACATTTTCATCTTCTCTATATATCGATATATAATAATTAAGTATGTACTATAAATTTAACAGACGAAGCTCATTTAAACAGGTTTGCAAATTCTTCGTTAGTAAAATTGATAAAAATGGCCATTTCCAAGACCTGATTTAGAGAAATTTGTTAGTTTTATTTAGTATTTGTTGTTGTGACATAATTAGTAATAAAAAATTATAAAAATATAATTTCCAAAAGAAACTTTTTCCCATATTTCTTGTGTGGTCCAGAGATATGCAATTAAGAGGACTTTTTCCTCCAAATATTTTTAAATTCGGAGATCAGACGGATAAAATGTAAGACATAGCGTGCTTTTACTTCCCAAGCCACTGGGCGAGAAAGCATTATAATTCGCGAAAACTTTCGAAAATATTGTATTTTTTTTTGACATGGTTACTGGTCAGATTTTGATGAAATTTTCACACAAGACTACTACTATACCAAGGAAGAAAAAGCTTTTTAGTTTTTGGAAATCGGTCCAGTGGCGGCGGAGAAAAAAATCTAAGCACGCAAAAAAATAAAAATCGCTCAAACGTTGTTTTTTGATGTTTCAGAGGATCCTGATCATTTTTGAAAAAATAGCGTTGGGGAGGTTCCGCCAATAATTAAAATTTTATGGGCCTGTTTGACTGACTTGATCCGTTCAATTTCCATATTCATTATGCATGCCCGTAACTATAGTTATATTTGTATAATTTTGCAGTTTTCCATCCTGAAAAATACAGATCGGGATATTTTGAACGTTTAACTTGTTTTTTCTTTTCTTTACCAGACTATAAAGTGATTGCAAAGCCAATCAAGTTGCTTTGGCATTGTACCCTTGAGGAAGTCGATCACACTACTACGGTTTACTACTTCAGTTTTTATGGCGACATGTTATAATTAACTTGTGCGCCTGATAGCGGGATATATACTTTCATGGCTAACGTTTTATTTCTTAGACAAGACAATGGAAAACGCATTTCTCGATTTTTTAATAATCAACAACAGATTCGTACTATTTGATGAACAATAGCGATATGGTGGATTTTGTTCATTGATTTTAGAAGCAGTACTTGAAATGATCGAAGAGAAGATCAGTCGATAAATCGATTGCGTAGATCTAGAATCCGATCTTGACACTATTCGATTTTATGCTGGCTCGAGTCCCCAAATTACCATTTTCATATCAGAACGGAAGATGGAAATATTGTACAGAGTGGCGAACTAAGAACGCTGACCGTAAAATTCGAGGATAATCTGAACCTTTTTTGTTTCTTTAAAAAAAGGTTGTTGCGGATATTCAAAGATTTCCGTTAAAAATACACCCCTGAAAAAGTAGCTAAATTATGTCTAAACAAGCTCGTGAAAACCGCATCTTGATATCCTGTTAATAACCTAGAACTAGGCCAAAGAAAATTTTATACGTATATCCTTGAAATTTTAATTTTTTTAATTTGGAATTTCTTTTAAAAAAAAGAAAGGTTTTTAATGCCCCCGTAACTGTTCGAAATGTATTTTGTAGACTTTTGTATTTTGTCTTGATTATTAAATAATTTATGATCTTACTGTAAGGAGACTTCTAAAACAAGTGGTGACCTGGTGAGAAAGGAAGAACATTATGCCGATTTTTTTTACATTATGCTGGATTTCTTTGACATTATGTAGGTTATTCTACAAGCTGTAAGTTGTATGTGTTGATGATAATTACATTTGGTTCTTGTCTCAAATACACTTAATTGAGATTCAAAGCTAGAAATTAGTTGCGCATCCACTTTTTCTTATTCATTCTGGAAATTACATATACAAATTTGCTGAATTTCAGAAATGAGAGAGATAAGAAATAATTATATTCACTGTACACTGTCGAATTACAAGCCATATACATGATAACAGTAATTACACACAACGCGGGCGCGGTGATGATTTCCCGTAATTCTCCCCAGTTTTTCGTAATTTATAACTTTGAACATAACCTCTCTTCAGAAAGCACAACATAAACCCGTCATATTCAGTAATGATTTTCTCACACAGCAAATATCACTGATTTGATACACACACATGCAGACCAATACACATAATCATCCAGATGCGATCTTGCTATTCAACCAACTTTCTTCTCAGAGATAAAAACTACAGACCCGGATCACTCAGCCTCACAAAACTATGCAACCAATAATGCTTAGTTTAGTTGAGTGATTCCTCCATAGATGGACATTCACAACGATCCTAGTGAGCAAACGTGGAATGACTGTTTGCACCCTAAAAACTACCTAGTGTGCAAGTTGACATCTTATAGGGCTTTTTGACGATTTATAGGTTTTTTACATGATATCATTATTATTGTTTTTAGCGCTTTAGATTAAGTTGATGTAGACTTGAGTGTGGACGGACACTGATTTGCGACCCTCAGACCATGGACATGGGTCTTTAACTGCTGAGTATCATTTAAAAAAGACCAAAACCACCATTGGTAATGTTCTCAGTCGTCTGCTTGTTCTTCGTTAATGAATTTCGAAGATACAAACGTGTACAACCCGAATCGGTCGTAACAATAGGGTCATACACCTACTCATCATCTCTCGAATGGGTTGCGTAAATAACAAACTGTATTTGCATATTACCACTGCCTACGCGCGGACAGAGGACCACATGATGATGTTACTGTTGCCTGCCATGGCGTTGCCAAACCTCCGCCTCTCGGTCGAATGTGAGTCTTTCTGTGTTTGTTTTGCGCTTTCTGGCTGGAAGCCCAACTATTTACATTCCGAATTATTATAATTGTACTAGCTGTTACCCGCGTCTTCCTTCGTTTAAAATTGTTGAAACAACTTTAATTATCCGTTAAAATGCGTGAATAAATAAAAATAACAGGAATTTTATTAATTAGAAAGCTCCGAAGGATCAACCATCTATCCGGAGGGCACACGTTACTTTTTGAACGACTGATACCACTAGGGCACTGCGAAAATGCCTATTTAACATCTCCATGATACCTTTCGAATCACGTGAGCTGGCAGGACCGGTGAGTTCGATCCCACTTCTGATTAATTTTATTAATTAGAAAGCTGCGAGGGATCAACCATGCGAAGCGCCTAGGTGTTGATTCAAGTCCCGTTGGGTACAAAACTCCCACCACAGTTTCAGTGATAACTGTGCTAAAGACGAACCTGATATCTCAAAAGCCTCCTCAGTAACTCCTTTAGTTGTCATTGCTTGCCTGATAAGAGCCCTGCTTCCAGGGAAAGTTTCTGGTGTAGTACATTCTGACAATGGATAGCAACAAGTTTGTGTTAGGAGAGAGAATTTTTGATCTCTTTACGAGCAATGAATTAAATAGGGGATACCCTGGTTGACTGCGTCAACAAAGGACAACCACAACACCTTAAGCTTTGTCCGTATTGCGGTTGTCCCCTATTCTACTAAACATTTCACTACACGTTTTCCAATCCAATCGCTTAAGCTTAGTTCTATCCCACTTCTGATGTTATAAACCGTTAAAATGCACGGATTGATGAAATTATCGTTAGTTTTATCAATTAGAAAGGTCGGACGGGTCAGCCATGTGAACCGCCTGGATGCTGGTTGCCGAGTCCATACTAAAGGGTCTTGCCCCGTCGATGCACCGAAAGGGAATCGACCCCCTTTTTACCAGCTTTTCCTTTGACAAGCTAGATAAATAGAACCATAAACACATTGTGGTTCTTGAAGGGATCGGTAACACTCGGCGATCCGGTTATGTGGAGCTTTCCATTCCGCTTCACTAGCACATCTGAAAAATCCGCATCATATGAATGGGACCTAATCTGATTTTTTTAATCCTGAAGAATACTTACGAATACAATGTGTAGAAAATGATATAGATTGACTTTGTTTCGATCAAACGTTTTACTACATGTTTTTCAATCCAATCACGTAAGATGGCAGGACCGGTGAGTTCTATCCCACTTCTGATATTAAAAACCGTGAAAATGCATGAACTAATAAAATCATCATTATACCTACCCAGTTTCTAGTTAGAAAAGTAAGGTATAAAGTCGAAGTGGGTGGATCATCGGCAAGAGATGACTTTCTGTTCTAAGTTATTGAAACAAAATCCATCTTTAGTGTCGCCCTACCAGGGGAAACCGCCCAGGACATTTTTTATCAGACATTCTGTATGTTCTATTACCCAAGAGATTGAGCATTTATTTATGCAGTCTCTGTAAGAAACAACAAATGACGTTACCAAAATCGATTTAATGAACCGCGAATGCAGACCAGTTCCACGAAGGGCAAACAAGCACCCTGTCCACCTGACCGCCACATTTGGCATAGACAATGCCCGTCAAGATCAAGTCTCCGAACGCGTACCGGCTCCCGTGCGCCCAGAATCCCGATCGGCATTTGTTTCCGCGGCCAACGCGACCGCATTCGCATCTCGTCCGTCTAGCGCGGCGCGACAACACCGCGCGACCGGTTCAGCGCCCACTCGATTCAACACGTGAATCCCCACCTGTTCGAGAACCCCGAGAAATCGCACCCAGCCGTGGCGATTCGCAATTGTCAACGCGCCCTTCCACGGCCTACCCCGAAAATACGGCGTTCGAGCGAAAATCCCGCGTCCAGGAAGCGGCGAAGCTGTCAAACTGTCACATGTAGAGATAATGAGTTTACTGATAGAGTGGGGTGAGGATTTGATGATGCGCGGATGAGTGCATTTAGTATGTTAAAGAACCAAGAGTTTTATTGCAAGGATTTTTGAGGATCATAAGAAATTCTTTGAAACCTCAAAAGAAAAGAATTAACATCCCTCATCAACCCTAATTGGGTAAAATCGAACGAAAATAACTGAATCGTGTGGTTAACTGCTTAAGGACATAGATCAGTTGACATTGCAAGATTGCACGCTTGGTTGCGAGCAAAAAAAACAGTAATGAATCTTTGGAAACTTGTGGTTATTTAATTGTTATGGAGACATTACAGTGATTGTGCTTTCTTGGACCTGGAAGGAGCGGATCTGTTTGGAACTATGATTAGAAGGTTTTCAGCGGTTTGGTGTGATTCGGAGCTGTTTTGCTAGGTAAGCTTCACATACATTTTATCTGTTCCCCAACGCGTTTGCGTTCATTGAGCTTTTGGAAGCACACCTATATCCATATATTGCAATATCAACAATTTTCGTATCGTTATTGGATGTAGACATAAGTGATGATCTTGGAAATGAATTGTAACGTAAACGAAGCATATAGACATTTATTAAAAACTAGTTGCTACCTGTGACAAAAAATTGTTCAAATAACAAAAATTATTGGAATGTTGTGAATAGAAATCTATATTTACTCTTGTATAGTAATTGAGGTAATCATTATGCAATTCTAGGTAATGGTCTAATGTTGTGGCAGAAGACGATTTTTTATTTTAAATATGAAAATAAGAACCGAATATGATATAAAGTTTTTCATATTCAAGTATTGCAAATCTTGTAACATAGATTTTATTTTGCTGTACTTATTGTTATTCAATATTATTCTTTGTAGGACTTGTAATTTTGAGAGTAGGTACACCTTCATTGGCAGTGCTAGTTGAACAATATAGCAAATGCGGTACAATATTTTTTTGAATATCTGCTAAGACTATTAACTCTAATGTCAACAAAAAGATACCTACTATTGGTATCTTTGTTGATCTAAAAAATGCCTTTGATACCGTTAACCATGTCGAGCTTCTGAAAGTTATGGAAAGATTGGGATTTAGGGGAGCGTCACAAATCCTTTTAAAAAATTACCTTTCAAGTCGGGCACAGACTGTCAAAATCACTAACACTTACAGTAAAAAAATGTACATCAAGTGTGGTGTGCCTCAAGGAACAGTACTAGGCCCACTATTATTTAGTCTCTACTTAAATGACTTATTCAAAATTAACAGTTCTGGAAAGATTATATGTTTTGCAGATGACACCCTCGTATTATATAAAGCTGATGACTGGAGCACACTGAAGCAAATAGCTGAAAAGGATTTTATAAGGATCATTGACTGGTTTGATACTAAAATTTTAACAGTTAACTTCAAGAAAACAAAATTCATTGCATTTACATCCTATTCAAAATTTTTACCTACCTTCGAACAAATTTCCGTTAATTATCATGGCCAAAAGACCAAAATCGATAGAGTTAACACTTTGAAATATCTTGGAATATTTATGGACTCACATCTAAGGTAAATATGTTATCAAAAAAATTAGAAATGTTGCCTATAAACTCAAAATGCTTACTAACATTCTTACAGAAAGTTATCTGCGAATCCTATACCATGCCTTAGTTGAAACCTATATAATATACGGCATCACAGCCTGGGGTGCCGCCTGCAAGACATATATTTCTGACCTGAATATAGCACAAAAAACTGTTTTGAAAGCCATTTTCCATAAGCCAAGATTATATCCAACGAACAACTTATATCAAGAAGAGGGATACTTGATACAAGACAACTTTATTTCTTACATGCCACCACCTTATACCATAAGCATTGTAATAAAAAGAAAAAATCCTATAAACACGAGCATAACACACGATTTCGAATTGGCTCATCTAATATCCAAAGACCACCCAAAACATTATTCAAAAAATCATTTAAATTCTTAGCAGCTAAATTATATAATATAATTAGTACCAAACGAAATAAAAATACTTAATTTTGGAAAAAAATTTAGAAGAAAATTGAAAGACTGGGTTAGTAATGTGCAGCGAATGACTATACATAATTATATAGAAAACTAAAACTACAAAATTCCAATTACATTAATACTTTTTAGATTTAACAATAATTGTTATACACATATATGATTGATTGTTAGTTATTAAGATATAAACCACACACAGGCGATGCCTTCTGTGGTTCTTTCATATTTATTTGCCCATTTTTTGTATTTTGGCGAATAAATATTATTATTATTATTATTATGGAAAGCCCTAATTTTTTTTGTCAATTTTTGAAATAATGCGTTCATAGTGATCCTCAAATGTTAGTTTACTATATATATATATACCCAAGTATTTAAATGATTCAAGTTTTTCAAGTATTTCACCATTTAGCATACATTTTGTTTCAGAAGCATTCAACTTTAGTTTATTTACCTTTAACCTATTTTCTATTCAGCATCTTCAAAGCTGTGTCTAAATCTTCATCTGATATGTATATCATCTGCAAATATCTGAATTTCACAGTCAAAAATATCACAAATGTCATTAATATATAAAATAAATAGCACTGGCCCCAGTTCACTACCTTGCGGTACACCAACAAACATATTTTTTTAGCTGGATAATGTAGATCTAATTTTGGTTTTTATTTCTGTAAATTAACTAGTTTTGTAGATTTTTGAACGCAGTGATGCAATTTTGTAAGTAATTTATCCCTGTCAATAGCATTTGAAGCCCAAAAACACGGCAACCCTGTGTTTCCTATTGACCATGCACCTCGTCCAGTCCTGTAAATCTGTATTGCTGTTTCAGTTGAGTGTTTCTTCATTAATCTAGCTTGAAATTTGTTCAAAATTCTGTTTCCCTCGATTAATTCGATGATCTGTTAATAAATAATTACTTAAAATACTTTTTCGACATCTGGCAGAACATTTATTGGTCGCATATTGGTGTACAACTCAGAGTTCTTAACTTTTGTAACATGACTTATTACAGAGCACCTCAATTTTGTTGGTAATTCACCATATTTAAGACATATTAAGAGGATTAATATTCTTGTTCCAATAATATCAAAATCTCACTCTTATTTTGATTTGATTCCAATTTTTATATAATTTTCTTGAGATGATTAATGTTTATTGTTCTACACTCGCTGAATGATGCATTATAATCAGATCTAATGGAAAATTGGTTTAGATGCCCGTCGTTAACTGATCCTACAATGTCATTGATATTTTCTATGATACAGGTATTCATTCGATCTGCTATTATTTTTTCCTTCATCAAAACCCAATCGTCGAACTTCATTTTAGATACTGATTTATTCTGATAGGAGAAACAATGTTTTTTACTGTCATCAATTTTGGTATTGTAATATTTTTATTTTCATCTCCTACATATTAGTTTTTTGATCTTGTGCATTATGAATGTGAATGAATGTGAGAACCACGGTTTTTCTTTTATATGAAATAAGAATATAATGTACATATCAACCTTTTCAAACTAGATACTAAGAAGATATACTTTACAGTGTAAAAGTTGGAATAATATGTGTTAATTTTTATATTTTGGTGATTTCAGCAAATCTAAGTGAACCTAAGAGCTAGTAACCAAGATTTCTTAAATCTTCATACGCACCTACGGCAATGTGATTGACACTATTCAACCTACATAGTTAAATATAACCGTCAACTTGTTTATTTCTGCATTTATGGGCCGTAGTGCAGCTATATAAATATACCCTAACATTAAAAGACCGTCCGACCATTCATCAACGAGACACTAATGGCCCGCTTAGCATCACTGACAAATCCCGTACATTTTCTCTTCTCTACCTACTCACACCTTCCACGGTTTGTCACGCGGCTCAGGTAAAAAATTCCCCACCCTACGCCACCGTGTTCTTTATCAATGGAACGTTCACCCACAAAAGCAGAACAATCCTCACCTACAACAATGGGGCTTCCTGTTACTGGGATGACCATTGAAATTCTCTTGTGCATGCTTCCGGTCAAATCATCAAGTTTCCACATTTATTCGAAACGAATGCAATTCTATATGTGTGCACCTCACCGTCAGTATAATTTACTGACTCTGGTTACAGTAGAGAAACATTGTACGCTAAATAACATAGAACTGACCAGGAGTGCTGTAGTTTTAAGCAAGTTTTACGTGAAAGAACATTTTAATTCGAAATTTCCCAAAATAGCTGAGATACTCCATTTTAATGTTAATACGAGGGATGTATTTTAAGTTTTGCATATGGAAATAAAACAACACGGTAGATAGTTTTAAATGACTTTATTGTTTTTCGAAGTATTCTCCACGAAGATTAATACACATCTGCATGCGGTCGAACCAATTTTCGAAGCACTTATTATGAGAAGCATAACGATAGTGAAGCGCAAGATAATAGAGGCTCAAAGCCTAAAAATAGGCTTACGAATTCTGATTCAGAGGTACGTTCTTTATTAGAGTATATCTCGGGGCTGCTAGAAAAGAACGAATTTTCCCAAAATCGTTTTAATTTTTTCCTGACTTCATTTGTAGTGGGATTTCTAAATAAATTGCGCATTAGTACATTTGAGTTAGTGGCATTTTTCAATTTGACCTTGAAACAACCTTCAAATGACGTCGAAACGCTTTTAACTTTTTCCTCTACAAGATGGCATAATTAGAATTTCAATATGACGGATCGTCTCTTGTCCTGCAACGTCAATTTTATTTTTTCTTATAGATGCCATACGAGGGATGACTTTTAAGTTTTGCATATGGAAATAAAACCACACGGTAGGTAGTTTTAAATGACTTTATTGTTTTTCGAAGTATTCTCCACGAAGATTAATACACATCTGCACGCGCTCGTTAAAAGTTTTTTCCGTCAAAAATGAACTTTTTGTGCACTTTTTCCTTCAATCAAACAAATAATAGTACTGCTCTGAAATTGTAAGTGAATATTCCACTTTCATGGAAAAAAGAAGCAGGTAACTGCTTGTGTTCTTATCTTTCCTTTTCTTGAAGATCCAATTTGCTGCAAAATACCTGTATGCCTCTGTATATCAGTTGGATACCATTTTGGTATGTTAAGCAGTGTTTTTAAAATGAGTTTTTGAAAAATATCCAACTCCTAAATGTGGGTTGAGCATGTCCCCCATGCCAATATAGCTGTGCTGGGGGAATAAATCTGTGTCTTCTTCAACAAATAAACATGAATCGTAGATCAATATTTACATTTTATTGTCTTTAAATACTGGCCTACTGCTGTCCAGTGGATTGAGGCCAGATATTAATCTAATCAGCCCCTTTTATAGAATAAATATTTTCTATACGCCCCAATCACTGGACAACAAATTTTAGTTTTTTAATTGTATCTTGTGGGAAAAGTGCACTTCTTTGTTAATTTTGGGGCGCTGAATCCAAAAATGACAATGAAATAAAAAAATTAGTTGCGGTTTAGAAAAAAAACTGTTTAATTTTTAAGGATATATTAAAAAAAGTAACAAGATTCATATACTTATAAGAATCACTATATGCGCTGTCTTTTTGCTGTTCTTTTATGGATCGTTTCTGGAGCATCTCTACCAAGAGTCCAACAGAATTTCACTTTCCCTGGTATCTTTTTTCCATTGTTGAAATATCCTGATGAAAACGTTCGCCGTGCTCATCACTTACGGCTCCGCAATTGTCAGGAAAAAAGTCCAGGTGTGAGTGTAGGAAATGTATCTTAAGAGACATATTACAGCCCATCTTTTGATACGATGACAGCATATTTTTGACAAGGGTTTTATAGTTGTCAGCTTTTCTATTTCCGAAGAAATTAGTGACCACCAGACGGAAATCATTCCAAGCAGTTTTTTCAATACCTGTTAAAGTGTTTTCAAACTGTGTATCTTTCAAAATATTTCGAATCTGTGGCCCAACAAAAATACCTTCTTTAACCTTTGCCTCACTTAGTCTTGGAAATTTCTGACGCAGGTATTGAAAAGCTGACCCATCTCTATCTAATGCCTTGACAAAGTTTTTCATTAGGCCCAACTTGATATGCAGTGGTGGTAATAAAATTTTTTTCGATTCTACTAATGGCATAATATGCTGTACATTTTTTTGACCTGGCTCTAGGAATTGACGAACAGGCCAGTTTTGTCTGGTGTAATGAAGTGCCTTTGCCCGACTGTCCCATTCACACAAAAAACAGCAAAACTTTGTGTAGCCTAGCTGCAGCCCAAGTAAAAGTGCAACAACTTTCAAATCGCCACAAATATGCCATTGGTGCTCATCGTATTTTATGCATGTCAATAGGTACTTCATATTGTCATATGATTCTTTCATGTGAACTGCAGACCCTACAGGAAGAGATGGTAAAATATTTCCAATATGCAATAACACTGCCTTTAAACTCAATGTTGAACTGTCTATAAACAATCTCCATTCTTCTGGGTTATAGTTTATATTTAAAGCCGCCAGTAAGCCGTTAATGTTACTGCAGAAAACCAAGTTATTCTCCATATTGAAAAATAGTTCTAAGTCTTTGTGGTGTTTAGGAAAAACACATACCGAAACATCGTCTTCTAACAAGTTCCACTGCTGCAGTCTTGATCCAAGTAACTCTGCCTTACATTTTGGAAGTTCTAAATCTCTTACAAGATCATTTAATTCTGACTGTGTTATTTTGTGCGGTTGGTGGCATGACGTACTCGGTATAAAATCAGGATCTCTTGACGTTGATGGCATATCTTCTTCCTGACGAATCACTCGACCGCCATGATCTGATTCGTTTTCTGATTCGCAAGTGTAGGATTCTGGGGGTTTTGGGTAGTTAATAACCGATTTTTTTTCTTGAACATACCTGTGGCTTGTCCAACACAAGGTACCATGCAAAAGTAACAATCATTTATATGATTTGTAGGCTCTCTCCAAACCATTGGGACAGCAAAGCGCATAGACCGTTTTTTGCCATTTAACCAGCTCCTCAGACTTGAAGCACATGTATTACAGCAGATGTGGGGTGCCCACTGTTTGTCTTGATCACCTAGTTTACAACCGAAATAAAGCTGATATGCCTTTGTCTCTGAGACGCAAAAGTCACATCACCACACACGTAACAAAACTGATCTGGATTGTTTACACACTTTCGAGACATCTTGCATGAACGCTGTCAGCCAACTGAGGAAAAAATGGCTAATATAAAACAATATAATGTACACGTATGTATAACGTAACACAATCATGCACACACACTGTCACATCAGGAACACATATAATTACCGTATCTCTAAAACTTGAACTAATATTGAAAAAATAAGTTTCATTCCGGTTTTAGCACATTAAAAATAGTGATATTTTGTTGATTTTAGGATATTTTTTGGCTGTTGATCAGTGAAATTATGGTATCACCCTAGTATATTTGGTAAACTTCTTATTATTCCTGTATATTCCCGGTATTTAGTTAATTTTTACTCGAAAACAAATTTATTGATGGAATCAGGTTCAAAAGGAAATAGCATTTGAGACAGTCAAGTGTGGAAAATCACATCAGGCATGTGGTGGCCGAAATCGTTGATGCAGTGCTGGAGGCGTTCTTGGAAGTTCGCGTAGACTCTCTTCGACATCGCTCTCTCAACTTGGGCGACTTCCACGCGAATTTCGCCCTTCAATTCGTCCAGCCTTGAGGTGTCCCCATAAGAAAAAATCGCATATGGATAAATCTGGGTACCGAGGAGGCCAATGAACATCGCCAAACCTGGAAATAACGTGACCAGGGAAGAGAGGGCGAATAACATCCATGGATGCTCGGGCTGTGTGGGCATTCGCCCCATCCTGCTGGAACCACACACGCAGGATTGGAACAGGTCGCCGAACGATCACTAAGGCGCATGTTTCCGGGCAGATCGAGTCGGACTGCGAAGAAAGACCTGTCGAACGCGTTCAACATTTTCAGGAGTTCGAACTGTTCGCGGCGCTCCTCTTGGTCTTCTGTTGATCAGTTCACCACGCCTGCGAAGTGATTCAACCCAACGAAGGATGGTGTTTCGAGAGGGAACAGCTCTATTCCGATGAATGTTGAAGTGGCGACGAAACTCACGCTGTACGACGATGACTGACTCATTATTTCAGACGAAACAATCATAGGCGAAAACGCGGTGGTACAAGGTCCAAGGCTCCATAACGACAACTGGTAAAATAATGCTAGGATCTCACGAGTCAAACGGCACCCTCCCCACCTCTCTCGTAGACGGTGGCGAGGAGTACTACCCATCCCAAAAACGTCCGTCCTCTCTGCCGCAGTGCGTTTCTCCTCACTCTATACAAGGCCCAGAAAGACTTAGCCCTAGGCGTGGAAAGTAAAAGCATGAACAGCGATGTATATGGTTGGTTAAATGCTATTCAGCCTGTAAAAAGGTAGTAAAAGTAGTTCGTACTTTTCAGGTAATGCTGGCGTGGAAAGTAAGGCATGAACAGCGACGTATATGGTTGGTTAAATGCTATTCAGCCTGTAAAAAAGTAGTAAAAGTAGTTCGTACTTTCCAGGTAATGCTAGGCGTGGAAAGTAAAGGCATGAACAGCGACGTATATGGTTGGTTAAATGCTATTCTGCCTGTAAAAAACTAGTAAAAGTAGTTCGTACTTTTCAGGTACTGTCGGAGCTGCCCTGTACAGATTTACAGCGGTACGTTCAATAAATCACAATAGACTGGATGTCGAATACACACACATCCATACATATGAAACGCTGAACAAGATGCTGCAAACGGCAGACAGATACCAGCCACTGCCATATTTAGCTCACAGTTTTTCCTATTCGGGTTTACAAGCGATCCACGGCAGACCATGCTGCAATATTTATAAAGAGCAACTGAAAGACGATGCACAGAACACACAGCGGCATTTGGAACGAGAACTTCATCGCGTCGGATGCTCTTGTTGCTAAGTGTTAATGCATGAGTGTTGTGAGGAAAGAGCTTAATACTGCACGTGTTGACACCACCTACGGCGCGATGAAAAGAAAATATAAATGTTGGGCGAGTCTTAGTATTTCGAACTTTTGTCTTGTTTGTTGTTAAAAGCTTTTACTAAACGCAATCTGGAACTCCATGAATTTTGGGCCATATAACAGCATATGCTAAGTTGAAGCCATATTGCTAACCATTCATATTTAGATTCGGTATCTACGAGTATAAAGTGCCTATAATTCAAAATTCCTGATATTAAATGCCTGACGGACATTTTCAAAAACATGTTGTGGGATATCATAGCAGCTTTCGACGACGCGTTGACGAAGTTCATCCAAACTTTCAGGTTGGACAGTAAACACAATAAATTTCAAATGGCCCTATAGAAGAAAGTCTAATGGCGTCAAATCAGGAGATCCAGCAGGCCATTCTACAGGGTGTCCCGAAAAAAGTGTGCAATATTCTACCAGCGGTTTATAGAGCTTAAAACAGGAAGAAAAGTTTATATAAACATAGGTCGACAAACGTCCCCTAAGGGCGCTACGGTCTTTTAAAGGGGCTGCCCTGAAGATGATTTTTCCTTAATATTTCCGAAACGTGTTGAGATAAAGACATACAATTTGGTAGTCTAGCCTAGTTTTTTATGCTGGATTTAAAAATATGCTGTAAACTCGTCGTCTAGCCATTGCCGAACCAGAAGAACAGTAAGGAGGAAGGAGCGCCGTTTTGCTGGAAATATATTTCAGGATGAGGATCATGTATAGGGTTTCTATCCCCTTCGATTTGGTTTTCAATATATGAGGATTTTCATTGCTCCAATACCTGCAGTTATGCTTATTAACAAATCCATCTAGATAAAATGTGCATTTACCACTGGAGGAGATATTCTTTACACGAGTGGTATTATCGTGATGATGATTTTATTTCCAAAAGGCGCGGTTAAAATAAACGAGATATCCGTAAATCATACAAGCTGTCATGTATCGTTGTGATCCGGTTTAGATGTGTGCAATCAATCAATCTACCAGCAAACTACAGTGTTACTATTGATTTTGCATTATGCGATGCCGCGATGCGAGAGGAGGTTTTCATGCGAGATGAATAATACCGTCGAGCTTAAAATAGGCTTTTGGGATGAACGCATATTTTTCGCCATAATGACTTCCACCGTCGCACTTGATGAGGATCTATAGCCGTGTGCATCAGCCTATATCAGGAAAAATGGATACTATGTGTCTTAACTTGGACGATATATAACAATGCATAATTACCCCACGAAGTATAGACACCACACGGCGCTAACGCTTATTTCATTTGTTTCTAAATGTATACTCGTACAAAGTGTTGAATTTTCATTTGGAATTTTGATTTTGAACTGACAATAAAGTTAGTACTCAGATGAATGATAATAATTATCATTCACTCTATGTACAAATAAAACATTAGTAAATATACTAAGTGACATATAAATCCGAACACCCAGTTTAAATGGTTTTATTTTAATAAAAGTTGGTGAATGTATTTATCTTACTGTAAATAACAAGTGAAAAAATTTTCAGCCTTATCAGTTGGACATTCCGGTTTTTATACTGCTTTTTTTTAATTCACTAACGCTCTAAAAATGAATATTTCAGCCGCAGTAAAGAATCAACGTTGGCGGATTTTGGTTCTTGACATCCTTTAAGATCGGTTACGATGCCTAGAGTACGGAGACCTGTACGATTTCGTCAACTTAGTGAGTTTGATAGGGGCCGTATAGTGGGACTTCGGGAAGCTGGACTTTCTTTTCGGGCAATTGCAGTTAGAGTGCAAAGAAGTGTAGACACTGTGGTTAGGTGTTGCCAGGCATGGCTTCGAGAAGGCCGTACGCAAAGAGCAAGGGGCACTGGACGCCGCCGTAGAACAACAGACCGTGAAGATCGCCGCCTAAGATTATTGGCCTTCTCCACTACCAGGTCCATTGCAAATGAATGGTTTGCAGAACACGGAAGACCTATTGGCATGCGAAGTGTTTACCGACGAATGAGAAGTTTTGGCTTGTTTTCATACTGGCCACACTGGGTCCTCCCTTTAACTCGAGAACACCGACGTAATCGCCTTGAGTGGTGCAGACAACGGTCACTCTGGGATCAGGAATGGAACAGTATTGTCTTTAGTGACGATTCTTGATTTTGTTTAGGCATGCACGATGGTCGTGCCAGGGTTAGAAGGCGACGTGGTGAAAGGAGAAATCCACAGTTTTTTGTTGAAAGACATGTTCATCACACTGTTGGAGTTATTGTTTTGGGTGCTATAGCTTATGGTTCCAGGTCACCTTTAATCTTCAATTGAGCACGTGTGGGATATGATGGGTAGGAGATTGCTCAATTTACAACGTCCTCCTCAGACTCTAGAAGCACTTCGAGAGGAGTTGGTGGTTGCCTGGAATGAGATACCACAGGAGGACATTGACCACCTGATCAGAAGCATGCCTAGGCGCGTTGGAGAATGCGTAGCACATCAGGGTGCATCCACACATTATTAAAGGTCAAAGGGCTTTAAAGCAGTGCAATCATTTTGAAATTTTCATCATTTACTTATTATGCTTCATTAAGTACTTATACAAAGTTTTATTAAAATAAAACCATTTAAACTGGGTGTTCGGATTTATATGTCACTTAGTATAGCTTGGAATACGTATTCGATTAATCGGACTCAACTTCTCCAAAAAGCATCAGGCCTGATCTCATCCACAATTAATGAAACTATATCCTTCATCCCCACACTTGCCTGAAATAAACTGGAACTGAAGCTAAACTCCTTAGAGTTAAATTGATGTTTTCTGTCTCGATGTAAATAGTTGAACTTTAAAAAGTTTATAGTGGCAATAAAATTAGAACATCGGAAAACTTTTAACTCTTTAATTTGATGGCAAAGTAGAAACGTGACGTAATAGTTTTATGTTAACTGAGTTATTGCTTGTACTACTAATTTTCACGATTTCATCTAAGAGATTTTTATAATCTAAGCACTAAGTTTGATGTTCGAGCTTTAATGGACAACGCTTGTTGTCAAGTGTAAATGGTCCATCATGGACACACTCGTATTGGAAATAAACGTATATATTCAGAATAACATGCAACTACTTGGATTGATACTTGAAAGAAACGGGAGATTGGGTGTAAATATATCACGTGAAAATAAAAATACCTGTCGAATCATACTCGTCCTAATATTAGATATTATATTTTTTACGTTAGTTATGTTATATTAAAAAAATCAGTTATTTTTATTGATCTAAATTTAAAACAAAAATAAATAGCACGTATATAGAAAAGTTGACATTTGAATAGGTATCTTTAACAATGTAAGAAAACACATAGGAGAACCCAGTGTTGCTAAGTATTGTCGAAGTGTTTTCGGTAGATTTGTGTGACATTTTGGTAGATTGCTTGAGCTCCACTCAGTATTTAAATTATTAAAAAGCACAAGGTTACTCGCTTCCCGTGTTTCATTGAATCATATCAGAAATATACTATTTAAGAATTTGAGAAATTTTGTTTTTCGATTTCGCATTAAAATCGGTAGTAGGTAGAATAGGATTAAAATCGGTAGACCTGGTAACACTGCGGTCACCTAGGGTAACTATAAGAAAGACTATCATAAACCTTCTAAAAAATTTTTGGTGGATGTTCCAGAAATCATATCTACCTTAACTATGCTTTATATTTTACGTACTGTATATATATATGAGCAATTAATTGTTAATTGGGAAATTGGCAAACTTTTTAGGCTTTAGTTAACACTTTTGACGTTAATCTCCTTTTTAGCTCGTGATGAAGGCTCCATAGAGAATTGCCGAAAGCTAGAGATTACTGTCAAAAGCGTTGACTAAAGCCTAAAAAGTTTGCCAATTTCCCAATTAACAATTAATTGTATTTTCGCCTATATATATAGCTAAGTGAAAGAGTTGTCTTTGGCGATATCGACAAATTGTGCTAAGTGTACCCTTTTGACTTACAAATACTCAAACTTTCGACAGAGTATGCTGCCATCATCAGGAGCTAAAAATAAATTGCAAATAGTAAATAGCAAACTACACTCAATTTATTAGAATTATTTACTTGTTTACTTGATGAGATTGGTTCTAGTGTTTGATGTTGTAAAATGTAATTGAGAACCGATGGCAAGGTGATCAAAAACTGGATTTACGCGGATCCTATTTTGAAAACGGTAGAGAACATAATTATGTTTCAGTGATATATATATATATATATATATATATATATATATATATATATATATATATAGAGTCTTACACGATGGTTTGACAATTCATTTTGATATGGAAAACCACTATGATTCATTCAAGCAAATATTTTTCATTTAGTCGTTTGCAATACTTGAAAGTAACACTTGAGCTAGTAAATATATAACAGGGTGCTCATTTTTTCAGTCAAGTCAAAAGGCCAGATGTAAAATAAACTTCAAATGAAAGAACAAGTTTCAGTTATAACGTAGTAGGTAGGTACATTTTTGTGGCCTTCATCAGGTAATCCTTGGCCCTTTATTACAGACAAAAAATATCTGTAGTTTTTGTGAATCGGTCCTGTTGTGATAGAGTAACAGCAAAAAAACTAATTTATTCATCGGTCCTTCTATAATATGGAAGTATCACTGGATTTTGAAGAAATTTTGAAAGGCTGGTCTAATGGTATCAGTATTGTGACCAAAAAATCTATAACTCCCCTAATTTCTTTCTTTTGAATGCAATCGAAAATTTCGTTAGAGGGGACAAAACTCAGAAAGAAGTCAAACTTTGTTGATATATTTCAAGGCGTAGCAAAGAGTTTATTTGAAGGATTCAAATATTGTAAAATCCGACAAAATTCGGAAAATATAAAATAGTCGTCAAAAGTTTGAGGTTTGTAGTGATTAACATGAAAAAAATCTCCAAAAATGCCCAAGCTGTCCAGCGACGTAACTGCTGCAATAAGTACACATGCAGGTTCAATTTTAAAACATAAATAAAACTGATCAACAGCCAAAAAATATCCTAAATAAAATCAACAAAATATTACTATTTTTAATGTGCTAAAACCGGAATGAAACTTATTTTTTCAATGTTAGTTCAAGTTTTAGAGATACGGTAATTATATGTGTTCCTGCTGTGACAGTGTTAATATACTGTAATTCACAAGAATGCACGTGCTACATTTTTATATTCGGCAAGGAAAGATGATGTAATCGGCATGATTGTGTTACGTTATACATACGTGTACATTATATTTTTTTATATTAGCCATTTTTTCCTCAGTTGGCTGACAGCGTTCATGCAAGATGTCTCGAAAGTGTGTAAACAATCCAGATCAGTTTTGTTACGTGTGTGGTGATGTGACTATTACTCCACTAATAACAAAGGCATATCAGCTTTATTTCGGTTGTAAACTAGGTGATCAAGACAAACAGTGGGCACCCCACATCTGCTGCTTGTTTTTCGTAAACGCCACAAAGACTTAGAACCATTTTTCAATATGGAGAATAACTTGGTTTTCTGCAGTAACATTAACGGCTTACTGGCGGCTTTAAATATAAACTATAACCCAGAAGAATGGAGATTGTTTATAGACAGTTCAACATTGAGTTTAAAGGCAGTGTTATTGCATATTGGAAATATTTTACCATCTCTTCCTGTAGGGTATGCAGTTCACATGAAAGAATCATATGACAATATGAAGTACCTATTGACATGCATACAATACGATGAGCACCAATGGCATATTTGTGGCGATTTGAAAGTTGTTGCACTTTTACTTGGGCTGCAGCTAGGCTACACAAAGTTTTGCTGTTTTTTGTGTGAATGGGACAGTCGGGCAAAGGCACTTCATTACACCAGACAAAACTGGCCTGTTCGTCAATTCCTAGAGCCAGGTCAAAAAAATGTACAGCATATGCCATTAGTAGATTCGAAAAAAATTTTATTACCAAAACTGCATATCAATTTGGGCCTAATGAAAAACTTTGTCAAGGCATTAGATAGAGATGGGTCAGTTTTTCAATACCTGCGTCAGAAATTTCCAAGGCTAAGTGAGGTAAAGGTTAAAGAAGGTATTTTTGTTGGGCCACAGATTCGAAATATTTTGAAAGATACACAGTTTGAAAACACTTTAACAGGTATTGAAAAAACTGCTTGGAATGATTTCCGTCTGGTGGTCACTAATTTCTTGGGAAATAGAAAAGCTGACAACTATAAAACCCTTGTCAAAAATATGCTGTCATCATATCAAAAGATGGGCTGTAATATGTCTTTTAAGATAAATTTCCTACACTCACACCTGGACTTTTTTCCTGACAATTGCGGAGCCGTAAGTGATGAGCACGGCGAACGTTTTCATCAGGATATTTCAACAATGGAAAAAGGTACCAGGGAAAGTGGAATCCTTCCATGCTTGCAGACTACTGTTGGACTCTTGGTAGAGATGCTCCAGAAACGATCCATAAAAGAACAGCAAAAGGACAGCGCATATAGTGATTCTTATAAGTGTATGAATCTTGTTACTTTTTTTAATATATCCTTAAAAATAAAAAGTTTTTTTTCTAAACCGCAACTAATTTTTTTAGTTCATTGTCATTTTTGGATTCAGCGCCCCAAAATTAACAAAGAAGTGCACTTTTCCCACAAGATACAATTAAAAAACTAAAATTTGTTGTCCAGTGTAATATTACTTACAAAAATTGTGGTATACGCTTCCTACTTAGAATATACCGCTCCCTACAGGTTGACCTTGTAGCCTTGGTGTCGGTAATTGATGCATAATCTTACGTAGAAATCCACTGATGGTACGGACCACAGGAAATACTGATCTCAAAAGCGAGGTTCGAATTTGAAACACATGCGCTTTTAGCAAAATTAAGTTTATGTCTAACATAGGTTTCAACTAATCCTAGTAATAGGCATCGATTCAGCGTGTGCAGAACTCTGAATAAGTAAATTTTTGCAAAAAAAATTTGACGACCTTTTGGCAGCTGACCCCCTTGTCCCCCCTGGGTCACGTCCTTGTGTAAATCTACTGACAGTACTTCCTTATTAAAGCACTGACTCTCAAATCGATATCAAATGTCTAACCATAAGACAGTTCACGATAGGAAAGGCTACTATTATACTAATGATCTTTGTATTGTGTCACAGTGGATCTTCTGCGGATCCAAGAGAATGTTCTTTAATGACCCCTTTGACCTGTCTGTAAACCTGGAAGTACCACTGCCAGTGAAGACGCTCTGTTCACATGCGTTTGCGCGTAGGCAGACAATCAAAGGACGTTTTTCCACATGTTATATAATATTGATCCAAAACGGCAAGAGAGAAAGAAATAACTTCATCAGCGATTAATTTAACACATTTATCTCATCTAGTTTTCAGGAATCACGAATCAATTACAGGTCGACAAATCCAGCTTAAGCCGCGAGATGCGCTTTGACCACTTGAAACTTTATTTGCAACTTTACTCTCCATATTTCAGAACCTTCGAGTATAAATTAAGACAACCTACAGTATATTCAGATAAGAGATAGACCGGATGTAAACAAAAGGTTCGGGTGATTTTCACGCTAACGCCGCCGTCTCGACGTAAAACAGGAGCCCTCATTGGTCAATTCGCAATTAAATGCCTATGCCGAGCGGCAGAGCAGTCGTATCAAGGCAGAGTCACATTCAGGTTCAGACGTGTTACGTATGTCGTGTGCATCATTGCAATTTGATATTTCTTTGGACGTTTTCGTTTGTTATCTTATTAAGTTGTTGAGTTTGTCGTTGTTATTGTTATACCTTGTTATTGATTGTTATTGTTATCAACTGCTTGCGCAAAATGCCCAGTAGTACAGATACTGCCGATGAAGTTGTAAACTCCTGTAGTCCACCTAGGAAACGCTCTAAAAAAAGACACCTGAGTGCAGGAATGAAAGAGGTCATTTTGAATATATATAAGATCGAGCGCGAGGAGAACGAGGCATCAACCATCAAAGAAATTGTTGTGAAGGTTTCTCACAAAGTTGGGGTGTGTCGCGCATCAGTGTTTAATGTGTTAAGACAATACAAAAAAATCACACCTTTTCTGAGCCAATGACCAGTAAACATCGCAAAAGTATTGTTAAATCATTGGATGAAGCTGATAAGCATGCGATTAGGAGGAAAGTGCATGAATTCTTCTTTAGGAATGAAACACCTACTATAGATAAAGTACTGCAGGAGGTAAATGGAGATACAACGTTGCCAAATTTCAAACGATCAACTTTCCATGCGTTACTGAAGCATTTAAATTTCAAATGGAAAAAACGGAATCGTAATAGTTTACTACTGGATAGAGAAGAAATTGTGCTATGGAGGAGGGATTATTTAACAAAAATTGGGAAATATAGAAATCAAAACAGCAAGATTTATTACCTTGATGAAACGTGGGTAAACGCAGGACACACTACAAGTAAAGTATGGGTTGATGATTCTGTAACTTCATCCAGGAGGGCCTTTCTAGATGGACTGTCCACCGGATTAAAAAATCCAGCAGGTAAATACGAGTAATAGACAACAATCGGATGTTTTTCAAACCTTGGGAACAAGGTTCTAAACATTAATTCCAGGGGGCAGATAAAACATATTACAAGTAACAAAACTTTTATAACTTTCGATAAAATGCGTGGATGTTTTATTGTCATTTTCATTTGTTAGAACTTTTTTAAGCCATGTTTTTATGTGTTTTCGATATTTCAATAATTTTTTAATATAATCTTAAAATATGTCGAATATTATAAACTTAAAAAAAGTTACTAAGTTTTATATTGTGTACCGTTCCTAATATTTCTAATCATTTTAATTCATACTTTAAGCTTTATAAAGTTATAATTTGTTAATATTAATATTTGCGCGTATTTCAGGTTCCTGATCATTCATTTTTTAAAGGTTTATAACTTTAAATTAAATTGTGAAGCGCTGAGTAATCATACGACGTTCAATATTCTTTCTTTCAATATGACTAAATAATCCCAATTATAGTAATCTGATACTCATGTCTCAATGTTTTTTCGCTGAATGTGATGAAAACATTTGAAAAAGGTTCGCTTATTGAAATAAATCTACACCAGTTAGTACTTCGATTTCCAGGTAAAGGGAAAAGGCTCATTATCTGCCATATTGGCAGTGAGGATGGATTTGTTGTTGACGGTCTGTGGTGCTTTGTCTAAGAAAACTGGAGATTACCACGAGGAAATGAATGGCGAATGGTTTGAATAGTGGTTTTCAAAAATTTTACCGAACTTAGAGGAAAACGCAGTAATTGTGTTGGATAATGCGCCTTATCATTCTCGAAGAATGGAGAAGGTCCCAACAACGGCTTCAAGGAAAGTTGGTGTTCAAAATTGGCTCCGCTCGAAAAATATCAACTTTGAAGAAGCAATGCTGAAAGTACAATTATTAAGAATTGTCAAGGATCACAAGGCGGAATATCAAAAATACGCCATTGACGAAATGGCAGCAAGTCAAAATAAAACTGTGCTCCGTTTACCTCCATACCATTGCGAGCTCAATCCCATTGAGCTCATATGGGCAGAGGTTAAAAATTATATAGCTAAGCACAATACAACTTTTAAATTTTGTGACCTCAAAGGACTTTTCAAAAAAGCACTAGAATTAATAACAGCGCAAAAATGGGAAAACTGTATTAAGCACGTGAAAGACAAAGTTGAAAAGAGAATGTGGGAACTGGACAATATTTTAGAGGAACAAGTCGAGCCATTCATTATTGAGGTTGGTGCTTCAGGCAGTAGCGATGATGAAAGCTCATCAAGCTCATCTTTCCAATAAAAGATGTCGTTCATCAAATTAGTTATAAGTAATTATAAAGGTACTGTATTTTTTAATTAATTATTGACATTTTTGAACCCATCTTGGCAAAACCTATTCAAGAATCTACTTTCTGACAATGTTCAACCATGCACATTTTTTTACGTTTTGAACGTTTTAATTTGGTTACATATTTACCTGGAAATCAAAAAATATACTAATCAATATTCTAAAAGCAATTTTAAGAGATATACGATTATTTTTAATTTAGGCTAATTTAAACGCCATTTTGAGATTATATTCGACTGTATTTCACCAAACATCAGGCGGCATCCGAAGCTGGAAATCGAAGCGAAAATTTTGAAACGCTTATGTATATTTACATCATTATATATTTCTTACCCCACCCCCACATGATCCTATATCCATCACCAATCGTATACACATCGAATTGTGCTAATTTACTACAAAGTTACGTAAAGCAGCATCTACTATCTAAAATATGTACTGCGTGACTCTTAATACCTCCCTGCCGAATGTTACAGCGTTCGATGATCACGTGGTCTTGTTTATGTCCGGTCTATCTCTTATCTGAATATACTGTATAGCTAACCCAATCAAAATTTTTACTGGAGCTGTAGCCACGATGCCTCCTCGATCGCTGCTGGTTTGTACCGGGGTGTCCCCGCTACCGCGCATCTGACCTTGGGAGACCAAGCTAGATTTGTCGAACTGTAATTGGGCTTGTTAGTGTGAAAATTTTGTAGGTCTTTGACGATACGGTCAATCGTGGATGACCAAATCGTTAAACGTTGACAATTTTCAATGGTTTTACTCCCAAGACGAACTCCTCCAACGCGCAGGCGTTGTCGTAAGACTGATTTCAAATGTGATTCTGCTAGAACACATTCTTCTGTCAAAATACATTTGAGTTGACAGTGACAGCATCGTATTTGGCATTTAGATGAAATGCTACGTTTTCTTTCCTCATTGCTAGGTAATTGAATTACAGATATACTGCTTAAGAACTTGATTAATCGTCTTATTATATATTATTTCATGAAATGTGACCGTTTATTTTTGACCCAGATATACTACTACTATTTTCTAATGCGCTTCGGCGGCCAAAAGCTTCAAATGTATCCACCATATACCTCCGTGACACCGAACAGAAGATAGGTTCGATTCACCGTGAGACAATAACCGCAGGTTGGCATTGATAGTTGGCGTTTTTTGTTATGGTTAATTTGTCGTGACGATACAAACCACCGAAGAATTTAGACGGAGCCGGAGATGGTTTTCGAACGAAAAAATCGTTGTTACGTTACGGTTTCATTTCGTTTATCGCTCTTCAAAGTCAAAGGAACATAGTGCTGATTGTGTTTATTGACGTTCGCGTAACCTTTAAGGCTGATACGAAAGTCAAATCAGTGCCAACAGATTTAATAGCAACATTCAGAAAGTACAAAAAATGGATGAAATAGATTGAAATTGAGGATGATAATTATTTTTGACACAAAATTACTCCGTCTGCTAAGATAGCACGTATATAGGCTGCCAAGCTTCGGTGTATTTTGAGATAAAATACTCAAAAGTTTCAACATCTAATAATTAAAACTGTCAAGCGTACTATACCAATCTTCTTCTTTAAAAAGAATCAATGATATGTCGGTGAAAATTGGGATACCTCGATTATTTTACAAATACATAGCTCATGTGTGATGTTTTCATTGAAAATTTCCTATTTAGAAGCAATATTTCGTCCCCGTATGGGGCACCCTGTATAAGTAGGTGCTCTGTAAAACACTGAAAACTTGGTATATGGGGCATTTCACTTGGAGTGGACAGCGAAAAGAAAGTGATATTTTAAAAGTCGTTCACATTGGGCCTGTTTGTACATCTAGTCTTATATGGGAAATATTCTGTTCTATTTGATAAAAAAACCAAATGAGAAATTAAAAAAAAACTTGAGATGCTAAACCGGAAGTAGACATTTCAAAAAAAAAATTGGGCAGCTTGGCATTTTTTTATGTTACTTTTAAAATGCGCTAGGTGTTTTGAAATGAGATGCGCATTCACCAAGGAGAGATATTTTTATGTACATACATGTCGCGCTAAGTATGACGTTAGGCGCTTGCTTATTTCGACTCGTTTGCAACATATCGCAATAATACGCTACTATACGAGTATTTCTAACATAAAATATTGATTTTAAATATGCCTTCATTTGGACAGAAATTGTTGTAACACTATGCTTCAGGAATATTTTTCCAGTTTTTATGTTTACCAAAAACTGTTGTACAAGCATCATGTAAAAACAGAAACAATTACATGCAAAATTATATATATATATATAACAAAAAAAATATATATATATATAGAGAAAATTATCATGCGGAGAAAGGTATACGTATAACAAAATTTTGTCCATTATTTTCCTATTTTGTTATATATATATATATATATATATACAGGGTGTCCGCAAAGTTGGGGTTTTCCTTTACACGACGTGTAGATCTTGAAAACATAAGCAATTTTTCTTAGTACCACATACACCAATGTCTTAAGGGATCCGAGATAAAGGGCTCTGCAACATCAAAAATATCTGAATACCGTCCTGTAGCCGCGACATCACCGACTGGTACAAGGTCACTGTCTCAACCCGACGACAGAACTGGGTCGGGGTCAGTGTGTCAGATCAGTATGCAACCTTCAACCGACGGTTACGGTCACGCGTGTAGAGGTAATCGCGTAGACGAGAATCCCTCAACAAGCACTAGACACGTGGCTAGAGAAGTGCAAGTTTCAAAAACTAAAGTGTGGCAAACGCTGCGTGAAGAGGGGCTGTATCCGTTTCACGACCAACATGTACAAGCCCTTCAACCTGACGATTTTCCAGCAAGAGTGCGGTTTTGTGAGTGGTTGTTGCATCAACATGACAATAATCCGGACTTTTTGAAGTGCATATTGGTGACAGACGAATCTACGTTCACGCGTAACGGGGTGAATAACTTTCGCAACACTCATGTTTGGTCAGTAGAAAATCCGCACGCTGTCCGTCGGGCACATTTTCAACAAACATTTTCGGTGAATGTTTGGGCTGGCATGGTGAACGGTATGCTCATTGGACCATTTATTCTCCCAAATCGATTGGACGGGATGCAATACCTAGACTTTTTACGCAACATTTTGCCTTCCTTGTTAGAAGATGTGTCATTAAGTGTAAGACAATCAGTGTGGTTTCTGCGTGTGCTCGGTAGCGCATCAGCTGATTTCATTTTCTGTTGGAGCGGTATGATTTCGGGCAGAGACGTTCTTAGCCCTTCTCGTCAACTGGAGAGTGAGTACTTTTTCCTTTATTTTTTTTTACTTGGTCGCCCTCGTTTCACTACACATTACCTTTGTTATTTCAAGGGTAGTTGTTTCTGAAAAAGAAAACCCCAACTTTGCGGACACCCTGTATATATATATCATAGTTAATTGCTTTAACTGTTAGGAGAAAAAATCCTTGAATTTCTTTGGGTAGAAGACAAAGTATTGCAAAGTACACTCTTATAACTTAAACTCAAGCATTTAATAATAAAATAATTCCGTCCTAATCGAACCTCATCAGTCCAGTTTTTTATTCGTCGACTATGTGTTGTTCCCTTCACTGTTGTTTAAAAACAATTTCAGCAACAATCTCGCCGACTTAGTAAGTAACTGTTTTTCCTCCTAATTGTTATTTGTTGCTATTGTCAATAATTGTTTCCAGCTCCAGACGATGAAGACATAGATCTTCGAAAGCTTCAGTTTAAGTTATAAGAGTGTACTTTTGCAATACTTTACCTTCTACCCAAAGAAATTCAAGGATTTATATATGTATATATATATATATATATAACTTGAGACGTGGTCATTGTCGTCTACACCAGTTAGGTGAAAAATTAAAGCTTCCGCTTTTTGTTGGGTACTTCGACAAAATTTAAGCAAAGAGGACTCTTTATACTTTTTTTAATTCTCTCTAGCTTTCAATGGACTTTGCCATCATCATCAGGAGCTGCAATTACAATGATAACAGTAGCAACAAAAGTGTAAAATGTCGAAGTTGGAGGGAAAAAAAAACGACACACGAAGTCCACAACAAGAGCCAACCTACACATTGTAGTATAAAATGGCTATACGACCTCGAATTTTCCCTTCCAACTTCGTTTCCTCAGGTTACACCCGTATCCGGATGTGTGGGCATGTGTATCTACTTTTGTAGTTTCATATGTGCATTCATTTCGGGCCTGATGAAGCCAACCAGCAGAAATACGTATCGCTCGGGTTACCTATCCTATTTTCTGCTCGAATCCACTTTCCTCCTTTTTGCGGATTTTGCCCATTATTTTCCTATTTGTTGTTATATACCTTTCTCCGCATGATCATATTCTCTATATATATATATATACCTGAAATTTGGCAATGATGTTTACATTTCCACATTCCTTCGCGACAATCGCCTATCATCTGTCGACGCATCACCCTTCCGGTTCGCTCATTTTCTCCACGTGAAACAGATGTAGGGGGTTAGAAGGGAATCTGCCAGTTTTTTCCCCCAAAATTGCATTTCGATAATGTTTAATGTGTTAGGGTGTATTGATATATAGTGTTAAAACCTAACGATGGTTTCCGTCGTTATCAATAAACCCAATGTATCCGTCCTTTTTGTTTTATATTTGTAAGAAGTGCTCTCATCCGCGCTTTCATTTTGAAACACCATTTGGCTGCAACCTCAGCGACAAGTAAGTTGTCTGATAATTTGAACCCTTCCCGTATTGGTTGCTAGCTTCATATTTGTGTTTTCAGCTCCTGAAGATGATTCCATACAGACGCCGAAAGCTCGAGAATACCGTTAAAAGAGGTTGCTAAAGCCTAAAAAAATTTTTGCCAATTTCCCAATTAACAATTGATTGTATTTCTTGCCCAACTGGTCGTTGGAAATGGCAATGACTACTGCTCATATACATATATATATATATATATATATATATATATATACAGGGTGACTTTGAAGTTGAGTCATTGATTTTCAGATAATGATTGTAGAAGGAAGATAAACCAAAATATGGGTGTAAAAATAAAATAAAAATTAAAAAAAAATTTACCTTGTTTTATAAAGTATCCTCCCGACAAGTATTTCAGTGCGGACCTGTATTTGATCGTGCGGTCTTGGAGCACCGGCATGCCCTCCCCTGTGAGGTCTTAAGTCACCTGATTCCCGAGCCCGTTGCACTACATTAACAAAGGCACGAAGGGTTGGTTGCACTCGATTGGGAAACCGATCCGCATAAATCCGTGATGCCGCGGCAGCATTTTGTAAAGACTCCCCCCCCCATAAATAAGAATCATGTCCACAAGTTCAGCATTTTCGTAAACATGTGCCATTTTTTATTTCGTTTGAGGCACGCAACAAACACCACTATTCACTCACGCGTTACCGACTGACACATTGACTGAATACAACTGAATAAAATTGTAGTAAAAACATCGTGATAAGCGTTTCAAATTCTTTCGCTTTTTTGTTTCCGATGCGATGAACCGATAAGGTGGATTATATCCGTTGTTGCCAAACACGAGCACATAATATTATTATTGAGACAGGGCGGTACTCAAACTTCTAAAGGGCTATAACTTTGTTACTTTAATTTTACCAGGAAAATATTAAAGGAAAAAAACATTTCTTTTGATCAGATCTACTCACTGTTAAAATAAATGACTCAACTTCGAAGTCACCTTGTATATATGTATATATATATATACACAGGGTGTTAATAAAGTATGCAGACAAACTTTAACCATCGAATCCTTGGTCAATTTGAAGACTTCATTTCAACATGGGTGAGTATCGATTTTCTTTTCGAGCTATCATTTCTTTTAGTGCTAATATGCTCTAGCTTGAAAACAAAACCATTGCGGGCCCATATTCATATGGAAATTTCGTCTTTAAATTGACCAAGAATTCTATGGTTAAAGTTTGACTACATACTTTATTAACACCCTGTATATAAGCAAGTATTTTTGATATGTCTTTGAATACTCGACAAAAATTGCAAAGTGTACTTTTTTAAATGTTAAAAACAATTTTAGAAAATAGCAAAATAAACAATTAAGTGATATTTCATTATTTACTAAATCGTCGAGATTGCAGCTAAATTTTTTTAGAAGAAAATGGATGAGATCACATATTAAAACGATGAGAAAACTGGATGTATGAAGTTCACTTAGAAAAATTATTAAAAAATCATAACTATGTTTTCTAAAAAACCTGAAAAGAATTGAAGACACTAATTTTTGAAATTCTTGCACCACATCTTTTTGGAACCTCCACATGTTCAACTGCCGACAACCCAAAGCAAACTAGCCCCCACTTCTCAACTCGGAAAAATACCAATTTCAAACACGCTTCGATGTCAGCTGTTCAAACAGGCCCAATACGAACCAATTTTAAAACCTCACTATTTTCCGTCGTCCGCTTCCCGTTCTTGCCCCATACGCAACAGCGATCCCCCTTTTCTCGAACGGCGGTTTTCTCTCTAACAATTTAGAGCGATAAGGTCGCTCCGTAACAGTAGCAATCCTGCACATTTCTTATTCGGGCATCCACGTCCTGGCACTTCGGGAACGAAACTGCTATAAATTACGGCAGTTCATCTTGTCCCGATCTGAAATTAAAATGACAGAGGGGGGTATTTCGGGACTCGTGAGAGCTCCCCTGGGACCGGTTTCGCTACAACGTACGTATTGCCGGCACGAGAAGCAAACCGATTGATTGGGGGGGTCGTGGGTCTACCGATATAATCAGGGTTATGTGGAGATATGAGACTTTAGAGAAGTTAGGAAAGGGTAGTCGGCCGTAAAAGGGATTTGGGCGTATATCTAGTGGAAATCAGGTGAAATTTTAATCAAACTTCAATTATCATTCGACAAAGGGGGGGGGGGCGGGTAGTTCATTTAAATATTGGTTACTTGTACTTTAGACGAAAACCCATTTCTTGGGCAAATCGGCACCAGGGGCGTATTCACCCTAGAGCCTATATATATATACAGGGTGACTTTGAAGTTGAGTCATTAATTTTCAGATAATGATTGTAGAAGGAAGATAAACCAAAATATGTGTGTAAAAATAAAAAAAAAATTTTACCTTGTTTTATAAAGTATTCTCCCGACAAGTATTTCAGTGCGGACCTGTATTTGATCGTGAGGTCTTGGAGCACCGGCATGCCGTCCTCTGTGAGGTCTTAAGTCACCTGATTCACGAGCCCGTTGTACTACATTAACAAAGGCACGAGGGGTTGGTTGCACTCGATTGGGAAACCGATCGGCATAAACATGTGCCATTTTTTATTTCGTTTGAGCCACGCAACAGGCACCACTATTCACTCACGCGTTACCGACTGACACTGACTGTATACAACTGAATAAAATAATTGTAAAAACATCGTTCCAAATTCTTTCGCTTTCTTGTTTCCGATGCGATGCACCGATAAGGCGGATTATATCCGTTGTTGCCAAACACGAGCACATAATATTATTATTGAGACAGGGCGGTACTCAAACTTCCAAAGGGCTATAACTTTGTTACTTTAATTTTACCAGAAAAATGGTAAAGGAAAAAAACATTTCTTTTGATCAGATGTTAAAATAAATGACTCAACTTCGAAGTCACCCTGTATATATATATATGTATATATATATATATATAAATGGCGTAGTAAATCGTCATGACTGCCGATATTGGTCCGATTCTAATCCCAAAATTTATCATGAGGTTCATACACAGCAGCCACAAAAATTAAATGTTTTTGGCTGCTATTTTTGGCGATCATTTAGTTGGTCCTTTTTTCTTACCTGGAAATTTGACCGGTGAAATGTATTTGGAATTACTGGAAGACGCCATAGATCCTGCATTAATAGCCATAATTGAAAATCAGAATGATCGGCGGTACATTGCGAATAGGTTGATGTTCCAACAGGATGGTGCCCCACCACATTACGCATTACGTACTCGACAATATTTAGATCAGACGTTTCCAGATCGATGGATTGAATGGCCCCCAAGATCGCCAGATTTATCACCTTTGGATTTCTTTATGTGGGGTCATTTAAAAAACAAAATCTTCTCCCTACTCAGCCAACATCGTTAGAAGATCCGAGACTAAGAATTGTGAATGGGTGCCTTCAAATTACTCCTCAAATATTGCAAAATGTGCGGCAACGTTTTGAGCAAAATCTTTATTATTGCATGGAGAATCATGGTGGCCATTTTCAACATTTACTTGCCTAACGGGTCAGTTCATTCTTCATTTTTAAATTACTTTGCTGCCAAATCTTCACTAATGATGATTAGTTTTATTTAAGCTTTAAATCTGTAAATCTTTAAAACTACTGAGCTAAAGTACATTAATTTTATATCATTATAAAGGGAATTGAAAGACCTTTAAAATAAGGTATCACTCGATCCCCCTTTCCATTTAAGATTTTGGGGGTGGTGTCACCCCCGCTTAGGGGGCTGCACGTGCTAACGTGATTTTTTGCCAAACTTGTGTCCCCCTCGAAAACAAAATCGACGAGTCTGAGCGTTTTTAAAAAAAAAACAATCTGAGCTGCCAGTAAATGCGCCTGTTTCGTTTTCGATGTGCCACCCTGTATAGGCCAAGCTAATAAAAGCGTATTAAAAACGTGTTCATACAGGAGATAGCCCAATAAAACTTAACAAAAACAAAGAGGCTAAAACAGTAAAAGTTATTGTCTACGTCATATATTTATAGCAATGGAGCTATTAAATATATAGTATTATAACTTGAGCCGTGATCATTGTCGTCTAAACAATCAGTCAGGTGAGAAAAGCTTCAGCCTTTAGTTGGGTACTCTGACAAGATTAAAGCAATGAGGATAGTTTTTACTTCATTATCTCGAGCTTTCGATGAACTATGCCATCATCATCAGGAGAACAGTATGTGAGATTGTTGCTAAACGTTATTTTGTTGATGGAAACATTTAGTAGCCTGGTGAAAGCTACATCCATCGTACATTCGTTTGTTTTGTGCAGCAAGAAGTGGTTTTCCACGATGTAATATTGTAAAAAATTAACAACCATTCCAAATAATTTTTAGTCTGTTGTGATGTATTCCTGACGTACAGCTGTGTGTTTTTTACTGTTTTTAACGAATGTACCATGGATCCAGCTTCCATCAGGCTACTAAACGTTTCCATCAACCCAACCAATAATAACATTTAGCAACAATCTCATATACTGTTCTCCTGATGATGATGGCATAGTTCATCGAAAGCTCGACATAATAAAGCAAAAAGAGTCCTCATTGTTTTAAGTTTGTAGAAGTACCCAACTAAAGGCTGAAGCGTTTCTCACCTGATTATAGTATCATATATTTTTAAACTTGAAATTGATGTCCTTTTCGTCGACGAGACAATTTTCTGTATAGGCAGAATATTGTAAAGTTACTATTTTGTGTGTCATGATAGCCACAGAGATCTATACATGACTTCTATCCGTTTTAGCACAAATATTTTTGCTGTAGCTGAATCATACTTTTTTAGGTTACTAATAAACCTACAACTATTTTGAAACTTTTGTAACCTATTTTTAGTGGCGGCATCTAGGCATGGATTGTAAACAGCATATCCAATGCAATTGAAAGTATGTATTTCCGCTGATTTGAATTACACGTATACGTTTCAAACTGGATCAGGCGTACCCTCTTTTCATCTACACAGCTTAAATAATCCAAATTAGTTTTAGGTGTGATCTTCTCGCGATAGATCGTATCATCCGTAGGTGTCCGATAGGTCCATCGGAATACAAACACAAAGCCGAATAATCTTCGGGTCGAGGTAGAATTTTATCGAGTCGGCAGTCAAGATGCATAATATAACGCCAGTCGGCGCGACATATTTGAGCTAGGAGTGTCCGAAAGCCGCACATCCCACACGTTTCGAGCCCACGGATCCGACGAGGTGCTCCGGAGGACGAACGCAGGGCCGGACTAACGGGATTCGATTGTTCTGGTGGATTCTTTCGCTGATCGACGGTACGTGTTAGTTTGCGGTACGACAGGCGTGGAATAGCCGCATGTGTATACGGAATGATTCGGAAAAAAAAGGCGTCAAGTACAAGAAATTAAATGACCTTCCTCCTCCCAACGTGAGAGAAGTTCCCGCAGGAGCACTTGGCACGTGAATGACTATATTGGCCTTCACCATGCTCAGTGTACACAGCCCATAGCAATACGGAAGCGATTGCCGACTGTGACTTACGACCACCGACGACGACGCTTGTCCGTCGGGGGACCACGTCGCGCGTATCGACACGCGACTGTTGGAGATATTTCTAAGTTTTGACTGTGAATGTACGGGGACGTCTATGATAAGAGGAATATGTAGAATTACTGTGGCTGAAGGCATATAAATATACCATGGTCAAAAAAGGGAGGTATACCCTCTCCCACCAGCTGCAACACCTAAGCCCCCACTTTTAACCTCTAGATTTCTCCCAAAATGATAAGGATCCCCTCAATCGTCAAAAGACGAAGCTGGAGTCAAAATTTGCAGCGTCTAGAATTCAAAAAACTTTCAAACATTTTATGAATTTCTTTCAAAATGCTTATGTTTTCCAAATTATCAAATTTGGCCGTTACGTGAATGACTATATTGGCCTTCACTATGCTCAGTGTACACAGCCCACAGCAATACGGAAGCGATTGCCGACTGTGACTTACGACCACCGACGACGACGCTTGTCCGTCGGGCGATCACGTCGCGCCTATCGACACTCGACTGTTGGAGATATTTCTCAGTTTTAACTGTAAATGTACGGGGACGTCTATGATAAGAGAAATATGTAGAATTACTGTGGTTGAAGGCGTGTAATTATACCATGGTCAAAAAAGGGAGGTATACCCTCTCCCACCAGCTGCAACTCCTAAGCCCCCACTTTTAACCCCTACATTTCTCCCAAAATGATAAGGATCCCCTCAATCGTCGAAAATCGAAGCTGGAGCCGAAATTTGCAGTGTCTAAAATTCAAAAAACCTTGAAACATTTTATGAATTTTTTTCAAAATGCTTATGTTTTCCAAGTTATCAAATTTATTATTAAAAAAACAGTGTTAAAATCTTAGGAACAATAATGTTTATTGAAGAAAATGTACAATTTAGGAGCAAAAGAAAAACGCATATGTCGCAATAAACATACATATTGAGGTCGAACACTTTCAACTTATCATTGCCCTGCTAGCACATTTTTACCTCTATGACGTTAAATATTTATAGAAAAAGGTATTAAAATATACAAGGCGTTAAACATGTTTTTTTCAATTATAAAAATCTACATCTAAAAAAACAGTAATATAAAAGTATTACCTAACCACAGTTTATTGATTTGTTAAAATCTCTACAAAGCAGGTTAGGTTGTTTATCAAACAATACTTTGGTCTTTGGTGTTGATGTCTTAAGGTATTCTACTCAATAATATTTTTTTCAAAACAAAAGCTCCCCACTAGAATTATTATTAAGGTATCACTCAAAACCATGAAATAAAATGAAAATAAAAATAATCAGTGAAGTAACCTAACTTCGCAAATAATATAAATTTGTTGTCATTATGTTCCTGACATCGTGATTTTATCATCGACGTACGTCCATTGATTACTTCCGTACAATTTATGATATGACGTAATAGTCATCTTTCGTGATTTTGACTATATATTGTATCGGATTGTTTTTAAATTGATATACCAATATACTGAACGAAAACAACTGCCGAAGGTAAATAGTTTCTGCATCTCTATACAGCTGATGTGACGGATGGAGTCTGTTTTTGTTAAAAATTATTTTTCTAGCACCCCAAGTGATTGGTTAGAGCTCCACCAAAGCTAATAAACCATATCGCAATCTAGGCTCCATGAGAACATGGTTTTTTGAAACAGATAATAGATTAGAATCAGATATTTTATTTTGTATGACAGACGTCTCAAGTTCAAGGTAAGATAATCAATATGATAAATCCATTTCATGTCTGACTCCAAAATTATGCACAGATATTCGAGTTTCTTGGTAGGCTCTAATTTAATGATGTCGCGAGTTCTTTTTGGATTTTCTTTGATCTCGATATGTATAATCAGGGAGCCTCATTTTTGTCATTGGAAAACGGCATAAACATCGTTTTTTGGTAACTTATATTGAGGCATTTATTGTTGAACCACTCAGTAATTATAATAAAATCCTTCTCTGCCTTGTCCTTAAGATTAACGCGAAACAAACGGCAATTCCCTCGATTTGTAAATCTAGTAAGCTGTTCAGGTATAAATTAAATAATAAGTGACCCAAAACTGTACCTATATTTTAATAATGAGCAACTTTTCTAATGCTGCGATATTTCACAAATACTGATATTCAACAAGTGGTTAAATTATCCAAACTTCTCAAAACACCCATTGCCAAAAAAAAAATTTTTTTCTGGTAAAAATGTAAATTCGCAGTGTAGCCCTGAGTCCTGACCTGCGCACTACCGTTTACCGGTGGCGGGCGATCTCTCCATCTCCTTCTCTCTCGACGTATAACACACACGCACGCACAGCGCTATCACCGACTCAATGAATACTTAATCAGCTTTTTAATTCTCGAAATTGTGAAACCGTCGGTCCAGAAGGCGGTGGGCGACAAGCGACGATCAGCCTCAGGGCGCTGCGCCGTTGTTTTAATTCGGAGGAGCCCAACATCCCAGTTAGCCATAATCTTTGACAGATAGTGGCATTCGTTCATGAGATAATTATTGCTGCTGTATACAAATATTTATGGATCAGTCAATGATCATGACATACGAGCCCTAATAGGGATTCATTTATATATATATATATATAGGTGAAAAATTAAAGCTTCCGCCTTGTGTTGGGTACTTCGACAAAATTTAAGCAAAGAGGACTCTTTATACTTTTTTTAATTCTCTCTAGCTTTCAATGGACTTTGCCATCATCATCAGGAGCTGCAATTACAATGATAACAGTAGCAACAATAGTGTAAAATGAATTTAAATTGACACAACTTACAGTAGTATGTGAGGATGTTGCTAATTGTTGTTTACGTATAGGATGAGGGAAACGTCCAGTAACATGGTGAGAGCTGGATACATGGTACAATGGTTAAAATTATATAAAATATGACAAGACAAGTTAAAGACAGATTAAAAATTATTTAGAAAACATTAGGGCATTACGTCGTGAAGCCACTTGATGATTGCACAAAATGGTGGTCATGGAATAATGAGTGAGATGAACCTTTGACAGAAGGCCGAAGGTTGTCAATGTCTGTGTAGAAAGATGGAACGAATTGTGGGCGTGTGCCAACGTTGCCAAATCACTTCAGATGATGTGATTTTCAGAATGTTATGTAAGAAATTGTTAAACCGACCAGAGGCAGTTGAATAAACTATATTTTAATTAATGGGAAATTAAATTAACAATTATTATTAAATCATGAGAAGAGAATTATTAGAATTTGAGTGGAATGAAATTTACTGGTGCAATCGACCAAGATACATTCTATTTATGGTTGTGAAGAGTCGAAATTTGGGGAGATATGTAAGTTCTCCAATTTTTCGCAGTTTAGCAAATATGAGTAAATGACACTCAGTTGTTTAACATCTGTCTTTTTGTTGATGCAGTTGTTATTCATGAAAATGTGGGACATTTCCAGGAATAAACGTTTGGAAATGTGTTTTCCTTTATCAAGAACTTTGATACTTGTGTAATTCATAGAATGCCCTGTTGTGTTAACATGAGATGCTAGAGCGCATCTTTCAGGATGAAGCCTAGAATCTCTTAAAGGAAGGATTACATCACACACACACATTCGTCGGAAAAGCAAGTGTTGAATAGAAAATATTCATCGTTTATAATTCGTTCACTCATATCTTCACAAAATTGTAATCGCCGATCAAAATCGTCTTCATTAGGATCTACATAAACATGTCCTAAAATCCCTACTTCTATTGATTTTTTCCTTATGGGATTTTCAATGTGGCGTTTTCTATTGGCGACTGACCCAGTTTCCCGAAATTTAGCTACAAGTTCTAGAACATATTTTCGATGCACGTTACTGTTCTCATGTTGCTCATTAAATATTTCTGCTGTTCTATTAGCGCACTGATTATTTCCGAAAAATATTTCGATAATTTCAACTCTTTCTGCTGTGGAATATACCATGGTTAATTTATGTAGTAAAGCGTTACAAGTTATTTTAGCAACAAAATCTGGTCAAATCAATCGCAAACTATGTACTAAATTCTTATTTAAAACAAGTACGAGATATTTCCTTATCTTTCTTCAAGAAATAACCTTTTTGCCACAAAAAACGCTCCAATGACGAAAAGCATTTACTTATTAAGTAAATTCTTTTAGTCAAATTTCTTCTGAAAGTCGTACAAACTAATCTGATGTACCTATTAAAGTCTACTTTAAGCTTTAAATGAATAAATCTTCAAAACTACTGAACTGAAGCTCATCTATTTTACATCATTATAAAGGGAATTGAAAGACCTTTAAAATAAGGTATCACTCGACCCCCCTTTCCATTTAAGATTTTAGGGTTGGTGACACCCCGCCCACGGGCCTGCACGTGTTAACGTGATTTTTTGCCAAACTTGTATCCCCCTCGAAAACAAAATCGACGGGTCTGAGCGTTTTTCAAAAAAAAAACTGAGCTGTCAGTTCGTTTTCGATGCGCCACCCTGTATGTATAGATTAGCCTAAAATACTATATTTTTTTGTAACAAAGAAAAAATATCTTACAAATTATGTGGTACTTCTATGTCCAAGGGGTATTGGGACCTTGTATAAAGAAAACAGTAGAGAAATTAATGCTAATTTTCCACTGATGCTGGTTATTTAAGCATGGACCTCACAGGTATCTTCGTAAGACCCTATGGTATGGAATGAACATTACGTTTTTATCCGAACATTCTGCGGGAGCCGAACGTCATTTTTTCCGCCTGCCAAAGCCCTGTATAGAGGCATAATTTATAAGAAGGCCATTAAAGCATTCAAATGCGCACGGCAGAGCAACGAAATGCATGTTCCATGCACAAGAACCACCCGATGCAAAAGGAAAAAAAAACGTCATTTCATCATAACTGAGGTTTTTGCCTCTGGCCGGACTAAATGAAAACGTAACAGGCAAAAAAGGGCGCATTGTAACTGGGCGGCAGTTATGCTGTTATGTTTAATTTAGAGTCGAGCATTTTATGCTGATAGCGAACCTCTGATCGGACGGGACGTCTCGGTGGGTGAGTAGAACCAGGTATAAATTTATAGTAACAAGGCATCTGTTAGTTTTTTCCTGTCCGCCGTATGAATTATAGATTATGCATTGTATTCGGGAAAATTTATTTTGTTTGTATCGAGCGGTAGCCAAATTGAATTAAAAAGATATTTATTGCATTCTGCCGCGATTTACTGCCTCGTTCTGTAAATTAACCATTCGATTCAACGGATTAGAGCAGCTTCAGCGTACTTACATAAACTCGGCAATGCGTAAGTTTTTTGTACAAAAAGCGCTTTCTCGTATCTGGATTGCTCTGTGGAATTACTAAATACTGAACAACGCATCAGTGACGGAAAGTTATAGCAGCAACATTTTTTATAACCTATTTTACGTCTGTATAGTGGAGATTATATTGCCTTCATAAATAAGGATACGTGTATTTTCGGTTATACACGTATCCTTATTTATTCCGGCGAGGCTCATATAATTAGGATTAAACTTCACTTAGGTAAGTTCGTTTAATCTCTCAATTATAATCTATACCCTATTCACAACAAAGATGCAGCGCGGCAAAGCGGCAGCCGCCTAAGCGTTGCAATGGCTATTGGTCATTGGGCTATGAAACTACGAATAAATGCAGGACTCGACAGGATAGAACTCAGGCTCGGGGTATCGCCGGCACGCGGACGCCGGCAGTTCCTGTACATATTCGGTGCATACATAGCGTGTTAGCATGTCGTCTACGGATACAGCAGATGAAACTGAGAATGTTTCTCCCAATGCTTCCTTCAGCCATCCTTCCTCTTCCCGAAAACGTGAAAAGAAAGCAAAAGGAATTGTCCTTAACGGGGCTCCTACAATCACGAGCACCATCTGCTGAGGTAAGGGGGGGGGTGAAAAGGGTGGGCTGGGCCTAGACGGTCGTCGGTGCTACTTTAAAAGATGAAAGGATGGCTGCGGGTGCATACCAAGGTAAATTTTTATAATAACAGAGTCGGATTTCGATTAGCGATCTAGAATGTAAATCGTTTCTTATTTTGGTACTCAGCAAGTGATCATTTAGTATTTTTCTCCCCTTGATGAGGTCAACAATAGTGTGGAGCAGTTCGACTCTATAATCGCAAAATAAATGGAAGATGTGCTGCAGCTGTAGTGAGCCACAATACCCAGCGGCCTGTTTCCCATTCAAGTTTGTTTTCTTCACTCTGTGTGTTAGTATGATGTTTCTTTTCTATATTGCGCAGTATTAATATTTATACGTATAACCGGAACCTCTCAAGTAAATATTTATAAACTCTACCTAATATAAACTCCTGCAGTTGCTACCTAAACAATGCCTCAACTGAAATGAGCACTACAATCTCATTATTTATTTGATATACCATCGAAATGATGACCCCGATGCTTTATGGCATATCTCCGAATCACCGCTCACTCTACCAGATACAATCTCCGAAGATCGCAGCGGTGATAATGTTGTTTATGCCGCTTGGGCTGAATTTTTATTGATATATTTCGCCTGGCCGATACTCGTATCTCTGATGGAACTTTTTTTACTACTTTAACGAGATTCCTCGAAGACGACGCAGAAATGCGTTCGGGAATCGGTAAGTTAATAAAAATGTAAATTTGAAACCGTATATCCTCATATTTCAAAATATTCACCTTGTACTGAAATAAAATCTGGATAACATAAAGTGTCCTCCGTTCTAGGCCCTTTTTTAATGGCCATAGGACCTTAATGATATGCGAATATTTGAGGGTGTGAATCTACGTGAAAAATTAATGTTAGTTTGTTTTATAAACTATGGTCCAAAAATGTTTCCTTACAAAAACCCGGGGTGTTGAAGTTTTAGGAAAAAAATGTAAATTAATTAATATTTTCAGAACCGCCTCAGATATTTCACTGATATTTAGTACGTAGTGAAAGTTAATAAAGTTGCATATTTTTCATTGCAAAAATAATTTTTAGCTTCAACAGTGGCGTGCGTACGGGTAATGATTTCGATCTTTTTTAAGAAAAAAATGGTACGCCAATGGTTTTTTGCCAAATAAAAATTATTTTTGAATTACCCGTTCAATTTAAAACAAATCATATGTCCTGAATTGTTTTCCTTCGATGCGCCATTTTTGAGTAAAAAATAAAAACCGTTCTATTTCATCGCAAAATCATCTTCAGTGATGAGACGCATTTTTGGCTAAATGGCTTCGTCAACAAACAGAATATGCGTTATTGGTCAGGTGAAAACCCTCTAGTGCTTCGAGAAACACCACAAAAAATAACTGTATGGTGTCGTTTTCATGTCGGTGGTGTATCGAGAAATGACCGCCTAGATCGTGTGATTTAACACCTCTAGAGTTTTTTTGTGGGGTACATTAAATCATTGGTCTATGCCAACATGCTGGCGTCGTTAGAGGAACTCGGAGCCAATACAAGGAGACTATGTTTGAAAATAAAAAGAAAAATCAAAAAAACATCTTTTTAGGTAGAAAACTTTCCAAACCACCCTCGTACACTTCCCTCCTACTAAAAGAACTGCTCGATCATGTGAAATTTGATCACTTCCGAAACTTTTAGACGTTACCGTGAAACTTTTATAGCCAAGATAAAACCCTCTTCTCGTTTTTTCTCACTGCGCAGTGGACTTAATTCCAGATGCTGCAAGCGACTTTCCTGATAATCCGCAATTAGCATTTCTAGCGCAAAATCATATTCAGTGATGAGACGCATTTTTGGCTAAATGGCTTCGTCAACAAACAGAATATGCGTTATTGGTCAGGTGAAAACACTCTAGTGTTTCGAGAAACACCACAAAAAATAACTGTATGGTGTCGTTTTCATGTCGGTGGTGTATCGAGAAATGGTCCTGTCGAATGGCCGCCTAGATCGTGTGATTTAACACCTCTACAGTTTTTTTTGTGGGGTACATTAAATCATTGGTCTATGCCAACACGCTGGCGTCGTTAGAGGAACTCGGAGCCAATACAAGGAGACAAAAATCAAAAAAACATCTTTTTAGGTATAAAACTTTCCAAACCACCCTCGTACACTTCCCTCCTACTAAAAGAACTGCTCGATCATGTGAAATTTGATCACTTCCGAAACTTTTACACGTTACCGTGAAACTTTTATAGCCAAGATAAAACCCTGTTCTCGTTTTTTTTCGCTGCGCAGTGGACTTAATTCTAGATGCTGCAAGCGACTTTTCTGATAATCCGTAATTAGCATTTCTAGCGCAGTCCAGAGCACCAATTGCAGTGGATTACTCTGCAAGTCTTGGAGGTCGAAACTCTCCGCGAATTGGCCGGCATCTTTTGCTCGAGCAAATTCAGTTAAGACTTTTCTTTTGCATTTATTTCCCGGCAACAAAGTAAGAACTATCGCAAGTGGGGATGTTAGATAAAAGGAGGGTCGTATGTTGAGAATACTAAATGATAGATGTGAAGAAGACAAAAAAGCTTCAAAGATCCATTCTGGCCAAATGCTCTGCGGTCAATAATTGTTAAAGGTGTGGGGAGTGTAGCATTGTACATTAAAAAAACACGCTTTTATAGCTAATTAAACTAAACAGTAGAAAATAATTTTTAGTTGCAAAGAGTTTATATTACAGTACTACGAGCCCCTTCCCACTTCAGTTGGCCTAACTATTGAAATCTTAGTTTTTTCACAAATAATAAAAATGTAGAAGGGTGTTATAGGTTTAAAATATTAACAATGAATATTTTGATAATATATAGTAGAAAACACCAACTTTATCACTCCCTAATCAAATTTGCAGCATAAAAATAACACATGTTGCAATTACAGCAGATCAACCTATTTTCATTTCAATGCATAGGTGGCTGTGAAAAATAAAAGCCATGACAATTGTTTTTATTAATCACAGCTGTCAGAATACGTTTAAAATAGTTTTGGGTAGTTAAGGTTTTCAAACGTAACTGGTTCAGTTAATATTAAGCCACGATATTTGAAAAAAAGTAATATCACAAATGCCGACCGAAGAGCATTAAGAAGAATAATCGTGACAGACAGGCGTGCCAATTATTTACAATTAAGTGCTCTGTGGAGTGACGCTGTTGGAAGGAAAATTCCGAGGTCCACAACTCATAGAGAGGCCCACAAACTGGGATTTAGCACTTGCAAGGTAAGTTTTCTTATAAAAAAAGTGATGTAAAAACCCTAAAGTTGCACAACTTGTGTATAGGCCAAAGAAAAGCCACTATTAACTCCACTGCAAAAGAAAAATCGGCTTAGATGGGCTAAAGAACATAGACAATGGACACCTCAACAATGGTGTGCAATACAATTGAGTGATGAGGCCCGATTCGAAGTTTGTGTTGGTGACAGTCGCTGTAGAGTTATTCGCAAAGAATGAAGCATTCCATGTTGACTGTCTGAAGAGAAAAGTGAAATTTCCAGCATCCATTATGGTCTGGAGCAGTATGTCATCAAAAGGAGTAGGAAAACTTCATTTTATTGATGGAAATGTGGATACAAACAAATATTTGGCAATTTTAGAAGAATCGCTTTTACCAGTGATGGAAGAATGTTTGACATCCGGCCAAGATTTTGTGTTTCAGCAAGATGGTGCAGCGTGCCATACCTCAAAAGAGGCTATAAAATGGATGGAAGAAAATAACGTACCACTTTTGAGATGGGTTTCTAGTAGTCCAGATCTGTCACCTATTGAACATTTGTGGCACAAGATGAAAAAGGTTCTACGACAACATCCTGCTCGTACAATCACCGAACTGAGACAAAAGCTTCAAGAAATATGGGATTGTTTTACACCAAATATTTGCCAAAACTTGGTTAACACTATGCACCAAAGAATTTCAGCCGTAATAAAAAATAAAGGTTATGTCACCCAATGGTAATCTTTCAATTGTTGCTTTGTTAACTTCGCACATTGTTTATTCGTTCAGATGTTCTATTAGGTATTCAAATATGTATTTTTTACGACTAGAGTGCATCTAAAACGTTTTTGAGAGAATAAATTGTTTTTGAAGTAAATAGTTTCGTCATGTTTCGTTTATAAAGGCATATTATGATACAAATCTTGAACTGAAGTGGGAAGGGGCTCGTACTCGTAATTAGCAGTTGACGCCTTTTTTTCACAATAAACTACGCCGCAGCATAATTTGACGAGCCGTTTAACAGTTGCCTCGTCCAAACCTTATTACTTGTCCGACGTTCAAGACGACTCATTTTACGGAAGAACCTTGTTTTGCATGTAACGAAACTTGCCTTAAACTAGGACACTTTCAGCCCCTCTTTTCACATCACAGCATAGTTTGCTAGTCTCATTTGGAGCTGCCGCATCGTCACATTCCAACGAAACCGCAACACAAAACACAATTTATTCGCGCCGGCGACAATGGGGATCGTAATTTCATGCATACGCGAACTTTACGAGGCCAATTTCATGAGCCTTTATTAGAGGGTGAGAGGGGCATAGAGGCTGGTGGAGTAGAACAATGTTAGTACGGTAAAGGCGTTGCGAAGTATTTGGATTTCGTGGCTCCATATTTTTTCTGTGCATCGGACAAGGACAGCATAGGATTGACAGCTCATAAAAGTGTGGTGCAGTAATTATACTGATTTAGAAGCCTGTGTCCAAGGCTACGCAACATATGCAGTTAGTATTCTGTGAGAAACTGCACAGTCCTCACTAATTAATCTCTGGTCAATTCAGGATTTTTTTATATCTAGAATCAGCCTTCTATACTACAACTATTTAAAACTGTAATGACTCATACGCGTGATCAACACGTGATCAGAGCTCGATCCCGGCTTCCTTCCAGTACAACCGTATAGCGTACGACATATGTCGTTTCTGTGGCTTTGCGGTGGTCAACAGCACAGACAGAGATGGAAATAATGGCTGATTGTTCTCCGCCGGTAGAACCAATGAAATCAAAGACGCGCCTCGACCGGCAGACTCATAGGCATCGGCAACGTATTGGAACGTGTTTCGTTGAGCGATCGCATATTGTGTGTTTTTATAAGAATTGTTGTGTGATTGCTATTGTTGTGGTTTCTGTGGTTACTGTTTTGGTTATACTTAAGCATGGAGAGTACAAATGGCACGAGTGGAAGTACTGAAAGCCAGGGAACAAGTAGACGGCTTCGTAAAGCACTGAAGAGGGACGCGAAAGAAATCGTGCTCAACGTGTTCAATTATCTGAACAGAACTATGTCGCAGGGAGATGCACTCGCGCGTTGTGAAAGTATGACAGGCGTTCCAAAGTGGACCATTCGCAGGATGGTGCATGAAAAGAAGGAAACTGGAGCTACTACTGATCCAAAGTTTAATTTGAAGGGACGAAAGGCCGTTAAATTGGATGACGATAGCAAAATGGCGTTAAGGCGAACCGTACATTCATTCTTCTTTAGGAATGAGATACCAACCCTCAAGGCTGTACATGCAGCGATCAAGAAAAATGAAATTATACCCCAAATGAGCGTCGAGGTAATGAGGAAATCCCTGCACGAAATTAATTTTCGTTACGAAACGCGTAATCGGAAGTCAGTATTGATAGAGAGACCTGAAATAGTCGCCTGGCGTCGAAAATACCTACGCGAAATGATTGAATATAGGCGACAAAGCAGAAAAATCTCTTATTTGGACGAGACATGGGTAAATGCAGGTCACACAGTTAAAAAAACCTGGATAGACAAAAACGTAGTGAGTAACCGACAAGCAAGCATTGAAGGTTTGTCAACAGGTCTTCGTGGACCGTCAGGGAAAGGTCAAAGATTGATCGTAACTCATATTGGTAGCCATAGTGGCTTTTTAGAAGAGTGTGACTTGATTTTCGTCTCTAAGAAAGGAGGTGATTACCATGACGAAATGAATTCCAGCTGCTTCGAGAGCTGGTTTCAGGGGGTGCTTCAGCGAGTTGAGCCTAACTATGTGATCGTCATGGATAATGCTTCCTACCATAGTCGTCGAGCCGAACGTGTACCGACTATGGGATCTCGAAAAAGTGACATGCAGCAATGGTTGCGCGAAAAAGGAATCCCGTTTGACGATTCATGCGTGAAAGCGGAATTGTATGAAAAAATTAAACAGCACAAACCTGCGAACATTAGTTACGTGACTGATGAGATGGCCCGTCAATGTGGTGTCACTGTGCTGCGGTTACCGCCCTACCACTGTGAACTGAACCCAATAGAGCTCATCTGGGCTCAAGTGAAAGGTTATATTGCGCGCCATAACACAACCTTCAAATTACCAGACGTTAAGGTTTTACTTGAGACTTCCATACAGCTAGTAACGCCCGAAGCTTGGCAGAATGCTATCCGTCATGTTGTGAAGGAAGAAACAAAAATGTGGCAGCTTGACCACCACATCGACACCATCAAAGAGCCAGTTATAGTCAATTTCAACGAGGAAAGCGATAGCGACAGTTTATTACTGTCAGATGTAAGTAGAAGCGACGATGAATAAAGGTAATTCCCAAATTTTTGACTTAAAATATGTTTCAAACCACTCTTTATTAAGCATGTGACAAATCTAGTTCACCCATGTTAAACATTCATACCCCGCCTATGAACAGCCGACTACTGGTAGTTAAGTGATGTTCACGTGAACATCGATGAGTCATTACAGTTTTGGATAGTTATAGTATAGTCCATGCACCAGAACTACTCGCATCCCATACCTAACAAAAGCTACAAAATATCTGGAAGAAGCATTACACTGTGGGGAATAAATGGCGACAAGTAGGTTGTCTCTGTATTTCCCGCGCAAGTTCAAAATTATTATGATCAGTACAAGTTATGCCCCCTGAGAAAAAAGTTAGTTACGAGCAAGTGTAACAGAGAAATTAAGCAGTACTAGTGAGTCAATAAATTCATCCATAGATATTTTCCTACCGTTCCGGTAGTCAATCAATTTTATATCAGGTATCAGTTCGTGCGGTTTTTACGAGGGATGTCTTTTAAGTTTTGCATATAGTAGGCCGCGCTGATCGAACGTCAGTACGGAATCTTAACCTCACTCTTTAGTAAACTTAAATTCAAAGTTTCACAACAATATGTGCAGTGTTCTCACTACAGTAAAGTGTCACCAAGTCAGAGAACCAGCTGCATCTAAACTGTGAAAAAACAACAGCAATAAGATTCCACAAAATCAATACCTCCCCGGCAGCTTACATTGGATAATTCAGCCCAGTTATTAATGTTATATCACAGTCATATCGAATCGCGAATGCGGTATGCATTGTGTATCTGGGGTTCCTCGGTGAATGCTTCAAAGGTATTTCGAAGTCAAAAGAGAATAATAAGGTGCATAGCAGGTGTTGACAGTATATACAGTTGCAGAGACTTGCTCCGAAATTAAAAATTCTAACACTGCCCTCGTTGTTTCTTTATAAAATGGCAATATATACGTATATTAACAGAGATAATTTAGTACATACATTCAATACTCGTAGGCAGCAAGACATTCATCTACCCTTTGCTCGATGTAAGCTGGGTAGTAGATCTCCCTCTATTTTAAGACCAAAGATATTCAATAAGCTGCCTGAGTATATTAAGACAATTAGCTCCTTAAATAATTTTGCTGAGCTGAGTTAAGAACCTACTTTATTAATAGGACTTGTTACGCCATCAGTGGCTCTGTGGATATTTAGATGTTCTTTTTTTGTATTGTTTGTTATCCACTTATTGTTTGTCCTTTCATATATTTTTATATTGTATTTCTGTTCATTTATTAATTTTAACTGCTGGAAAGCTAATCTATTTTATCTGCTGTTGTTAGCCTATGGTGTCCATTTTAAAATATCTAATTTAAGCTGTTGTTTGTTGTTGCTTGTCATTTTACTGTTTGTTTTTTTATGTATACAGGGTTATCCAAATTAAGTGTCCACCATTAGTAACTTTGTTATTAGTGAAAATACAAAGTTGTTTGAATTAGCAAACTAGTAGCATTTTTAACGCTGGTAAAAATGAGAAATAAAAAAAAAACAATTGAGAGTCGTTATTTTGATTTTTTTCAGTAAAATAACATTTTTTTAAATGGAAACCCCTGTATATTATATTTTTTTCTGTTAAAGCATCAAATTTTAAACAAAAAAGTTCATAATGACTTTTCCGCTAAAGTCAAAAATAAAGTCAAAATAACGATAAATATTTTTAATTATTTGCAGTATTATAATATTAAGACGGCTATGAAAACAACGTGGCGTTCGCGATTTGACAGCATTAAGATAAGCGACAAATTGTTAAACTGGACATACTCGCAACTAGAAGGCTTTGGAAAACAATGATAAAATCAAATAATCTCAAACATTAGTGTAAATACTTGTTTATAAGCTTTATTGTGTCATTAATTTAAAGAAAAATGTTCTCCCATGAAGAAAAGTGTGATATGTTAGAATGCTATTTAGTGTGCAGAAAATCCTCCTTGAGAGCAAGAGAATACTACAGTGAATTATATCCCGCTCGCATTCAACCGTATGAACGATATTTTCTGAGACTTTATCGAAAATTTAGGGGCAACGAAAATGTTTTTGCTAAAACAAGGGCAAAAAAAGAATTCATAATAAGCGAGGCCACGGAAATTGCAGTTATTGGATATTTTGAAGCTTATCGTGAGAATTCAATAGCAGATATTCTCAAGGACTCTAATTTCAGTTATGGTACTGTTCAAAGGATTTTAAAAAAATACAAATTTATTCCGTATAAGTACCGACCAGTTCAAACGCTTTTGGCAGGGGATCCAGAGAGAAGACTTGTTTTTTGCCATTGGTATCTTAGCTTCTGTCGCCAAAATGTAAATAACTTTCGTTACCATTTATGGACAGATGAATCAAATTTTTCAAATTCTGGAATGTTTAATAGAAAAAACCACCATTATTGGTCAAGAGAAAATCTTTTGTTAGTACATCCAAGAGGCCCGCAAGTCCGTTTCAGTTTCAACGTTTGGTGCGGTATAATTGGTTCAAAAATTGTTGGCCCGTTCTTTTATGAGGGAACCCTAACTGGTGAAAGATATGTGGAATTTATGTCAGAAATTCTGACTAATTTCTTAGACGAATTGGATCTTATAAGTAGACATCATCTGCATTTTCAGCAAGATGCGCACCTGCCCACAACTCCAGAGGTACTTATCATTTTCTAAGTACTACTTTTAATGATCAGTGGATAGGAACAAATGGCCCAATACAGTGGCCTCCCAGATCACCAGATCTAAACCCACTTGATTACTTCTTGTGGGGTTACTTAAAGAACCAAATTTACAAGCGAAGGTACGATAACCTTGATGCGTTAAAGACTGCAGTTAGGGAAAAGATAACCCAGATAGATGGTAGGACCATACTTAAGACAGTTCGAGCAGTTGAAAAACGTGCCCAAAAATGTATTGAAGAACAAGGTGGTGTTTTCGAGCATCTTCTTTAAAAAAAATTGTTATTGTATTTTGTAAGATTATAAGTTGATGTTGAAAATAAAGTTTGTCGATACAATTTAATTGTTTCAGATTGGAGGCCATAACTTCAACAATTTGTAACCTAGGAGAAAAGTTATTGTAAGCTTTTTTGTTTAAAATTTGATGCTTTAACAGAAAAAAATATAATATACATGGGTTTCCATTTAAAAAAATGTTATTTTACTGAAAAAAATCAAAATAACGACTCTCAATTGTTTTTTTTATTTCTCATTTTTACCAGCGTTAAAAATGCTACTAGTTTGCTAATTCAAACAACTTTGTATTTTCACTAATAACAAAGTTACTAATGGTGGACACTTAATTTGGATAACCCTGTATACATACTGTAAATTGTTTGTTGAAGAACCCTATACATGTTTTATACATGTCTAATGGGTAATAAATATGATTATTATTATTATTATTATTATTATGTGTTTTGAATTTTTTGCAGAATGTATTTTGTTATTTCGTCCTGACATGGATGATATACAATGTTGCAATACGATATTTTACTGAATATCAAAGACTCAACATTTTCTATTTAATATAGTGTTATTTGCATATAGAAGTCTTAGTCTGAGATAAGTAGACCTACACAAATGGCTAACACGGTCCTGGAACCTGGCACCTTCATCCAAATAAAAACCTAAATTCTTTGAGCAAAAAGGTAAAGCTGTCCATCTGGCAACGTCGCCTCTCCGCGGTACTTAACCCGGTCAGACGCAAGGTTGCCATATTGGGGGAATATTCCCCAAATTTTTGTCTCAATTCGTTGGAAAAATATATGATTTTTTATTTTCCGTGGCCTTCCTAATACTCAACTGGTAGTCTCTCCACCCCCCAACAAATGGAATATGATTTGGGGAATTGTTTTTTAAAAGTTGCAAATCTGGGAGATTTTCGTGCTTCTTCCGGGGAAATTCCGTTTGATCCATCCGGCAACCCCGGTCAGACGCGAAAGTGCGACAGTATTGTACGTCGAATTCAAATAATTGAAATATTTTTTCACCCCTAAAAATGATTTCAGAAACGATCCGTATCCCCTGAAACGTCAAAAAAACGCAGTACTTTCCAAATCATAGACAGGCCAAGGATTAGCGGACAAACAGACGAACCGACTAAAATTTTTGGCAATTACTGGGAAATAAAAAGGTTGAGTAATGTGAATTTTTGGAAGGCACACCAATGTTACTGGGGCATAAAAAGGGTGGGGGGTTGTTAGGAGGGAAAATGGTATTTTCGTAGAAACACTCGAGGATACCACCTCGAGTAATTGGTTCTGTAGGGTTCGAAGCGTGAGAGAGATGATAATTGGCTGATTTGGGGCTGTGCGATCGCTAAACGTCGTTCTAGATGAAATGAGGTTTGTAAAACAGGATGGTTCTGATTAGGATTCTGAACAATGAGGTGTGAGGACGTAAATACATAAGAGTTAGATAACATTCCAAAACGCACATGCAAGATGTGATATATACTAAGTGACATATAAATCCGAACACCCAGTTTAAATGGTTTTATTTTAATAAACTTTTGTATAAGTACTTAATGAAGCATAATAAGTAAATGATAAAAATTTCAAAATGATTGCACTGCTTTAAAGCCCTTTCACCTTTAATAATGTGTGGATGCACATTGATGTGCTACGCATTCTCCAACGCGCCTAGGCATGCTTCTGATCAGGTGGTCAACGTCCTCCTGTGGTATCTCATTCCAGGCAACCACCAACTCCTCTCGAAGTGCTTCTAGAGTCTGAGGAGGACGTTGCAAATTGAGCAATCTCCTACCCATCATATCCCACACGTGCTCAATTGGGGATAAGTCGGGAGATCTTGGTGGCCATGGTAACAATGTGACATCATTATGTTGAAAGAAGTCTATTGTGACTCTTGCAACATGTGGTCGGGCATTATCTTGTTGGAAAGTTGGATCTGCCAGGGTGTCAAGATAGGGTAAAAGATGGGGTTCTAGAACTTCGAGGATATAACGCTGCGCGTTCATGTTACCTCTGATGAAGATTAAAGGTGACCTGGAACCATAAGCTATAGCACCCCAAACCATAACTCCAACAGTGTGATGAACATGTCTTTCAACAAAAAACTGTGGATTCCTCCTTTCACCACGTCGCCTTCTAACCCTGGCACGACCATCGTGCATGCCTAAACAAAATCGAGACTCGTCACTAAAGACAATACTGTTCCATTCCTGATCCCAGAGTGACCGTTGTCTGCACCACTCAAGGCGATTACGTCTTTGTTCTCGAGTTAAAGGGAGGACCCGGTATGAAAACAAGCCAAAACTTCTCATTCGTCGGTAAACACTTCGCATGCCAATAGGTCTTCCGTGTTCTGCAAACCATTCATTTGCAATGGACCTGGTAGTGGAGAAACGGTCCCTTAAGGCCAATAATCTTAGGCGGCGATCTTCACGGTCTGTTGTTCTACGGCGGTGTCCAGTGTCCCTTGCTCTTTGCGTACGGCCTTCTCGAAGCCATGCCTGACAACACCTAACCACAGTGTCTACACTTCTTTGCACTCTAACTGCAATTGCCCGAAAAGAAAGTCCAGCTTCCCGAAGTCCCACTATACGGCCCCTATCAAACTCACTAAGTTGACGAAATCGTACAGGTCTCCGTACTCTAGGCATCGTAACCGATCGTAAAGGATGTCAAGAACCAAAATCCGCCAACGTTGATTATTTACTGCGGCTGAAATATTCATTTTTAGAGCGTTAGTGAATTAAAAAAAAGCAGTATAAAAACCGGAATGTCCAACTGATAAGGCTGAAAATTTTTTCACTTGTTATTTACAGTAAGATAAATACATTCACCAACTTTCATTAAAATAAAACCATTTAAACTGGGTGTTCGGATTTATATGTCACTTAGTATAGATAAAATGGAACATTAAGATGTGTAGGATGTTTTAGGTTAAGATTAGGATTAGCGATATAAAACGAATACATACCTAAGCGCAGCATAGCAATCCAAAGGTGAAGATGACGTCAAGTAGATTGTCTCTGCACTTTCCACGCAATTTTGGACTAACATTATGCAGCTTGTATCGTAACTACAATGGACAACCCCAAATTGTAAACCACCACAAAAAATTTTCTGAAATTGATCAGGAGCCTCTGTAACGTCAAAAGACGAGGATTAAGCGATTTTTCATTTTTTTGTCCCTAGCTCCACCACCACTGAAATAATTTTCAAAAAGTACAAAGCGCTTTCGTCCTTGGTATACTAGTAACATTGTGTGAAAGGTATTTTCCAAATGATACCGAGACCAAGATCAGCGGACACACAGACAGATCAAAATGGGTGACATAGTTTTTCGAGGTGCATATGTCATATAGGATCCAAAAAAGACATGTTATTTTCGATATGTTTCTTGATAACAATACTTCATTCCCAGGGGCAAGGAAAGTGAAAAGTAGTTTTTGTTTGCGGACTAGATTTAAATGAGAATACTATTTTTTTCAATATTCACACATGCCGCGCAGGAGTATAAAAGAGGCTTTTGAATAAATCTACAACCAAAAACTACAGAAAATAAAAATCACTCTTGGAAAATTGTTTCAGGTGCTGATCCTTTACGCATCAAACTTCCCAGAAACAAAACGTTCTTTCGTGTTCATTATTGTCCCAGAAAGCGGTCGAAAACTGACTATACTATAACTATCTAAAACTGTAATGACTCATCGTTGTTCACGTGAACATCACTTAACTACCAGTAGTCGGCTGTTCATAGGGCGGGGTATGAATGTTTAACATGGGTGAACTAGATTTGTCACATGCTTAATAAAGAGTGGTTTGAAACATATTGTAAGTCAAAAATTTGGGAATTACCTTTATTCGTCGTCGCTTCCACTTACATCTGACAGTAATAAACTGTCGCTATCGCTTTCCTCGTTGAAATTGACTATTACTGGCTCTATGATGGTGTCGATGTGGTGGTCAAGCTGCCACATTTTTGTTTCTTCCTTCACAACATGACGGATAGCATTCTGCCAAGCTTCGGGCGTTACTAGCTGTATGGAAGTCTCAAGTAAAACCTTAACGTCTGGTAATTTGAAGGTTGTGTTATGGCGCGCAATATATTCCTTCACTTGAGCCCAGATGAGCTCTGTTGGGTTCAGTTCACAGTGGTAGGGCGGTAACCGCAGCACAGTGACACCACATTGACGGGCCATCTCATCAGTCACGTAACTAATGTTCGCAGGTTTGTGCTGTTTAATTTTTTCATACAATTCCGCTTTCACACATGAATCGTCAAACGGGATTCCTTTTTCGCGCAACCATTGCTGCATGTCACTTTTTCGAGATCCCATAGTCGGTACACGTTCGGCTCGACGACTATGGTAGGAAGCATTATCTATGACGATCACAGAGTTGGGCTCAACTCGCTGAAGCACCCGTTGAAACCAGCTCTCGAAGCAGCTGGCATTCATTTCGTCATGGTAATCACCTCCTTTCTTAGAGACGAAAATCAAGTCACACTCTTCTAAAAAGCCACTATCGCTACCAATATGAGTTACGATCAATCTTTGACCTTTCCCTGACGGTCCACGAAGACCTGTTGACAAACCTTCAATGCTTGCTTGTCGGTTACTCACTACGTTTTTGTCTATCCAGGTTTTTTTAACTGTGTGACCTGCATTTACCCATGTCTCGTCCAAATAATAGATTTTTCTGCTTTGTCGCCTATATTCAATCATTTCGCGTAGGTATTTTCGACGCCAGGCGACTATTTCAGGTCTCTCTATCAATACTGACTTCCGATTACGCGTTTCGTAACGAAAATTAATTTCGTGCAGGGATTTCCTCATTACCTCGACGCTCATTTGGGGTATAATTTCATTTTCCTTAATCGCTGCATGTACAGCCTTGAGGGTTGGTATCTCATTCCTAAAGAAAAATGAATGTACGGTTCGCCTTAACGCCATTTTGCTATCGTCATCCAATTTAACGGCCTTTCGTCCCTTCAAATTAAACTTTGGATCAGTAGTAGCTCCAGTTTTCTTCTTTTCATGCACCACCCTGCGAATGGTCCACTCTGGAACGCCTGTCATACTTTCACAACGCGCGAGTGCATCTCCCTGCGACATAGTTCTGTTCAGATAATTGAACACGTTGAGCACGATTTCTTTCGCGTCCCTCTTCAGTGCTTTACGAAGCCGTCTACTTGTTCCCTGGCTTTCAGTACTTCCACTCGTGCCATTTGTACTCTCCATGGTTAAGTATAACCAAAACAGTAACCACAGAAACCACAACAATAACAATCACACAACAATTCTTATAAAAACACACAATATGCGATCGCTCAACGAAACACGTTCCAATGCGTTGCCGACGCCTATGAGTCTGCCGGTCGAGGCGCGTCTTTGATTTCATTGGTTCTACCGGCGGAGAACAATCAGCCATTATTTCCATCTCTGTCTGTGCTGTTGACCACCGCAAAGCCACAGAAACGACATATGTCGTACGCTATACGGCTGTACTGGAAGGAAGCTGGGATCGAGCTCTGATCACGTGTTGATCACGCGTATGAGTTATTACAGTTTTAAATAGTTGTAGTATAGACAACTGTGTGACCCATATTATGTATACTTTTCCAAGCACTTGACGAAACACAACCAATAAGGCAGATATAAAATTTTCTCACGATTTTTCCTATTTTTGCCAAAAAAGGTAACCACGTAATGAAATTATGAAAGCCTCTACATGCCAGTTATATTATTTTATCTCCTCAACCGAACATTCCCAAAGCGTGCGGCTATCCATTTATGTATAATAGCTGGAAAGTGAGATTTTTCATGTACGAGACATGAATAAACACCGTCGGGCGCCTAACAGAGTTCGCCGCTCGTGAAAAGTGAAAGCTTGATTCCTATGGACCCAACTAGGAGCGAAGATATTTTACGGCAATGCTTCTTACATGGCAAATTACTATTAAAGTATAGAGATTCCAAAACGGACGTGTGTGCATTTAGCCTTATATGAAGTTACAAAGAAAATAACAAATTTATTGAATCTTGCTGAAACACAAAATCTTGGCCGGATGTCAAACATTCTTTCATCTCTGGTAAAAGCGATTCTTCTAAAATTGCCAAATATTTGTTTGTATCCACATTTCCACCAATAAAATGAAGTTTTCCCACTCCTTTTGATGGCATACTGCTCCAGACCATAATGGATGCTGGAAATTTCACTTTTCTCTTCAGACAGTCAACATGGAATGCTTCATTTTTTTGCGAATAACTCTACTGCGACTGTCACCAACACAAACTTCGAATCGGGCCTCATCACTCCATTGTATTGCACACCATTGTTGATGTGTCCATTGTCCATGTTCTTTAGCCCATCTGAGCCGATTTTTCTTTTGCAGTGGAGTTAATAGTGGCTTTTCTTTGGCCTATAAACAAGTTGTGCAACTTTAGGGTTTTTACTTCACTTTTTTTATAAGAAAACTTACCTTGCAAGTGCTAAATCCCAGTTTGTGGGCCTCTCTATGAGTTGTGGACCTCGAAATTCTCCTTCCAACAGCGTCACTCCACAGAGCACTTAATTGTAAATAATTGGCACGCCTGTTTTTCACGATTACTCTTCTTGAGGCTCTTCGGTCGCCATTTGTGATATTACTTTTTTTCATATATCGTGGCTAAATATTAACTGAACCAGTTACGTTATATCTTCTAACAATATTTCTCACACTGTACCGCGATAAGTCTAACAAAGTTGCAATTTCTGAGTTTGATTTCCCAGAATTAAAAAATTTAATTATCAGTAACCGAATTTTCTCACTAATAACCTTTCCTCTACCCATTTTGAAAACCTTAACTACCCAAAACTATTTTAAACGTATTCTGACAGCTGTGATTAATAAAAACAATTGTCATGGCTTTTATTTTTCACAGCCACCTATGCGTTATAGTCTTATTTTGCATTGAAATGAAAATAGGTTGATATGCTGTAATTGCAACATGTGTTATTTTTATGCTGCAAATTTGATCAGGGAGTGATAAAGTTGGTGTTTCTACTATATATGTATTAACAAAATATTCATTCTTAATATTTTAAACCTATAACACCCCGCTACATTTTTATTATTTGTGTTTGATAAGAAAAAAACTAAGATTTCAATAGTTGGGCCAACTGAAGTGGAAGGGTGGTCGAGTGATACCTTATTTTAAAGGTCTTTCAATTCCCTTTATAGTGATATAAAATACATGGGCTTCAGTACAGTAGTTTTGAAGATTTATTGATTTAAAGCTTAAAGTAGACATTAATAGGTACATCAGATTAGTTTGTACTGCTTTCAGAAGAAATTTGACTAAAAGAATTTTCTTAATAAGTAAATGCTTTTCTTCGCTAAATAAAGTCAGGAAAAAATCAGATCAATTTTGGGAAAATTCAGTGTCACTTTGTTGACTACCCCATTTAAGCGACTCCGTATCCTTTACAGTTCCCAAGTTCCCAATGGTGAGTGCCAAATTAGAAACACCCTGTATATGCAGACTCTTACTATAAGAAAGAAGTGAAAATACACAAGGATTTAATAACGTCTTTGAATAATAAGATACACTAAAAAGCTAAAACGGCTGAACATAACTACAATTCTTAAGATCTGCTTACATAGCTATAAGTTTTACAGAGTTCTCAACATGGACAAAAAGAACTGAGACTGCGAAAATACATAGAAGTAAGACTTAAATAGACTAATTACGCATTTTGCAACTGTAACAAAATTTTTCAAAAGATTAGCGATCACAAAAATCGTATTTATTATGGTTCTTGAAAGTAATGTCCTCTATTGTTCAGATTTTTCATACTATATTCATAATCTTCATTTTGCCATTACCCGGTCAATAAACAAAATATTGAGCACAAAGCACTTTGGCGCTGGCTGATATTTAAAATGGAATTTCACTAAAATTTCTTCTGCCACTTTCTCACCTGAAAATGTTACAAAAACTTGTTTCTGTTGAATTGTGGCAGGCAATGTTTTCTCTACAAAATTAAGGTTTTAGGGTTTCATTTTTGTTACACAGAAGGCTGCTTTCAGGAGGTTAAAGAAACTTTGTTATTCCCAATTTTGAACTGCCTAAAGTTAGTAGAACCGGGAACATCCCCTCATGTAGATTGTTACACGATCTCGACACCCTCGGCACAAAGGAGCGGTCTTATCGGCCAGTTAATAACATTAATAACATCGGCAATAGAAAAAGAAAGACTATATAATGTAATGAAACTAACGCCAACTACAGAGAATACCGACTGCTACACCAATATAAAAATAAATTTATAGAGCTTGCAAGGCAAACCAAACGAAAACATTACCTAAATAAATTGAATAATAACATAAATGATCCTGAGCGGCTTTGGACAACTATTGATGGGATTACTGGGAAAACAAAATTTAAAGAGTGTGTCACTGAGTTAAATACAACATCGAGAACAGTATTAAAAAGTACTCAACAGATATGCGATGAATTTGTACAATTCTTTACTGACATAGGCGAAAATTTAGCAAGTAATATACAAGCAAATGTACAAAATACTCAGCCTCCAAAAAGAACTTTGAACTCATTTATTTTGGATAAAGTCGAGCAATGTGAAGTATACACCACTGTTATGTCCTTAAAAAATCGGAAAAGTCGTGGGTTCGATGGTATTAAAAGCGAGCATTTGAAAATTATAGCCGAGGACATAACAGAACCACTCACTTACCTAATCAACAAATGCTTTGAATCTGGCATACATCCCTCAATTTTAAAAAAAGGTAATATAATACCGATACATAAATCAGGAACAAAAACAGATGTTAACAACTATAGACCAATATCAATAATATCCAGTGTAGCAAAGGTTTTTGAAAAAGTTTTATCTACTAGAATGATTCGACACTTCACAAAATTCAAAATTTTAAGTGAAAATCAATATGGATTTACAGAAGGGAAGGCTACATCGGACGCAATAACTAAAATTGTAAATCAAATACATCAAAATATTGATAACAGAATCACTTCAATCTGCATTTTTGTTGATTTAAAGAAAGCTTTCGACACAGTTAATCACAAATTATTATTAGAAGCATTGGAGAGAATTGGTTTCAGAGGAAACGCGTACTCGCTGATCGAAAATTATTTGTCAAATCGCCCACAATCTGTGCAGATATCAGGATCATTTAGTAAAGAAATGTATGTTAAGTGTGGTGTCCCACAAGGAACTGTCTTAGGTCCGCTGTTATTCAATATATATTTAAATGATATTTTCCAAATTAATTGTGTTGGCAAAATAACTAGTTTTGCAGATGATACTGCAATATTATATGAAGGCACTGACTGGTCTGATCTGAAAAATGTAATTGAAAATGATTTTATCAAAATTATTCGGTGGTTTAACAGTAGAAAATTAAGCATTAACTACTCTAAAACACATTTTTTACTATTTGGATCTTATGCTAGACATCTGCCAAATTACACAAATTTCTCCTTCAACATTAATGATCAAAAAATGCAAATTAATAGAGTGCCCAACATAAAATACCTTGGAGTGGTCTTGGATCCTCACTTACGATGGGACATCCATGTCAATTATATTTTAAAGAAAGTTAGATTTGTATCCTACAAAATTAAACACCTTGGGAATATATTGACAGAAAAATATCTTCGAACATTATACCATGCACTGATTGAGCCTCATCTCACATATGGTATATTAGCATGGGGAGCTGCATGTTCCTCACATATCTATAACTTAGATGTTTTTCAAAAAAGTATTCTAAAAATGATATTTATAAAACCGAAACTTTATCCCACTGAAAAATTATACGCAGATGTTCGAATGTATGATATAAGACAGCTTTATTTCTTACACAGTATCACTCACTACCATAAATTTGTAAACGCCGACCAAAAAATTAAACATAATCATTATACCAGGTACAAAATTCGTGGCACAGTAGTTCCTCAACCGCATAAATCAATAATGCAGCGATCATATCTCTATTTAGCGCCTAAATTTTATGAAATTATACCTAAAGACTTAACAGATTTACCTTTCGGAAATTGTTTCAAAAGAAATTTAAAAAAGTGGCTACATTCTATATCTAGGACTGAAATTCATAAACTCATAAATACGAACATCAATTAAATACGTAATCTACTGTAACTAATTTTTGTCCTTTTTTGTCGTTTGCATTCTACAGTTTCAACTTAAATTATTGGTCCATGTACAGGCGATGCCTTCTATTGGGCCTGTTTTGATTTTATATTTATTTACTCATATTGTTTGTTATCTTTGTACATTGACTACCGACTACTGTACGAACAGACCAATAAATGCTCGTCCAAATACAACACACTCAGTTTCCTGCTTAATACAAGTATGCCCCCACCGATCATAGTGCTCAAATATTTCTTTCATCGCCCACTTTGGCCTCATGACGGCTGTGTTTTTCAGTTTCGATTCATTTAGTACGCACAAATCATCCGCGTATTGGGACATCGCAATATTCTCTACCGACAGATCAGCAACGTATACCAACAATCTGGTACTGCCTAATGCTTCCACAACAGCGCCCATCCGGTTGCTATGGATGGCCAAGTTCGCATTCGACCCGTTCTGACTCTGCAGTAGCATCATCTCGACCATCTTCCCATGCAAATCACCGCCTGCTGGATATTGACGGCCAGCGTTGGGTCGTTGAGCGTCGACACCGATATTTAGTGCTCCCGCTGTCCGGTTTGTCGCGTATGCGTCTTTCCAGCAAACTGCATTGAACGGACGGGACGTGACTGACAGCTGCATAGCTGCACAATTGACGAGGCAATAGAGCTTGTTCAGTTCGTCTTGTTCATGGTACTTTATTCTTGTAAAAAGTGTGGCAGAAGGTTTTTTTAATGATATCTTCGGTATTACTCATTCTGTATTTGATATCGGTTACCTTTGAGTACTAGAGATAGCTGATCCAATCCCACAGCTCGCAAGGAAATGGTTAATAATAAACAACCGAGTCGAAGAATGGGTAAGAAACCAGCTCAAGTGTTTATAATTCTTCCTTTTTATATAGAGGTATAGGATTTGTTTTTAAAAAAAAAACACAAAAAGTTTTCTTCAGTCCTCACTCTACGTCTGCGTGTTGGTGGTTTAATGTCCAATAATGTAAACTGGGTTCGAAATTTAGTTACAAGCTTCCGAATAGCTCCCTCATTAGGGAGACCAAATTGCCCATAAATTGGAAGCAGTGCGCGATGCACTCTCTTAACCGAGCATGAATTTGGATAGTAAAATTCAATAATTTGCAAGTGTTGTTCGTTCGTAAGCCGATTCATGGTTAAATTATAGACCAAACTGAACAAGTTTGACAATGACATAAGACACGATTTACGCGTCATCTGTCAAAAACAGTATTGCCAAAAGGATACTAGCAAAAAAATCACCCTTTAGTATATAAATATATAAATGGAAAGGAAAAACAAACGAAGTATCACCTGGAAGACAGATAAATAAAATATTGCCAAAAAGTGCAATTTACTGACGTTTTGACCGAAACAATAAAGATTTTAGACACAAACCACAGGATAAGTTTGAAATGTTACATTAACTATGCGTGCTGTTTCTACCAGCTGAGCCAATTTATTGGCTATCTTTTATACCATCAGGAGCTCAATTAAATTAGGTATGAGTTGGTGGTTATTCCAGAAGATACTGTTAATACTGATAAAATTTTAGAAACGCATTCACTTAATATCGTCGACAGAGAAATGTTCATCCAAATTCAGGTATCCTTCAACATGTCTCTGAATATTTTCAGTGAATAACTTGGTTACATATTATTTGCTCCTCTCTTATTCCACGCAGCACCAGAATATTTATTCAAGTGAATATATCATCCCACACGAAAGGAAACAGCATACACCCATGACCACTTGGTCGACTGTATGATTATTTTCTTGATCCCAGTCTAATAGTCTAAGCGCTGATGGTGCAAACATTGCGAACAATAAAACAGAGGTGGCACGCGAACTATGAACAGTTTTGGCTGATCGTGGTACTGCCAGCCATTACGTTCAATAGGTTCACTGAAATGAACTAGTACTAGGTACTAGTTCATGAACAAACTATTCTATGCAGCAATGCTACATAGCGCATGTCTCTTTCATCGGATCGCTGGAGCTAAGCACCGTGAGACGCAGTTAGTATTTGGATTGATAGCCGCTTCAGAACCCCCTAAAAACCCCCAATTTTCAATTTCTACAAAAAAATTTGTGAAAATGATCAGCAGACCAGCTAGCTTACGTCAAGCAAAATTGTGCAGTAGACTCATTATTATGTCCATAGAAAACAAATGAACTCACTTAGATCGTTATACAGGGTGTCCCAGAAGTCGACGTCAAGCCGAAACCGGGTGATAGGCAAAGTTATAACAGCTATCAGAAAAATATTTAAAAAAAATTTATGTATGTGTTTTGAAAATTATAGGTCTTTGAAAAAAATATAGAAATTTCATACCCTACGGCAGTCTGTCAACTCCTGTTATTATAAATATTAACTTTTTTTGGATTTTATTTTTACAATTTAATGATGAATAATGTATCTTCAAACTGGTGTGTCAACCTTACTGCCAACTTTTCTCGTGCAGGAAAAATTGCCACTTATTTCCCAACCAAGTATTCCAAAGTAAAACTTTGCTCAACTTTAACTGGCTGTACTGGAAAAAAATGTACTACGAGAGTTTGGCAAGTAACCTTAAAAGTTGCCGCATTTAATAAGGATTCCAAAATGGTATAACACTTAGAAGATTACTCGTTCACTTATGCACAATTTTTATTTGAAGAAAAACTGGTGAAAATTTTTCAAAATTTCCCGATTAAACAGCGATTATGAAAACGCACAACGACCCTTAAGGATAACTGTTTACACAACAGTGGGCGTCAAAATGCTGCTGATGATGATTCACCTTTACAGCAAATGCTCAAACTGTTTTCCTTTAGCCGCAATACACGCTCGACATCTTCTTAAAAAAGATCGGGTTATTAAACGAGCGAATCCACGGTTATTAACAAACTCAGCTGCTTCCAATAGTTTTTGCCGTAGCTCAGCTACATTTTGAATCGGCTTGAAATACACTTTTTCTTTTACAGTTCCCCAGTAAAAAAAAATCTAACGGATTCAAATCTGGTGACCGGGCTGGCCACGGTATTGTACCAGACCGCCCTATCCATCTGCCTGGAAAGTTTTGATCGAGATACTCTCTCACTGAGAGTGCATAGTGCGCTGGGCAGCCATCATGCTGAAACCACATGTCCCTGTAAATACTCAGTGGCACGTCCACCAATAAATTTTGTACATGATTTTTCAAAAAATCCAAATAAACCTCAGCAGTCAAAGTCTCTGGGAACTCAAACGGACCGATTATTTTACCATTTAAAATTCCTGTCCAATGGTTTATCTTGAAGCGTTATTGAGATTTATCTTCTCTCATCAAATGTGGGTTTGCTACGTGCCACTCGTGTTAGTTATGCAGGGTCATGTACCCATCTTTCTTAAATGTGGCCTCACCCGACCATACAATTTTTTCAAAGAACTGTGGATCTTTCCTGTGTCTTTCTAACATTGTGCGACAAAAAGCAACTCGGGGCTCATAATCCCGGGGCAGGAGACGTTGAACACGCTGTATGTGGTATGGATGAAGCACATCACTTACTTGCTATTGCACACTTTGATAACGATCAGTACTCCTTCGTTTACTGCGCATGTTTACATGTTCGTGCTTGTTGATTTCGTACTGTTACTAATTTTGGATTTGTGAACTGGACTGTTGATCGCTTGTGATTTGGATTTGGACTGTTTAATTGCTCTTCAAAACAACATTTGCTTTCTTTAGACTATCTTTGATAGTGTGATTGTGCAGTACCGCTATGTTCGTGTACACCGTACAAGAATATGCTAACATGCACCTCATTTATGGGGAATGCAGATGCAACGCTAGTGCTGCAGCGAGACTTTACTGTGAGAGGTACCCGAATGCAGCTCGTCATCCAGATCATCGAGTGTTCACAGATGTGCACCGCTTACTGTTCTCAGAGGGCCAACTACCAAACCAATCACACGGTGAGGGAAGATCTTTCCGTCCTTACGAAGACGTGGTGCTAGGAGCTGTCGAAGAAGACCCGAGTACTTCAGTGCGTGCAATAGAACTAAAAACAGGTGTGCCCAAAAGTACAGCCCATAGAATCTTGCAAAAAAACGTGCTCCATCCATACCACGTACAGCGTGTTTAAGCTCTTCTGCCCCGGGATTATGAGCCCCGAGTTGCTTTTTGTCGCACAATGTTAGAAAGACATATGGTTCTTTGAAAAAATTTTATGGTCAGATGAGACCACATTTAAGTAAGATGGGTACATGAACCTGCATAACTTACACGAGTGGCACGTAGCAAACCCACATTTGATGAGAGAAGATAAATCTCAATATCGCTTCAAGGTAAACCATTGGACAGGACTTTTAAATGGTAAAATAATCGGTCCGTTTGAGTTCCCAGAGCCTTTGACTGCTGAGGTTTATTTAGGTTTTTAGCAAAATCATTTAGAAAATTTATTGGAGGACGTGCCACTGAGTATTTACAGGGACATGTGGTTTCAGCATGATGGCTGCCCAGCGCACTATGCACTCTCAGTGAGAGAGTATCTCGATCAAAACTTTCCAGGCAGATGGATAGGGCGGTCTGGTACAATACCGTGGCCAGCCCGGTCACCAGATTTGAATCCGTTAGATTTTTTTTACTGGGGAACTGTAAAAGAAAAAGTGTATTTCATGCCGATTCAAAATGTAGCTGAGCTACGGCAAAAACTATTGGAAGCAGCTGAGTTTGTTAATAACCGTGGATTCGCTCGTTTAATAACCCGATCTTTTTTAAGAAGATGTCGAGCGTGTATTGCGGCTGAAGGAAAACAGTTTGAGCATTTGCTGTAAAGGTGAATCATCATCAGCAGCATTTTGACGCCCATTGTTGTGCAAACAGTTATCCTTAAGGGTCCTTGTGTGTTTTCATAATCGCTGTTTAATTAGGAAATTTTGAAAAATTTTCATCAGTTTTTCTTCAAATAAAAATTGTGCATAAGTTAACGAGTAATCTTCTAAGTGTTATACCATTTTGGAATCCTTATTAAATGCGCCAACTTTTAAGGTTACTTGCCAAACTCTCGTAGTACATTTTTTTCCAGTACAGCCAGTTAAAGTTGAGCAAAGTTTTACTTTGGAATACTTGCTTGGGAAATAAGTGGCAATTTTTCCTTAACGAGAAAAGTTGGCAGTAAAGTTGAGACACCAGTTTAAAGATGCATTATTCATCATTACATTGTAAAAATAAAATCCAAAAAAAGTTAATATTTGTAGTAACAGGAGTTGACAGACTGCCGTAGGGTGTGAAATTTCGATATTTTTTTCAAAGACCTATAATTTTCAAAACACATACATAAAATTTTTTTAAATATTTTTCTGATAGCTGTTATGACTTTGTCTATCACTCGGTTTCGGCTTGACGTCGACTTCTGGGACACCCTGTATACAGACTAACCCTAATGCCACGCATACACCTTGCATGATAATGGCAGAGGGATGATATATTGAGGAGCCTAAGTTTGATAAACGCACTCTTGTTCTGCATCGACAAGACGACCGCGGTCTCTTATCCTATAACCCCCATAAGCAAAGAGCTATAAAACAAAATCAGTGGGTGTCGTCACAAGGCTGTGTGCTCGATGGAGACTGCAACACCTGTTTTCGATTATTACTACCGATATAATCTCTGTCTCTCTCTTCCTTTCTGACTCCCGTAGGTCAGCAATCTTAATATTGATAAATGGCTAGTTAGCATTTAAACGAGTTACTGGTACTCGCTGTCTCAGTGAGTAGTAGTGTTCGCAAACTCGTTATCGTTAATTAAAATAACACCTTCGAAGAAATGACATTTCTTCGCCTGATATACATGGAGAATGCGCGCGGCTTATATGGAACGCCAGAACGTTTTTAAGTTTCTATTTTTGTTGTATTCCCTTCGAGAGCTTCACGCTCAGGAGCTTAACGATCGACACTCTTATTAAGCGGCACACATGAGGCGTTTTTGACGATTGTCGTTAGATTTGGATCGACCCCTTTCCCCAACCTCTTATGTCACGTGAAGCTTTTCAAAATTTTATTTTAGTCTAAATGTGATGGATGCATTTAAACAATACAACTAAAGACCGGTTTTCAAGATTTCCTGAATCGTAGTCTAAGATCACAATGATAACATTTAACAGTAACATTTTTAAAAAGAAACTATTAAAATTGATAAAGCACTGCAACATTCGTTGAGTTGCGCATGTAGTCGGCCGGTGACGCCTAAACTTCTTTCTCCTTTCTCCTTATTTCTTTTCTTGTTTCTTTCTTCTTTCTTGTTTCTTATTTCTGATTTCCTTTTCTTCTTCGTTCTTCGTTCTTCGTTCTTCGTTCTTCGTTCTTCGTTTTTCGGTCTTCGTTCTTCGTTCTTCGGTCTTCGTTCTTCGTTCTTCGGTCTTCGTTCTTCGTTCTTCGTTCTTCGTTCTTCGTTCTTCGTTCTTCGTTCTTCGTTCTTCGTCTTCGTTCTTCGTTCTTCGTTCTTCGTTCTTCGTTCTTCGTTCTTCATTCTTCGTTCTTCGTTCTTCGTTCTTCGTTCTTCGTTCTTCGTACTTCGTTCTTCGTTCTTCGTTCTTCGTTCTTCGTTCTTCGTTCTTCGTTCTTCGTTATTCGTTCTTCGTTGTTCGTTGTTCGTTCTTCGTTCTCCGTTATTCGTTCTTCGTTCTTCGTTCTTCGTTCTTCGTTCTTCGTTCTTCGTTCGTCGTTCTTCGTTCTCCGTTCTTCGTTTTTCGTTTTTCGTTCTTCGTTCTTCGTTTTTCGTTCTTCTTTCTTCGTTCTTCGTTCGTCCTTCTTCGTTCTTCGTTCTTCGTTCCTCGTTCCTCGTTCCTTGTTCCTCTGTCCTCGTTTCTCGTTCCTCGTTCCTCTTTCCTCTTTCCTCGTTCTTCGTTCTTCGTTTTTCGTTCTTCATTCTTCGTTCTTCGTTCTTCGTTCTTCGTTCTTCGTTCTTCGTTCTTCGTTCTTCGTTCTTCGTTCTTCGTTCTTCGTTATTCGTTCTTCGTTCTCCGTTCTCCGTTCTTCGTTCTTCGTTCTTCGTTCTTCGTTCTTCGTTCTTCGTTCTTCGTTCTTCGTTCTTCGTTCTTCGTTCTTCGTTCTTCGTTCTCCGTTCTCCGTTCTTCGTTCTTCGTTCTTCGTTCTTCGTTCTTCGTTCTTCGTTCTTCGTTCTTCGTTATTCGTTCTCCGTTCTCCGTTCTCCGTTCTCCGTTCTTCGTTCATCGTTCTTCGTTCTTCGTTCTTCGTTCTTCGTTCTTCGTTCTTCGTTCTTCGTTCTTCGTTCTTCGTTCTTCGTTCTTCGTTCTTCGTTCTTCGTTCCTCGTTCCTCGTTCCTCGTTCCTCGTTCCTCGTTCCTCGTTCCTCATTCCTCTTTCCTCGTTCTTCGTTCTTCGTTTTCGTTCTTCGTTCTTCGTTCTTCGTTCTTCGTTCTTCGTTCTTCGTTCTTCGTTCTTCGTCCTTCGTTCTTCGTTCTTCGTTCTTCGTTCTTCGTTCTTCGTTATTCGTTCTTCGTTCTCCGTTCTCCGTTCTTCGTTCATCGTTCTTCGTTCTTCGTTCTTCGTTCTTCGTTCTTCGTTCTTCGTTCTTCGTTCTTCGTTCTTCGTTCTTCGTTCTTCGTACTTCGTTCTTCGTTCTTCGTTCTTCGTTCTTCGTTCATCGCTCTTCGCTCTTCGTTCTTCGTTCTTCGTTCTTCGTTCTTCGTTCTTCGTTCTTCGTTATTCGTTCTTCGTTCTCCGTTCTCCGTTCTTCGTTCATCGTTCTTCGTTCTTCGTTCTTCGTTCTTCGTTCTTCGCTCTTCGCTCTTCGTTCTTCGTTCTTCGTTCTTCGTTCTTCGTTCTTCGTTCTTCGTTCTTCGTTCTTCGTTCTTCGTTCTTCGTACTTCGTTCTTCGTTCTTCGTTCTTCGTTCTTCGTTCATCGCTCTTCGCTCTTCGCTCTTCGCTCTTCGTTCTTCGTTCTTCGTTCTTCGTTCTTCGTTCTTCGTTCTTCGTTATTCGTTCTTCGTTCTCCGTTCTCCGTTCTTCGTTCATCGTTCTTCGTTCTTCGTTCTTCGTTCTTCGTTCTTCGTTCTTCGTTCTTCGTTCTTCGTTCTTCGTTCTTCGTTCTTCGTTCTTCGTTCTTCGTTCTTCGTACTTCGTTCTTCGTTCTTCGTTCTTCGTTCTTCGTTCATCGCTCTTCGCTCTTCGCTCTTCGTTCTTCGTTCTTCGTTCTTCGTTCTTCGTTCTTCGTTCTTCGTTCTTCGTTCTTCGTTCTTCGTTCTTCGTTCTTCGTTCTTCGTTCCTCGTTCCTCGTTCCTCGTTCCTCGTTCCTCATTCCTCTTTCCTCGTTCTTCGTTCTTCGTTTTTCGTTCTTCGTTCTTCGTTCTTCGTTCTTCGTTCTTCGTTCTTCGTTCTTCGTTCTTCGTTCTTCGTCCTTCGTTCTTCGTTCTTCGTTCTTCGTTCTTCGTTCTTCGTTCTTCGTTATTCGTTCTTCGTTCTCCGTTCTCCGTTCTTCGTTCATCGTTCTTCGTTCTTCGTTCTTCGTTCTTCGTTCTTCGTTCTTCGTTCTTCGTTCTTCGTTCTTCGTTCTTCGTTCTTCGTTCTTCGTTCTTCGTTCTTCGTTCTTCGTTCTTCGTTCTTCGTTCTTCGTACTTCGTTCTTCGTTCTTCGTTCTTCGTTCTTCGTTCTTCGCTCTTCGCTCTTCGCTCTTCGTTCTTCGTTCTTCGTTCTTCGTTCTTCGTTCTTCGTTCTTCGTTCTTCGTTCTTTCTGTTATAGACTCGTGGTCTGTTGGTATCTATGGTGTGGTTGTATTTTATTGAATTCTAAGAACTTTTATGTTTCAGTGATGTAATTTTTATTTTTCCTTCACTGACATGTCATGTATGTATAAGTTTTCTGACGTATTCAATGTCTTTTCTCGACGATCGATTGAATAAACAATATATATGTATCTACCTAAACAATTGAAAATCTATTGTTTTGCTTTAATTTCACCCAATTTTCTTGTGATTATACAATATTTTTTGCAATAAATCCTCCAGAATGACATCCTCCAAAAATTCTCTAAGGGAAGTAAAAATCCCCAAAATTTAGGGGAAATCTCCCAATATGGCACCTCTGTATCTGACTTGTCAATTTATCGAGTGGTGAGGAATGAGGGAGGAGCGCCGTTGTCAGATGGAGGTTACTATCGGTAGGGCAGGGAAAATATGTCTATGATACCTTCTTTCCTGTACGATCAATTCAATCCACCGCTTTGCTGAGGACAGCACTCTACATGCAGGAATTCACAGTGACTCTATGAAATGATTGTATGGGCCTGTTGACTGACTTGATCCGCTTAATTTTGTAGCTAACTTTTTCTCAGAGGGTCCAACTTGTGCCGAAAATGATCCTTTATGAACTGATGACCACGTTGCGCGGGAAGTGCACAGTCAACCTACTCGACGCCGCTTTTTCGTTTCGTTCCGAATTTGCAGTTCAAATGAGAACATCTTCAAAATCGTCTCGGTAATGACGCAAAAAACAATAACAAGTTACATAAAATTCCGACAGCGTGTACAAATGCCCATCTTCGTGAAAAACTCTCATCGAACAAGCTGTAATCCGAAATTTCGCGAAAGCTCGCTCTGGTTGATGCGCCTCTAATGTTTTTTTCTGAGCGAACGGCAGGACCACCCACGGTTAGGGAGAAAATTCTGAGGCCGAGTACGCAGCGTGGCGCCAACGTGCCGTTTTTGGCTTCCCTGTCTTCAGCTGGCTGTTGTCGTTTCAGACATAACGAGCGCTTCCTCTTTATAAGTTATGTAATTGCAGTTTTTACAAGCCATATCTCGATCGGCAATCACTAACTTCTCGACACGAACACTCCAGTTGACACAATATATATATATATATATATATATATATATATATATATATATATATATATATAACTTGAGACGTGGTCATTGTCGTCTAGACCAGTTAGGTGAAAAATTAAAGCTTCCGCCTTTTGTTGGGTACTTCGACAAAATTTAAGCAAAAGGACTCTTTATACTTTTTTTAATTCTCTCTAGCTTTCAATGGACTTTGCCATCATCATCAGGAGCTGCAATTACAATGATAACAGTAGCAACAAAAGTGTAAAATGAATTTAAATTGACTCAACTTACAGTAGTATGTGAGGATGTTGCTAATTGTTGTTTTCGTATAGGATGAGGGAAACGTCCAGTAACATGGTGAGAGCTGGATAGATGGTACAATGGTCAAAATTATATAAAATATGACAAGAACAAGTTAAAAATAGATTAGTACTTAGTACCCAACTAAAGGCGGAAGCTTTAATTTTTCACCTATATATATATATATATATAACTTGAGACGTGGTCATTGTCGTCTAGACCAGTTAGGTGAAAAATTAAAGCTTCCGCCTTTTGTAGGGTACTTCGACAAAATTTAAGCAAAGAGGACTCTTTATACTTTTTTTAATTCTCTCTAGCTTTCAATGGACTTTGCCATCATCATCAGGAGCTGCAATTACAATGATAACAGTAGCAACAAAAGTGTAAAATGAATTTAAATTGAATCAACTTACAGTAGTATGTGAGGATGTTGCTAATTGTTGTTTTCGTATAGGATGAGGGAAACGTCCAGTAACATGGTGAGAGCTGGATACATGGTACAATGGTTAAAATGGTGGTCATGGAATAATGAGTGAGATGAACCCTTTGACAGAAGGCCGAAGGTTGTCAATGTCTGTGTTGAAAGATGGAACGAATTGTGGGCGTGTGCCAAAACGTTGCCAAATCACTTCAGATGATGTGATTTTCAGAATGTTATGTAAGAAATTGTTAAACCGACCAGAGACAGTTGAATAAACTATATTTTAATTAATGGGAATTTTAAATTAATAATTATTAATTTCTTACATAACATTCTGAAAATCACATCATCTGAAGTGATTTGGCAACGTTTTGGCACGCGCCCACAATTCGTTCCATCTTTCAACACAGACATTGACAACCTTCGGCCTTCTGTCAAAGGTTCATCTCACTCATTATTCCATGACCACCATTTTGTGCAATCATCAAGTGGCTTCACGACGTAATACTCTAATGTTTTCTAAATAATTTTTAATCTGTCTTTAACTTGTCTTGTCATATTTTATATAATTTTAACCATTGTACCATGTATCCAGCTCTCACCATGTTATTGGACGTTTTCCTCATCCTATACGAAAACAACAATTAGCAACATCCTCACATACTACTGTAAGTTGATTCAATTTAAATTCATTTTACACTTTTGTTGCTACTGTTATCATTGTAATTGCAGCTCCTGATGATGATGGCAAAGTCCATTGAAAGCTAGAGAGAATTAAAAAAAGTATAAAGAGTCCTCTTTGCTTAAATTTTGTCGAAGTACCCAACAAAAGGCGGAAGCTTTAATTTTTCACCTATATATATATATCTAGATCTTTTTATCGCGTCCGACACGGATATTATGTAAAAAACCTATAAAACGTTAAAAAAACGTCATCTTGCAGACTAGGTAGTTTTTAGGGTGCAAACAGTCATTCCACGTTTGCTCACCAGAATCGTTGTGAGGGTCCATCTATGGAGGAATGGCTCAACTACATGCATCGTTGGTTGCATATGTTTTGTGAAGCCGATGTAGTCTGTAGTTTTCATCTCTGAGATGAAAGTTGGTTGAATGACAAGATCACATCTGTATGTGTATTGGTCTGCATATGTATAAAATCAGTGATATTTGATGTGTGAGAAAATTATTATTGAATATGCTGAAAATGAAGTATATCTATTAGCTGTGCCCGACGGGTTATTTATATGAGGTTCCTGACGACAGGTTATGTTCAAAGTTATAAATTACAAATTTTGGTTCTGTTAACATCGCAAAATAAATTTCTACAAAATTTAAATGACTGGAAATAAAAATAAGGTAATAACCTTCACTTTGATAAATATTCCTGTGTGTAGCATATTTTCTCACCTGTTCCTTCACTAATCAGGGATTTTCTTTTATTATCTATCTCATTTTTGAAATTCAGCAAATTTCCAGAATGAATAAGAAAACAAGGATGCGCACAGAATACTTCTTTTGAAGCTGGAGCGTCTTGGATTTAGAGGCGCAGTGGACCGAGGCTTAGTTTTGAAGAACCCTCGTATATTCTATGCCAAAATAAGTATTCAGGCAGCCATCTGATATCTTGCATGAAGCGAAAATATGTCTCCCTTCTCCGACAGTTTTCAGAACGTAAAGAGAAAAAAAATAACCTCCCAAAGAGCCTGTGGACCATAAGAGCCATCAACTCAAAGAATGCATTTTTATTTGTCCTAAATACACAGAATTATCATTTTGCCAACCATTCACGCATTTTACTTCCCGAGTAACAGCATTATCCTTCTCAATTTACATTCTACAGCAGTTTGCATGGATAGAAACAAGTCCCATACCTTATTTAAATAAAGAAATTCGAAAGCGGCAAAGCCTTGGGGTCGTAATACAAACATACTTTTCAGGAGTAAACGTTGAACTTCCAGAAACTTTTACGATTTTTAAACGTTACGGCAATACGACCTGCCAACGAAGTTTCTCCGTGAAGTGTCATACTATAAGGTAACGTACTTTGAGAAATACTAAGAAGCAGGAGTTTATTACTCCAGACTTGGATTGTCTAGGCGCATCTACTAATGTAATGCTTCCTCGAAATTGTATCTTATTCTCAATGTGATCTTTAGGAAGAACTCGATATAAAAATTACAAGCAGGACTTAACATATATCCTAAGAGTTTTGATACAAAATATTTTTGTCTAATGAACAAATTTATTTGAACACTAACTATTTATCGAAAATTACTCAATGCTTAACCATACTATCGAATTGTGTGGAGTGAAATCTTTTCGTTCTGGAATATTCGACAGACTTCATCTTGTAGATACTTTTTCTCATTTCTAATTTAGAGCGAAAACTTCTCAACAACACGGCCCGTAAGAGCCGGTGTTCCTCAGGGTTCGGTCTTAGGACCAATCCTTTATTCACTTTATATACATGACGTCTCTTGCCCCAGCAACTGTGAAGTCTTATCTCTATGCTGACGACATTGCATTGCTAGCCCAGTCTTGTTCTGGTAACGTGGATCACGACAGGCTGCAGAGTGCGGTGGGGGAAGTATTGGAGTGGGCGGATCGGTGGTTGATCAAAATGAATGCTTCGAAAACGCAAGCAATCTATTGTACTAAAAAACGTCGCGGTGCCCCCTCAGAGATATCAGTGAATGGAAGTCGTATACCTGTCAGGTATCTTGGAGTCATCATTGACAAGGGGTTGACCTGGCAGAAACATACTGATATTTTTGAAAACAAAATTCCAAATTATCTTTCGGCAGCTTTATCCTTTGTTGTGCAGAAATTCAAAATTAAGTTCAACAAGATTCGGTTGTTTAAAATGGTCATAAGACCCGCAATCACCTACTCATGCGCGGCTTGGTGTTTTCTTGGCAAGACGCACATGCAGAGACTGCAAGTCCTGCAAAACAGACCCCTACGCACAATTATTAACGCCCCTTGGTACGTGTCAAATGAGACCATTCACAGAGATCTTGATATCCCATATCTAAGAGATTACGTAAAACAACAGGCGTAGCGGCGTTATAATCAAGTGTAATCGCACAGTAACCCTCTGTTGCGCGCTTCAGTAGACTACACAGTCGAGCAAGTTCGCAAACATTCCAGGTCGCGCCTCGCACTGTGATCAAAATTAAATTGTAAATTCAGACCAGCCAAAATTATTTCACTATACAAAACCGATCAAAATTATTTTTTAGAGTTACAAAATAATTCGAGTAGTCAAAGCAATAATGCTTATGGTATTTTAAATCATTTACTTCTTTTCTTTGCTCTATTTCTTCTTTCCTTCTTTCCCTTTTCCCCTTGAACATGTTTGGTATCTGGGTAGCCAGACCTGACAGATTAACAGACCGACGAGACTTTTAACTAAGAGCAAAGGTACACCAGACCGCTCTAACGAATAGTAGCGAACATTTCAAAATAATTAAATATCAACTGACAGTAAAGTTAGTAAACAAACTTTTGTTTCCAAAGGCAACTTGATATTATTTTGTATTTGTTAAAATAAAAGCTATCGCATTTTGTGTCAAAACTTTTAGGACATAGGTTAAGGTGGTATACCTTTTGTCACAATTTATATACTAAGTGACATATAGATCCGAACACTCAGTTTAAATGGTTTTATTTTAATAAAAGTTGGTGAATGTATTTATCTTACTGTAAATAACAAGTGAAAAATTTTTCAGCCTTATCAGTTGGACATTCCGGTTTTTATACTGCTTTTTTTAATTCACTAACGCTCTAAAAATGAATATTTCAGCCGCAGTAAAGAATCAACGTTGGCGGATTTTGGTTCTTGACATCCTTTACGATCGGTTACGATGCCAAGAGTACAGAGACCTGTACGATTTCGTCAACTTAGTGAGTTTGATAGGGGCCGTATAGTGGGACTTCGGGAAGCTGGACTTTCTTTTCGGGCAATTGCAGTTAGAGTGCAAAGAAGTGTAGACACTGTGGTTAGGTGTTGTCAGGCATGGCTTCGAGAAGGCCGTACGCAAAGAGCAAGGGGCACTGGACGCCGCCGTAGAACAACAGACCGTGAAGATCGCCGCCTAAGATTATTGGCCTTAAGGGAACGTTGCTCCACTACCAGGTCCATTGCAAATGAAGCTGGACTTTCTGTTCGGGCAATTGCAAATGAATGGTTTGCAGAACACGGAAGACCTATTGGCATGCGAAGTGTTTACCGACGAATGAGAAGTTTTGGCTTGTTTTCATACCGGCCACGCTGGGTCCTCCCTTTAACTCGAAAACACCGACGTAATCGCCTTGAGTGGTGCAGTCAACGGTCACTCTGGGATCAGGAATGGAACAGTATTGTCTTTAGTGACGAGTCTCGATTTTGTTTAGGCATGCACGATGGTGGTGCCAGGGTTAGAAGGCGACGTGGTGAAAGGAGGAATCCACAGTTTTTTGTTGAAAGACATGTTCATCACACTGTTGGAGTTATGGTTTGGGGTGCTATAGCTTATGGTTCCAGGTCACCTTTAATCTTCATCAGAGGTAACATGAATGCGCAGCGTTATATCCACGAAGTTCTAGAACCCCATCTTTTACCCTATCTTGACACCCTGGCAGATCCAACTTTCCAACAAGATAATGCCCGACCACATGTTGCAAGAGTCACAATAGACTTCTTTCAACATAATGATGTCACATTATTACCATGGCCACCAAGATCTCCCGACTTATCTCCAATTGAGCACGTGTGGGGTATGATGGGTAGGAGATTGCTCAATTTGCAACGTCCTCCTCAGACTCTAGAAGCACTTCGAGAGGAGTTGGTGGTTGCCTGGAATGAGATACCACAGGAGGACATTGACCACCTGATCAGAAGCATGCCTAGGCGCGTTGGAGAAGGCGTAGCACATCAGGGTGCATCCACACATTATTAAAGGGCATTAAAGCAGTGCAATCATTTTGAAATTTTTATCATTTACTTATTATGCTTCATTAAGTACGTATACAAAATTTTATTAAAATAAAACCATTTAAACTGGGTGTTCGGATTTATATGTCACTTAGTATATAAACGTAATCCATCTAATCTGGCGTTTTTCGAATTAAATTTCGGGAGAGATTCTATGGGGACAAATCATTTGATAGAAACGTGTGAAAAAGTTTGCTTGACGAGAAAGTGGGTCGTGTCAGGAACAGCAGTTCCTTGTCTATTTTTATTTCTGGCGAATGTGGTTGGAAATCATTTTTCATTTTTTCTTCAATAGGTTATTTTATCGTTAGAGAAATGGGTGTAGGCTCCTTTTTATCCCCAAAATACCAGAAATCAGGTTATTAAACACCAGAAACCAGGGAGATAATTTAGTTATTGCAGTAAAACCGCTAAAATCTTATAATTTACTATTTGCCTTGATTCCGCACGATATTGACTTCAAATGCTGTTGGTCATTACCTAAATGTAGAGCATTCCATAACAGCTTCTTTGATACCTGGTCATCTAAAAGCTTGGGAATTTCGGACTGACGATACACTGCCCGATAGTTCTGCACATCATTCTTGGGGCCAGCCTTATGAATTGGTATTGAAAAAACTATCTATCCAGTAGTCTGGAAAAACACCGAAATCCAAAGATTATTATTTAACTGTTTGCCAGAAACTAATTTATGGAAATACAGGGTGCGGCAGAGAGGACGGGCGTTTTTGGGATGGGCATCAACGATGTCGGCCACCACATGCCTGATGTGACTTTCCACACTTGACTGTCTCAAATGCTATTTCCTTGTGAACCTGATTCCATCAATAAATTTGTTTTCGAGTAAAAATTCACTATTTTATGATTCTTTTAAAACCGTCCATCCTCTCTGCCGCACCCTGTACGTAAACAGCCAATTCGTGCCATTAGAATGTTACACAAATCATCACGTTTGGCTCTAAAGTTGATAAATTCGTAGTTTCTGTCGCATGGATGTTTGCCCATTTGTCAAATGTCGTATAAGTTTAATTTTCATATTGCTTGTCTTTGAGACTTGGGTCACAGAACCGGGAAGCATTATTATCAACAAGTCTCCGTTTTGAGGCAAGTCTTGTCGACCAAAAAAGTCCCTGCTAACAAAAGGTCATATCGGCAGCCGCGGAACGTACCTGATTTATGCCCCTTTATATAATTGCGCGCGGTATCTCAGATAAGCCATAAATTAGTTAAAGTATTTATTAAGGAGAGCCTTGCGACGTCCTTATTTAGAGTCGAGCCTCATTGATCTGCTGGCCGATTAGAGCTCCCGCGGCCGTTTTCTATTTACGTACAAGCCTACTGTTGCCGGTTCGTATCGGATAGCGATAAGATTGCCGATGCACAGATGCGAATGTCATAATGGTTTTTGTACTGTCGAGCTGCAGCTCGATATGGCAGCAGCTATGATTTGTTACCGGAGACCAGATTAAAATCATCCGGCTCTTTTTATGCTGTACTTGTACGTAGCTATACCGTTGACAACTCATAACAAGGATCCAACTCGATGGTATAAAAAATAATCATTCGAGATGAGTAAATATACTGACATATAAATCCGAACACCCAGTTTAAATGGTTTTATTTTAATAGAATTTTGTATAAGTACTTAATGAAGCATAATAAGTAAATGATAAAAAATTCAAAATGATTGCACTGCTTTAAAGCCCTTTGACCTTTAATAATGTGTGGATGCACCCTGATGTGCTACGCATTCTCCAACGCGCCTAGGCATGCTTCTGATCAGGTGGTCAATGTCCTCCTGTGGTATCTCTTTCCAGGCAACCACCAACTCCTCTCGAAGTGCTTCTAGAGTCTGAGGAGGACGTTGCAAATTGAGCAATCTCCTACCCATCATATCCCACACGTGCTCAATTGGGGATAAGTCGGGAGATCTTGGTGGCCATGGTAACAATGTGACATCATTATGTTGAAAGAAGTCTATTGTGACTCTTGCAACATGTGGTCGGGCATTATCTTGTTGGAAAGTTGGATCTGCCAGGGTGTCAAGATAGGGTAAAAGATGGGGTTCTAGAACTTCGTGGATATAACGCTGCGCGTTCATGTTACCTCTGATGAAGATTAAAGGAGACCTGGAACCGTAAGCTATAGCACCCCAAACCATAACTCCAACAGTGTGATGAACATGTCTTTCAACAAAAAACTGTGGATTCCTCCTTTCACCACGTCGCCTTCTAACCCTGGCACGACCATCGTGCATGCCTAAACAAAATCGAGACTCGTCACTTTAGACAATACTGTTCCATTCCTGATCCCAGAGTGACCGTTGTCTGCACCACTCAAGGCGATTACGTCGGTGTTCTCGAGTTAAAGGGAGGACCCAGTGTGGCCGGTATGAAAACAAGCCAAAACTTCTCATTCGTCGGTAAAGACTTCGCATGCCAATAGGTCTTGCGTGTTCTGCAAACCATTCATTTGCAATGGACCTGGTAGTGGAGAAACGGTCCCTTAAGGCCAATAATCTTAGGCGGCGATCTTCACGGTCTGTTGTTCTACGGCGGCGTCCAGTGCCCCTTGCTCTTTGTGTACGGCCTTCTCGAAGCCACGCCTGACAACACCTAACCACAGTGTCTACACTTCTTTGCACTCTAACTGCAATTGCCCGAAAAGAAAGTCCAGCTTCCCGAAGTCCCTCTATACGGCCCCTATCAAACTCACTAAGTTGACGAAATCGTACAGGTCTCCGTACTCTAGGCACCAACTGATAAGGCTGAACATTTTTTCACTTGTTATTTACAGTAAGATAAATACATTCACCAACTTTTATTAAAATAAAACCATTTAAACTGGGTGTTCGGATTTATATGTCACTTAGTATAGATTATTCAATCTTTGACCCTCTCCAGTACCTTCAGCTTGAAATATTACAGATATCTCAGTTTTTGGCCTTGTCCCATAAATCCCAGCTCCAGCTCCGTCTTCAGTTTTTGGGTCGTCTGTGTACACCAGTAGCTTTTTGCCCTTTCTTCCACCTTTTCCTTTCTAGTACTATTGTTTGATAGTTCATAGTGCATTTTTTGATGGTCTTTTCCGTGATTGGCCTTGAGTTAGTCTGTGGGCCACGGAAAGAGCATTGGTAGGTCGAGAAGAACCTCCAACGGTGCAATGGGAGAGGCACGCATAGACACCGCGGCGTTAAAGTACATTTAATATAGTGTACTAGGGATCTGCAACCCACAAAGCTTGCAATCGAAATGCGTGCTGCAGTAGCTTAGGCTAACAGGAACACAACAGCGTATGGGCTATTTAAACAGTGTAGTAAGGTTTTTGGATCATAACAAATTATTATTAGTGATTACTCCTCTTTTTCACTGGCTAAATGAAACAAATAAACCATTAAAATTCTTTCGAACAAAGAACAAAAACAAGTGATATCAATAGAAATGAGTTGAGCCTCATAAAAATACTCAACGATCAGTATTTGAACAGTATTGTACACTTTAATGAGTGTTATATTAATGTAAAATAAGTTTCCAATAACCTTTGTAATGAAATAAAAAAAAGTTGAACAGAACAAGATGGCCGCTCACTCGTAGATCAGTGGGCCTATATATTTTAAACGATCCCTGTCCAAATTAAACGTCTTTCGGAAGTTCAAAACCAAGTCGCAGCAGAGATTATTTCACTAGCTAGATATTTTAATGGACTGTTTTACACTGAACATAGAATCCCCTGAAGTGGTGGCAGGACAGAACAAGTTTACCCCAGCCCCAGACTATTGAGGGTAAAAAACGTTTGGGACTTATAGCGACATCTGTACTATGTAAGCACTGGCAAATTATTATCAAAAAGAACAAATAGACTAGAAACCGATAAAGTGAAGGAACGACGTTTCAAGTCGATATTTAATTTAGATCTTCATTTCTTCATTAGACTCAATGTATAATATTTTCTAGAAAAGTTGGCTGGTTTTTATTTCCTTCAGCCTTTCCAACTAACTAAATTTGTTGTTATCTTTTTTATTAACCTCATTTTGAACTAAACTACCATCGTATCTAGGCAACCAGTTATACAACCTTCTGCTTACTTGGTTGCCTATGGTGATGTGTCCTGCATGGTTATTATGTATTATGAAAAGTGACATTTCGTGGGTTTTTTGACACTCTATAGGTTTTTTGTGACATAACGTATGCTTTTCTACAAAATGTCAACTTAGCTGTTGTACAAAAGTTGTACACGTGTTGTAAACTCGTTTTGTAGCTGTGCGTGTTGCCTAAGCATAATACCTTTACCGCACGGGTATCACGTATCTTGAACAGTGACATTATGCCGAGTTTTTTTTGACATTACGCTGTTTTAACTTAGCACTTAGTTGTACGTGTTGCCTAAACGTCATGTCGTCATGAGGCGTGTTATCAATCTTTGGCTCTGATGTGATGTAAAATCTGCTTCTGAGATGGCATTACTGGAGGTCTAAGCCGTAAGTTGTCTGTGTTGATGATAATTACATTGGGTTCTTGTCTCAAAAACACTTAATTGAGATTCAAAGCTAGAAATCAGTTGCGCATCCACTTTTTCCTATCCATTCTGGAAATTACATATACAAATTTGCTGAATTTAAAAAATGAGAGAGATAAGAAATAATTATACTAAGTGACATATAAATCCGAACACCCAGTTTAAATGGTTTTATTTTAATAAAATTTTGTATAAGTACTTAATGAAGCATAATAAGTAAATGATAAAAATTTCAAAATGATTGCACTGCTTTAAAGCCCTTTGACCTTTAATAATGTGTGGATGCACCCTGATGTGCTACGCATTCTCCAACGCGCCTAGGCATGCTTCTGATCAGGTGGTCAATGTCCTCCTGTGGTATCTCATTCCAGGCAACCACCAACTCGTCTCGAAGTGCTTCTAGAGTCTGAGGAGGACGTTGCAAATTGAGCAATCTCCTACCCATCATATCCCACACGTGCTCAATTGGGGATAAGTCGGGAGATCTTGGTGGCCATGGTAACAATGTGACCAATACACATAATCATCCAGATGCGATCTTGCTATTCAACCAACTTTCTTCTCAGAGATAAAAACTACAGATCCGGATCACTCAGCCCCACAAAACTATGCAACCAATAATGCGTAGTTTAGTTGAGTGATTTCTCCATAGATGGACGTTCACAACGATCCTAGTGAGCAAACGTAGAATGACTGTTTGCGCCCTAAAAACTACCTAGTCTGCAAGTTGACATCTTATATGTTTTTTTTTGACGTGTAATATTTCGTTCTCCTTCTGTCACTATTAACTAGCTGGCTTGGATTATCATCATCCTGTGACATCTGTCATTCGTGGTGAAGGAGTTTTTCGGGGAACAACGAACTAGTTCAGTCATAAGAATTGTTCGCGTTGCGCGGTGGGGTTCCTGAAAATGACGAACTCGCTACGCCGAAGACCTTAAAGCCACATATGCGACCGTGAGCGAGCACAAGAGGTATTTTCACACGACATATTAATTAAGCAGAACCGAAGTCGTAGTGCGGAAAAGGTAAAACATCGAGGGACCAGCTACCAGGTTGATACCACATTCGGTATTCGGCCGACGTGCCCATGTATCGCAAACAGAATTTCCGACTGCGCTTCGCGGTCCTTGCTGCTGAAGGACGGTTTAATATAGAAGACCGGGAGTCGGTGCACTTTGATATACAGATACACATGCTGCATAGGGTATGAAACACGTATGATTTTCAGCTGGAAGCGAGGCATGTGGTAACCACCACGTGGTGGTGTCCCGACAAAGCCTATTAACCCTTTCTTGCGCGGGTCAGTAGACTACACAGTCGAGCAAGTTCGCAAGTACACAACGCTGCGGCTCGCACCGTGAACAAAATAAAATGATGAATCCAAAAATTCAACAACCAACCTACCCTCAAATTCAATCAGTTCTTCTTTGTTCTCTCTCCTTCCTTTCAGTCTTTTCCATTCTTTCTCCCTGACCTTGTCTGGTATCTAGGCAACGAGATCTGACAGACCTAACGACTTACAATACTTTATCCAAGAGAAAATGTCCTACATACCGACAATGACGAATAGAGAGCACTCAAAATTGAACTTAAAACTGCATAACTTTCAACCAGGAGCTTCTTCGGGCGGCTTTGTGTTGAATCGTGACCGTGTGAACGATCCACGATACTGGTTCACGTTTCACTCCCCACCCCAGCCAAGAACCACGACAGCAAAATCGAAACCGTGTAACGACGTCATCTTCTTGCCCCGGGAATGATTTGAGATGCACTCGTAAAAATCAGTAGCTATCTCGCTTGGTTCGTTCTGATTGTAGAAGTATCAATTTATTACCTCCATAATATAACAACAATAACTTTGTAGAATGGCTAAATAATATTTTTTAGTCCATAAAGGTACAATGCTTTATGCTGACATTTCAAAAACAAAACAAAAAAGAAGCTAAAAGAAAAATGTATATCAAAGAGGTATATATACTAAGTGACATTTAAATCCGAACACCCAGTTTAAATGGTTTTATTTTAATAAAATTTTGTATAAGTACTTAATGAAGCATAATAAGTAAATGATAAAAATTTCAAAATGATTGCACTGCTTTAAAGCCCTTTGACCTTTAATAATGTGTGGATGTACCCTGATGTGCTACGCATTCTCCACCGCGCCTAGGCATGCTTCTGATCAGGTGGTCAATGTCCTCATGTGGTATCTCATTCCAGGCAACCACCAACTCTTCTCGAAGTGCTTCTAGAGTCTGAGGAGGACGTTGCAAATTGAGCAATCTCCTACCCATCATATACCACTCGTGCTCAATTGGAGATAAGTCGGGAGATCTTGGTGGCCACGGTAACAATGTGACATCATTATGTTGAAAGAAGTCTATTGTGACTCGTGCAACATGTGGTCGGGCATTATCTTGTTGGAAAGTTGGATCTGCCAGGGTGTCAAGATAGGGTAAAAGATGGGGTTCTAGAACTTCGTGGATATAACGCTGCGCGTTCATGTTACCTCTGATGAAGTTTAAAGGTGACCTGGAACCATAAGCTATAGCACCCCAAACCATAACTCCAACAGTGTGATGAACATGTCTTTCAACAAAAAACTGTGGATTCCTCCTTTCACCACGTCGCCTTCTAACCCTGGCACGACCATCGTGCATGCCTAAACAAAATCGATACTCGTCACTAAAGACAATACTGTTCCATTCCTGATCCCAGAGTGACCGTTGTCTGCACCACTCAAGGCGATTACGTCGGTGTTCTCGAGTTAAAGGGAGGACCCAGTGTGGCCGGTATGAAAACAAGCCAAAACTTCTCATTCGTCGGTAAACACTTCGCATGCCAATAGGTCTTCCGTGTTCTGCAAACCATTCATTTGCAATGAACCTGGTAGTGGAGAAACGGTCCCTTAAGGCCAATAATCTTAGGCGGCGATCTTCACGGTCTGTAGTTCTACGGCGGCGTCCAGTGCCCCTTGCTCTTTGCGTACGGCCTTCTCGAAGCCATGCCTGATAACACCTAACCACAGTGTCTACACTTCTTTGCACTCTAACTGCAATTGCCCGAAAAGAAAGTCCAGCTTCCCGAAGTCCCACTATACGGCCCCTATCAAACTCACTAAGTTGACGAAATCGTACAGGTCTCCGTACTCTAGGCATCGTAACCGATCGTAAAGGATGTCAAGAACCAAAATCCGCCAACGTTGATTCTTTACTGCGGCTGAAATATTTATTTTTAGTGAATTAAAAAAAAGCAGTATAAAAACCGGAATGTCCAACTGATAAGGCTGAAAATTTTTTCACTTGTTATTTACGGTAAGATAAATACATTCACCAACTTTTATTAAAATAAAACCATTTAAACTGGGTGTTCGGATTTATATGTCACTTAGTATATTTAGAAGACGATAACTTTTAATGAATATTTGATAGGAGCTTGATATGTTGTCTTCCTACTGAGCGTATCCATTTTGATAATTTCTTTTCAAAATTATGTGTATTTAGAAATTGTTTTAAGTCTTTGGGTACGTGTTCGTATAATTTTGGAGCCATTATGATCTTATGATGTTTCGGGGCAGTTTTTGCACGTAAATGTTCGGTCACGATATTAAAAAGAAAATAGAAGCAGACCATGGAAACAAAACAGTGTCTACAATTTGACGTTTTGATTTAAGAATCAATTTGCTTTAAAATGTCGCTTGATAGAGCAACAAACGGTACAATGACACATAATCAAATTTCGGTTAATAGCTAAATGTTCTTTCTTCGCATTTTCTTTTGTATTTCCGCAAGAAACGAGAAAGGATTTACTGAATAAATATGCCATATATGTCTGATGATGTGCAAACAATATATTTCATCATCAAAGAAAAAAATGATGTTTAACCTAACAAAAATAAACAAAAACTTTTAGATAAAGTTAGATAAGGTCCGAATATTTTTGTTTTAGGGCTCGTAGATGTGAAATATAATAGCGTCATCTATGAGACCGTAGGAGAATATAAAACTGAATTTAGAAACTGAAAACTCCATGCCTATTTTGATTGAGTATTTTCGTGCATTGATTCCATCTGAAGATACCTATCTAAAATATACAGGGTGACTTTGAAGTTGAGTCATTAATTTTCAGATAATGATTGTAGAAGGAAGATAAACCAAAATATGTGTGTAAAAATAAAAAAAAATTAAAAAAAAATTTTACCTTGTTTTATAAAGTATCCTCCCGACAAGTATTTCAGTGTGGACCTGTATTTGATCGTGAGGTCTTGGAGCACCTGTGAGGTCTTAAGTCACCTGATTCACGAGCCCGTTGTACTACATTAACAAAGGCACGAGGGGTTGGTTGCACTCGATTGGGAAACCGATCCGCATAAACATGTGCCATTTTTTATTTCGTTTGAGCCACGCAGCAAACACCACTATTCACTCACGCGTTAGCGACTGACACAGACTGAACAAAAACATCGTGATCAGCGTTTCAAATTCTTTCGCTTTTTTGTTTCCGATGCGATGAACCGATAAGGCGGATTATATCCGTTGTTGCCAAACACGAGCACATAATATTATTATTGAGACAGGGCGGTACTCAAACTTCTAAAGGGCTATAACTTTGTTACTTTAATTTTACCACAAAAATGTTAAAGGAAAAAACATTTCTTTTGATCAGATCTACTCACTGTTAACATAAATCACTCAACTTCGAAGTCACCCTGTATGTCCTAAAAAGGATCTGAATAAAGATTCTAACTCCATCTATGATAGACTAACAGAACCAGTCACTCTACTGTCTCACAGATGGCGTCAGTATCTTTATTCCTTCTTGGACGCTGGTATAACATATATGGTTGGCTATCTTCAGGCTATATTGGTGGTCAGTTAACTGGACGTCTCATATCGTCATAACCTGTAAAGTTGCACGTGAAGCGAGGAGAAGAGGACAACGCCTACATTTGCCATTTGCACGTGCCAAACAAGATACGTAGATTTGCTTAGCTTTTGTATAAAGGCTCACAGCAATAGCGACGCTTCTCTTATTTTCACTACCTTCCTCTTCAAGGGGCGTGCATCTTATACATCTACGACCCCCTTTCAACGCTTAGCTGACGACAGCAATCTACATGAAGGCATTCTGAGTGACTAGCCGGCAATTTAGCTCTTTTCTACCGCTATGTCGACTGTCTGATGCCTCAGAGCTCTCCTCAATGATGTCGCTACGCGATGGCCCTGCCAGACAGACCCGCCTGACTTCGGCCTCCCATCTTAACCATGTCAAACTTCGCACTTCGACTGCCCCTTGGTCCTTAGGGTATCGAGATTGTGGACCAATCTACCTGATGTGACTTTTACCAATTCCACTAACCTTAGGCACAGTTTCTTTAAGCTCGCAGTGCCCTGGTATTTAGTCTTATGTCTACACGACAGCTTCGGTATAAAAAATGTTAACTTTACCTCCAGAAAGTTGCACCGATTTCGAGCACGGTCGATACTTATATGCGGAATAAATATCCACGTAAAAAGTTTTCTTCGAAAGAATATAAATTTATTCCCGGAGCCAACTATTGAAATAAAATCAAGTCGGAACGCCATTTGACATTCGGTTATCAAATATCTTGCTCGCGAGCAGCGTTTTCTCAAATTTGAATTGAAAGGTGGCTATCGCGCGAACATCATCGCCTTTTAATGCACTTCTTGTGGTATTTTTGCGAAAATCCGAAATTTATTTCAGTCGCGGTTATAATACAAAGCGACGGCGATACGTCAGAAAGAAATCAGAGCCCGATATGCGCCAATCTTGCAGAAAACCAGAGGCGTAGTTAGAGGAACTCTAAGACACATACAGGGTGTTCCACGTAAAACTGCAGCGAAGAGTGACAGAAAAAGGTAAACACTTTGAGCATTTTGAGCAATTACAAAACGGATTCTCAATAAGCTGTACGAAATTTAACATTTAACTGACACCGTAAATGTGCGAAAACTGGATGCTTCTTTATCACCAAACAATACACGCAGCCGCCACAAAACCTGACCATTTTATCACTTGTTGTGAAATGTAAAAAATTCTTGAATTCTAATGTGTTTACCTTTTTTTGTGACTGAGCGTAGTTGTGAAAATTTGGGTTATAGTATAAATCAGAGTTCCCCAAACTTTTTTGTGCCGTAGACCCCTTGCCATGTTTTTCTGTGTTGGGTAGACCCCCTACTTACCTGATATTGATTTCCTGTAAATTTCTAACTGTAGTGAAGTTTAGTGTTGAAAACTTAAAGTAAAAACACATGTTAATTTATACATTTATTAATTGAATTTAAATTAAAACTACTCAAAATAAAATTTTGTATGTGTTTATATGTCACTTAGTATATTTAACGTGGTTACACGTATTTTCTTACATCTTCACGGCAAACATAACCTAGTTTTCATTGAAACAGCATCTGTACATCAACGCAATTTTCGCAATTTCTCTCCATTTTAACGGGTTGATTCAACTCTACTTTCATTATCCAATTTCCATTCCCCATATCCTAACCTCATTATTCCAAATTTTCCCTCGTTCTCATTTTCTAGAGCGAATGTTCGCGGTATATCTGTACGACGATCGGTATCGGTCTAAAAGATCTTGTTTCCTTTAACCGCTCCTACCAATGGCGGCCCCTTGTTCCGATGCTAATCCCATATTTGCAGACGCAATCTACATAATACTCGTTATGTAGGCATTCTTCGTTTTCTCGTTAAACTCATACTTTGAACGACGGAGAAAAAGGATGACGGAGATACGGTTCCTTTTGTGCGATCGTCAGCCAACTGTTGTGGACTTGCTATATCAAACTTCTGTGAGATCTTTACTATTTTTTTTTGCTTGTAATTTTTAATTTCGCCACACTTCGTTAACTAACTTTTGTACATTTTGTACTTTCGTACTTGTATGAGATTTTTTAAAACTTTCAAACAATTTTTGTTATAACTTGGATTTGTCTATATGAAACGACATTTAAACATTAAACTTTGGCTAATGGAATCAATGGTAACACAAATGTTAACTTGCTTTACTATGCTTACAATACGTCTACTCGCTATAGTATCCAAACGAAACAATACACTGATAGAGGAAATTTAGACAAGTGAACACCGCGCGGCAATTCCCCTACTCGGTTCTAAAGCGAGTAGGGGAATTACCGCGCGCTGTTCACTAAACGTATGCATTATTTGCGGTAATCCCCGAAAATGCGTTTCGTTTTCAAGCAAAGACAATGTGGGGGTTGCCATTCGTGTAAAAAAAGTAAATAACTACCGATGACGTAATCATCATCTAGACTCCCCTACCCCCCATGTCATCCAAAATAAGCAAAGCAAAGCCCCCCCATAGTGCTCACGTAATAGTTGAACGGCCTCTTATACTGTATTGTCTCGATAGGTTTTATACCTCAGATAGAGGTTAGTTGCTAAGCTTTCGTTGGTTGTCCTGACCTGAGTACAAGCCTAGACGTTGCTGATGAGTTGCCAAAAAGCACAGAACGTCTGTCCATGGTTGATTGTCTGTGGTCGGATGGACAAAACTAGTATGTTAATATGGATGACTTTGTTTCAATCAAAAGCAAGTCCTTGTTGAATCGACTCAAAATTGATGATCTATCTCCATAAATTAAGCAAAAAATAGTATAAATCGTATATATGTCATTTATGAAAAAAATTTGATAGTATAAAACATAAAACTAATCTAAATAACAGCCATTATGAGAGTCAATGCAACTTCCTGGTACAATAGTATGAACAATAAAATAATTTCAAGTTCAGCTGCAGCATAATTCAATGATCGAAATCTCTTGGTAAGCAAATGTCAGCAGTTTGGGAGTGGTAGAGTCCGGAGATAGCAGCTTCTAACCCATCCCTCCCAGTTTCTGAATCCCAGATCTCTTTCTACTTTTCTGGCACATGCCGAGTCATCAGTTATGTCTTCATTCACCAAATCTGAAAAAATCAATCCGAAGTACGAAGGTCAAGGTCAGATCCGTACCAACTTTGAACAAGATGTCCAATTGTGACCTTGGATTTGACGTTGAACCTCATCTTCAAGGTCAACTTTTGCTTCTTAAATGGAATGCATCTCTTCTAAAATCGAAGAGAGAAAATTCTACGCCTGGATATGTTTTAAAATCTAAGATCAATGTCACTTTTTAAGGTCAGTTGAAGGTCAAATATGTGAAGCTGAGGAAAATTCCTAGAAGCTTAGCAGGATTGTTGATGCAACATTATTCTTTACTAACATTTAACAGGGATTTCGGTGGTGAAGATTCAACCTTGAACATCATCGTCAAAGTCATTTCCTGGTCAACTTTTTATTTTTAAGTGTGAATCTCTCTTTTTTTTAACAGCGTCAGTGGAAAATAGATACTAGAGGTCTGGGACTAATTTTCTATATCCAGAATTTCTAATCTAGCAAATTAGGTCCATTTCTATTTATTTTATATACAGGGTGTCCGCAAAGTTGGGGTTTTCCTTTTCAGAAACAACTACCCTTGAAATAATTGCACACTTTGATGCCGATCAGTACTCCTTCGTTTACTGCGCATCTTTACATGTTCGTGCTTGTTGATTTCGTACTGCTACTAATTTTGGATTCGTGAACTGGACTGTTGATCGCTTGTGATTTGGATTTGGACTGTTTAATTGCTCTTCAAAACAACATTTGCTTTCCTTAGACCATCTTTGATAGTGTGATTGTGCAGTGCCGCTATGTCCGTGTACACCGTACAAGAATATGCTAACATGCAGCTCATTTATGGGGAATGCAGATGCAACGCTAGTGCTGCAGCGAGACTTTACTGTGAGAGGTACCCGAATGCAGCTCGTCATCCAGATCATCGAGTGTCCACAAATGTGCACCGCTTACTGTTCTCAGAGGGCCAACTACCAAACCAATCACACGGTGAGGGAAGATCTTTCCTTCCTTACGAAGACGTGGTGCTAGGAGCTGTCGAAGAAGACCCGAGTACTTCAGTGCATGCAATAGAACGAAAAACAGGTGTGCCCAAAAGTACAGCCCATAGAATCTTGCAAAAAAACGTGCTCCATCCATACCACGTACAGCGTGTTCAAACTCTTCTGCCCCGGGATTATGAGCCTCGAGTTGCTTTTTGTCGCACAATGTTAGAAAGACACAGGGAAGATCCACGGTTCTTTGAAAAAAAATTATGGTCAGATGAGACCACATTTAAGAAAGATGGGTACATGAACCTGCATAACTTACACGAGTGGCACGTAGTAAACCCACATTTGATGAGAGAAGATACATCTCAATATCGCTTCAAGATAAACCATTGGACAGGAATTTTAAATGGTAAAATAATCGGTCCGTTTGAGTTCCCAGAGACTTTGACTGCTGAGGTTTATTTAGGTTTTTTGCAAAATCAGTTAGAAAATTTATTGGATGACGTGCCACTGAGTATTTATAGGGATATGTGGTTTCAGCATGATGGCTGCCCAGCGCACTATGCACTCTCAGTGAGAGAGTATCTCGATCAAAATCCGTTAGATTTTTTTTACTGGGGAACTGTAAAAGAAAAAGTGTATTTCAAGCCGATTCAAAATGTAGCTGAGCTACGGCAAAGACTATTGGAAGCAGCTGAGTTTGTTAATAACCGTGGATTCGCTCGTTTAATAACCCGATCTTTTTTAAGAAGACGTCGAGCGTGTATTGCGGCTGAAGGAAAACAGTTTGAGCATTTGCTGTAAAGGTAAATCATCATCAGCAGGATTTTGACGCCCACTGTTGTGCAAACAGTTATCCTTAAGGGTCCTTGTGCGTTTTCATAATCGCTGTTTAATTAGGAAATTTTGAAAAATTTTCATCAGTTTTTCTTCAAATAAAAATTGTGCATAAGTTAACGAGTAATCTTCTAAGTGTTATACCATTTTGGAATCGTTATTAAATGCTCCAACTTTTAAGGTTACTTGCCAAACTCTCGTAGTACATTTTTTTCCAGTACAGCCAGTTAAAGTTGAGCAAAGTTTTACTTTGGAATACTTGGTTGGGAAATAAGTGGCAATTTTTCCTGAACGAGAAAAGTTGTCAGTAAGGTTGAAACTTGAAGATGCATTATTCATCATTACATTGTAAAAATAAAATCCAAAAAAAAGTTAGTATTTGTAGTAACAGGAGTTGACAGACTGCCGTAGGGTGTGAAATTTCTATATTTTTTTCAAAGACCTATAATTTTCAAAACACATACATAAAATTTTTTTAAATATTTTTCTGATAGCTGTTATGACTTTGCCTATCACCCGGTTTCGGCTTGACGTCGACTTCTGGGACACCCTGTATATTCTAGTAGCATATTTGAGAATGAAAATACATACCTTCTAGACAGATTGATGATGTGAATTTTAGGTAGACGAAAAATCGAAAGTTTTCGCAGTCCCAGAGGGCCAGTAATGAAAATTTGATGATTAATAAAGGGTTATCAAGATGCATGTTGATTTAATTGCGGAAAACACAGAAACCCAGGAAAACATTTTTTATTCATATATTTACATGGGGTCTGATTTATTATACTATGGAATTCACGTAGCTTACAAACTTTTTGTTTATAAAAACAGTAAAGTATTTGCATGGGTAGTAAAGCTCTAATAACAAATATCACAATAAAGAGTCACGATTTGAGGACAAAACTGCTTCCGAAATCAAGCATTGGAAAAATGCCAACGGAGACTTGAAACAAACTAGTGAAAAGTTGTGCCGTATCGTCAGTCGTTCTTACAATTGTAGGACGCCTTTATGGCCTCCTTGATTTTCGTAGTTTTTCCGCTCCTTCAGAAAGACTTACTATTTGTAACATAACCTCAAAATAGAGCGCTGAGCTGACACGGAACAGCATAAAACTATGAAAATCAAGTAGGCACTCAAATTCATGAAGGTAAAAAATGTTTTGATCTCAACTATCTCGATCAAATGAAGAAAAGAGACTTGAAAGATGACGTTTTCTGCGGTGACGGTGCCGGGATGCATGCACTAGCAATCGTTGAAGGATACGTGCGACCATAGCAGCTCCTCGTCCAGCCATCCCACGCTTTGAAGCCCACTTCTGAGTGAACCTTCTGCGCACATGCTGCGTCGTCTGTGATGTTGTCGTTTAGTAGATCTACAAAGCAGAATGATATTCATGCAAAAGCTATTGCTTGAGATTAGCGAATGTGATGAGTTAGATTCGAAGAGATTGAGTCATTGAAAAACGACATGCTCGCTTGTCACTTTGGGGGTTTGGATGTCCTTTTGGGAGCGGGAATGCCTCCCCTAGGTGGTTTTGAACTTTGCGCGATCTCAGCCTGTTACAGGATCGTTCAGACCATTAATGCATAGGATTGTGAAAAAGCAAAAAGGTTTTAGCTTGATGTTGTATTGTCTCCCAAATAGCTGTCAATTTAATTTTGTGACTTGATTTAAACATTGTGAACTTAGTGGTTGTTTAGAAGTTATTTGTAATACTATAAATTCCGAGTTGTTGCCCGCTAAATCGCGGAAAATTTACAAAGCCGCGTATTCAAGATTCATGAAATGGAAGATGAAAAAAACATGCAGTTCCTTGTCGGCTTATTTTTCGGAATTGGCACAACAACAAAAGCCATCAACAGTGTGGTCGAATTATTCAGTGATTAAAAGTATGTTACGAACCAATAATAATGTTTCAAAAAATTTCAAACTATTTACATTTCTGAAACAAAATGGGAAAGGTTACAAGCCCAAGAAAGCTGCGATTTTTACGAGTACTCAAATTAGTGATTTTTTAAATAATGCTCCCAATGAAGTTTATTTAATGGACAAGGTTGTTGTATTTGGGATTGCAGGAGCTTGTCGAATTTGTGAAATCAGCCAGGTAACATTAGATGATATTGAAGATTCGGGAACGTTATTAATTGTGAAACTTAAGGAAACAAAGAATGATGTAAACAGGAGATTTGTAGTTACTGGAAAATATATTAATTTTACCGAATCGTCCAGCAGCATCAAAGGATCGCCGCCTGTTTTATGCATATCACCATGGAAAATGTATTAATCAGGTTGTGGGTAAAAAACAGTTTTATAAGTTTCCCGAAACAGTGACTAAGTTTTTTCAACCCGAACATGCTAACTCATATACAGGTCATTCATTTCGAAGATCGTCTGATACACTTTTAGTTGATTCTGGGGGAGGCTCGATGACACTAAATAAACAAGGGTATGTTGATGAATCGGTAGCACACAGCACAGAAATAGCTATTAAAATGTCGAGAACGTGTGGTAGTGCTGAAATAACACCGGATTTTCGACCAAGTACATCAACGAGAGTTTTGATGGCAGAAAAACATAAAGGGTTGTCCAATAGGGACGCAGGAAAGTAAACGTCAATTTGACATAGACGCCATCTTTGTTTTCTGTCACCGACATGCCATTTTGTTAGTTGAATGTTTACCATTGATCGCTATGGAGTCGTATTCGATTGAAGACCGCATTAAAGTTATTCAAGAGTACTACAAAAATGGTTCAAAAATAAAAAACACATTTCGCGCGCTTCGTGAACATTTCGGTCGCAACAATCGCCCAAACGAAACAACCATCGGTCGTCTGATACGTAAATTCGAGGCAACAGGTTCTGTGGCAAATCTGGCCGGCCAAGGAGCGTTCGCACACAGGAAAATATTGCTGTTGTGAAGGATTTGAATGTACACGCCTACAAGATCCAATTGACGCAAGAGCTGCGTCGGGTCGACCATTTTTTGCGCCGAACGTTCTCAGATTGGCTCCTTGAACACCGCCAAATTGATGCCAATTTCTCATCAAAAATAATGTTCAGCGACGAAGCGCATTTCACTTTGGATGGGACGGTAAACAAGCAAAACTGCCGCATCTGGGCGAACGAAAATCCCCGTGAGTATCAAGAGCAGCCGATGCATCCTCAAAAAGTGACTGTGTGGTGTGCATTGTGGTCAAAAGGCATCATCGAACCTTACTTTTTCGAAAATGCGGCCGGGGACGCCGTTACCGTCAATTCTGAGCGATATCACGTGATGATAGAGGACTATTTTTTGCCGCAACTTGAAGGAATGGATATGGACGATGTTTATTTCCAACAAGACGGTGCAACATGCCACACAACCAACGTCAATATCCATCGATTGCAGTCCTTCTTCGGTGATCGCGTGATTTCGCGCAGAGGAAATGTGCCATGGCCACCAAGATCGTGCGATTTGACTCCCTTGGACTTCTTTTTATGGGGATATTTGAAAAGCAAAGTCTACGTCAACAAACCAGCCACCCTCCAAGAACTCAAAAACAACATCATTGCCGAGATAAATGCCATAGAACCGACCATGTTGCAAAATGTCATTGAAAATTTCGACCATCGCGTGGAAGTCTGTAAATCCAGTCGTGGTGAACATTTGAGCGATATTATGTTTCATACATAAATGGTATAAATGTACCTTCAAAATAAAGTACCCAACTTGATTTGAATATCAATCTTTCTTGTTTTAATATGCGTTTACTTTCCTGCGTCCGATTTGGACAACCCCATATAATTTCAACACAAGAAAATTTGACTGTTGTACCGAATAGTTTAAGGAACGTGACATTCATGCAATGCCCATTTAATAATTGTACTTTTGATATAAAGGAAATGTAACTTTATTGCATAATAAAATATTTACCTTTGCTTATGTCTTTATACAATATCCGGAAATAAAAGTAATTTCCTAAAAAGTGACATTTTGTGACCTGTCAACAGAGATAAAATGTCAAACTTTTTCCGGTCACAGAAAAAAGAAACAAAATGTCACCAAGGTGACAAAACAAAATATATTGTCGATTGTACTTGAAGAAAACCTCAGTCGTGATGGAAACGTCAAACAATAGACAGAAATTTAAATAAATATTTGGTTTTCATTTTGCCAGACAATAGAGTCACCTTGTTGCACCTTATTGTTTCTCTTTTAAGCTATAGTCAACGCCAAACAAAGTGGCGTGCACGTCATCAAGGTGGGGGTGTTGAAAAATTTACATTGTTGCCAAACTTTTTGTAAAATAATAAAATTTATTATTTACATATCTAGGTTTATAAGCAATATTAACCTCAAATGAGAACAAAAATAATAGTATAATAAAATTATAGATCTGTACTTGCATAATCATTAAGTATGACAATTATTGATCAGATGACACTATGAAACTACCATATTTAATTGATAGCTTAAAGGTACTGAATAAAAATCCAAATGGGGTCCTCCAAATTTTATGCATGGTATTTATTTTACAGAATTCATACAGAAAAATGCATTCTAAAATTAGGTAAGCTACTGGTGTAAGCTTTTTCTGTACAATAAAGTTAGTCGGAGTTTCTTTCTTCAGCGCTGTCTGAATCTGAATCTTCATCACTCTCAAAGTTGATTATTAAAGGTTCGATGTCTGGTCGATCAAAAATTCGTTCTCTTTCATACCATTTAAAAATTTCTTGCTCAGTATGTCGAACACTATTTTTCCACATGTCTGGGGTAACCGTTTGTAGAGCCTCGTTCCACATATCCAAACAGTCTTTTTCACTGTTACCATCTCTACCAATATGTCTGTTATAGTAACCTTTTGCTATGCCCCAAATTAACTCAATAGGGTTAAATATACAATGGTAAGGAGGCAGACGAAGAACTTTGTGCCCATGTTGTTCCGCCAATTCATCAATCACGTATATTTTAGGTGGTTTGTTTCTAAAAAAGCAGTTATTTTAAGAATAGGAATAAACAAAAGAAATATAAACTGTCGACCAAAATATATATAATTAAGAAGCATTATGTACCGAGCAACAATACTCAATAGCTCTGTTTTAAACATTGTGTTTAAAAATGGTATGTTTTGATTTGTCAACCAGTCTTGGATATTTTTTTTTGTCCATGCATTGTTGGGCACTTTGTTCAATATCATGCTGTGATAAGGGGCGTTATCCAGTATAATCATAGATGGACTCTCCAATTTTTCTAATAACTGATGTTGAAACCATTTCAAAAAATTGTCCTGGTTCATCTCTCCATGGTAATCGCTCAATTTTGTTTTCGAAGAAAATATCGCTTCACTACCCTCAATAAACCCATTTTCATTTCCAGCATGTAATATAATGTATCTAAAATATATTAGTTTTAAATTTTATAGTGCAAATTGTGTAAAAGTACATACCTTTTACCATCTGTTTTAATAGCTTTCACGCTTTTTTGGTTTCCATTTTGCCAAGAGCGACCTATGGTCCCATTTTGAAATATCCAAGTTTCATCGAGGAAGACAAACTGGTATAAGGCCTCAACCTTGGCTTGATTGTATTGCCTTAGAAATTCCACCCTTTTCAAAGCTATACTTGGTAGTTCCATGAGCCCTCGTCGCGGATTGTCCTTAAGCCACTTAAATCCAAGATCTCTAAGCAACCGCCTTAAAGACGTGGCACTACCATCAAATAATGCCCTATCTCTTAATCGAGACCATAAAGTTTGTATCGTAACTTGTTCTTCTGAAACCATGTGTAATATGACATTATAATTTAGTTAACAAATTAATGCAAATTTCTGATAAGTTATTATAATAAGATCTTACATTTGTGATACATATTATAGATCACTTCTCGAATGGCACTTGTATCCAATGTCGCTGTGTTGGTTACACGTTTAATATAACTCCGCTTTTTCTTGGGCGATTCTAAATTTGCATCACTTTTCACACCCTCGGAAATACGACTAACTGTCCTTAAACTAATTTTTAAAGCAGCAGCAACACGCTACAAAAAATGAAATAAAATTTCACTAATATTAATATACATTACATATAATTATTAGTAACCTACCTCTTGAACAGCATTTAAAGGCAACAAAGGCCCGTTGTTGTCCCTTTCTTGCTCAAAGTAGTGCATTAACGAGGCCACGAGTTCCTTACACCGACTATTTAACTGTTTGGGCATCTTTATATACCAAAATTGCCTTTATCTACTCGTAAAATGAATAATTTTGTTTTGAAACAAACAGTTGTTGATTTACAGTATGCGGGGCCAAAGGATTTATAAAGATTTGAAATGCCACAAATTGATTCAGTGTCAAAATTAATACAAATGTCAGTTCCCAGTTTAAATAAGTTTCAAGGTGACAATGTGTCAACGCTGCGAAATCGGTTTAGTGCGTTTACATGTCGATAAGTGATTGGAGCGTTTGCAAAACATTTTATTTCGCATAATGCGTCTAAATTTATCAGAAAGCAACTTATGTGATATTTTAATAACAATGTTTATATGACTATTAACCATAATAAGAGAGTAATGACCATTTTACAATTTATATATCACATTAATATGAAACTGCAATAGAGCAATTGTTTGTGATAGAAACCTAGGCATTAGGTCGGGGAATTTTTATCGTGATGACGTGCACGCCACTTTGTTTGGCGTTGACTATAAAAGCTAAGATAAGGTTTAATTGAATCCAGCATGAATCGCTCTTTAAATGGCGTCAAATATTGCCCACAACCGAAAATCACCCAATTATATTCGCAACTAACAAGCTGTCCGTTCTGACATAAGAGCCATTTCTCGCCATGCTGTTTTATTTGGTTATCAATTATGAACGGTACAGTTTCTATTAATGTTATGGCGAAGAATCACTAAGGAAAATGAAAAGAGCATAATAGCGGAATATTTCCTTTTTCAGATATTCGAACCGTAAAAACCGCTTGTTATTGGTTCCTTAAGCTGATGGAAAATGGTGGTATTACGTGATTGCCGATAATGTGATTACGTAGAGCCATTGCTGCTATTATCCAAAGTATTTTGAGGGAAATGTAACATGCAATGAGAAATGATATCCTAGCATGTATCATGCAGTAATTGTGACAGGGCTAAGAAATCTTTATAGCTAATTTATTATTTCAGAAATCATATTTAAATCTACTAAGTGACATATAAATCCGAACACCCAGTTTAAATGGTTTTATTTTAATAAAATTTGTATAAGTACTTAATGAAGCATAATAAGTAAATGATAAAAATGTTTGCACTGCTTTAAAGCCCTTTGACCTTTAATAATGTGTGGATGCACCCTGATGTGCTACGCATTCTCCAACGCGCCTAGGCATGCTTCTGATCAGGTGGTCAATGTCCTCCTGTGGTATCTCATTCCAGGCAACCACCAACTCCTCTCGAAGTGCTTCTAGAGTCTGAGGAGGACGTTGCAAATTGAGCAATCTCCTACCCATCATATCCCACACGTGCTCAATTGGGGATAAGTCGGGAGATCTTGGTGGCCATGGTAACAATGTGACATCATTATGTTGAAAGAAGTCTATTGTGACTCTTGCAACATGTGGTCGGGCATTATCTTGTTGGAAAGTTGGATCTGCCAGGGTGTCAAGATAGGGTAAAAGATGGGGTTCTAGAACTTCGTGGATATAATGTTACCTCTGATGAAGATTAAAGGTGACCTGGAACCATAAGCTATACCACCCCAAACCATAACTCCAACAGTGTGATGAACATGTCTTTCAACAAAAAACTGTGGATTCCTCCTTTCACCACGTCGCCTTCTAATCCTGGCACGACCATCGTGCATGCCTAAACAAAATCGAGACTCGTCACTAAAGACAATACTGTTCCATTCCTGATCCCAGAGTGACCGTTGTCTGCACCACTCAAGGCGATTACGTCGGTGTTCTCGAGTTAAAGGGAGGACCCAGTGTGGCCGGTATGAGAACAAGCCAAAACTTCTCATTCGTCGGTAAACACTTCGCATGCCAATAGGTCTTCCGTGTTCTGCAAACCATTCATTTGCAATGGACCTGGTAGTGGAGAAACGGTCCCTTATGGCCAATAATCTTAGGCGGCGATCTTCACGGTCTGTTGTTCTACGGCGGCGTCCAGTGCCCCTTGCTCTTTGCGTACGGCCTTCTCGAAGCCATGCCTGACAACACCTAACCACAGTATCTACACTTCTTTGTACTCTAACTGCAATTGCCCGAAAAGAAAGTCCAGCTTCCCGAAGTCCCACTATACGGCCCCTATCAAACTCACTAAGTTGACGAAATCGTACAGGTCTCCGTACTCTACGCATCGTAACCGATCCGAAAGGATGTCAAGAACCAAAATCCGCCAACGTTGATTCCTTACTGCGGCTGAAATATTCATTTTTAGAGCGTTAGTGAATTAAAAAAAAAGCAGTATAAAAACCGGAAAGTCCAACTGATAAGGCTGAAAATTTTTTCACTTGTTATTTACAGTAAGATAAAAACACTCACCAACTTTTATTAAAATAAAACCATTTAAACTGGGTGTTCGGATTTATATGTCACTTAGTATCTATCTAGAGAAGTCAGTGTGTCATAAGTGTTGAAACTTTGATTGACATATTATGTCAAGCATTCAAAATACAGGGCGGCCAATATATAACTTGTCAAGATACTATAAATATGCTTGACACCTACCTTCACATTTCATGCGGCATTTGCCTCCAGGGGTTCCAAATTGACACCATTCTTTACTGTTTATCTGAAAAATATAATATGGTAATATAGTCCAACCAAAGAGTAGTTATACCAAGAAAAGACGGACAATGTGAATGAATTAGATACAGATAAGAGATATAACCCAAAACATGGCGACCACAAAACAGCATCTAATGACGTGCGTGTCTTATTTGACCAGAGATAAATGCAGTGTTGCCCTTTTTGATTGAATTCATAATATATCACTTATCGTGGAAGCATTTTTCGTTCCAATTTACTTTTGCTTGGACAATTATTTACACTTTTCGCTAGTATTTTGCGGTGTCAGGTAAGTGTAAGTTATCACACAGCTATTCAACTTTTACGACTCTACGGGGAATATCATACGATTTAGCTTGGCATCATTATTCAAAATTTTAAGTGAAAATCAATATGGATTTACAGAAGGGAAGGCTACATCGGACGCAATAACTAAAATTGTAAATCAATTACATCAAAATATTGATAACAGAATCCCTTCAATCTGCATTTTTATTGATTTAAAGAAAGCTTTCGACACAGTTAATCACAAATTATTATTAGAAGCATTGGAGAGAATTGGTTTCAGAGGAAACGCGTACTCACTGATCGAAAATTATTTGTCAAATCGCCCACAATCTGTGCAGATATCAGGTTCATTTAGTAAAGAAATGTATATTAAGTGTGGTGTCCCACAAGGAACTGTCTTAGGTCCGCTGTTATTCAATATATATTTAAATGATATTTTCCAAATTAATTGTGTTGGCAAAATAACTAGTTTTGCAGATGATACTGCAATATTATATGAAGGCACTGACTGGTCTGATCTGAAAAATGTAATTGAAAATGATTTTATCAAAATTATTCGGTGGTTTAACAGTAGAAAATTAAGCATTAACTACTCTAAAACACATTTTTTACCATTTGGATCTTATGCTAGACATCTGCCAAATTACACAAATTTCTCCTTCAACATTAATGATCAAAAAATGCAAATTAATAGAGTGCTCAACATAAAATACCTTGGAGTGGTCTTGGATCCTCACTTACGATGGGACATCCATGTCAATTATATTTTAAAGAAAGTTAGATTTGTATCCTACAAAATTAAATACCTTGGGAATATATTGATAGAAAAATATCTTCGAACATTATACCATGCACTGATTGAGCCTCATCTCACATATGGTATATTAGCATGGGGAGCTGCATGTTCCTTTACATATCTATAATTTAGATGTTTTTCAAAAAAGTATTCTAAAAATGATATTTAAAGAACCGAAACTTTATCCCACTGAAAAATTATACGCAGATGTTCGAATGTATGATATAAGACAGCTTTATTTCTTACACAGTATCACTCACTACCATAAATTTGTAAACGCCGACCAAAAAATTAAACATAATCATTATACCAGGTACAAAATTCGTGGCATAGTAGTTCCTCAACCGCATAAATCTATAATGCAGCGATCATATCTCTATTTAGCGCCTAAATTTTATGAAATTATACCTAAAGACTTAAAAGATTTACCTTTCGGAAATTGTTTCAAAAGAAATTTAAAAAAGTGGCTACATTCTATATCTAGGACTGAAATTCATAAACTCATAAATACGAACATCAATTAAAAAGATAATCTACTGTAGCTAATTTTTGTCCTTTTTTGTCGTTTGCATTCTACAGTTTCAACTTAAATTATTGGTCCATGTACAGGCGATGCCTTCTATTGGGCCTGTTTTGATTTTATATTTATTTACTCATATTGTTTGTTATCTTTGTACATTGAGTGAATAAATATTATTATTATTATTATTATTATTATCAAAGAGGAACCTTAGGTTGAAATTCAAATTCAAACTCGGCAAGTTTAATGTTTAGCAAAATGCGTAAGTTGCGGCTAGTATTTATCTGTGCGCGATGATGTAACCAAAAATTTGCAGTCCGCTTCCCCGATGTGATACAGAAGAAACCCAAGATGAAGTCTACATACGGATTATAAAGACATTCTGTCAAGTATCTTCACTTGAGATAACTACTCTTTGGCCTAGCTATGACAGGAAACACATTTATTTCATAAAGAATCAGCGTAAGACCACTTGGTTGCGCGTTATGTACAGGGTGAACAATATATGACTGACTGTGAGTCTTACTTAAATAATGAGTCGATTGTTGCAAGGATTCCGAAGATACGACAAGATTTCGGTCGTACTCTGGAAAATATTGAGAGAGTTTGTGAAAGTGTAGTGGAGCGCCCTGAGACGTCTACCAGACACCGTTCTTAAGAACTGGACATTCGTCGCACGTCATTATGCGCTATTTAAAAAAAAATACTTGCATTTGCGGCCATAAAATTCAGTTAATCCAAGAACTGCAGCCTAGTGACAATGAAAACTTTCTGGCCCCTCAAATCCAACAATTTGACCTGCAAAACATATGGTTCCAGCAGGACGCAGCAACTTATCCCAGGGAAACAATGAATTTTTTGCAATATTTCCGGGACGTTTAATTTCTCGATTTGGTGATGTCAACTGGCCACCAAGGTCACCGGATTTAACGGCTTCTGACTTTTTTATGGGGATTTTTGAAAAATAGGCTGTTTGCCAACAAACCAAAAACTGTAGAGCTGCTGAACAACTGACTTTGTTTCCAGTCTAGACTACCTACCTCCTTATGGCAAGTCGGATCACTGTACCTTATTGACCTCACTTCAATTCTATGTACAAACTCCATCACGTAGACATTTCAAAACTGTGAAGCTATTAAACTACAGTGCTCTCAATCGAGCATTGTCTGAAATAAACTGGTCCAACCTGCTTGCACAACGTAGCACTGAAGATATGTGGGATATATTCTCTCGTCGAATCCAACTGGAAGTCACTAGGTATACGACCACAAAGAAGATATTCAGTCACCCAAGAAAGCCTTGGATTAACCATAACCTCTCAAGGATGTTGAGGCATAAAAAAACGTTATGGCAAAGATTCCAAAGAAGTAGACTACAACAGGATTATGTATCTCATCGATCTTTCTCTAACATCCTTTCGAAGAACTTGAAAAACGCCAAGCGCAATTATGAGCAAAATCTTGTATTATCGAAAGATAAGAAGTTGTTTAGATACTTGAGATCCACCCTGAACTCTAAGGTTTCTTCCCCACAAATCCGTGATCCCAATGGCCACCTACATACTGATGCCGAAAAATCTGCCAATCTTCTTGCCGATGCTTTCAGTGAAGACTTTGTGAATGAACCTGATGGTGATGGTACTCTTCCGAACTTATCCAGCCCTCATAGATGCCTAGCGACCATCTGTAGCATAGATTTTCAACCTCAGGACATTGAGAGGCACCTTACTAAACTGAAAACTTGTTCGTCCCCTGGAAAGGATGGGATTACTTCTGCCGTTATGAAGTCCTGTGCCTCAGCTCTCGCATACCCCCTGTGCATTATATTCAACTCCTCGATTCAAAATCACATCCTTCCTTCCTGTTGGCGTACTGCATCTGTGACACCTATATTCAAAAAAGGAGATAAAACATCTGCGAAAAACTACCGTCCTATCAGTCTTGTGCCTATAGCTGCGAAAATAGCCGAAAAGATCGTCCAGGAACAACTTATGACATTTGCGTTCAAGAACAACCTGCTGCCTAGCAACCAACATGGTTTTATTCCTGGTAGATCAATTATCACCAACTACACTGCATTGACAATTGGACCAGATCTTGAGACGCAAATGAACCGGTCGACGTGGTTTTTCTGGATTTTTCCAGAGCTTTCGATCGAGTTCCGCATAAAAGGCTCCTGCACAAGCTTGAACATCTCGGAATCAGGGGAAATTTGTTGTTATGAATTGAAGCTTTTTTGTTAGACAGATCTTTCTCTGTCCGTGTTGGAGACGCCTATTCTTCTAGTCATCGTGTTACTAGTGGAGTTCCACGAGGATCTGTGCTAGGGCCAATACTTTTTCTTCTTTATACAAGCGACCTTCCCACCCGACTTTATTCTATGTGTTCCATCTATGCAGATGATACTAAAGTCTATAACACTGTCATGAACTCATCTGTGCTTCAAGAAGACCTCAAGCTGATCAGAAAGCGGTCAGAACTCTGGCTCCTGCCTTTAAATCTTCGAAATGCTACGTTCTCCACCTGGGAAAGAATAATCCTAACTTAACATATAAGATTGGCAAACATACCTTAGAGACTGTTCTTTATCACACAGGTCTTGGTCTGACAGTTAATGGCCGGCTCACCTGGTCGGAGCACATTCAGAACATAACCTCTAAGGCAAAGCGGTTGCTATATATGATGGAAAGGTCATTTAGCGGTTGCACCGTTAGTACCTCCTCCTTTTTGTACACAACTTTCGTAAGACCCCTACTGGAGTTTGCTGGTCCGGTATGGGATTCAAACCTTGTTCGCGATAGCAGCTTATTAGAGGCCGTTCAGCGTCGTGCTACACGTATGCCATAATGGCACACGTAGGCCAAGTTATGAAGACCGCCTCGAGCTATATAATCTGCCTGCTTTTGCTGATAGAAGAGTACGAGGAGATCTCATCATCACTTTCAGAGCACTGCATAATTTGTTTGGTGTGGACATGTCGCATCTGTTTCGTCTGGCAACGAACAGTCTCACAGGCCATAACTTCAAATTGCAGAAGGAAGCTTTTAGAACCTCTACTCGTCAGCGCTTCATCTCAAACCGTGTCTTCGATGCATGGAACAGTCTTCCATCTTATGTAGTGAACTCGGAATCCGTCAACAGTTTCAAAAACAATTACGATAGACACCGCAGTGCTTAACATATTGTTCCCATTCTGTATATGTCAACTTCAGAAGTGCTAAGATTGTCAAATTGTTATATTTCTTTTGTCTGTACACTATTATCTATTTTTGTGTTTGAGTTTATAGTACTTGTACTCAACTCAAATTTGTTGTTTAATAATAATAATAATAATAATAATAATAATAATAATAACAATATTACGGAAGCGATTGGAAATATTCCTACCGGAACCTACCAGAAAGTGATGTAATCAAAAGGGCTTAGGTTTGTGCGGCTTCTACAGGCGGATATTTGTCTGATATTATTTTTCATACACAATTTCTAAGTTTCTATAAAAGACTAAAATGAAATAAATGGACGTATCTTATTTCATTTCACAAATATTCAAGATACAAACCGGTCAGTTACATATCCGCCACCCTGTATTATGGTTCACATACCTGGAACAGACCTAGACTCTTGCTGCCATTTGCCTTAGTTACTTGTTTTGATGTGTCCTTGCCACTCTCACTCTCGATCAGACAAACCCCTGAAATTTGAAAATACCTATCGTTTTAATCTAACTAAACTTATACCGAGGTTTTCACGTTCATAGGATTCCACTGCCTGGCTGAATCACATGTGTCCCCAACGACTAGACCCATATCGCATTGACGATTGAGAAAAAGCATGAAACAACGCCGTATGCGTTTGGTCATACAGAAACGGAAAGCAAACATATTCAGATCAATCTACCAGTTTTCACGTTCTGGTGGCCACCAAATGAACTACATGTAGGCTCAGCCATAGAAGGCATTAAGTTCATCGGAAACGTCGTCTAAGCTAGTATGCGATTGCGATTCAGTTAGTGAGAACCACAAACCCAATAGCGGAAAGTTACATGCTGAGCCGTGTGTCAAGTTTATGGAGTCTGATGAAAGCTTCAAGGCTGGACTTAGTGCTTTAGAAAGTGTATATGGGGGCCACAATACGAGGGACGTCGAAAACAGACAGTAACGCAGCAAGGCATTCTTGTTGCGATAATTGTCTCTGAAAGTTGTAATAAATTATGGCGCGAAAATGTTCTCGGTTCCATTTTTCTAATGTGAGAACACTGCACGTATCGTTGTGAAACTTAAGTTTACTAAAGAGTGAGGTTAAGATTCAGTACTGATGTTCGATCCGCGCGGCCTACTATGTTTCTATATGCAAAACTTAAAAGACATCCCTCGATACATTGTGGTCGCAGTGACATGGCTAGGAAGCCAACCTCCTTTTGTAATCTGTAGCAAGGATAAAGCTATAAGATCAACTGAGCCTAAAACCTGCAAGGTTTGACCTTTAATTCGGACACTTGACAACCCAAACAACAATAATTTCCAAAAATTGTCAAATCGGCTATTGAACGGCAAAGTATGTTCTTAAATTTCAGTATAGGTTCAGGTTATGTTGTTTTTTCCGTCCTGGGAAATTTTTTTCGTATTATAAGCTACTCAATGTCATAACGACCCTAAAAATGGACAGTTCAATGCTTGACAACTCTGGTAAACATTATTTTCGGAATTGCCAAGTGTTCAAATCAAATTTCAAACCTTCCTCTACACCTCAAGAGTATTTTGGTCTTATTTTATTTGAAAGATATTTTTAACATTTGCTCGTTAAGCTAACAAGAGGCGACCTTTTGTTTTTCGCAGACTGTACAAGTTTACCGACGTTTCGGTCATTGATACTTTGAAGTTTGTAAAGAAAAGTTCACGGAGGTGGCAGAAATACCAATAACCTTTTGCTTCTTCATTTACGGTTTGATTTGATGGAACCTCATTCCGTGCTATGCGTCACGAGAGTCATCGAAAAAATCGCGATGACCAAATAAAAACTTGGAACTTTGATCGACAATAATCAAGGAGCTTTTTAGGTATGAGATTTGAAGCTCCTGACAGCAACTATGAAATCTTGCGGGAGGAGAAACACAAAAGTAAAGAATTCATGATTTCTATAAAAACCGTATTTTACGAATCTCAAATATACTAAGTGACATATAAATCCGAACACCCAGTTTAAATGGTTTTATTTTAATAAAAGTTGGTGAATGTATTTATCTTACTGTAAATAACAAGTGAATAAATTTTCAGCCTTATCAGTTGGACATTCCGGTTCTTATACTGCTTTTTTTTAATTCACCAGCGCTCTAAAAATGAATATTTCAGCCGCAGTAAAGAATCAACGTTGGCGGATTTTGGTTCTTGACATCCTTTACGATCGGTTACGATGCCTAGAGTACGGAGACCTGTACGATTTCGTCAACTTAGTGAGTTTGATAGGGGCCGTATAGTGGGACTTCGGGAAGCTGGACTTTCTTTTCGGGCAATTGCAGTTAGAGTGCAAAGAAGTGTAGACACTGTGGTTAGGTGTTGTCAGGCATGGCTTCGAGAAGTCCGTACGCAAAGAGCAAGGGGCACTGGACGCCGCCGTAGAACAACAGACCGTGAAGATCGCCGCCTAATATTATTGGCCTTAAGGAACCGTTTCTCCACTACCAGGTCCACTGCAAATGAATGGTTTGCAGAACACGGAAGACCTATTGGCATGCGAAGTGTTTACCGACGAATGAGAAGTTTTGGCTTGTTTTCATACCGGCCACACTGGGTCCTCCCTTTAACTCGAGAACACCGACGTAATCGCCTTGAGTGGTGCAGACAACGGTCACTCTGGGATCAGGAATGGAACAGTATTGTCTTTAGTGACGAGTCTCGATTTTATTTAGGCATGCACGATGGTCGTGCCAGGGTTAGAAGGCGACGTGGTGAAAGGAGGAATCCACAGTTTTTTGTTGAAAGACATGTTCATCACACTGTTGGAGTTATGGTTTCGGGTGCTATAGCTTATGGTTCCAGGTCACCTTTAATCTTCATCAGAGGTAACATGAACGCGCAGCGTTATATCCACGAAGTTCTAGAACCCCATCTTTTACCCTAACATAATGATGTCACATTGTTACCATGGCCACCAAGATCTCCCAACTTATCCCCAATTGAGCACGTGTGGGATATGACGGGTAGGAGATTGCTCAGTTTGCAACGTCCTCCTCAGACTCTAGAAGCACTTCGAGAGGAGTTGGTGGTTGCCTGGAATGAGATACCACAGGAGGACATTGAGCTGATCAGAAGCATGCCTAGGCGCGTTGGAGAATGCGTAGCACATCAGGGTGCATCCACACATTATTAAAGGTCGAAGGGCTTTAAAGCAGTGCAATCATTTTGAAATTTTTATCATTTACTTATTATGCTTCATTAAGTACTTATACAAAATTTTATTAAAATAAAACCATTTAAACTGGGTGTTCGGATTTATATGTCACTTAGTATACATTGGAATTCGAAGATACGATTCTAAGGCTTGGTAGCTCTTGAGTTCCAGCTATAATATATTATCACTACGTGATTTGTTTATTTGTAAACGGTTATCTGACTTCTCTATTAATTAATTACTTAATCTCAATTTTACGATGATAAAATGCATAAGATTATCTCTAATTACCCCGCTAATAGTTAATACACTATGAGTAGCTGATGTGAAAATCAACAGCACTTATCACTTTTCATAAGAAGACAATCATTCCTGGTAGGTCTAAAAGCATATATTTTTTACTCGTCGATGTAAACACAACATTGAACCTCCGATGTCAAGTGCGACTGATACCAGAGTAATTTTTTCCATTATTACACTATTACATAAATGATAACAAGATCAGAGGTTCATATTTCCGGAATGTGCGCGAAATTTTGCAACGTATTATTGAACTGGGATAGAAGCAGATATGAGGATCAATTTATGTTCGTAGTTCGTAGGAGGTAATACCTATGGTTGCATTTGCAGAGAGAATATATAACCCTACTTAAGAGGGAACTCACAAAACTATTTGATTTGGAAATGTTTTAATGATGTGGCGGACCATGGAAATGTCTCCCAAAAATTATATTGCTAGAAAACACTTCCTTTCCTGAACGATCAATTCAATCCGCCGATCCGCCTATTTGCATCCAGTACGGTCGGTACGACCGCTCCTTAATCCTATCTATACTAACCTTAGGCAGCAATATCGTTAATAACAATAAGAGGTATTTTTTTCACCTAAGCAATGACCGGAATGGAAAATAATTTCTTGTCATTTCTGACATTGACAAGTTTTGTTAGTAAAGTTAATAAAAATATGACTTATTTAACTAAAACCAAGAGGATAGAAATTCTAATATTGATTAAAATAGCGTATTTGATATTCCAAACGAGAGAAAAATTAAAAAAAAAATGATAAAACCTAGTCAATTTAAACTTCAAAACAAGATAAAATTAAATGTTCAAATTGCCGTCCATATACTTCTTGGCAATAAGCTAGATATTGCGGAAATGCGTTTATCATATTTTGATTCTTCTGCATTCATTTTCTATTCCTTTCTTAGTTCCTCCAAATCAAATGGTTTGGTTTTGTATACTACATTTTTTAAGCGCCTCACAGAAAATAATCGAGGGGTGTGAGGTCAGGAGATCAAGGTGGCCATTGAATCGATCCTCTTCTACCTGCCCATCTTCCAAAAAATGTTCGACCAAAAAATTCGCTAATATATTGCGGAGCGTGCACCATCGTGTTGAAGACATATTCTATCGTTGGGCACTCTATTATTTACTAAATGAAAGCAATATATTTTTATTGTTTGTGATAATAAAAGCTACTTACAAGGATTGGGAAGTATTTGCGCCAAAGCTGCGATAACGTGATTCCTCAAAAGATGCAAATATCTTTCAGCGTTTAAATTTTCTTCCATGAAAAATCGATCGATTATCTTTTGACTCATTTTTTGTGGATATACTGTATGATGTTCCCGTACCCAATGAGGATTTTACCTAGCCCAGTAGAGGCGATTATGAGTTCCATTTAAAGAAAAACTTGACTTATCCGAAAACATTATTTTGTACAAAAAAATATTACACATGTCCATCATGGTTGTGGAATTGTAAACGCCTGTCCACATCAGCTCTTGACCAAGGTGTAAGTTTGGAATTCTTCCGTCTTTAAAATGCATTCCACAGACACGTGAAATGTATTGTTATCCTCACCAAGTGTTCTAGTAGAAAGCTGGGGGTTTTCCGCTATGCTCACTAAAATATTCTAAGCCTTATTTTCATCAGCGGCTGTTTTGGGACGATTTCATCAAAACTTTTCCAACAACAGACCTGGTTATTGGATTCCGGTTGGGATATTTGTCATTAAAAATATCGCAAACTTCTTGCTGTGCGCGTCGATGAGCGCCATAAACCAGAACCATTAGAATTTCCATTCTTGCGGTTTAGGTTCAATGACTCATTCTCAATAACTCTACTAATAAAACTCAATGAACTTTTGAACGTCAGAAACGACAGGAAATTAATTTCGATACAGGTCATTGCTTTGACGAAAAAAATATCTTTTATTGTTTAAAGATTCATGTTTGACCGCGAATATTTCGGAAGCTTTGAGGTCTAAGTCAAAGTATGTTTAATAAAAAGTGTTGATAATTTATCGCAGAATACAAATATCGAATAAAATTTATAGCATTACATAAGAAAAACAAAAGTTGCTATGTTTCTGAAAAACTGTAGATTGGAAACTTCGCGGATATCATCGACGGATCCGCTGTGGTTTCAAACCTAAACCTACCAATTTAAAAAAAAAAATAGATGACGGAATCAACCTAAATGTGCTAACAATCATATTCGATTTGCTAACTGAACATATACTAAGTGACATATAAATCCGAACACCCAATTTAAATAGTTTTATTTTAATAAAATTTTGTATAAGTACTTAATGAAGCATAATAAGTAAATGATAAAAATTTCAAAATGATTACACTGCTTTAAAGCCCTTTGACCTTTAATAATGTGTGGATGCACCCTGATGTGCTACGCATTCTCCAACGCGCCTAGGCATGCTTCTGATCAGGTGGTCAATGTCCTCCTGTGGTATCTCATTCCAGGCAACCACCAACTCCTCTCGAAGTGCTTCTAGAGTCTGAGGAGGACGTTGCAAATTGAGCAATCTCCTACCCATCATATCCCACATGTGCTCAATTGGGGATAAGTCGGGAGATCTTGGTGGCCATGGTAACAATGTGACATCATTATGTTGGAAGAAGTCTATTGTGACTCTTGCAACATGTGGTCGGGCATTATCTTGTTGAAAAGTTGGATCTGCCAGGGTGTCAAGACAGGGTAAAATATGGGGTTCTAGAACTTCGTGGATATAACGCTGCGCGTTCATGTTACCTCTGATGAAGATTAAAGGTGACCTGGAACCATAAGCTATAGCACCCCAAACCATAACTCCAACAGTGTGATGAACATGTCTTTCAACAAAAAGCTGTGGATTCCTCCTTTCACCACATCGCCTTCTAACCCTGGCACGACGATCGTGCATGCCTAAACAAAATCGAGACTCGTCACTAAAGACAATACTGTTACATTCCTGATCCCAGAGTGACCGTTGTCTGCACCACTCAAGGTGATTACGTCGGTGTTCTCGAGTTAAAGGGAGGACCCAGTGTGGCCGGTATGAAAACAAGCCAAAACTTCTCATTCGTCGGTAAACACTTCGCATGCCAATAGGTCTTCCGTGTTCTGCAAACCATTCATTTGCAATGGACCTGGTAGTGGAGAAACGGTCCCTTAAGGCCAATAATCTTAGGCGGCGATCTTCACGGTCTGTTGTTCTACGGCGGCGTCCAGTGCCCCTTGCTCTTTGCGTACGGCCTTCTCGAAGCCATGCCTGACAACACCTAACCACAGTGTCTACACTTCTTTGCACTCTAACTGCAATTGCCCGAAAAGAAAGTCCAGCTTCCCGAAGTCCCACTATACGGCCCCTATCAAATTCACTATGTTGACGAAATCGTACAGGTCTCCGTACTCTAGGCATCGTAACCGATCGTAAAGGATGTCAAGAACCAAAATCCGCCAACGTTGATTCTTTACTGCGGCTGAAATATTCATTTTTAGAGCGTTAGTGAATTAAAAAAAAGCAGTATAAAAACCGGAATGTCCAACTGATAAAGCTGAAAATTTTTTCACTTGTTATTTACAGTAAGATAAATACATTCACCAACTTTTATTAAAATAAAACCATTTAAACTGGGTGTTCGGATTTATATGTCACTTAGTATATAACTTTCATCATCAACTATGTAATTGCATCATCAACCTTCCCCAGCTGTTGGAAAAAAGCAAATGTTCTCACCCTAGCTAAAATAAGTAACCCTACAGATATTTCGCATCTGAGGCCGATAAATATACTACCAGCATTTTCCAAGTTATTAGAACTAGCCATCAGGTATCTGGCTACGTCTTCTCTAATGGTATCATTCCTGAAATCCAAGAAATTTAGCATGCTTAGTGTTACTTGATTATACAAAGACTTTTGATAATCTGGAACCATCTATTCTTGTGTAAAAGCTGATATACTTTGGTTTTTCGGAATCTGCAATTCATTTTGTATTAAGTTATTTCACTGACAGGAGTCAGATGGTTGTGATTGGGTCAAGTATCTCGGAGGAGATACCAGTTAAACTAGGGGTACCACAGGGATCCATTCTGGGACCATTAATGTTCTCAATTTACATTTCCGACTTCGACGCGTACGTTGGACACTGCAGTATTCATCACTATGCTGACGACACTCAATTGTACTTTGGCTTTGATATTAAAGATTTAAAAAATGCCGAACATTTGATTAATAATGATCTTATAAATTTATCTAACGAATCTTGTGTCCATAATCTCAAAATTAACCCGTTAAAATCATCCGCGGTTATATTTGGACCAAAAATCAAAAAAAGTCAGGCAAAACCACTACTATCATTGAGCATTTTTTGATCAACCAATTCCTATAAAAAATGAGTGCACGAATTTAGGACTCTGGATTGATTCTGATTTGAGGTTTGAAAAACACGTTAGTCAACTGTGCCGAACATTATTCGGTGTCTTGCAGCAATTATTTCCTCATAGGAAAAGTATGAATACTGGTCTCAAGCTGAAGTTGTGCAAAACCTTAATATGGTCTAGAATTCACTACTGTGACTGTATTTATCGTGAGCTGGGTGTTCAAAAAATAGAAGAGCTACAAAAAAATGCGCGTATTGACCTTGACCCATAAGGTAATTACACCACAAGCCCCTCCATATCTATCAACGAAATTTATCAGATACTCAGATGTTAATCAACTGAACACAAAGAATAAGCATATCCCGAGACAATCAACATCTCTATTTAAAAGGCCGTACGTATATACTGCTATCAAGCTATACAACGCGTTGCCTACCGAGTTCACTCACTACTCTATAAAGAATTTCAAAAAAAGATTGGAGCATTTTATCTCTGATTTCATTGCCCAGTAAGTAGAGCATGGCCATGTATAGGGACTCACAGGTTTTTTTAAAAATTTTTTTTTTCATTGGGATTAGAAAATTTACATAAATATTTGTTGGGTTAAGTTGAAAAACGCTTTTTAGCGACACTTCGCTTGTTTATACTTTGTATAAATAAATCCGGATTATTATTATTATTATTCGTTAGATATTCGATGCGTTCCAAATTTTTGTTATATAAGCCGTTTGTCACATCCTCAATGCCAGTTCTTTTTATCTCTCCAGGAATCTGAGAGTGATAAAATTTATTATTCCTTTCTTCCTTTGCTATCCTTATTTCGCCTTTGTGGAGTCCATTAAAAAAACTATCACTGGCAATCTTTCCTGCGTCATCCTTTGCATATGCCCATACCAAGATAGGTGTTTCCTACTTTAATTAGTTGACGAAAAAACTATGTACCTCAAACACTTACAATTTCCAACGAGCGACCTGCTGAACCCCTTCTTCAAAAGCTCCTGCGTCAACCCGCACTTCGTGTACACTTTCCCCTCCGCTAAAGCTGCACACAATACCGCAAAACACAACGCAATCCCTCCTCTCATATCCTCGATTGACACAACCACTCGCACAAGTTACATGTACTTATCTCCTTACGCTTATTTCTAATCACCTTCGAATGTCTTTATCGAGCTTTTATCATCTGCTGGTGCACTGGTGCTTCCAGCGTGGTATGCGAGGAGTGTTTAAACATTTGAATATTTGTTGTTTTCCACATCAGCGGCGGCGCTGACACGGCATAATTTCAGCATGTCTGGCGTGGTGTAGATTTTGAAAGCCAGACTAGCTGTAAAATTAAAGTAACAAAGTTATAGCCCTTTGGAAGTTTGAGTACCGCCCTGTCTCAATAATAATATTATGTGCTCGTGTTTGGCAACAACGGATATAATCCGCCTTATCGGTTCATCGCATCGGAAACAAAAATGCGAAAGAATTTGGAACGATGTTTTTACAATTATTTTATTCAGTTTAGTTATACATACAGTCAGTGTCAGTCGAAGGGTTTATCTCTGGTCAGTCGGTAACGCGTGTGAATAGTGTCTGTTGCGTGGCTCAAACGAAATAAAAAATGGCACATGTTTATGCGGATCGGTTTCCCAATCGAGTGCAACCAACCCCTCGTGCCTTTGTTAATGTAGTACAACGGGCTCGTGAATCAGGTGACTTAAGACCTCACAGGGGACCTCACGATCAAATACAGGTCCGCACTGAAATACTTGTCGGGAGGATACTTTATAAAACAAGGTAAAATTTTTTTTTATTTTTTTTTTATTTTTACACACATATTTTGGTTTATCTTCCTTCTACAATCATTATCTGAAAATTAATGACTCAACTTCAAAGTCACCCTGTATATTTCATAAATGATTCCACATTGCGCAATTGAGAAATGATACCAGGTACGTTTAGAAAGTATTAGGGCAAAGTTATGCAACACAAATATTTATATTCAAGTTGACGAAACAACAGATGCATGTGGTCGTTATGTTGCCAATATACTTGTTGGTATTTTAAACGAGTCCACCCCTCCGGTGTCTTATTTAATTAATTCTGCAGCCTTAGAAAAAACCAATCACTCGACCGTTGCACGTTTTATTAACGATAGTTTAACCCTACTGTATGCACCAAATCCAGTTAAATCAGATAACGTATAATTGATGCTTTCTGATGCGGCGCTTATATGATCAAGGCTGGAAAAGCTTTACTGGTATTTTACCCGGAATTAATACATTTCACCTGTATGGCTCATGCATTGAATATATTAGCCGAATTAGTATGTGCAGAATATCCTTCTGTTAATAATTTAATTAATAACGGAAAAAAGGTCTTTTTAAAAGCTCCCTTAAGGGTAGAATTTTACAAAGAAATGGCTCCTGAGCCTGTTATTACAAGATGGGGTACATGGCTCAATGCTGCCTTGTTTTATGCAGATAATTTCGTGAGAGTCAAAGAAATTTTTATATTCTATAGCACTTAGGTCTTGTAAGGAATCGATACTATAGTCAAACATTTTAGAAGACCTTTAGAGCCTTTATTAAAGCTCATTTTTTCATGTTAGCAAAGCTGGAAACTACCCAGTTGTTCATTAAACGACTCTTTCAGAATCATAGTAAAGGTGATTGAAGAACTAAGTCTTATTCCTGGAGAAATTGGTAAACAAAATTAGGGTTAAATGGGAACGTGTTTTATCTCGCAATCCTGGATACCAACAAATACAAAATGTTTGTTACATTTTGAGAGGACAGAACCAAAGTGATCCGGATATTAAAATGAAGCCTTCAGATATAGCTTCCTTGAAATTTGCGCCGATCACATCATGTGATGACAAACGCCACAATTTAAGCATGGTTAGTATTAACCAGTTATTAGTTTATACTGCAACCCTATCGTTTAACTTTTTGTGTGCGCTGGTTTGGATTAGTACTGTACTGTTCATTACAGAAAAACCTATTTTGTTTTGTTGACTTTTAGTTTAATATCATTTGATATGATATTATATTTTTTATTATATCAAACATAATATATTAAAATACTAAGTGACATACAAATAAAAAGTTGGTGAATGTATTTATCTTACTGTGAATAACAAGTGAAAAAATTTTCAGCCTTATCAGTTGGACATTCCGGTTTTTAAACGGCTTTTTTTTAATTCACTAACGCTCTAAAAATGAATATTTCAGCCGCAGTAAAGAATCAACGTTGGCGGATTTTGGTTCTTGACATCCTTTACGATCGGTTACGATTCCTAGAGTACGGAGACCTGTACGATTTCGTCAACTTAGTGAGTTTGATAGGGGCCGTATAGTGGGACTTCGGGAAGCTGGACTTTCTTTTCGGGCAATTGCAGTTAGAGTGCAAAGAAGTGTAGACACTGTGGTTAGGTGTTGTCAGGCATGGCTTCGAGAAGGCCGTACGCAAAGAGCAAGGGGCACTGGACGCCGCCGTAGAACAACAGACCGTGAAGATCGCCGCCTAAGATTATTGGCCTTAAGGGACCGTTTCTCCACTACCAGGTCCATTGCAAATGAATGGTTTGCAGGACACGGAAGACCTTTTGCGAAGTGTTTACCGACGAATGAGAAGTTTTGGCTTGTTTGCATACCGGCCACACTGGGTCCTCCCTTTAACTCGAGAACACCGACGTAATCGCCTTGAGTGGTGCAGACAACGGTCACTCTGGGATCAGGAATGGAACAGTATTGTCTTTAGTGACGAGTCTCGATTTTGTTTAGGCATGCACGATGGTCGTGCCAGGGTTAGAAGGTGACGTGGTGAAAGGAGGAATCCACAGTTTTTTGTTGAAAGACATGTTCATCATACTGTTGGAGTTATGGTTTGGGGTGCTATAGCTTATGGTTCCAGGTCACCTTTAATCTTCATCAGAGGTAACATGAACGCGCAGCGTTATATCCACGAAGTTCTAGAACCCCATCTTTTACCCTATCTTGATCCAACTTTCCAACAAGATAATGCCCGACCACATGTTGCAAGAGTCACAATAGACTTCTTTCAACATAATGATGTCACATTGTTACCATGGCCACCAAGATCTCCCGACTTATCCCCAATTGAGCACGTGTGGGATATGATGGGTAGGAGATTGCTCAATTTGCAACGTCCTCCTCAGACTCTAGAAGCACTTCGAGAGGAGTTGGTGGTTGCCTGGAATGAGATACCACAGGAGGACATTGACCACCTGATCAGAAGCATGCCTAGGCGCGGTGGAGAATGCGTAGCACATCAGGGTGCATCCACACATTATTAAAGGTCAAAGGGCTTTAAAGCAGTGCAATCATTTTGAAATTTTTATCATTTACTTATTATGCTTCATTAAGTACTTATACAAAATTTTATTAAAATAAAACCATTTTAACTGGGTGTTCGGATTTATATGTCACTTAGTATATATAAGCGTTTATTTTTTTGTGTTCGCAGATTTATGTTTCAGTTTTTCCACATATAACATCCATATTTCGTCTATTTTTTACAGCATAGAAAAACATATTTTGCAGTTTTATACCACATAAAAATCCGGACCTTATTGATAAGCCTTGCGTTAGATGGTTGGTTTGCACTGGTGTTGAGTAAAAAATCGCAACATGTGAATTATTCACTGTCACATGTGTGAATATCTGTAAATGTACTCAGTGACTGACTAGGCCGTGGACGGCATTAAAAAAGTTTAAAGGCTCGAATGCGGTTATAGAGTATGGTAACAGGTCTACCTTCTTTTCAAAATCATTGGTCAGCTAGTTGTCTGATGCGCCTTTCTTGACGCTCTGTGGTATGCCTCGGCGGACCAGTTGGCTTTCATCGTATTCCTATACCTCCTATCCACGCATAACAGACTTCTGGGTGTAACACTTCTGATGTCACTAAGTATACAGGGTGATTCACAACTTATCCGACAAATTTGTTACGATGATTTAAAAAAAAATGTAATAAAAGTCCTACAGAAATCGAGATAATAAAATAATACAGTTTAACAGTTCACTTAATTATAAAAGCTGTTCAAAATTGTTTCCATTGACTGCAACGCAAGCTTAGGCACGTCTAATCCAATTTCGACGTGCTAATTCAAATACACCTCCTTCTTGCTGTGCCTGAAGGCTCAAACTACCAGCAGCCACTGTGATTCGGTCACGCAGTTCTTCAATATTCTGAACTGTTTTTCAAGAATTCCAATGTTGCATGTGACGCTTCTGGGACCTGTTGTTCTAACGATTAACGCAAAATACAGATATTCATTTTTCAATTTATTATTGAAACTTAATTTCTGTAGGACTTTTCTATCATATGTGGTTAAAATTCATCGGCTTAGTTGTGAAACAGCCTGTATTCCGAATGTACTGTCGCAATTCCAGTACGCCCATGCGAAACCTTGACTGTAGTTAGTATATTTACACTGAATAGATAATTATCTATAGTCGCTCTTTTTAATTCATTATGCTTTAATTTCATATTCAATTATTTCTCGGTATTTTGGAATGGCCAGGAACTCGAATACTGTAACAGCGATCATTACGTATGTAACAGAGTAGGTAGATAAACCTATTTTATCGAAACACATATGCAGAAAAAACTAGATTTGACACTGAATGAAAAGCTCAACGATGCTAACACTGATAAACTCAGGATTTGTGACATGATATTTTTTGGGTGTATCTTATGTAATTTGAAACTCTTAAATCAAATCTAGAAACAGAATTTTTAACATCTACTTTTATGAATTACAATACGTAACGTCTCATATTGCTGCATTTCTCGGCGTTTTTTTATATAATGTTAAGACCTATCTATTCATGTTTATTATATGCCAGCTCTATGTTTAGAGAGCATATTGCGTTTATTAGTAGAAAAATAAACAAAGTGT